>OX453009.1:7111070-7795122 GCA_949699075.1 Asteroscopus sphinx | reverse complement strand
GCTAAGGCGCCGAGACTAAACACTATTTTAAACCTGTAAGTGCGCCGGGAACTGAAAAAGTTTGGGAACCCCTCGTCCGTGTGTCACTGCAGAGTGCCAACTGAAAATCAGTGCTGTGTTCCACGCCAGCACATGCTGAGTTGGTGACCCTTTTGGCATGGGCATGCCCCTTCATGTTTACTTATGTCTAATTTTAGTCATTTTAATGATGTTGTTGTGCTGTCACTGTCCTGTGCCAAATAAAAGATTTTCTTTCTTTCTTTAAACATAAGATTTTCTTCTGTGTTTAAAACATTTGAAAGATTAATAGATTAGAGCAGTTATTTGTATGTACCTAAGTAGCATTTGAAAAAGGGTTTGTAGATAAAATAGAAATTGAGACTTTAATAGATAATTAGAAATCGAGGCAATTAGACTGGATTTTAAAGCAGTTTCTGAAAATGCGGCACACTTTAAGTTAAATTTTTGCTATTATAATTATTGTGTTTTAACTGAATATTCTAATTTAGTGTCTGAGGTTACAAGTTATTTCCGTTACACGCTGTATTCTATAAAATATTGGCAGCGTTTCCCCGTTTTTCACACTACATTAACATTTATTACGGAACAACACGCCCGTTGTCTTTCTGACAACCGATAACCTTGGAACGGCATACAAAAGATATGAAATTATAAACTGTTAATGTCAAACTATGATTTGTGATTGATGGAGCGTTACTGGTTGTAATATAAGCATTTTACTAGGTATCGAATTATCCAAATATCATCGAATGAATATTTACTTATTGTCAAAGATAGATGCTCGATCGCTCTGTATTAGCTACAGAACCGATTGATCTACGAAATTAAAGGTTGGTGTCTAGTTTGATCGTTCTTTACACATATAAACTTTTGTCCGAGAGAACATGGCCCTAGCATTTGAGTGAATATAGTCAGTTTTTAATGGAAGTCAGGAAAGAAGACAGCATTTTAACTGAAGGCTGGTACTGACGGGCTGGTTTTATTTTTGATGAAGACTGGTGAAAGACCGAGGATTGTAGCAAAACTTTAAGCAGATTGATTAAAAAATCGCGCAACTATAAATACTGAAATTCACCGCACCCATTCTGTATTAATATAATTTGGAAAAAGCTAGGATTATAAAATACTAGTTGACGCCCGCGATTATGTAGGAAAAGACTAGGATTATAAAAGACTAGCTGACGCTCGCAATGATGTGGGAAAAGGCTAGAATTATAAAAGACTGCCTGCCGCCCACAATAATGTGGGAAAAGGCTAGGATTATAAAAGACTAGCTGACGCTCACGATAATGTCGGAAAAGGATGGGATTATAAAAGTCTAGCTGACGCCTGCGATAATGTGGGAATAGGCTAAGATTATAAAAGGCTGGCTGAAGCTCAAGTTAATGTGGGAAAAGGCTGGAACTATAAAAGGCTAGCTGACGCCCGCGATAATGTGGGAATAGGCTAGGATTATAAAAGGCTGGCTGACGCCCGCGGCTTCACGCCCGTGGAACATCATAAAAAGTGTCCTGTGTTAAATGTGTTAATCCAGGACATGGTCCATCTCTGTGCCAAAATTTCATCTAAATCCGTTCCGAATTTGTTTAAAGGACAAACAAATAAACAAACGTCCATATTTTCACATTTATTATTAGTGTAGGATTGTGTTTGAAGTCGGGTCCTCAAACTCGTCAATGGTGCCGATTCTCTTGTACACCCACCTAAACCTAACTATAACTAAAATTTACAAATTTTAGTTTAGAAAATCATAAAACTTATTCTGTGTTTATCTTTTTCTTATTTTAGAAAACTTGTTGACAGCTCTAATAATTGAGTTTGACGCATCTAAGTTGAATTGGCGGTGTTACCAGTACATCTTGAAAAAATTAATAAAGAGTGAATGGAATGACCGAAAGTTCACAAAAACAGAAGGAAATTAAATAATAATTATATTTGGAATTATTAGTTTATCATTAAAATTAAGAAGAAAAAATCATGTCACGAAATAAAGTACATTTTTGTTTTATATTTTCAATAACATATATAAATTGGAATAATGTGATCAGATTAAAGAGCTAGGTTATTATTTTCTGCAGCCCGTATTACAGAACGATACTCAAGCGTTGATCACTGTTTAAAACTAGTTTTGAGTTGAGCTTTGATTTTAAAACGTTCCTCAAGCAGAGATTTATTGATCACAGATTTGATCTGTAATAAATCACTCTGGTGTGGTCCAGACTACGCTTGAGTAGAGATTTCTATTTTAATTCAGGTCAAATTCGTGTGTTATGTTGTTGAATTAAAGTTTATAATAATTACCGTTCTGGAATAAGACCGATACTCATGTAACGATTCTATCCTTAAGTAGTGATCAGGTGATTGGAGTTTAAACTGTACTTGAGGAACCTTCTGTAATACGGGCCTAAGAGTACCTATCAAAGGAGATATATTGTTATTATTGCAGCGTATCATATGTATATCTTAAACAACGAGAAACAGAGCTATTTGCAAAAAATGCAAGGACCTTTGAATTCCATGGGCAATCACAATAATAAACTATTTCTTTAATTTAAAAAGCTGGAATTTCTATTTTTAAAGACGTGGTTAAAAAGTTCTAGCACCCAGGCCACGAAATTTTTCAAAAAAGTTGAATAAATTAGAATATAAGCTAAAAAGTACCACGCAGGATTACAAACTTGGAGACTTTCTCCCCAAAAGAGGGAAAATTTGTGAATTCAGGCTTTTTAGGGACACATATTAGCATAAAAGGATAGAATTGAATGTCACATAGTTTTTTTTTTTCCCATTGTATGGATTTATGTACTTCTTTTCCTTTATTATATAGGTACTTACCTCTTTTTATCGAAATTATAAATTTCATTTTATATTTCTATGAACAATTTACCTTTCTGCTGAATCTACAACAGCTGCAACCACATAGTAGGCATCCATTATTTATTTTAAACTACCTAAAAACTATAAAAATAAATAAAATAAGCTTTGCAATTTTAGTTGTTGATAACTAATTATAGTCGACATGTATTTTGATGCCTTCTAAAAATAGTCGGATTTAGGTTGACATTTCTAATATTAGGTGAAAAACGTCAATTACAGAATAGCAAAATGTCAATTTTTACTAAGTTGAATAACTAAACTAATTTTGGTCCTGTCAAACCAAAAATTAGTTTTAAAGTGAATTTCAAAATAGAAAACGTCGTTTGACAGGACTAAACTAAATTTAGGTGATTTTTAGTCTAGTTTAGAGAATTTTGTGACAAGAGAATCGGCACCAATATATGCCTAAATAAGCGTTTAATACTAATAGTGAACTGTGACTGTTAGTGGACTGTCAGCTAGTTAATTATTCATCAGGGTGAATATTGAATGGACGTTCGTTTGTGCAATATTTTGGTTTTATTCATACGACGGACAGTGAAATGTTGTTATGAACTTTTGAATATTCAAATTTTCGGTAGTTTTCCGAAAATACGAACGGATTAAAAGCAAAAGGAATTGTTTTATGACCACAGCAGTTTTATGGAATTCAGGACGATAAAAATGTGTTTTCAATACAATACAATACAAATAATCTTTATTGCACAACATAATAACAAAACCAAAAATTGAAAAATTGTACCATTAATTGAAAATCAAAATATTTGCACGACTGAAATGTCCAATGTAGTGATACCCAATTTTTACCTTAGATGAACTCAATGTTACCTATGTTCTTGCAAATAAATATATCATTCATTCATTCATAAAAAACATGATAAATATAAACTAAGTTTAAGCGTACAATTGGCGGTCTTATCGCTCCATATCTCTTCCAGACAACCATTGAATGGAAGTTTTTAAACTTTCGCGAATTTCACTCATATTGAACTAAGTTTACGGGATTTGCCGCGCACAATTAAATCAAAATATAACGAACATTTTGACTAACCTCGACGTTTCGGTCAAGTTGCATTGGCCGTGGTCACGAGCAGACTAAATAATAAACAGATAATAATAATAGACTAAATAATAATAGACAGATTTAATTGTGCGCGACAAGTCTCGTAAACTTAGTTCAATATAACCATTGAATGGACTGGAATGTCTTGGAAGAAACCCAGGGTAGATATCAGTGCAGTTAACAGTAAAAGTTGGAAACTTAACTAAAACTTAACTAATCATTACCATGTCTTTTCATGGTTTCTCTTGTCATCATCCAAAGGTTTTCTGATAGAAAATAGCCTTTGTACAATTTTGTGTATAAAGAATAAATAAATAAAGGTATTTTTATACGCGATAGCTTTTGGATAAGTGACAATCACACGCAATTAGGATTTGATAGATAGAACTCACGAATCAAATCAAATCAAACCATTTTATTTGCATGAAATGTGGTACAAGTAAAGGTGTTACAATAAAATTTTAGTTCTATACATTTCACAATTTTCGGTGTACAAATATTAAACAACGTTAAAATATGCTGAATAGTCTAAACAATATTCGGCAGAACCCTTAAAAATTTGTTAAACTATCTAGATTTTACTCGTATTAACAGATATATATATATATATACCTATTAATTGAAATGATTCAGAGCTGGAACAGTTAAATTCCGGGGTTTGGCTCTTAAAAGAGCCGTTTGGGATAGGTCTTGGGAAAGACTACATTGTAGGTACCATTGTAACAGATGACAGTTAGCAAATGAAGTTCTGTTATCCAAAAACTTCGTCCAAATTGCTTTTTTAACTTACTTCCGAAAAAGATTAAATTTCGGAAAAGTGATGATTATAAATACACTAAGGAACCAAGGATTGTTGTTTCCCTTATATAACGAGGAAAATTACTAAGCCGCCGTATATCACTGAAAATACAACTATGATTAAAGTATACCTACGCAACCGACATGATTATTTATATGTTCATTCATCACATTTTTCTTTCTTAACTCAGTGAAACGGCGATATGTTTATAACATTTGAACAGCAAACCATTTTCACACGTCTATCCAACTAAATAAAGTTCAATTCACGGTGAATTCATGTTTACATGTGATATTTTATCTGAACTGATTTATAAAAATTGTGTAACACAGTTTGATAATGAAATCAATTCTGATATATTACTTTCGTAATGTGTATAGATATGCCTTCTTTATGAAGATGAAGAGAAGTGATTTCGGTGGCTATACAATGTGTAAGAGAATAAGCGTAAGAATTAAAATTCAAATGTTATATATTTCAAATAAACCTAATTACAGGCACTTTTGAAACGTCAAGCTCTAGTTGCACCTCAATCTCAAGACCTCAAATACCTCAATCAGAATATTATGAATCCTATCTGGTAATATACAACGTGTATCAGAAATGGCCGACGAGCATGGATGCATGCATAGTACCTACGCCACGGACTGCCCTCATTATCTAGATCTTACGTCTTCTTTGTCCACCCAAAGGTTGTCTGGAAGATATCGCTTTTATCGATAAGACCGCCCATGTACCCATAATTTATACGTTGTTTCGGTTTGCTACTATTTTCATGGTATACAATAAAGTATATTCTATCTATCTATGACGAGGCGAAAGAGGTGTGTCAGGATCGTAGCAGGTGGAAATCCATAGTCTCTTCCTACCCCAATGGGAAACGGGCGTGATAATAGGTATGTATCAGAAATGGCTGCTTTTGCAACTTACATGTTGTATTTAGGTTGATAAAACAAGACGATTTCGGTGATCATGGGTTCTGAAAATAACTAACTGGAGAGTGTTGAGTTAAATATTACCATTTGACATAGTATTTCACGACAATCGGCTAATACAATTTATATTAAAACATCGTATCGTAAATCTTTTCTTTTCCATAATAGCCCGAGAATTCAGGAAAATACATGCTGAAATTTGAATCGCTTATTTCCCCAAAAGGGGTCATTGTACTCATCATTATGAAATAAGCGATTCAAATTTCAGCGTGTATACACATGAATGTGACAGTTCTAGAGTAAAAAAATATAAAGGACATAAAACAATTTATTTATTACTAATAAAAATCCCCCCAACATTTGTTTGGGGGAGGCCTATGTCCAGCAGTGGACGTCTTAAGGCTGAAATGAATAAAAATCCATATTAATAAAACCGAAACAACAATCACATTATACAAGGTGTCCTTAAAGGTAATCAAAACATTCAGACCACACACGACAATGTAAAAAAATAAAAGTAATAAAAATGATAAAACTTTTCATCGCGAACAAACATAAATGAGAACAATAAAGCTAAATTATTAATGTCCTAACAACAACTTACATAATAAATATACGAAATAAATAACAGTAGGTAGGTATATGTTGTTAGGCATCGTCTAGTCATTATGAGCGGAACACAGAAATAGCGTTCTATTCGAGAGCCGCAGATGTGTGTCAACACCAAGTCATTTTAACCGCCAGTATATTATTCATAACAAAAATTAAGGGCTCGCTGTTTTCATAGAGATAAAAGTGTAGTTCATTTAATAAGAGTTTGAAACAAAGTCGTTTTTACCCAACTGCGCCAGAAGGAGGGTTATGTTTTTCGAGTGTATGTATGTATGTATGTATATTTCTTTGGCACGCTCTGTGGCCTAAACGGCTTGATGGATTTTAGCTTGAGAGGTGTCGTTAGATTCGTCTTAATTCTGAGAGTGACACTGGGTATATCAAAATTATAAAAATCAAAATGGCCGCTTCTTGGAACCATATTACGTCATCAAAAAAATTTTTTTTCATTAAAACCTATCGAGTGGGGTATCAAAATAAAAGGTTTTATAAATGCTTTACAAAAATATGTACAACTTATATGTTTAAATGTAATTTGGAATGAGAAATGCTAAAAAAACAACAAAATATTCAACGTTAAAAATGAATTGGGTACCCTATATATTTATGTGTGACTTTAAAAAAATTACATTAATAGCGCGATAAAACATGACAGAACTAAAAAAAAAAAAAAGTTAATTAACAAAACCAAAAAACCCGACTGCGTGTAAATATAACTGAAAAGATGTAAACAAGACTTGTGTAGGTATATCTGAAAGTATCAAATCAACACGCAGGCGGAGGCTACCTATGAACTACATATGTAATTAATGACCAAATACATACGTAGCCTCCGCCTGCGTGTTGATTTGATACTTTCAGATATACCTACACAAGTCTTGTTTACATCTTTTCAGTTATATTTACACGCAGTCGGGTTTTTTGGTTTTGTTAATTAACGTTTTTTTTACGGATATTATCCCTTTAATGTGCTTATGATAGTATCATCATCATCATTTCAGATTCAGATTCATTTATTTGTTATAAACATAGGTTACAGTGATGTCAAAAAAAAATCAGTTTCACTATGTTTCGCCTTGGTTGGATATTTGGCATACAAATTTTGAAACAATAAAAGATTATTTTAAACACTAATAACATGCACAGTATTGTCAACTTTTTTACATATCATAATATAGGTTAAAAAAAAACCACAAATAAAATATAGGTATAATCCAATTAAATTAAAAGTCAAACAATATGTAATGTCAAATATAATCTACATACCCACTTGATGGAAATATCATAACAATTCGTATCTATGAATTGTTATGATATTTCCATCAAGTTCAATTCAAGAGAATTCAGGAAAATACATGCTGAAATTTGAATCGCTTATTTCCCCAAAAGGGGTCATTGTACTCATCATTATGAAATAAGCGATTCAAATTTCAGCGTGTATACACATGAATGTGACAGTTCTAGAGTAAAAAAATATAAAGGACATAAAACAATTTATTTATTACTAATAAAAATCCCCCCAACATTTGTTTGGGGGAGGCCTATGTCCAGCAGTGGACGTCTTAAGGCTGAAATGAATAAAAATCCATATTAATAAAACCGAAACAACAATCACATTATACAAGGTGTCCTTAAAGGTAATCAAAACATTCAGACCACACACGACAATGTAAAAAAATAAAAGTAATAAAAATGATAAAACTTTTCATCGCGAACAAACATAAATGAGAACAATAAAGCTAAATTATTAATGTCCTAACAACAACTTACATAATAAATATACGAAATAAATAACAGTAGGTAGGTATATGTTGTTAGGCATCGTCTAGTCATTATGAGCGGAACACAGAAATAGCGTTCTATTCGAGAGCCGCAGATGTGTGTCAACACCAAGTCATTTTAACCGCCAGTATATTATTCATAACAAAAATTAAGGGCTCGCTGTTTTCATAGAGATAAAAGTGTAGTTCATTTAATAAGAGTTTGAAACAAAGTCGTTTTTACCCAACTGCGCCAGAAGGAGGGTTATGTTTTTCGAGTGTATGTATGTATGTATGTATATTTCTTTGGCACGCTCTGTGGCCTAAACGGCTTGATGGATTTTAGCTTGAGAGGTGTCGTTAGATTCGTCTTAATTCTGAGAGTGACACTGGGTATATCAAAATTATAAAAATCAAAATGGCCGCTTCTTGGAACCATATTACGTCATCAAAAAAATTTTTTTTCATTAAAACCTATCGAGTGGGGTATCAAAATAAAAGGTTTTATAAATGCTTTACAAAAATATGTACAACTTATATGTTTAAATGTAATTTGGAATGAGAAATGCTAAAAAAACAACAAAATATTCAACGTTAAAAATGAATTGGGTACCCTATATATTTATGTGTGACTTTAAAAAAATTACATTAATAGCGCGATAAAACATGACAGAACTAAAAAAAAAAAAAAGTTAATTAACAAAACCAAAAAACCCGACTGCGTGTAAATATAACTGAAAAGATGTAAACAAGACTTGTGTAGGTATATCTGAAAGTATCAAATCAACACGCAGGCGGAGGCTACCTATGAACTACATATGTAATTAATGACCAAATACATACGTAGCCTCCGCCTGCGTGTTGATTTGATACTTTCAGATATACCTACACAAGTCTTGTTTACATCTTTTCAGTTATATTTACACGCAGTCGGGTTTTTTGGTTTTGTTAATTAACGTTTTTTTTACGGATATTATCCCTTTAATGTGCTTATGATAGTATCATCATCATCATTTCAGATTCAGATTCATTTATTTGTTATAAACATAGGTTACAGTGATGTCAAAAAAAAATCAGTTTCACTATGTTTCGCCTTGGTTGGATATTTGGCATACAAATTTTGAAACAATAAAAGATTATTTTAAACACTAATAACATGCACAGTATTGTCAACTTTTTTACATATCATAATATAGGTTAAAAAAAAACCACAAATAAAATATAGGTATAATCCAATTAAATTAAAAGTCAAACAATATGTAATGTCAAATATAATCTACATACCCACTTGATGGAAATATCATAACAATTCATAGATACCTATTTGTCAAACAAGTTTAATAAACAAATCGAATTCAAAGCATGATAAAATAATGATGATAATCTAATAAACGTCAGCAATGAGTAATTAATTAATTATGTAAGTATTAAGTAATTTCAGCCGAAAGACGTCCGCTACTGGACATAGGCCTCCCCCAAGCATCGACACTACGACCGGACCTGCCCCTCCCGCATCCAGTGGATTCCTGCGACCTTCACCAGGTCGTCAGTCCTATGATAGTATAGTATTATATAATCTGTGCCTATGAGCTGTAGACTGTGATTTCATCATCATTCATTCATACTGACCCTGAAACGTCTACTGAAAAATATTTGGCTTGCGATAATCTTTGCAATGAATGAGCAAAACGGAATTACCATCATCAGTTATTGTTATCAATGGAGTTTCTTGCTGGTTCTACTCCATAGGACCCACCATATAAAACGTGTTATTGAAATAACTGGAAACCACTTAACCCCTCATAGTACTCATTTACTCATCAGTATGAACAACTTTTACTATGGGACCAACCCTGAAAACACAAAAAAAACAGCTGTCCCCAACATTTTTGTTCACATGAATCGACAAAATGTAAGTATCAGCTGATTTTATTTTCGCGATTTCAGGGTTGGTCCCATAGTAGAAATTGTTCATACTGATGAATACATTGACCCCTTAAGAGGTTTTCAGTTATTTCTATAACACGTTGTGGGACCGTGAAACTATAGTCAAACGTTTTATTAGAGCCTGTAATTGTGTCAATTTGAAATAAAAACAATTTGAATTCGAATTCAGGATGCTCAGCAGTCGGATTAGTGATCGCAGTCAGCCTAAAGGAGTGCACGGGCGGTTAAATAACCGCCTAGTCAATGATGCCCCCTGCATAAATGTACTGAAAATCACTAATCGCCCGAAATTGTGCGAAACGTAATACATTTTCATACGTCCTATTCAGGCGGTGCCGGACAGTTCCATGTGGTGCCGGACATAAAGAATTGCACCACCTATCTCTTCTCATGGGTGTCGTAAAAGGCGACTAAGGGATTCACCAGAGAATGGGCAGCAGCGTTCTCTGAGTATTCAACCAACCAACTGCGATCGCCAACCCGCCTGCTAAGCGTGGTGATTTGATTACAGCATATCCCCTTATTTGGGGAAGGCCTATGTCCAGCGGTGGACGTCTTTCGGCTGAAATGATGATGATGATTCAGGCGGGCTTTTGACCGCCGCCGTCACTTGGTTATTTAAACGCCCGTGCGCGCCTAGCTTTATACATAAGGGTGCTGCTGCTGTCAATCTTCTTGACGTAATATTCCCTTTGTCCGTTTTTACGACACCCAGAGAAATAAAAGAATTGCGTGATTTCTCGCTGGGAACCACACAGAACACACACTCATTTTTTTTTGGGCAGTCGTGTAAAAAGGCACATGTTTTAGAAGCCTATGCTAAAATAAGGACATTATTACAATAATTGTTATTTTAAATTATAATAAAAATGTCTAACTGATAATAAATACTAAACACTATCAATCGTATCGTAATCTATTAATAATTATGTACAGCATGCATACAATGATAATAAAATAATTGTGTCAAAATAACACACCAAAGCACCTACGTTTGATTGTAAAGGCCCTACACACTGGCGTTTCTCCAGCGTAGGCGTTGCGCAAACGTATGCGCAGCGCAGATGCCCTACGATCGCGGTTTATTTCGATATCATAGCATACAAGCGCAGTTCACAAGCGACAACGCAATGTACACGTCTCGTGGCGTTTGCGCTTTGCTTACGTTTAGCAAACGCCTACGCCGGAGAAACGCTAGTGCGTAGGAGCTCTAAAGAGCAACATATTTATCCGAAACAACTTCATATATAATAAAACAAAAACAACAAACAACTTCATATAGTAATGAATATAATTAAAAAATGATTAGGTATTATAAAAAGTAAAAAAACGTAAAAATAGTAAATGTATCCATATCCAACAATTTAGATTTTTTTTTAAATTTATAAAATAATGAAAATTATATTCATTTATTTATTTATTCATGAAACATGAATAATGGCTGTAATTAAATGAAGAAGATTAAATCTTTTGGACTTCACAACTAGTAAATTATCGTTAAAGGTCGTCGTTAGATTATCTTCGCCTATTAGGTGAAATAATGTAATATTGATGGTGATAATTTTTATTAAATGTAATTATTTTCTATTCATCATCTTTATTTCTTTCTTACAATAAAAGTAAATTAACTCTAGACTTAATAAATTTCATTTTCCGGTAGAAATGTTTCGAAATATTTATTACAAAACGCTACCTAGTCACAGTTTTTACAATGGTAATCCAACCACAGATCAGTAAATAAAATACCCTAACGAATGGTTAAATACGCTAAATGAGTTGCCGGAAACATGCCCATTTCAATTAAACCAATATCGTGCAATACATTACGCGACATTATTTGTAATCAGGGGGGTGATTCTCGCGTCGACATTAACTCGATCTCGACATAATGTCGAAACAAGATGGCGAATGTCGTTAGAAAATAAATTTTCGTGTTCTCAGAATGTCAAGTTAGATATGTCTACGCCTAGCGCTCTAAATGCAAAGAGTGGTTCAAAGCAGTTGACATTACCAGCGAAATTTTTCGTAGAGATATAAAATGAGATTAAATCATCGAATTAAACATTTATCTCTATAACATGAGAATTGGAGCCCTAGCAGCAACGCATCGCGCCGCCGCGCCGCCGCAACGCACCGAGGACCGAGACGCACCGCACCGCGTTTTCACTTCCCCCCGCAAACGATCCAATAATGTGCGCCTCTTTTATTACACTTCATTATCCGTCCAGTTATTTTTCCATTAACGATTCCCTTAATGCGACCAATAAATTTTACCTCCTGTCACAATTGTAAAAGGAAACTTTACGAGAGCCATATCAATGATATCAATTTATAAAGTATCCATATTTTATTAACCTTAAAATGATACAAATATGATCACTTAAACAAAAGCCGACAAAAAATAATAACCATTTGCGTAAGCTGGATGTCAAAATTGAATAATATTCCGACACAAACGAGATTGCATTTATTATCATATTTATTCGCCGGCTTTTCTTAATATGATCGATTTTGAAATTGGATAAAGTACGACTGTTGAAATTATTATTTTTTTCAAATAGACCTAATTACATGCATTTATGGAACGTTAGGCTCTAGTTACATGGTTCCAACTTATGGGTCCTATGGAAAATAAGCGGTAAAAAACTCCATGGATATACTCTTTGCAAATTAATTGTTCTATGCAACAAATTCATTGAAATATTTAATGTGAGAATAATGTAGGTTAATGTCAGAAATAAACAAAAAATATTAAAAATAAAAGCTGAAATGAAAATGTTGCCTTTAGAAATATACAACCTTATTCTTAGTTTAAGGGGTCATTGTACTCATCATTATGAACAAGTTTTACTATGAAACCAACCCTGATATCGCAAAAAAAACAGCTGTTCCCTATATTTTGTCGATTATGTGAACACAAATGTAGAGATCAGCTATTTTTTTTTCGCAATTTCAGTGTTGATCCCATAGTAAAAGTTGTTAATAATTATGAGTACAATGACCCCTTAACAGGTTTAGTATAAACTAAGAATAATGTCGTATGCATAAAAAGTTGCCATAGTAGGAGCTGACCTGTCCTGAGTCCTGACAGACGGCACCCGTCACCCGTTCACGAGCATGACGCGATCATCAGCCATCGTGTTTGCAGTGCAACTTTAGGTGTATGTAGAGAAAGAATAGATCAGTGTCAGCGAGATCGTGCTATCACGTAGGGACATGAGTCACGTCATGTGTCAACAAATAGGCGTCACTCCTGAGGTCACAACACCTGAACACTTGGCAATGTGACAAGTTGCATAACCGACGAACGTTAGCCGCGAAAACAGGAAACACCGACTATTTAAGTAACCATTATAAACTTCAACACAAATATACGAACGAATCTCTACGAGCAGACTCGGACGAGCATAATGATTCATCTTGTTTGTTTTTTGTTTCAGGTAAGTTGAGCACAGCTTTTAGACAAAATATTTTCAGAATTGAAAAGGTAAAAGGCGAAATACAACGTGAACGTGAGTAAGCTAGAATGGATTTTTGTTACCGAAATAGAGGAAGTGTAAAATCAAAAAGTTATATAGGTAAAGTGACCTGCAGCGCTATTCTGAATGATCTGACAAGCAAACTCACTTCTGAATCGGCAGTGAATACGAAAACAATTTTTTTTTGTCTATTGTTGCAAGCTGGTTTCTTGTGGCAATTAGAGACAGTAAAAAATATAGACGAAGTGCTGCAAACATTCATAGTAAAGCCAACAAAACCATGCTCGTCCATATACACACCAGCGCTGACGCACATCAAAACAATATAACCTTTAACAAAAAAATACCGACTTCATCAGATTTTAATCAGATCCACACCAAATTTATTTGGGACCATTTCGGGAGAAAACTCTTTCAAACAAAAAAAAATCAACGTATTCAATGCATAGGTATATGTGTATATAATTATATATATATGTAGGTGTATAATGAGCATAGAGTTATTATACTGACCAGTATATACAAAGTCTTTGATAATGAGTAAAAAAAACTTATATACAGACGAATTGAGAACCTGCTCCATTTTGAAGTCGGTTAATTTAGTTTGATATCCTAACTCTGGTAATATTATAAATGCGAATGTATGGTCAACATTTGTTTGTTTATTTGTTTGTTTGTCCTTCAATAACGCTGAAACGGCTAAACGGATTTGGACGAAATTTGGCACACGCATAGAACATAATCCAGATTAACATAATAGGCAATGATTTATAAGCTACTTTTTATCCCGGGAAGATAAACAGTTTCTAAGACATGCGTGATAAAATATAACTGCGATAATATTTTATAATCATGAAGGCCCAGTTTCATTGGTATTCGAGGACTCCCCACAGGCGTGATAACGACTAGTGAAATTAACCGGTCGATAACCCGATCAATACACAGCATGCGGGGAATTTGTTTCCAGAAAGTGGGCCTTATGGCACGCATTTTAGAAATCTCCCATACCCTGAATGTGTGTGTGTGTCGATAGGGATATCGACTAATAAAAATGGTTCCCACATACGAGCCCTATGACATGCGTAAACAGAAAATCTCCCGCCCACCGCATGCGGGCCGCCCATCCATATCCTATGCGAGTGTGATGCAGTGTACCATATGAGAAGCCAGCATCTTGGAGCCACTTCATCTCAACGCAGGAGATCAAATCCTCCTCCCCCAAAGTCATAGTCGACTTCATGATTGCCTTGCAGCTTGGGGAAGTTCTGTAATGCTGCAAGTGGCGTCACAATAGATTTTACCAGGTTGCAGTGGCTTAGGGACGTTCAAGATCCCTACCTCTTTCCTCAAATAATAATAAGAATGCGGGCCAACCCTATCGACCAATGAAATTAGCCTTAATAGCAGTTTTATAAAGCTAAGCTTTTCGTTCAGCTGAATATTGATAAATTCTCTATAAACTCCCATATAACAGCACGACGGTTTTATTGGAAGTGATTAGCGGGATTCATGAGTCTACAAAAATTATTGCTCTTTATAAAACAAAGTTGCTTTTTCTATAAAACATATAGGTAGAATGGTTTGTGCAAACAGGTATAGTGAAATATCACAAGTTTACCTTTGCATATGGAATTTTATACGAGTGATGCGAGCGGTATATCTCGTTTATTTTTCTGTCGAAAACCGTGAATATTTTTTGTGGAAATGTTCGTAGACGAGAACTTCCCGACATATACTACGCCGGAATAAAAGTTTCGTCAAATATCAAAAGTGCTATTCATTAATTTTTCATGCTAAAGCATAGTAGACCTTAGTCTTATATTATAATTCCTAAATATTTAAAGGAGTGAAATATATAGGTTGCAAATTGCAAAGATTCTTTGAGGCAAAAAAAAAAAAAAAAATTATCAAAATTTTTAGTCATTTGCTAAAATAATTCTAGTAATGTTGGTTTTTAGCATTATAATAATAAAACTTTTGTTGACAAAAAGTATAGGTAGAACAAATTTTGACATATTAATTGGCTATGTTTTGGTGGTACAAAAAATATGCATAATAATGTCCTCCCGGCCGAAATTCGGTCACGGCGGCTAATCTCAACGGAGACTAGCCATCTGCGCGGGACATATTATAGTGGACAAGTGTGTGCGCAAACACAGGTGCACTCTCTATTCCCTCACTCTCTTAATCCGATGGGACGGCAATTCGACACGACCGGAGAGAGATCAGGCGCAGGACCGACGGCTTTACGTGTTCTCCGAGGCACGATAAAAAAAATAAAAAAAATGAATACTCTGTAGCCAAACTAGGCAAAGGCTGTATTTCCCATAAACTTATTATACTTTACGCTAGTATAATAAGTTATTTCCGCTAACAGACTAATCTCCTCGAATACGACATATCGTAGCCATTAATGTAAAAAAGGATGGAAAGTATTTACGGGAAAATAGTCGTGACTTATAGTGATGGCGACTAAATTCACGTTGAAAAGAAGAAGGCGAACTTATTTGAAAAGACCAGAATATTGCGACCATTTCTAATGATTTTTGTTATGAAGAAACATTATAGTGAGACTAAATTGGTTTAGTTCTACAACAGAATAGCAACAATGTCATCTTTAGTTGTAATGTTTCATTAGTAGGTATAGGTATTTTAAACTTATTCAATAGACATATTTCAGTCGAAATAGCAATAAATGTCTTCATTACTCTTTCAGAGTAATTCAAACTGAATATATTTTACTGATAAAGTTTCGAGTTTCACAAAACCAATTAATTTAATCAACATAGTTCGTATCACATGGATAGTCGAAATAAATATTCGTATCTCATTTCTAGGATCAAGTCTATAGAGGCAGACCATTTCAATAGAATTTTATATTGTTTTAGAAGTTACCCGAATGAAAAGCCGTCTGTTAGACGTCTAGATTTAGTTGTTTAGATTTGAGTATTAACTGTAAAATACTTCGCAACTATTTGATTAGAAGCGTGAGTCTCTTCATCTAGTTTTAATTAATAATCAGGGGCCTTACTCCCGACTAGTTCGAGTTCTGAACCTAATCGAACTAGTGTCAATTCCTAGAGGAACTGACAGTAAAATCTCTAAGGAACTGACAAAAAAAAAACCAAAGGATCTCTGGAAGATATCGCTTTTAGCGATAAGACCGCCCATGTACCCATAATTTATACGTTGTTCCGGGGTACTACTATTTTCATGGTGTACAATAAAGTTCAGCCTATCGCAGTCCTCTGCTGGACAAAGGCCTCTCCCAAGTTGCGCCACAACACTCGGTCCTCTGCCTTCCGCATCCAGTCCCCCCCATCCTCGTTCTTTAGGTCGTCGGTCCACCTGGCAGGGGGGCGCCCTACGCGGCGTTTGCCGATTCGCGGTCTTCACTCAAGGACTCGTCTGCTCCAACGGTCATCGGTCCTTCGACAGACATGGCCAGCCCACTGCCACTTCAGCTTACTGATCCTACAAGCTATGTCGGTCCCTCCGGTTCATCTCCGGATAATCTCGTTACGGATTTGATCCTTCAAAGAAACTCCAAGCATAGCTCGCTCCACAGCTCGCTGAGCGACTTTGAACTTGTGGACTAGCCCAACTGTCAGTGTCCACGTCTCGGCACCGTAAGTCATGACAGGCAGGACGCACTGGTATAAATAAAGTATATTCTATCTATCTATCTATTTGCTCGATTTGGTTCAGAACTTAACCAGTCCACAGATAATATAATACTATAGTAACCAGTCGGAAGTAAAGCCCCAGTCCATTATAATACAACTACACTATTTTCAAATTAGGAAGGGTTAAAGGTTCTTCAAATCCTTTTAAATAATGTAAAATATCACCAAGGTCAGAGACAAAAATTGTAGTATACCCTTTTAATAATTAATTTACTTTTAGTGAGCTTAGTGTGAAAACTCATTTAAACGACCTTCTGTGTAGACTATGTACAAAGGTGCCTAGAGGCTGACTTTTTCACAGAGGTCCTTATTATAAATAAAATATGTGTAAAAATCTTATTAAAAACAAGCTTTCATTTATAAGCTATTGAATTTACTAAAAAGTTAAAAATAATATTGAGAGAATAAAGTTGAAGAGTAAATAACATTAACATAGAAATTTTCAAAAAAAATTTTTTTTCTGATAATCTTGAGACTTTTTTTTTACAGAATAGCCACGCTGCTTTGAGAGGTTAACCTGGTTTTCAGTCAAAAGCCCGAAAATCTAACAACTGGCCTAATCTGGTCTTTCCGAAAGAGCCCCCAAACCCAGTTACTCTGCAATCCCAACAGTAACTGGGTTTTGTGGATCTAATTCTAATGGCAGTCACTCCGTGTAAAATACTGATTTTCAGCCATTTGTTGTTAGACTACAAAAAGACTCCAAAATGGTGACGAAACGGCTACGAGAAAGACTGTATGCCACTAGATATACTTACCTATTCCCTGATAAAAAGTATCATAGTATGAAAAAATATATAGACAGCCAAATTGCGCAACGCTAATAAGCAATTTGTAAAGTTAAATTAGGACATTACATTTATCAGCATACCTATTACTTCACAAGAATAGCCCTAGTATAAGTATACTTACATAAAATTAGGATTAAACTCTGGAAAAAATCACAGGTACCTAGGTACTTTCACTAAATCTTATAGGGCTGTCAAAATAGGCCGACGTATAATAAAACAAGTCTGCTCGGAGTTTTTGCTCCTTCTTTTAAGTAATGACCCTATTAGCATCCCTTAGACAATAATTTAATATTTCCATGGTTCTTTGGCAAAACGATTCGCGAACGCTGTGACATCTTTCATCATCCTTTTTCAGGAATTATTTCGTGACATTCTCATTTGTTTTTCGTTTATTTTAACGTCTTATTTTTACGTTTGCTCATTTATAAAGGCGATTAAAATTTCGAGATTTGAGAGCGAATATTGATGGGACAAAAATGTTACAGCTATTTTCCATATAGGTACCATGATTTCAGTATTTGTTTACATAACTATAAATAAATAAATTCATTTATTTCAGATAATCACATCCATAGAAAAAAATACATGTCAAAAAATTATAATAACAAGAAAAATAAATAAATACTGTCATATGTAAACGTAAAAACTTCATAAAATATGTGTACAGTCTAACAAATATCTGGCCACCCTGTATATTAGATGATGTATAGTAGATGTACGGTAGATGAAGATTTCTCATGAAGTTATTATAGAATGGTTTGAATAGGGTTTTGTATAAATACACTTTAACTTTGTCCGTTATTAAAATGATATTTCACTCGAAAAAAACCATAATCTTCTGAGAAAACTTCATTTATATATCTCTAACCTGTATACCAATTGCTTTGATAGACTGTACCTACCTATCTATAATTGCCGGCACGAGTCGTGAGCACAGATTCCACTACGTAAGTGGTCGAATCTCTGTTCACAGTACAACAGACCAGAAACTGGCACTTGCATTGGCTTAATTACATGATAATGCATAATTAAATATACGTAGAAAACGGAATACTAGAATACGGTGACGACAGAGACTATCACGCAGGTACAATTTGTGCTCACGTCTCGTGCCGGGAACTATACCTAATAATGTTTTCAACTTATTTTAGTCCAGTTCAAGACCTTGGCTTCTTCCGATAAGGGAGGTAATGACCAAAGTCATTACGTTTGGCGAGCGTATAAGCGACTGCAAAGCTATAAAGCCTCGCGCATAGGTCACAACCATAGACATCTATATAATAAGGTAATAGAAGTGGTAAAGTCGCGTGATCTTGTCGCCACGTACAGCAGGTGTCTCGTAGGACACCAGTTCGCGAACCGTTTGCTTGATCATCAGTGCTGTTTTGGACGCAGAGTCACAAAAATTGTATTTTAAAGCATATCTATAACTGGACATAAAATGCTAGAAAAATTGTGGGCGTACCTAATTGCCTATTTATGAGGTGATGGCGGCAAACCTATGTAGGTTCTTTCATTGTAGGGCAAACCGGAGACACGCGTTCCGTTAGTAGATTTGAATATTTCAAATAGTGTTTAAAATGTTCTTACTATAATTACGATAAATTTGAACTGACCTTAAAGACAACCTCAAAATAAAAATTGTAAAACGAAAGTGTAATAATTTTGTTTTTGTACTTTTGTAGAAAAATAAATAAATAAACAACATGGATCCGGAAGGTCACCCTGGCGATACGCCGACATATACGTACGTATACGTATTATAGAATAAAACAACACATACAGACATAACACATAGTTGAACATTTTAATGAACTTCAACGCAACATACACATGTATACGTACAATGTATGTAGAGTAGGTATACAATATTGGATTTTAATATCGGCGGGTCCGTCCGATAACTAGATTGTTATCGTATGAATACCCCTGCCGGAAAATGGGAGGGCCGGAATTTGGCGGTGAAAAACATGCTGGCATCCTACCCCAGCTGATTTAATATCGTGTACGGGTGAATTCCTTTAATGATATCGATAGGCTCTCTGTAAACATCTGGTAATGATGCCTGAATTGGGAGTTGATTTTGGGTCCACTTATGTAGCTGGCTTGGTGGCCCAGTTTGTGAGTTCTTATTACACACTTACATAGCTATCGTAGCAAGTACAGTCGGTTGCAAGATGTATACACATGGTGAAATAAAAACGTTATTTTTTCTTAAAAAGTAGAGATTAATTTTTTTCAATATTTCACACTAAGAATCTGCTAATTACGAGTACCAGGGCCTTACTTCCGACTGGTTCGAGCTCTGAACTAAATCGAGCTAATATCAATTCCTAGAGGAACGCAGCACGAATTGACACTAACTCGAATTCAAATTCAATTGATGCACAACTCGATGCAGACGGCCCCTGGTTTGTGAAATATAAAGATTTAATCACCGTTTAATTTCCGTTCTTCATTTTAATTTGGTGAAGTATTTGGAACAGGTTGACTGGTTGAACGAGGGACTTATTGAAAGAGGATATTCAGTACTTGATTCCCGTTCCAAATATTATGTATAAAAATTAAACCTTAATTATTTTTTTTCCAATCGATTTCATCAATAACTGTTCTGTGGACACTATTCCGCGCTTATAAATCAAAGTTTCATGCAGCGAGGTGATGCTGCTAGCACGTCAATAACCATCGATTAAACCAACAAACCGGATCGGATTATCGGTTGCCAACATTGACGTACAGAAGTTGCTATAAGCTTGTTCTAATGCGATATAATGCGCGTTGAAGTTGCCTAGATTATGAAGTTTATGTGTGTTTATAAACGTGATTCAACTAATTGTGTGTTGCATCTACATGCTCAAAAAGCGATCGAGGAAGCTGTAAAATATTAACGAACTTTACTGCGCCTAATAAGAACTGGTTTAACAAAAGCACGGAGCACGCCCCCAATACGCCACGTTTAGGACGCTCCTCATCACCATCAGCCCATTACTGTCCCACTGCTGGGCACAGGCCTCTTAACAGTATGAGAAGATTAAGGCCTTCGAACGCTCGGGCTCTAGGAAATTGTATGCAACTAATTTATATAAAGCGTCATCGTCACCGTCACGGCGCCGCTGGCGCCGTCACGTCGGTCAAACAATTTTCACATAGTATACGGCGCGTCTAGCGTGCGCCCCTTGCGCTTGTTATAACTTGTCCTTAAGGCCTTGCATTGGCGAAAACCCTCGTTATATGATCTACATCATAATACCCTAAATTGGATATATCAGCTAAAGAGACTTTTAAACGATTGAGAGCTCTGCTGACTCTTTTTCCATAGCTCTTAGCACAAGCACCCTTATATCACTATAATTTTTTTACCTTCACGAAAAATCGGTACATGATTTTCGAGAGCAAAAAAAACAAACAATGAAATAATGAGATGCCAGATCACGTTTGGAATTTCTTCTTTTTGAGTAAACTTCGCTCCTCACCAAGATTTCTCTCGATCGTGGGTGCATTTATAGACACAAATCTCTGATGCAAAAACACACAGACAACACAAATAATATATCTGTAGGCCATACTAATACCCATAGATTTCATAAACTAGGGAGAAATGCCTTCAATGCACAATTGTGTGTGTTTGAGTGTGGCCGATTTCTTCCACTTATTTTACAAACACAGAAACAAAAAAACAATAGGTGCGGTACGGCGCACACATTCATATTTTCTCACGCACACCAAGAAGGTCAGTAACACTTTGGCATGCAGTGCTTCAAACTGTGGGTATTCCGTTGGCTATGTGATCATTTCGCACATTTAACGAAGCGAAAAACGTTAATCCTATATACTTAACATATCTCCCTTGTTTTATATATCTATATGCTAATACCTCAGTGAAAACAAAACATTTAACACTCCGGGAGGATTTGCGTGACCCCAAATTGACAAATTAAACCTAAACATTTCCAAAGCAGACTAATTACTTTTATAAAACAAAACAAAATTATAATGAAATTATGAATTCCACGTTTCTTCTACTGTCGGTTGAGAAAGTATCGTTCAAAGTGAATGATAAATAAAAATGCTTCTCCTTAATAATCCCTGCTTTTATTTCTTTGTTCATTGCTTCTTTCGTTGGGTTTTAATGTCAATATTTTCGCAGACCCGGCATGACATTAAGCTCTGACTAAATATCTCTTAAACATTGAATTAAAAGTCCTTAGTGCTTTGTAAGTTTTGTTATGTTTTCTGTTATAAAATAATTAGTACCCTCCAAAAATCCAAATCAAGACTAGCAGTAAATGACATAAGCTAATAAGAATTCCTGTGACCGTTGATCTCGTGATCAGCTGACTTGAATGAAATTATGAGTTTTTTTAATTTATTATCATTAGATATCGATACTTATTACGTCTGTGAAGTTTCGCCAGCTAATTTAATTTAACCTTTTATTGAAATAAGTGTAAACCTCGTAAGAGGTCATTATACTCATCAGTTTAAACAACTTTTACCATGAGACAAAAATAATATATATAAATTTTGTCGATTTATGTGAACACAAATGTAAGGAACAGCTGATATTTTTTTTGCGATTTTTGAGTTGGTCCCATAGTAAAAGCTGTTCATACTGATGAGTAAAATGACCCCTTAAGAGGTTTTCAGTTATTTCAATAACACGTTGTATATGATATGTGATCATTCAACAGTCTTCTTCTATCGTGTCGACATGAGCTACATAATGATAATAGCTCATGCCGTGAGGAAAAGATTAGCCAGTCAGCAGGTTGGTAGCGGGGCTGACTGCCCAGAGTGCGCTGGATGATCAATTAAATATCGTCACTCGTGGAGGCTCTTTTAATGCACCCCACTTCAACAGTAAACCTCTGCCAGAGTTTTCAGGCAGCACAGGCCACATGGAATGGAATTCCCCAAATATAAAAAAAAACCTAGTACCACGATTCCAGTTCCAAATTCAATTTTGTATGTTACCTACTGATTCACTGAGATGAGAAGTTCACCAAACCACTTGCAGTAAACAGTCAACATTGCAGCAGAATTGCATTTTTGCCAACAAACAGCTAGACTAAACGTCTATCTTGAACAATTACAACTATTCTGCCAATTAAGCGAACCCGCCGTACTTCGGTGGATAATATAATTATTGTAACTCAATTAGATTGTTAAGCGCCGGATACTTCTCCGTATTTAATCTTATTTCACGGAATTTAGAGATCCGCGGGATAATGGCAATAATAAAATTATCCATGCAGTTTTAGGGTTGTGGCGTGGTTATGCATTGCGGCCAGTGGACGATAGATTGGAAAGTCTATCGTCCACATTGCATGGCTCTTGAGTTGTGGTGATATCCCAAGTGTGCCCGGACATCGCCGAAAAAGAGTAATCAAGGAAGGAAGAGAAATTGGGCCGCGCTGAATAGGTCGTGAATGCCATGCATTGAGCGAGCGAAGCGAGGGTTGGTGCACGGTGGAGTTTTTAGTTGGAGCGAGCCCCACATTACCACGCTGCCTTCCCACGTGACGTGGCATGCAACATAAAGATTTCCGCCTCAAAAAAAGGGGACATGCATAGCACTGGCAATGAGTGACGTGTGTGTATAAAATCATACAACGTTCCTACCGGTCGATATTTATTTTGGCTCCTCCACCTGACTAGTACAAATGTTTTCCATGGAAAGCTAAATTCCGAACAGCAGCCAAAATAATTAAACCTGAGGTATTAGGAAAAGCGTCCGACTTTTTTGTTCTACTCCCGTGCTATTCGCGTTTCGGTGCTCTTTGTGGAATATATCCTCGCTGCATCCCCTGCTACCACATCTGGCAGGGAACCTCCGGGATCGTGGACGTTAAGAGTTGGGGACTCGATGCGTCTATTAAGTGGTTCTGGGGAGGATAGCAGTACGTGGTGGTTGCGTGCTGCTGTGAGGGAAACAGTGTTGTTTCCCAGGACGTGCCAAAGGCGTAGCACTAGAGGGCATCGGCGCGGTCCATTGGAGTCCCCGGAGCTCCTCAATTTTGTGTTGAGGATGGCCACCGTGTTGTTTTAGTCGGTAAGAGTCCGACATATCCCTCCGCCTTCCCGTGCCGGAAGATATCCATGAGGATTTCCACCCGAAAACAAAAAAAGGTACGTTTTTAACATTGAATCTAGATAGTTAATAATGTATTTATGTACAGTCAGAAATCTTTCTGGTGAACCACCACTAAAGCTAAAATCGCTTGCAGTCATTGTTCGATGGCAGCGGTAGAAACGTGTAATGAAGTAGGATACGTTGGAGGTATTTTGTCGACAAAATGTATCACCGTGAAGGACCATGACCGTACATCTGACTCTCTATCCTTGAGTCACAACCTTTTGTGTTCCCCTTAAGTTGATGAATTCCACATTAAAATTTATTAAACAAACTTAGTCAACATTATCAACCCATTATTGTCCCACAGCTAGGCACGGGCCTCTTCTCAGAATGAGAAGGCTAAGGCCTTAGTCCACCACGCTGGCCTAGTGCGGTTTGTTGGACTACACATACGATTAGGAACTCTATGGAGCACTCTCAAGTGTACAAGTTTCTTCACGATGTTTTCCTTCACTGTTAAAGTAAGTGATAATCAAATTCTGATCCGCACAACATGAATTTGGAAAGTTAGAGGTGCGGGCTGGGTTCAAACTTAGACCCTCCTGCATGGAAAGCAAGCGTTCAACCACTAAGTTATCAATACTTCACTCAACTCTGTACTAAAATCAGTCATCACCATCAATTCAGCCGAAAGACGTCCACTACTGGACATAGGCCTCCCTCAAGCATCGCCACAACAATCGGTCTTGCGCTTGCCGCATCCAGCGGATTCCTGCGACCTACACCAGGTCGTCGGTCCACCTTGTCGACGACCTAAGCACGCTGCGCCTTCTAGTTCGCGATCATCACTCCAGTAGGCCTAGTACGAGTTTGACACTTACCGATACCATCGAATTCGACGACTTTCATTCATTAATCAGTAGCGCCCCTGGCGGATACGAGGAGGAACTAGTTGTTTATGAATGAAAATCGACGAAAACTATGAAAGTATTATAAAGTGTCAAACTCTTACTAGGCCCCCAGAACTTGTCAGCCCCATCGGCCATCCGTTCTGCGATCAATGTGCCCCACCCACGGACAGTTAAGTTTGGCAATTCTTCGGGCTATGTCGGCTACCTTCATTCTCCTGCAATCTCCTCATTTCTGAACTTAGTAGCATAGTTTTATTACTTAAGTTAAAGACGTGCTATCCAGATTAGTAGTAAGTAGACGGTCCATACTAAAAATTTGGTTCGAGTCGTACTGTTCATATTCTGACTACGGAACCCCAGCTGGCCGGTTTTTCCCTCTCTGGCTATAACGGCTATTGTGCCTTGATTATCTCGGAATAATTAAATCACTGAGTGGATAATGTGGGTCCAAGAATGCGGAGTAAAAGACGCCCTCTGTCGGAAAAGTGTTGAGAAGTTGAATGTTGGGGAATCTTGGGATGAAACTGGAAAAGTAATTAGATTTTATTACGTATTTTGATTTTTTTAATTAAAGATGTGAACTTGAAGGCTCATGTTACAACATTTTGATTTAATGTAGAGTAACCTAAGTATTTTTGTGACAGCCAATGTCACATGTAAAACAGGCACTTTGTATATACCTAACTTTCTGCTACGCTCACAATTTTTGTTTCTTATGAAGAACTTCTAGATACTTACGTGTTTCTTTTTGAAGCGAAAGTTCTATAGAATCGTTACGCGCTCGGCCGACGGGGAGTAAACTGAGAAAAAACGCTCGCGCGCACGTTCTAGCCGCGCTTGCAAATGCGTAGAAGCTTTGCTATATTATATGTTCACATTTCGCACAGTAGAACTGTTACCTAATTCTCTAGTGTTTTCTCACCTTTAAATCAAGCCAATTAATTATAATTTAATTTAATCGAGTGAGTAGATTTTTGCTGGGCAAGCGTGAACCATCGTCGACCGCACCATCGCTTAACATCAAGTGAGGTGGCAGTCAAACGCAAGCCCGTTAAGAACAAAAAAAAAACAAGCCCTAATTTTTTTCAGAACCTCCTTTTTACTTATACAGCGTGCTCCACATATTAACAGCAACTATACGGGCACAAAGGGAACGTAATTGTGTCACAATTACTTTTCTTTGTGTTCACTACCAAGACTTTTATACGCAGTTTTTATTTGCACACCTTATACCATAAGTAATAGTAGAGTAAGATTTTTTTAATTTTTTTTCGTTTTTATTGAAAGATTTAATATTTTATAACATGTATTTCCTTTTAAAAACTAGTAAGTAAAAGTTTATGTTAAGTCTTTTTAGGGTTCCGTACCCGAAGGGTTCCAAAAGGTACCCTTAGGGTTCCGTACCCGAAGGGTTCCAAACGGGACCCTATTACTCTCGCTACGCTGTCCGTCCGTCCGTCCGTCTGTCTGTCACAAGGCTGTATCTTTGTAACGGTATTAGATAACCAGTTGAAATTTTCAGAGAATATGTGTTACTATGAGGAGTATTACCACAAATACTAAAAGCAAAAAAAAATCTAAAACCAAAGGGGTTCCCCATACAAGAAACCTCGAAAAACATGCATTTTTTTCATCATTTTTGTTTGTGCTCTATCTTCAAAACGGTAATATATACCAACGTCAAAGTTGGTCTATTTATAGTGCATACTATGTAGTTTAGCAACTAATACTAAAAACAGGGCAAACTTACACGTATATGGTGGTACCAACGTAAGAAAAAGTTGTAAAAATTCACATTTCGCGTACGTTCCTTGATATCTTTTGATAAACTCTCGTAAATTAAATCAGTTTCTATGGGGTATCAGGTCAATGGGTAGTACGGAACCCTTACTCCGTGAGTCCAACTCACACTTGACCGGTTTTTTTTTAATTCTAATAAGTATAAAAATCGCTTTTAAACTGGAGTTGTGGATTTGTTGAAAGAAATAAAAGCTAATGGAATTTTTAAATCTCGATCTCGTCCTTCCCTAACAGCTTTGATTATCGAAGCCTATCAGACATTGATTTGTTAAATAGAATTGGTAGACTCGGGTAAAGTTGGTACTCGGTAACAAAGCAACCTAATTTAGGCATCAATTTGATTTCAGCTCAGCTGTGTCTAAGCCAAGATCGTGATACCCACACACATTACTCAAGATTTACTTCAGCCAGTGACGTCATATTTCTATTGTGTCTAGGTTAATAATGAAACAGGGATGCCAACCAGCACGGCTAGCTAGAAACTTGCCATATTACTCCCTAATGTCATTCTCATTTAGACGGAGAAATACCACGCCCTTTGTGAATACCCTATTGAAGTTTTATACAGCATGACTGAGTGAACGAGGGACATATTAAAATGATAACATACAATCACAATCATACATAGGGCAAACAAAGCGTAGCATAGCCACTAGATTTAAAGAACATATAGCTGACGATAAGAACAGACGCTCCACAAAGTCTGCAGTGTGTAAACATGCCCTAGACAAACCCAACCATTTTCTTCGATTTGATAAACCACAAGTCCTGGCGAAGGAAAACCGATATGTACCTAGAATGCTCCGTGAGGCTATTGAAATTAAAAAACATCCTTATTTTAATAGAGAAGATGGTTGGCAGCTACCAACTCTTTGGAACCCAGTTCTAAAAATAATCAAGTCCCAAACAGCACGCAACACTGTAAAAGATAATGACATTGTGAGTGATTACTGCGTGCATCGAAACGATTTTAATTAATCAAAATTGTACGGTACATTTTTTTTAAATAAATATCTGTAAAGAAGCTTGTCATCTTAGTCTTCCTGTGACCACGAACGCTGCAAAGCTTTTAAAACTTCAGGAAACTAATCTAAATAATGTATGCGATATAATCCGGTTAAACTTGTTTTATTATAATGTGTAGTGATCGAAAAAACCTAAGAAATTATTACATGGTTATATGTGGCGCGGAGTCCTTATTTTTTCTCGTCCGTGTACTAACATCCTATGAGAGAGCTTATATCCAGCAGTGGACGTCTTTCGGCTGAAATGATGACTAACATCCTCTTTGAATAAGTCCCTCGTTCAACAATAAACCTGTATTTTTCTGTAGCGGACTGAAAATATACCTCCGAAGAAACAGTTCTCAAGTAACTTTTATAGTGATTATAATAATGCTACGAAAATTATTGAAAAAAGCGTTCTTAATAGGGAAAACGGTTTCCAGAATCCACAAAATGTGTGGTTATTTTTCTTCGAAATTAATACGTATTATTTTATTATTTTAACGCATTTTACGCATGCGAAGCGAATTCTAAAGATATAAATTGTGGAAAGAAAAAATCGCTCACGAGCAGGATTCGAACCTGCGACTCCTGGCTCAGTACGCCAGTGCTTTAGCCACTAAGCTACCGTGAACACTGCTCATGGTATCGAAATTATCCTCCACTATACGTCTTTGGGGGACGTCAGCGATATCTTATTAAGAAACATAGTTCCTTAACCGACTCGACTAACTTTACAGTTAAATCAAAGTCGTATAGATATGCCTACCCTTACTAATTATTTTATTATTTTAACGCATTTTACGCATGCATCTTTAGAATTCGCTTCCCCAAAGACGTATAGTGGAGGATAATTTCGATACCACGAGCAGTGTTCACGGTAGCTTAGTGGCTAAAGCACTGGCGTACTGAGCCAGGAGTCGCAGGTTCGAATCCTGCTCGTGAGCGATTTTTTCTTTCCACAATTTATATCTTTAATACGTATTCTTAGAAATCGGTGGTGGTATAATCTTGGACGAATAAAAAAGGCGAAAGACAGAATCTCGCTAAACATAAAGTGAAGCACCCATAGTGACAAAAAGCCGCGATCACGCAACAAATCTCGTGTGATGGTAGTCATTGTCGTAGTGTCACAAATAACATAACAATATACATATATCTGGTGTGTTAAAGTTCTGTCGAAATTATGGGTTTAGGAAAAAATTTAGTGCATCAATCTTTTCTTATAAAAATTCCGTCCCCCATTTTTTATTCTCCGGATTACAATATTCTTTTTACCTGATTTGAAAGTTTCTGAGAAACGAGAACAACTTTTCGAACCAAATTATTTGTGTTCACATAAATCGACAAAATGTATGGAACAGCTGTTTTTTTTGCGATTCCAGTGTTGGTCCCATAGTAAAAGTTGTTCATAATGATGAGTACAATTACCCCTTTTCAGGTTTAATCTAAACTAAAACTAATGTTGACAACACGATTGGCGCAGTGGTTGAGCGGTCAGCTTCTACGCTAGTTAATTTTATTTTATTTATTTATTTAAGACAACAATGGATCCAATGTGTTAGTAACATATAACTTAACCTATGTTATAATAGAACAAAGTTTAACCGGATTAAATCGCGTATATTATTTAAATTGGTTTCCCTGACGTTTCGAAAGCTTTGCAGCATTTCGTGGTCGCAGGTAAACTAAGATGACAAGCGTCTTTACAAATATTTCTAAAAAATTATTTAAACCGTACAATATTATTAATTAAAATCGTTTCGATGCACGCAGTAATCACTTACAATATCATTATCTTTTACAGTGTTGCGTGCTGTTTGGGACTTGATTATTTTTAGGACTGGGTTCCAAACAGGTGGTAGCTGCCAACCATCTTCTCTATGAAAATTAGGATGTTTTTTAATTTCAATAGCCTCACGGAGCATTCTAGGTACATATCGGTTTTCCTTCGCCAGAACTTGTGGTTTATCAAATCGAAGAAAATGGTTGGGTTTGTCTAGAGCATGTTCACACACTGCAGACTTTGTGGAGCGTCTGTTCTTGACGTCAGCTATATGTTCTTTAATTCTAGTGGCTATACTACGCTTTGTTTGCCCTATGTATGATAACCCATAATCACAATCAATCTTGTAGACCCCTGCATCTAGTCATCTAGTCGTCTATCATGTGTAGTGATCGCGAAAACCTAAGAAGTTATTAACCTATGTTAGTTTAGTACTTAATAACTAAAAGCGATTTGGTCCGGTCGACTAGCGCCCACACAAGCGGACTATCAGCCCGGGCGGCTATCATGTGCAGGATGGTGTTGTGGGTAAAGGTCGCGGGTTCTATTCCCCCGCACGGAACAAAATATTGAAGTGATTCACAGATTCAGTTCTGGGCGTTGTGCACGTGAGGTTTGTGTTTGTAAAGACAACAACGATACAGGAGAAATCCTAAGGTGGAGAAAGGTTTAAAAAAAAAAGTTTCATATTATGTATGATGGCCAATGGGCCGTAAAGTTTTGGAGTGGCGACCGCGTAAGTACTGGAACACGCAGCGTGGGTAGGCCCCCCACAAGGCGGACGGACGACCTGGTGAAGGTTGCGGGAATCCACTGGATGCGGAAAGCACAAGACCGGTTGTTGTGGCGATGCTTGGAGGAGGCCTATGTCCAGCAGTTGAAGTCTTTCGTCTGAAATGATGATGATGACGACGATGATAATTGTCTTACCTCTCTTTAAAACCCGATTCACTGTTGACCATACCCTCGTTTCATCGTAGCTTGCTAAAATAAACGATCTTGAAATAATATTGCCATGACCACCATGCTTGGCAAACGCAAGAATAATTGAGTGTGTTGCAATTTCTCCTATTAAATTCCTCCTGTATTTCCAGTATTAAAACTATAAATTAAATGTTGCTTTAAAGAATAATGTTGCCAACATCACTGACTACGGTATTAAAATATTAATTTAATCATTCGGAAAGTTTACGCCGTAAATACGGAAACGGTACCTAGCTACGAATGATCCGGTAAACAGACTTCTCCTAACGAGAAAAGTTAGAAGAACAGCCTAACTGCTTCTCAAGCTACATTTGAAATGTATAAAGCTTAGTTTGTAGTACTGAGTACCTTAGCTACACCATATTTTTCAAATAAAGTTTATCGTAAACAACGACGTCAATATATAGACACGCGATCTCATATAAGCAGCATGTTCCAAATTCAGTTGACGCAACCGTTGATAAAATTTACGTGTGTTCGCGAGACAGCTGTCAAGTGAACTAATGACAGATGACAGTGTGGTTCCGGAACCACAACTTTGTGTAACCATGTTGTTCTTTTGAACAGCACATCTAGTACGTAGTACATATATATCAATGATCGTAAATGAAAAGTTTTCTGCAGTCTTAGGTGGTATTCGTTTACGTTCTTATTTATATTTGAAAAGGTAAAAACGGTTTGCAACTCCTGTTAAAAACTTCTGTTGTATGTTATACAGCTAGGATCTAAATTAGACCTTATCGTCATTATAAGACGATTAAGAATTAATTAATAAAATAATAACATTTTGTCGATTTATGTGAACAAAACTGTAGGCAACAGCAAGTTTCTTTTTCGCGATTTCAGGGTTGGTCCCATTGTAAAAATTGTTCAAATTGATGAGTACAGCTATCCCTTAAAGAATTGCTAATGATATAATCACCTGTATATGTGGTTTATTCACGCAAATAAATGATTTTCTCTTTATCTTTAAAATGTATTCAGTTTAAATCCTAAAACTAAGTTTCAAACATATTATGGGCAAAAATAAAAATATTTGCAAAATGTGTGTCAGTACAGGATCTGCTGAACAGACTTCTCTAAGAAAACTTAGAAGAACTACTTAAAATATATGATGCTCAGGTGCAGTAAAGCATGTTTTTATATTATTTCTTTAAAATTAAATAAAATAGAAGTTCAACAGACATACCAGCGATAGTTTTTTTATAGTAACAACATTCACATATCTTAACTATTATAAAATTGTAAACGTCTGTTTGTTTGTTTGTTTGTTTGTTTGTTCCAGCATCACGCTAAAACTACTGGAGCGATTTTGATGATTTTTTTTTTGTTTGAAAGCTGATAATCTGACTTAAAAACTGGTATGGGTTTTGAGAAAGAAAGAAAGAAAGAAAAAAAGAAAAAAATAATTCGTGGGTTGCGTACTCACCCGACAGATCGAAGCTTCTATGCATTTGCACGAGCGGATAGTAATGTACGATGGAGTGGAGTGGAGTGGACAGGGGATGGGACTGGGGATGGGACTGGGGACGGGACAGGGGACGGGACTGGGGACGGGACAGTGGACGGGACAGTGGACGGGACAGGGGGCGGAACATGGGACGGGACATGGGACAGGACAGTGGGACGGTACATGGGACTGGACATAGGATGGGACATGGGACAGGACATGGGACATGGGACGGGACGATAGTGATATAGTGAGATAGTGGACGGGACGATAGTGATATAGTGAGATAGTGGGACAGTGGGATAGTGGGACAGTGGATCAGTAGGAAAGTGGCAGAGGGACGGTGGGACAGTGGGGCAGCGGGGCAGTGGGCCAGTGGGGCAGTGGGATATTGGGGCAGAGGGGTAGCGGGGCAGTGGGGCAGTGGTGTTGTGGGGCAGCGAGGCAGCGGGACAGCGGGGCAGGGAAGCGGGGCAGCGAGGCAGCGGGGCAGTGGGGTACCGAGGCAGCGTGGCAGTGGGATAGTGGGGCAGCGGGGCAGTGGGGCAGAGGAGTAGCGGGCAACGGGGCTGCTGGGCAGCGGGGAAGTGGGGTAGCGGGGCAGTAGGGGAGTGGGGCAGTGAGATAGTGGGGCAGTGGGGCAGTGGTGTAGCGGGGCAGCTGTGCAGCGGGGCAGCGGGGCAATGGGTTACCGGGGCAGTGGGATAGTGGGGCAGTGGGGCATCGCGGCAGTGGGGCAGCAGGATAGTGGGGTAGCGGGGCAGTGGGGTAGCGGGGCAGCAGGGCAGAGGGTAGCGGGGCAGCGGGGCAGCGGGGCAGTGGGTTACCGGGGCTGCGGGTCAGTGGGGCAGTGGGAAAGTGGGGCAGCGGGGCAGCGGGGCTGTGGGGCAGCGGGGCATTGGGGCAGTGGGATAGTGGGCAGTGGGGTAGAGGGGCAGTGGGATAGTGGGCAGTGGGGTAGCGTGGCAGAGGGGCAGTAGGATAGTGGGGCAGTGGGGCAGTGGGGTAGCGGGGCAGAGGGGTAGAGGGGCAGCGGGGCAGGTAGTGGGGCAGTGGGGCTGTGGGATAGAGGGGCAGCGGGGCTGTGGGGCAGAGTGTAGCGGGGCAGTGAAGCAGCGGGGTTGGGCAGCGGTGCAGTGGGGCAGCGGGGCAGTGGGGCAGCGGGACAGCGGGGCAGTGGGGAAGTGGGTCAGTGGGATAGTGGGGCAGTGGGGCAGTGCGATAGTGGGACAGCGGGGCAGTGGGGTAGCGGGGCAGTGGGGAAGTGGGTCAGTGGGATAGTGGGGCAGTGGGGCAGTGCGATAGTGGGACAGCGGGGCAGTGGGGTAGCGGGGCAGCGGGGCAGCGGGGCAGTTGGGCAGCGAGGCGGTGGGGTAGCGGGGCTGTGGGGCCGTGGGGCAGCGGGGCAGTGGTGCAGCTGGGCAGTGGGGTAGCAGGGTAGCGAGGCAGTGGGGTAGCGGGGCAGAAGGGCAGTGGGGTAGCGGGGTGCGGGGCAGGCAGTGGGGCAGTGCGATAGTGGGACAGCGGGGCAGTGGGGCAGTAGGGTAGCGGGGCAGCGGGGCTGGCAATGGGGGCAGTGGGGCAGCGGGGCAGTGGGGAACCGGGGCTGCGGGCAACTGGGCAGCGGGGCAGTGGAGCAGCGGGGCAGTGGGGCAGCGTGGCAGTGGAGCAGCGGGACAGCGGAGCAGTGGTGAAGCGGGGCAGTGGGATAGTGGGGCAGCGGGGCAGTGGGATAGTGGGGCAGCGGGGCAGTTGGGTAGCAGGGCAGTGGGGTAGCGGGGCAGCGGGGCAGGCAGTGGGGCAGTGCGATAGTGGGGCAGCGGGGCATTGGGGTAGAGGGGTAGCGGGGCAGTGGGGAAGCGAGGCAATCGGGTAGCGGGGCATTGGGGCAGTGGGGCAGCGTGGCATTGGGGTAGCGGGTCAGTGGGGCAGCGGGGCATCTGGGCAGAGGGGCAGTGGGGCAGCGGTGTAGTGGGGCAGTGGGGTAGCGGGGCAGCTGGCCAGCGGGGCAGCTGGGCAGCGGGGCTGTGGGGCAGCGGTGCAGTGGGATAGTGGGGCAGCGGGGCAGTGGGGCAGCGGGGCAGTGGGGTAGCGGAGCAGTGGGGCAGTGGGGCAGCGGGGCATTGGTGCAGTGGGGCAGTGGGGCAGCGGGGCAGCGGGACAGTGGACTGGACTGGAATGGACTGGACTGGACTGGACTGACGTGGGTTAGCAGAATTTAACGCGAGCAGAGCCGCGGGTAAAAGCTAGTTTATTTATAAAATTAAAATTATTAGATTTTCCTGCTTACTGCATCTTTTTCATGAATTCCTTTTATCAATGTATGCTAGAGTATTTTCATAAGTGGCTTTAAAGCTACACGGCCTAAATCCAGTCTGTATTTTTATTCAGAGAGCTTTTTTCCAGTTACCAAAATAAAAATATCTATTGGGTTTTACACACTACACTTGCAATCATTGGCTGGATATTGGCTTATCTCAAAACGAAACGCCTATAAATATTGAACAAGTAAAGTATATTAGCAACAAATAAAGATTTACCCCATATAAACAACAATATGTTGTCGAAAATACGGGCATGGTACCAGGAGTTCATAATGCAATTAGAGGAGAGAATGTAAGTTAGCCGGCAGCACGACCACCGCTGTGATTTGAATCCCTAATGGTCAAGCGGAAAAATAAAGCTCTTCTGTGAGGCACGGCCTGATACGTGATGTACGAGGATTTGCGCCATTATTTTTCAAACGAGGATATAACGTATCATTGGCTGGGAAGTAGGTAATTGGGTTTGTTATTAGAAAGCTCTCTGTTATAATCCGGGGTTGGAGTTTTGCCTAGTTATTGTTTTGACAAGAAGGCTGACTTCCAAAGAGCAATGGAGAGAAATATGCTCGTAGTGTCCCTGCCTGATCGAGTCAGAAATTATGAAATTCGCAGGAAAACGAAGGTGACCAACATAGCCCAAAGAATAGCCAAATCTAAGCGGCAGTGGGCGGGGCACATTGATCGCAGAATGGATGGCCGATGGGACTGAAAAGCTCTGGAGTGGCAACCGCGTACTGGAAGGCGCAGCGTAGGTAGGGCAACCCCCCACAAGGTGGACTGATAACATGGTGAAGGTCGCGGGAATCCGCTGGAAGCGGGCAGCACAGAGCCGGTCGTTGTGGCGACGCTTGGGGGAGATCTATGTCCAACTGTGGAAACTTTCGGCCAAAATTATAAAAATGATGATGACTGTCGTCACCTGGCTTGCCTGTGTAGACACAATCGGTTGCTTGAACTTTTATAAATCAATGACGCGACACTACTCCTGGGCTTCTAAGAAAATTTTCCCTGAAAACGAGACTTACCGCCAGTTTCTGAAAAGCTGGTCAACACAAATATTAACTAATCAGCTGTCAATTCCCAAGTCAAGGGTTGTGATAGGTTTTTAATATTTTTACCTACCAAACACAGGAGATGACTTTAGATTTGACAACCGATCAAATTGATCAGCCTGTACCGGTGACCGGTGTACTGGTGTAAGTGACCGAAGAGGAAATTATTTCGGACTGGTAACGCTGTTTCTAGTCACCGTTAGAATAGCCAGTGAATTTATTCACTGCTTTTATATTTTTGCCCATATTCGTGCCACTCCAATCAACAGAAGCCGGACAAAATTGTAAACAATGCCTTTACTCTGTGTTACCTACATATACCGTTTGTGAAAAAAATCCAGTCTCTCGCTTGTCCCAAATCCTGCGCACACTTTTCCTCGCGTAACCTGTACATTGCAGTAGACGGGGCGACAACAACACCGGCGCAAAAATTGATTTTTCTCCGTTGTGCCATAATTGGATTCGTTTTCAGCATACTTTTTTTTTTATTTGCGTTCACTTTCTCACTTTGATGTCGGCGCTCCCAGGGCTTTTAGATAAATAACCAATTATCCCGAAACGATTTAATCCTCAGCGACTGTGGCATGTGATTTAGAATTCAGAGCATATTATTGTGAAGTTTTAATCCTTCTAATTATAGAAAGCAATTCGTTTGAAAGCAGTGCTAATATGAAATGACGATTCAATTTCAGTAAACAGTATGAACCACGGAATTAAAAAACAAGGGGAATTGGCATAGCGCTTAGTTTTCCGCTGCGACATTATGACGTCTCGAATGCTTACGTGAAATAGTAAGTAAGTAAGTAAATTATTTATTCACCAAAAGCTTAGCCTATACATCAAAATCTTATTATATTTACCTATATATTATATACATATTGTATACCTATTTATTATAATAACCTACTTAATTGCCTAATTATGGCTATTCATAATCAGGTAAGATCTCTGCTCTACAAACTAGGAAAACCTGTATCTTGTAGGGCAGAAAATACTATAAGAAAATATGTAAAGAAATACTAGATTATTATTAGCTTATTGTGTAATTATAACAGATCGAAAAATTATTCTTATAGTGTATTATATCACCGCTATGTGTAAAACATTGATAAATTTCAATAAAACTATTTTAATTTTAACAACTTGTATTAATTATTTTATTATTTTTAACGCATTTACAAATATTTGTGTGATGAACATGTGTGTTTGTGTTGGTCTGGGTGTTTCTTATGTATTATAAGTATGTATTTACAAAAAAAAAATAAGTATATAAGTATTATATCCATTATCTAGTACCCATAGTACAAGTTCTGCTTAGTTTGGGACTAGATGGTGCTGTGTAAAAATGACCCAAAAAAATATTTATTTTATTTATTTTTATTTATTTACGCATGCGAAGCATTAAGATTATTAAGATTTAATTTAAAAAAGACCCAATCACATGATTATTTTATGTGTATTTTATTTAATGTACTATTTTGATTGGCTAGTAGTAATTGTAGTTGTTTGGTTTGTTTGGTGTTGTATTTTGGTGTGGTCCCGTACTAAGTAATCGTGAGGGCACTTCCATTTGTTTTCTTTATTTCGTGGTATGAACGTTATTAAAGGCATATTGACATTGACGCTCGGTCCGGAACAATTTCAATTTTGATTAGCGAACGTGTGTACGAACCTATCAGTGCCTGAGTGAAGGTAAATATGTGAAGATTCGAGTTGGGGCGTGATCACATCACAGTCCTCACAGGCTAAGCGATTACGTCGACAGCAGGGCGCGGTACCACTAACCCAATTTGTTGAAAACGACCGAGTAAACACACGTCGATTCTACGCCCCACCGAGATTTATTGCAAGATCGTAAAATGCAGCTCTCTGGGTGAAAACGTCCAAATTGAATGGAGTAGGTATAACATTCAACCTTCGAATGGAAGTACTTCTATGTTTTATGGAGTTCGTATTGTTTTGGACAGACTTCAGGTTGACATAGCGGCAGCAAACCTTCGGAGCATCCTCAAAAAATATTTACACATCAGTAGCATTTTGTATGAGACCTTTGAACTAGGGTTAAGATTTATGTCGAACTTAGAATAATTAGTCTTAGAACTGCAGTAGTCGCATGCGGAGTGAAGCAAATTTAAATTGGCCTTAAAAGGCTACGTTCAGTACAGTTTACATACGCTTATTTTGGCGAACATTTTACGTGTTGCTTGCACACATCGATTATTTTTGTGCTTCAACTTTGAGCGGAACATTGAATGACTTATATATCACTGACTTATTACTCTATAACGCAAAGATTCCATTATTTTCTCAACTATTTTCTCCATGATATGAATTAAATAAGTAATAGGTACATTGTTCAACCTTGAACGTTAGAATATATTATGTAGGTACTTTTTAGTTTTATTATACTCGTATTGTTTTAGTCCGTCTCCAGACTGACAAGTTGGCAGCAAACCTTGGCAGTGCTAAGCGAGGCGAAATACGCTATAATATTTTATGAGCCCAACTTTATGTTTACCCGAAAGTGCTCTTTACTTCGTCTATAATAATACCTGAAGCGTTAATTATTATTAATATTACTGCCATTCTTCCATTGATTCTATTTTACGCGGTCCGTGCGCTGGTTGGCTCAAAAATGCAACCTTTCAAACCAGTAATTAATTATCCATCAACCACTTATCTTAAAAAAATATCAATCACTAACAATTTTTGGAAATGTTGTTGTCTAAATAGTTAGTAAGGAGTTTTATCTACACTCATACACAGACATAGTAAAAAATATAGACTAAGTGCTGCGAACAACAATAGTGAAGCCAACAAAAACCGTGCTCCTTCATGTACAACCAGTGCTCTCGTACACACCATGCACCTGAAGGATATTTGTTTTCGCGATGCTTACTGGACGATGCCGCGACATGTGAACTGAGAGGGGTGAGCACGGTTTAAGGTGCATGTGTGTGCGTGAGCGCTGGTTTGTACACGGAGGAGCACGGTTTTATTGGCTTCACTATGATTGTTCGCTGCACTTTGTCTATATTTTTTACTATGTCTGTGCACTCATATCGTAAAATTCGAATTATGAACTCGAAAGTAATGTCATAATGACATACTTTACGCACATGCACCTGTAATGAATTTGAAAAATTTCATTACGATACAGTTTGCTGAACAAAACAATGCTGTAATTTAATTTTTTTCATAACCGCACACTTCAGCCCAACTAAGGAGTTTTTAATGCCACTTCGACCCAACCAAGGACTTTTCAATCCTTTTTTTAGCAGTGGTACAGTTTGGCACCAAAGAGTACACAACATACAGGGTGGCGCCACAATAAAAAAAAAAAAGTACGACGTACATACGTTTAAAATCGCGTTTTTGGCAGAACTTTGGATTGTCATATTGCTTTTAATTATATTTAGGTGTTTACAGGCATATGTTTTGTATGATAAAACAGAGATTGAGGGAATCCTGACAAGGATAGAAAATTTGTTCCGATTATTTATAATGTTTTCATCAGACTATATTTTATTATCTGTGTTGAAGCACGCTAGGGCGCGTGCGCGGCCGCGTGCCATGGCCTACTGGATTTGGTCGTCATAATGTATTGTGATTGTTTACGCTATTTTTATTTTTTTGTTAGCCAAAAGTTTTGTTCTGGGCAAAAATATCTGACAACAGAAGTGATACTGAAGTGAGGAGATTATGACCCCGCCTGAATTTCTGGATCCAGCAACGTAAATGACGAACAATCTTTTACCAGAAAAATCAAGAAAAACTAACGACAATATTACCAAAATTTTGACTTTGGTATTTTATTTAAAATTGTATGAGTTTAGATAATGTAGTGTATGAAACTAACTTAACTAGATATTAATTAAAACACTCGTGTGATACTATTGAAAACCTCGCCTACGGCTCGGTTTTTAAACTCACACTCGTGTTTTAATAACCCCTATTATGCAACAGTTTCATAAACTACTATTATCTACACTCGTATCGTAAAATTCGAATTATGAACTCGAAAGTAATGTCATAATGACATACTTTACGCACACGCACCTGTAATGAATTTAAAAAGTTTTATTACGATACAGTTTGCTGAACAAAACAATGCGGTAATTTAATTTTTTTTCCATAACCGCATACTTCAGCCCAACTAAGGAGTTTTTAATGCCACTTCGACCTAACCAAGGAGTTTTCAAACCTTTTTTTTAGCAGTCGTACAGTTTGGCACCAATGAGTACACAAAATTCAGGGTGGCGACACTTGTCATACATTGAAAAATTTTATCGTTTAAAATCGCGTTTTTGGCAGAACTTTTGATTGTCATATTGCTTTTAATTATATTTAAGTGTTTACAGGCATATTTTTTGTATGATAAAACAGAGATTGACGGAATCCTGACAAGGATAGAAAATTAGTTCCGATTATAATATTTTCGCCAGACTATATTTTATTATCTGTGTAGGCGCGCACCAGCGCGCGTGCGCGGCCGCGCGCCACGGCCGCGGCCTACTGGATTTGGTCATCGTTACTTGTAAATTTATTGTTATTGTTTACGTTATTATTATGGTTTTGTATGTCGAAAGTTTTAATATGGGCAAAAATATCTGACTACAGCAGTGATACTGAACTGAGGAGAATATGACCCCACCTGAATTTCTGGATGCAGCAACGTAAATGACGAACAATCTTTTACCAGAGAAATCAAGAAAAACAACGACATTGTTACCAAGATTTTGACTTTGGTATTTTATTTAAAATTGTATGAGTGTAGATAAAATAGTGTATGAAACTGACATAATTAGGTATTAAAACACTCGTGTGATACTATTTAAAACCTCGCCTACGGCTCGGTTTTTAAACTCACACTCGTGTTTTAATATTATGCAACAGTTTCATAAACTACTATTATTCGATTAGTAGAGTATTTGTGAATTATATCAAGATAACTGAACAGATTCACTTTCAGTGTCAATTTCGGTGTTTAAATTATCTGAAATTATCTGTCTTTCTTGTGTACGGTACCTGATAAATCTTATGTACAGGACATTTTTTAAGCAGTGCGGAAAATTTACATATTGTTTCAGTATAGCAAACACATTATTAAATAAAATGAAAAATTCTGGTCTCCCATACAAACTTCTTCTTTTTTGTTTAGTGCTTTGTAATAATGTGGTTGTGATAAGGAACAGATAGGTACCTACTGAACCAACATGAAAATTTTCCGCACTACTTAAAAAATTATGTGGCTACTTAAGGCGCATGTATCAGCCAAGTGGCGCCTTCATCAGTAAAATAATTATTACTCGCTGAATACATCATTTATTGAAAATTCGTTTCGATAATTGAAGTACAGGTTACCTATTCTATGGTACAGGTACTGTAGTTTAATCAGAAACTATTAACTCTATCAATTACAGTTCGCTGTAGTTGTGGATAGAAAAAGTGCGAAAAACGGCAATTTTTGGCACTTTTTCTATCTACAACTACAGCAAATTATAATTTACAGAGTTATTATAATAGTTTCTGATTACACTACAGTACCAGTCCTTCAATTTTTAAAAAACAAAAATTCGATTAATGATGTTTTCATCAAATAATATTTTTTTAATGATGGTGGCGCCACTTGGCTGCTACGTGCCCCAGAAATGTTCACTACGCATAAACGACTTTTCCTCTTTTCTTTCGTTTACTTAATGATATTGGTAGATCGTATCATATCTATATTACTATAATAAAACTGTAAAGGTCGAAAAGTCTGTACATTGAGTTTTTTTTCGCAAAAACCGGATAGGGGGACTAGAAATAAGCTATAGAACACGAATCAATCGTTTAAAAAATTTATGTCTGTCTGTCTGTCTGTCTGTCTGTCTGTCTGTTTGTTACCTCATCACGTGAAAACGGCTGAACGGATCGTAATGAAACTTAGCATTTGTATTGGTATTAGTCTAACTTAAAATATAGGGTATGTTTTATCTGAATCGGTTGAATAGATCCAGCGATACAGCTTGACCCCTCTATTGTATTAAGTTGCATACAAAGTAGAGGTCATGATTGTTGGTTAATTACTGGTTCCTAAAAATACAACTGGATTCTATTAGTATTATAGAAAATATAACATAACCCATAACATAGCCCATCACTGTCCCGCTGCTGGTCTGGTCTTCTTGGAATGAGAAGAGTTAAGGAACTGGATATTGTTAGTGTAATAGATTATCATATCATAATCAGCTCATTACCTACTGCCCCACTGCTGGGCACGGAACTCTTCTCGCAACGAGAAGAGTTAAGAAACTAGAAAATATAGAATAACATAACGTAATCAACCCATTACTGTCCCACTGCTGGGTATGGCCCTCTTCTCAAAATGAGAAGAGTTAATGAACTGGATATTGTTAGTATTATAGAATAACATGACATTACCAGCCCATTACAGTCCCACTGCTGGACACGGGCCTCTTCTCAGCATAAGAAGAGATGTGGTTAGTGTTATAGAATAACATAATCAGCCCAATTACTTCCCACTGCTGGGCACGAGCGTCTTCTCAGAATGAGGGAGTTTAGGGCTAATTCCATGAAATTCCATCACCTTAGCCGGTTGGTTGTAAAAACAAAATATAGTATGGTCGGTAAATAGTGTAATCGTCTGTGTAGGCGCTTATATGTATATATTTGAAGACATTGTGTTCATAATTATGACACGATGTTATTTTCCGACATCCACGCGGACGGAGTCGCGGGCACAGCTAGTATAACCATAATATTCTTAAGCAGTCCCTCGACATAAATGGTATTACAATACTTAAAGTCTTAAAACTGAAACGATAATTCTCCGACCGCGAGCGACCGTATCGTACCTTCATCTTCCGTAACAGTAAGACACAACTACCTTCCCACGTGTACATTAAAAGTAAGGTCAAACTGCATATGAAGCACACGAGCTAGATATACGATCGCAGTAAAACTCTTTGCTGCCGGCCGGGAATTGACTCATGTCTAATTTAAGATCAACTGAGCAACTGCACCTGAGTCGAATTGCATTGTATAGAACATGGAACACAGAAGGATCACTTACAACCGCTCTTATTTGTGACTGCTTGAACGAGGGACCTATTGAAGCAGGATGCTTAGTAGGTATAGTCGACTGCATGACAGTGGTAACGCTTCAAATCGAAAACCGCCCTAACTACTTACGAAATAAAGATGCTGCTAATGTCAAAGTGTTACCACCGACGTGCGGTCGACCGTACTTGATTCTCGTTCCAAATATGTTAAAAAATGGCATCTTATTTTTAAAATATTTTCACTTACAAATTAAATTTGCATACGGTGTGGTGATGCACCTAGCACGGCAGTGTCCATCGGTCGCTATTTCCACCCTCTCAGCCTTTTGTGGTAGCGAGCAGACACCTAGACAGTCAGAGCATGCGCGAGCGTTTTACTCCTGTACGCGTGATTTATTGTTGTTGTGTTGTGATTGTAGTTTGAATGATATATCATGATATACAAATCTGTGTTGTCAACTAATTCAACAGAACTTCTGTAACGTGACATCTAATTTTACAGCTATTTGGAGGCCGGGCGCTCCGCCACTGGTAGCTGGCAGCGCCGCGCGGAGCCCAGGCGCTCCGCCCCCGCCGCCGCCGCCCCCCGTGTGGACGCCGGGCAGCGCGGGCGCATCACCGCAGACGCCACGCAAGACCTTCAGGCCCGTGCACTTCGAGGAGACGCCACCCGTCCGCCGTAAATTTCAGGTATAGATTACATTTATACTAAATGTATCCTACGACTTCGTCCGCTTGGTAGATATACGTGTAGGTACGGAACATATGTACTGAGAGATATGATGCATGACCGAGCGAAAAAACTGTCTAGATTGCGGTCAAGGGCAGATCTATATCATAAAAAAAAAATAAGAATGAGATAGAATATGTTAAGTTGTAGAGGTGTGAGCAAGAGAGTGAATGAATGCTTATGATGTATGAAAAGGATGACGTGAATGAATTTAAAAAGTTAGAACTAGACGTAAGAATTCTCTGTGCTCTGACGATTGGTTTTGTAAAGACGTTGAATTTTGAGAATGTATTAAACCGAAGTTGAGATCTTCTTCTTGATTATTCCATCCCCAAATAGTAAATATCCCACATACATAGGTATAAATATTTATTATTCTAGGATGTTTCTTAATAAGATGTAGCTGACGTCACCCAATGATGGGTACAAAGTGGAAATTAAATTCGACACAAAGAGCAGAGTTCTCGGTAGCTTAGCGGATAAAGCACCGGTGTACTGAATCAGGAGTTGCAGGTTCGAATCCTGCTTGTGAGCGATTTTTTCTTTCCACATTGTATATCTTTATACATAGGTGTATTTGTCCGGTGTTCTGGCCGTCTCTGTTTGCTAAGTTGCCAAGTTTCGTCCAAATCCGTTCAGCCGTATTGAGTAACAAACATTCAAAAATCTTCACTTACAGGGAATATGTGTGTGTGGCCCCCACATAGCTAAAGACGGCCCTGTCTGTGGGTCTCCAAAGTATATAGAATCTGTATCTAAACCTTCCAGGATCTAAGGCAATTACGATTGTGTTTGCGACTCGTAAAATGTATTTAGGACCTATAAACTACGCATAGCAAATCATCCGCGCAAATAATCTTTAAGGCAAGGCAAGGTTTACTACTAAAAGTATATATTCTCGAAGGTATTTAGGGAAATTTAACTTAAAGTAGCTGAATTTTAAATTCATAATAGAATTCTAATACGAAGGTTAAATATTTGATAAGAATCGACTTATTTGTATATTATTATTATTCTTAGAAATCTACAAATAAAGTAAACAAACACCTCTATCCTATAATATGCCTTCATATTTTAAGGCAAACGCACACACGATACATTTTAGCATCGGCTATCTATGATTTCGATGATGCATTGCATTTTGCCTCACTGATCTACGTTATTGCATTGTGAATTTGTGTCGACGCCGGCTGTCGCTGAAAACCAGCGCTGTGTCTTTGCTCCGTGCATGAGGCACAGCAATATGCTGAGCGGTGGCCGTTTTGCGCGGATGTGACGCATATCTTACCACACTTCTTGGCTCTGTACCTGTATTTGTTCTGTGTTCTTGAATTTTTTGGTAATTTTGTGCGTCACTTTTGAAGCTAATAAATATTTTTTCTTTATTTCTTTCTTTTGGGGACTAATTTGACCGCGGTATCTAAAACGCGCTTTTTAGCGATTCTATCGATGCTGCATCGGCTGATAGAAATTTGAAGTGAAACGTACAGTCGCTGTATTTTGCTTCCGAAACTAACGATCACATGTGTACAGTTCTGGGGATCGAGTCACCCACGTCCGTAGGAGAATACCCCTTTTCCGAATCCCTACACGTGATCCCTGGGTGGTGCAAATCAGGTGATTTACAGGTGGTAGGCCACGGCCGACGGCTTGCGACCACCCACCGGGCAAAGACGTGCCGCCAAGCGACCTAGTCGTGTTCTGGTACGATGCCCGGTGTAGCCACTTGAGAGGATGGGTCGAAATATTGCACTGCCATCCTCTCACCTTTGCTGGGCAAGAGTGAATCATCGTCGACCACATCATCCCTTAACATCAGGAGAGGTGGCGGTCAAGATAAAAGTAGAGTTCAATCACAGCATCGAGCTTCCGAAAAGAGATCAAATCGCCGATGCTAAAATTATTGTGTGTGCTTTAGTCCTTAATATTACTAACTTTAAGCTTTTTCGAATCTTTGGAATACCCTTGGGAGCTTTGAGTGGATTTCATGAAGTTTATGTTACTTAGATACAAAAAAAGAATTAAACCGATCAACAAAATCAGTTCAATCTACAGATGAAAAAATTACTCGGTGGAAACACTGATTATGACGGTTGTAAATTTCTAGAAAAAGTAGCGGATCTTTATAAAAACTATAAATTATGATTATTACTTTCCAACACGAACATAAAATCAACGAGACTTTAATGCTCATAATTATGTTTATTTAAATCGTAATTTTTAAAAATTTCATTAATGAAACGGCCAATATTTCCTACCATTTCGTTAAAGGAATCGTAAAATCTTAGAATTTGTTTAAGCACTTTCAACCACTGAGTGGAAAGTTAAATAATTGAATTGGAGTAAACAGGCTCAACATTTTTATTTAACAAGTTTAATTTTTTTGGCACATCTCCGAAAGAAAGTAACATCAAAGCCACAAAGTTTGGTACCATCTTCTGGAAATATTGAAAGCTATGGAGTCGTCTCTTAAAAATATTTTAACAAGTTTCAGATCTACTTTTAGATAGGTACACGAAGTTTAACTTCAACGTAGTTTTTGTTACATAATTATTTGAACAATACATTATTGTTTCTTTATTTATCTCATCAGCCCATCACTCACCCACTGCTGGGCACGGGCCTCTTCTCAGAATGAGAAGGATTCCGGCCAGGATTTATCTAAATACATATAACTTATATTTTTAAATATTTCTATAAATATAAAAAACTAATTTGATTATTTTTTTCCTAATTTTAATAGAGAAGATGGTTGGCAGCTACCACCTGTTTGGAACCCAGTCCTAAAAATAATCAAGTCCCAAACAGCACGCAACACTGTAAAAGATAATGATATTGTGAGTGATTACTGCGTGCATCGAAACGATTTTAATTAATAATATTGTACGGTAGATTAAAATATATTTTTTAGAAATATTTGTAAAGACGCTTGTCATCTTAGTCTACCTGCGACCACGAAATGCTGCAAAGCTTTCGAAACGTCAGGGAAACCAATTTAAATAATATACGCGATTTAATCCGGTTAAACTTTGTTTTATTATAATGTGTAGTGATCGCGAAAACCTAAGAAGTTATTATATAAAAAACTTTTAAAAATTAAAAAATAATGTAGCCAACCGGCATCGGAAACAGGGGTCCAAATCCAAACTACCGGCGGTCAATGCCTCAGAGAGAGGAACTTCTGACGATACGCGACGTATCCAGGAGTGTCGCTTTCTGTATCAAGCGCTTGAGCCATCTGCCGAACGCGAGCCTCCTCAGATGTAGATCGAGGCTCTTGGCTATTAATCCATTGGCTGTAACCACAATCGACACAATGACAGCTGAATCAATTATTATATTATCCTTCATATCAATTATTATTAAGAGCTTATAGTGTCCCACTGCAGTGCAAAGACCTCCCTACTCTTCTTCCACCTCTTTATCTGTGGCTGTTAAGGACCAGTCTTTTTGGAAGGAGTCCAGTTCATCCCGCCATCTCTGTCTGAGCCTGCCAAGTTGCCATTAGAAGGGATCCATTGGATTGGAAGTTTGGCCATTTGATTGACTGACATGCGGCAGATGTTTCCGAGTAGCATCAGTTATATTCGTCTTGGAACGGATGATAAAATTAAATAAAAATGGAACAGTAAAACTTTGTCTTAATTTTCTCAACATAATCGTAGAGGAGATTGATGAAACAAGTATACGAAGCGAGTGTGGATGGAAGAGTTGGAAGGGGACGACCTCGGCGAACGTATCGCAATCAAATCGCGGACATTCTCAAAAAATGTCAGATTAAGAGTACTCTAAACCGACGAGCATGCATGACGAGGTTAATGAACGTAGATGAAGCGAAAGAAGTGTGTCAGGATCGTAGCAGGTTCTACAGACAACGCAATTAAAGTGGCCAATTTCTGGGCCAGCAGTATATGAATATTGTACCATCAACACGAAGAAGAAGCAAGTGGAAATCCATAGTCTCCGCCTAGCCGATGGGAAATAGGCTTGATAATATGTATGTATGTTTGTAATCAGTTCTCCTAAACTAAAAGCTGTAGAGTAAACGCAACATGCCCGATCTTTTCCTGGCTCACTCTTAATCAATTAGAGTCGGTTAGAGCAGAGCATTAGATGAACGTTTCACTAGAACGAAGGGAAGCATTATGTTATTAGCTTCGTGTTTTCCTTTGATAAATTAAATGCTTAGAAACTACTAAATTGGATATATTTCTATGACCACTTTTAAACCTAACATGCAGTTTATCCCCACCTCCCACCACAAACTGCAGACTTAATTGCCCCATAGGGGTAGTTTGATTTCTTATCAGTATAATAATAATGTCCTCCCGGCCGAATTTTGGTCACGGCGGCCAATCTCAATGGAGACTAGCCATCTGCGCGGGACATATTATAGTGCACAAGTGTGTGCGCAAACACAGGTGCACTCTCTATTCCCTCACTCTCATAATGCGATGGGACGGCAATTCGACACGACCGGAGAGAGATCAGGCGCAGGACCGACGGCTTTACGTGCTCTCCGAGGCACGAGGTCTTATCAGTAGGACGACATACGGTAGTGCGCACAACGGCAGACCAGGTTCCCATATAAAAACCAGCCAAGTGCGAGTTGAACTCGCGCATGGAGGGTTCCGTACTTTCTTTGGACATGTTAGTAAAATGTTAACTAGTAATTCCACTTAGAAATTTCGACTTCCCATTTCGGCCCCTTTTAGCATCAAATTTTAAATAAAATAAGCAATTTTTTTAATTTGTAATAAGGTTGGGTAAGCAATATTTAAAACTGCTCCAAATTTCAGACTGATAGCATTAGTGGTTGCTAAAATATACCGCTGTGACGGATGGACAGACGGACGGAGTCGCACCATAAGGGTTCCTTTTTAGGGTTCCGTAGCCAAAGAGCGCCAAACAGGACCCTATTAATCTCGCTACCCTATCCGTCCGTCTGTCTGACACAGTGATGTATCCAAAGACATTACAATAGGCTGTATCTTTTAAAAGGTAATAGGAAGCCAGTTGAAAGTTTCTCAGAATATGTGTTGCTAATCACGACGAGTGCTAAAAATAAAAAAAATTTAGACTTTTGGTGGACCAAAGATGGTCTTACAAGAATCCTCGAAAAACATGCATTTTTCAAGATTTTTGTTCCTGCTCTATCTTCAAAATTTCAATACATACCAGCGTCAGACTTAGTCTGATTATAGTGAATGCTATGTAGTTTAGCAACAAATACTAAAAATAGGGCAAACATAGACACATGTGGTGGTACCTGCGTAAGAAAGAGATGCAAAAATTCAGATTTTGTGCACTTTGCGTTGATGACTTTTGACGTACTCTCGTTAATTAAATCAGTTTCTATGGAATATCAGGTCAATGGGTACTGCAAAACCCTTATTGCGTGAGTCCGACTCGCACTTGGTCGGTTTTTTACCTATTTGGTACGGAACCCTAAAAATCATATGACCAAACTATCGGCTGACAGTTTAATCAGTAGTCTGCGGGGGCTCTCAAACAACAGTCTGTAATCTTAGAATTGTTGGACGCAAATATTTCTACACTAATGGAATTGGGTCCCAGTCTCCCATAGGAAAGTCCCCTAGCACCATTATACGAGAGCTACATGTCAACACGGAGACATGTTAAATTTACCACTCTGGATTACAGCCAGACATTTTACCTTAATGCGGCTGTCGGTTAGATGGCGGAATATCAGCACTTTGCACGGAACAATTGATTTAAACCACTAAAACTTAACACAGTACAAGGAAATTCCCAAAAAAAAAACCTCATAATTCTTAACCTTTTTACCGCCAATGTCTTCTATAGAAGACACACATTTTCGTGCTCTTCGTGTTTTCGTGCATTTAGAAAACGAAAATATTATTATTAATATAACATAACATAAAATTACGCCTTTATTTCCCCGAAGGGGTAGGCAGAGGTGTATAGTACACCCACATTTTGCCAGTTATGTTATAGTCCCATGTAATAGGGGGCGAGCCTATTGCCATTGACCGGGCACAAATCCAGACTCCGGGCTGCTACTGAGAATTTCCTAATGAAAAAACTCAATAACACTTTGCCCGACTGATTGATTGTTTGATTTATTATAATATATTATATTAATTATCTTCTAATAAAGTCGTATTGTGTATCTTAATACAATAGCTCCTAATAGTATTAAGGGGAATGTTGCAGCCAAGTGGCGCCCCATCAGTAAGAAAATTATTACTCGCTGAATACATCATTTATCGAAAATTAGTTTTTAATCATTGAAGTACAGGTACTGTAGTTTAATCAAAAACTATTAACTCTGTACATAGTTCGCTGTAGTTGTAGATAGAAAAAGTGCGAAAAACGGCCACTTTTAGCAAAATGTACTTCAATTGTTAAAAACTAATTTTCGATAAATGATTTATTTTTTTATTTATAGTTTATGTTCACACAACAACGTATGAAATAAGACAGCATTAAACATCATGATGTATTCAGCGAGTAAATTTTTTTTTACTGGTGGGGGCGCCACTTGGTTGGCTACATGCACCTTAATTCGTCACATAGCTGAGCTGATAGCTTTTAATTTTATAACGTTGCGGTAAGAAGGTTAAGAAATCTACTACTAACTTTAGTACAGATATTTACATTGACAAACTTGTAATGAACTAGATTTTGTCCGCAGCTTCGCCCGCTTACTGAAATAAAATATAGCCTATGTTACTTCTTAATAAAGTAGCGTTCTAATGGTGAAAGAATTATTAAAATCTTTCCTCTCTATAATATTATATGCATAGATTATCATTATCATGAATGTCTAGTTGACGAATTTTTTATTTATTTATTTATTTATTTAATTCTTTATGCACAACAGGGTACAAAGGCGGTCTTAACGCCATAGGCGTTCTCTACCAGACAACCTTAGGGTAATGCAGAGACAAAGTATAGGGTAGATGCACCAGTAAAGTAGTAAAATATGTTTCGTACTACGGACTTAATTACATATAGTAAAAAAAATAAAAATAAAATAGATAAATACATATGTACATTTCTTCTTGACAAATTCTTCTATTCTTGGAAAATGTCTGACTTCTTTACATGTTGCTCTAAACTTCCAATCAGTTGCTTTATTTTCCAAATAATTATAAAAGCAGATAACCTATACATACATTTTCGTCCACAGAATTCAGAACAAAACGGTTGTACAAGTGGATCAGAGAGCGAGAGTCGGCTGAGGACGTCGCACAGCGCACCCGTCACAGGTCTCAGCACACTTGGCGGGTTAAATCTCAGCAGCCGCTTGCCCAAGGCACAGAACCCCACCGTCACTCTACTGCAGAAAGCACGAGGTAAGGGACCTAAATAATAGCGTTATTCTGCGACATGTATGCGACATACACCGTTCCGTGTGGTGCCGGACATAAAGAATTGCACCACCCTATCTCCTCTCATGAGTGTCGTAAAAGGCGACTTAGGGATTCACGAGAGGTTGTGCAGCAGCGTTCTCTGCGTATCTAACACACCAACTGCGATCGCCAACCCTCCTGCCAAGCGTGGCGATTATGGCATATCCCCCCGTTTTGGGGCAGGCCTATGTCCAGTAGTGGACGTTTTTCAGCTGAAATGATGATGCGACATACATGCGACAGATATTACCACCGAAGGATACCGGAGGTATTTTCTCCCACGGAACAGAAAAAACATTTTTTGTTCTGTGTTTTCTTCGCTTGAAAAAGTCTCACACAAACACACGACCAGACCACCCGGGGAGGCGTTGTGTTTATATGGGGCTCGCACCCACTAAAAACTCCGCCGTGTGTCTACTCTCCTCTTAGGTCGAAAAGTCGCGAAAACTGCAATGCTTTGCATTTGCGTTCCATCCAGCGCGACCGATTTCAGGCTTGCCCCTGTCTGCACACTGTCCACGGACTCTTGGAACGTCACCGGAATGTAGTAATTAGAAGTGGGCGTTTAAACAAAAAGCGCTTAAAAAAGTCTAATTAAAAAAAAAGCGTATAAGCACGCTTTGTGATTAAAGCAGATTTCGTTTAGACTTTTTCGTAAACCAAACTTATGCTTTCAATAGTACGATTGAAATGTAACCTTATTTCTATGAACATAAGACTCAATTTCAAAGTTGACTGGTGGTGGTTTGAAACCGGCAGAATTAAATTTTATTCGTTTACGTAAAATTTGTTTAGAGAAAGCACTTTTTTATTTTGTTGATTATTTTCGTATCTTTTAAACATTTTAAACGTTTTTGACCTTGATTGATTTGCTTTTGCTTTGGCGCTTAGTTTATTTTTCGTCGTCAACGAGTGAATGCGTTTTTGAATGTTGGTTGGTAATTACGCGACGATTGTAGTTTGTTTGCATAGTTTTTAGTGAACTTTGTAAATAGTTTAAATGTAAATAGAATAGTGTAATGTAGACAAATAAAAACCAATTTTTTTAGAAGTGAAAAACGAAAAGCGGCAAAAGCGTAAAAAAATTCGTTGGCAGAAAAAAGCACAACGTTTAAACACGCTTACGATTTTAAGTCGTTTTTCCCAACTTTAGTAGTAATGTCCGCTAGTCTCTTCATAACGTCGCCATCTAGTTGAGGCACAGAACCATACTGTCATAATGCTCTAGAAGGCACGAAATAAGTAATAAATAAGAAAACTATAGTTGAAACGGTTCATGTCCTAAAGAGATTTTGAGACGACGTCTGTGGTCTAGTGGTTCGAGGGTCGGACTGCTGATCACGAGGTCGTGGGTTCGATTCCCACAGGACACAAATATTTGTGTGATGAACATAAGTGTTTGTGTTGGTCTGGGTGTTTCTTATGTATTATAAGTATGTATTTACAAAAAAAAAGTATATAAGTATTATATCCATTGTCTAGTACCCATATCACAAGCTCTGCTTAGTTTGGGACTAGATGGTGCTGTGTAAAAATGTCCCGAAGATATTTATTTATTTATTATTTATTTATTTATTTAGAAAGTACCCTAACGATGGCACTACACCAACATCACCATCTTACCCAAGATTTAGAACCCCGATAAAAATGTTTGATCCAATATTTATTGTAACTTCTCTTAGGTAGGTTAGGTAGGTAGGTAAGTACATACTTTTTATACTTCCAGATCTTTAAACGTTGTAAGTGAGCATTGAATAGTTATTAAGCGTAAATACCAGTCTATAAACTTTGTTACCCTCTATTTTCCAAAAATATCTCGTAAATACACAACTTTCTAATAAGATAAACTGTTACTAATCCACTGTTCGACATAAAGTTAAATCCCTTTCCAAAACTTACGAAAGATTTTCGTTAAAATATCTTTTTAATTTGATCGTCGACGGCCCGATAAATATTTATCCGAACAAGCCCTCACACAAAATTGCTAACATTTTGTAAAAATACCCTTACCCTTATCTACCTATCCTGCGTTCCTAAGCCATTCATTCGATTGTGATGAAACTGTGCTTTGAGTTGTTCTGCGTACGTCCGCAAAGGACCTTGGCCCAAAGAAAAAGACGGCAATGCAACGCATGCCCGGTGGCACAGCTAGTAAAGTAATAATTAATATTGATGCACCAACTCTGGTTAACCGCGGAAAACCGCATCAAAATCCCTTGCGTGGTTTAGGAGTTAGCGGATAAACAGCGCAACGACGCGGAAAGCGACTTTGTTTTATACTATGTATAGATATAGATAGATATATAAGATGAACAATAGCTACTCGTTACATGCTACGCCTGCTGAGTAGAAATTTCTAATACTGGCTAGCCTAGGCACAGAAAAAAAGACTCACGTACTCGTTTTATATAAAATTACAAACTTTTTAAAACTATTCAGACTTTCAGAAAGCTCCGTGTTAATGAATCACCAAGGGCCCTTATATCGGACGGCCAAAAATAATATCGCTCGTTTCATACCCAAAAGTTCTCGTAAGTACTGATGTAAGCGTCTTAAGACCATAATTAATCCAGCTTGAGCTTAGGAATATTTTCGGAGGGAGCAATTAAGACGATATTGAAATTATGAGATATTTTTACTCAGGATTATTGATTTTGTTGTTACATTTCATTTATTTTGTAAAATTACTAATTTTAAGGAAGAAAAGCGAGAAAACACATTTATTTGACACAGTTACTGAGACACATACAAAAGAAAGGATATAGATGAACAAGAAATAGATTTATAGCGAGGAAAAAATAGTTAAGTACAGCAGTCATTGACAGTCATGCGCCAAGTTTATCTTCAAAATTGTGACAAATGGGTGTCCAGCTCAGCATATTGCCAGGTTATTAAACCTAACGCTAGTATTCTGCTGGATTTCTGTTGTGATGTAGGATGTCGAGCAAACTACACATTTGTAAAAATCTTTTGTGAAAATTACATTGCTATAGTATATACGAAACAAAAAGTTCTCTCATAATAAGACTTCTTTTTAAGATGTATGTACTGTGAAGTCTTGAGTTTTCGTAACCCAGTGACCTACTGAACTGAATCCGGCAGAATTTTGATGATCCAAAAATTCGAAGTACTTTTAATAAAAGTTAAGGTTTCTTAACTTTGAAACATTTATGAAATTATAAAGTCTTTAGACATTATAATTATGAATCTTTATAGCTTTTTAAGGAGATAGGTACCTACATTATTGGTTAAATCTGCTGCCTCGTTGGTCTAGTGGTCGCAAGCGCGATTGCTGAGTATGGGATCCTGGGTTCGATTCATGGGTCGGGAAAAGTTATATTGAGTTTTTTTGATCAACAAATTCTCAGTAGCATCCTGAAGTCGGGATTTGTGCTCGGTTAATGGCAATAGGCTCGCCCCCTATACTATGAGACTGATAATATAACTGGCGAAATGTGGGTGTACTATACACCTCTGCCTACCCCTTCGGGGTGTACAGGCGTTTTGTTATGTACGTATTTCTTAAGTCACGAACAATATATTATATATTATAACAATTTATTTCACTTTCCGTTCTAGGTTGTAATCTAAAAAATATTTGTCTTAACATCGTAATAAATACCCCGATCTAAAGAAATTTATTTTCAAAAAGACAAAATATGCCACTTGCATGAAAATAGTTACAACAAGACCAAGGCTTCAAACCGTCATTAATTTCCGAAACATTTTGATAAACAAAATTATTATATTCAAAGTGCAGTAACGCTCCCTTCACGGCAATATACCTACTCAAGATAGAACGGGGTAGCAGACTGGCTGGACCAAGTACCATAGAGTTTATAATTTATTCTACCAGCACGCGGCGGCGGAAACTGGGGCTAATTGCCGCCAAACTTTCATTCAATGGCTTACCCATAGACAATTACACCCCTCATTTTAAATTTCCAAAAAGATATAATTGGCGCATGGTGGCCCCCTCCTGGACTAAACGTTTATGAAAAGAAATATTTCAATAGACCACTGATTACTCGATTTGATAACTGAATAAAATAATCCTTTATAATGATCGTGCTGCAGAGACATGACATTTACCGTTGGTAGTACTAGCGGTAAATGTCATGTCTCTGTCGTGCTGTTATCAAATGAATCCACGTGGTAAAGTAATAACCGCAAGGATTGTACAATCTGCGAGGTTAAGCTGCACTAGCCGCGGTCAGGCCGTGGATAGGTGACCATTTCGTTAGACACCGAGACCCCTCCGTGCCTCGGAGAGCACGTTAAGCTGTCGGTCCCGGTTGCCATACGAATATCTATGGCAGTCGTTACGGGTAGTCAGAGCCTGAAAAATCTGACAACTAGCCTAACCTCCGAATTTCAGTATTGCCCAGTAACTGGGTTGCGGGCATCTGATGGCAGTCGCTCCGTGTAAAATACTGATGTTCAGCCGCATCTGGTTAGACTGGAAGCCGACCCCAATATAATTGGGAAAAGGCGCGGAGGATGATGATAAATTTAGATAGGATAGCAAGAAAAACTACTTTAACTGTACACGAAACAAACCGTTTACCATAACGGTACCGTGTCCAGGGAAAGAAATAGAAATAAACTTTATTGCATTAATTGTGGTACATAAAAGATCTTACAATAATAATTTTTGGTTAGCACAATTTACCTCATAAGGCATACAACAGAATCATCATGTTAACTTAAAATTCTTACATAGGGTACGTGAATTAGATGTCATTTTATTTTATTACATAGGATTTATTGATGCACTTTCATCTTACAACACGTTTTGGAAATAAATAAATAAATATTTTTGGGACATTTTACACATCACCATCTAGTCCCAAACTAAGCAGAGCTTGTACTATGGGTACTAGACAATGGATATAATACTTATATACTTTTTTCTTTTTGTAAATACATACTACTAATACATAAGTAACAAACAGACCAACACAAACACTCATGTTCTTCACACAAATATTTGTGTCCTGTGGGAATCGAACCCACGACCTCGTGATTAGCAGTCCGACACTTGAATCACTAGACCACAGAGGTCGTAAAAAAAAAAACCTATTAAATCTCATTGATTACACTATTAATGTCACATACCTACATACCCAGCAATGGCGCCAAATCTGAAAATATGCCACATACGTAGTTAAAATAATGATAAGAATAAAAAAACATGTCTGTGAAATAAATTTATTAAAGCAAAATTTTTGGAATTAATTTGGGACTAGATAGTAGATGGTGCTGTGTAAAAATGTCCCAAAAATATTTATTTCTTTATTTCGCTACGCGGGTGAAACCACGGGCAGTCTAGTACAAAAATATTTTGAGTTCCAAATCTACTTACACAAAAAATTCCTTCGTCATTTAAAAAGCAACAAACGACTGAAACATTATGTTCCTATCACAAGTCAAGAAAATCCTTAGTGTATTTGATACCTGGCTCACTTTTCCAATAGGAGACACATCCTTTTCGTAGTCAATGTATAAATTCTAAAAAGATATGTCATCCAAAACGTCTGGTGACGAGGGTCGCGTCGTAAACTTTAATACAAGTGGGCATGACAACCCGGAGGCTGCAACTATAACAACGAAGGATAGTAGGAAAGTCGTGATGATATTAATATTACATAGGATAATAGAAGATACGATTGTTATAGATATTAAATAGCTGTGCTTTGCGTTGCAATGCCATCTTTATTTATTTTGGGCCTGGAACCTTCGCGGGCGTACGCCAAACAGCTCACCAAAGTTTCATCACACATTCATCATTCATCAGACAAACATACAAAGATTTATGTACAAGGTTATTTGTAAAACATTAACAACCCTTTAAGGGATGATTTTACCCATCAACTTGAACAACTTTTACTATGGGAGCAACCTTGAAATCGTGAACAAAACAATCAACTTTTCCCCACACAAAATATAGAGAACAGCAGATTTTTTTTCGCATTTTTTACTGTTGTCCCTTAAAGGGTTGTTAATGTTTTACAAATAACCCTGTATATAGATAGATTATCGAGTTCAGTACACCCTGAATTTTAAGTGATTTTTAAAACAAAAAACTTAATAAGAGAAAAGACAAAGTAAAATTATTTATTTGCGTCTAGAGTGACTCCATATATTTATCTATACTATAATAAAACTGTAAAGATCGAAAAGTCTGTACATTGAGTTTTTTTTCGCGAAAACCGGCTAGGGGGACTAGAAATAAGCTATAGAACACGAATCAATCGTTAAAAAAATTTATGTCTGTCTGTCTGTCTGTCTGTCTGTTTGTTACCTCATCACGTGAAAACGGCTGAACGGATCGTAATGAAACTTAGCATTTGTATTGGTATTAGTCTAACTTAAAATATAGGGTATGTTTTATCTGAGTCGGTTGAGTAGATCCAGCGATACAGCTTGACCCCTCTATTGTATTAAGTTGCATACAAAGTAGAGGTCATGATTGTTGGTTGAAGGAAGGTTGCAGGTTCCTAAAAATACAACTGGATTCTATTAGTATTATAGAAAATATAGAATAACATAACATAGCCCATCACTGTCCCGCTGCTGGGCATGGCCCTCTTCTTGGAATGAGAAGAGTTAAGGAACTGGATATTGTTAGTGTAATAGATTATCATAACATAATCAGCTCATTACCTACTGCCCCACTGCTGGGCACGGACCTCTTCTCGGAACGAGAAGAGTTAAGAAACTAGAAAATATAGAATAACATAACGTAGTCAACCCATTATTGTCCCACTACTGGGTATGGCCCTCTTCTCAAAATGAGAAGAGTTAATGAACTGGATATTATTAGTATTCTTGAATAACATAACATTACCAGCCCATTACAGTCCTACTGCTGGACACGGGCCTCTTCTCAGCATAAGAAGAGATGTGGTTAGTGTTATAGAATAACATAATCAGCCCAATTACTTCCCACTGCTGGGCACGAGCGTCTTCTCAGAATGAGGGAGTTTAGGGCTAATTCCATGAAATTCCATCACCTTAGGCGGTTGGTTGTAAAAACAAAATATAGTATGGTCGGTAAATAGTGTAATCGTCTGTGTAGGCGCTTATATGTATATATTTGAAGATATTGTGTTCATAATTATGACACGATGTTATTTTCCGACATCCACGCGGACGGAGTCGCGGGCACAGCTAGTCAATAATAAAATGGATAGGTAGTTAAAATTTGTTTTTTTTTCGAAATGGCATTACATTATTTGCATTACATTTGGCAGATGTAATATTCCATTTAATTCCATACGTATTTGCCAAACCTAAATAAAGTATATTTCTAAAAATATACGGGGTTTTCAATTTTGTCTACAATTTTTTTTTATAAAATATATATTACAGAATAGTTCTTACTTGGTCACCCTGTAAATCGTAATCGTTCGTCAAACGCGAGTTGACCCCAAGGTTCTTTAGAAGAGTTAAAAAAAGATTTCGCAATTATGCTCAGCTGTTACAAGGCTTCACAACTTTCTTGTCAACTTGATTTCCAATAATTAATTGGCTCTTGTTGAATTTAAACAACTTCTAGGCATCACTTCTTCCGGCTATAACTCAAAATTAAAGTATAGGCACAGCAGAATCATTCTAATTCTGAGAAGCCCATGCCCAACAGTGGGACAGTAATGGGCTGATGATAAGGCACAGTACAGTCAGTCAGTAGTAATCTATACTTATAAAGACAGATGTCCTGACTGACTGATTCTTCAACGCAGAGCAGAAACTACTCAAGTTAGAAACATGAAATTTGGACAGTAAGTGGAAGAGTGGAATTCCTTGCCGGCGTCAGTGTTTCCCGAGAAATATAATCTGGTGGTCTTCAAGACTTGAGTGAATAGGTTTTTGCTGGGCAAGTGTGTACCATCGTCGACCGCACCATCGGTTAACATCAGGTGAGGTGGCGGTCAAACGCAAGCCCGTTAAGAATAAAAAAATAAAAAAAGTTCCTTTTGTAACGTAAACACCCATTAAGAATGGATTTTTGGAAATTTGGACAGTAGGTTCCTTTTGTAACGTAAGCACCCATTAAGAATGGATTTTTGGAAATTTGGACAGTAGGTTCCTTTTGTAACGTAAGCACCCATTAAGAATGGATTTTTGGAAATTTGGACAGTAGGTTCCTATTGTAACGTAAGCACCCATTAAGAATGGATTTTTGGAAATTTGGACAGTAGGTTCCCTTTGTAACGTAGGCAACCATTAAGAATGGATTTTTGGAAATTTGGACAGTAGGTTCCTTTTGTAACGTAAGCACCCATTAAGAATGGATTTTTGGACATTTTAACCCCAAGGGGGTGAAATAGGGTGTTAGAGTTTGTATGAAAAATCTTTTCTCCTGGATCGATTCGCTCAAAACTTGAGAAAAATAATATCTAAAGTAGATAACACTTATCTTTTATTTTTTCTAAATTACTCCCAAAAGACGGTACAATAGGGTTACACATTTTGTATGGGAGAATATTATTGCCTGGCTGGATTGATTCGAAACTTGGTATAAATAATCTTTAAAGCAATTAATGAATTACGTGTTTTTGAATTTTTCGAAAATTATACTCAACGGGGAATAAAAGGGGTCAGTTTCAATGAAAAATCTTCCTCAGGTCACGCTTGACACAGATACTCTTCAAATTAAATAATAATAAAGAAATACGTATTTTTCTTTTTCCAAAGCTACGACGTGGAACATTGTACGGAGAAGGTTAAAACGTTTTACGCGCGCAAAGCCGCAAGAGCCCTGCTAGTCAACCATATATTAATATTTTAATAAAACAAAGTTTAACCGGATTAAATTGCGTATATTATTTAAACTGGTATTCCTGACTTTTCGAAAGCTTTGCAGCATTTCGTGGTCGCAGGTAGACTAAAATGACAAGCGTCTTTACAGATATTTTTAAAAATATATTTTAATCTACCGTACAATATTATTAATTAAAATCTTTTCGATGCACGCAGATGTTTTTTAAAATATTTTTTTGAAATATCTGTTAAGACACTTGTCATCTTAGTCTACCTGCGACCACGAAATGCTTCAAAGCTTTCGAAACGTCAGGAATACATACCAATTTAAATAATATACGCGATTTAATCCGGTTAAACTTTGTTATATTATAATGTGTAGTGATCGCGAAAACCTAAGAAATTTTCATATATTAATACTTTATCTTTCTTTTGTTTCCAGAAGGTCAGATTCCCCGTGGCTCCAGTTACATTCAACAGGAGCGAGACGCAGCGCGACTGCCGCGTGACCGACCATCTCCCCCAAGAGGCGATCCAGGTGTGTATCTCAACATCAAAATGACATGTATTCAATGCAGGCTAAAGCCAACTAGCGCTTATTGAAATTCAACAATAAAGACAGCCCCAAAAAGGATCGCCCTTCGCCGCTCTTAGCTGGGAAGAAGCGGTCACGGTGCAACAAACTACCCAGCAACACATTTCTGTCTGTGGCATTAAAAACGATGCTGTAGAATTCAAACAAAAAAAATACAAGTTGTTGATCTGTAACCGTGCCATATTTCTAGAGCAAATGATACATAATGTGCACTCGGAGACTGCCGCGGTAAAGCTATTGCATAGCATTTTTTATGTAAATACAAAGAGGAGGTGCCCTAACGCCAAAACTCTAAGCAGGCATGAGTCACCAGATTGCGGGGCAAAGAGGGGGATTACGCATGCGCAGTAACGCCGATACAACCAATGCCACCTAGAGGCGATTTGCAGAACTAAAGAGACAAGCGTGATATTTCAAAAAGTCTTTAAAAGTTCTGCTATTCATCGATAGATGGCAAAACTAAAAAGCATCACCGCTGTGCCGGTCGGAGTGGGGGGTGTTAGGTTATTTTCGTTACGGAATTTCTGGTTTCGGTCTCCACGCTCAAGGCCCGCGATAGAAGCTATGCAATAGCTTAAGCGCAGTAACGCCGATACAACCAATGCCACCTAGAGGCGATTTGCAGAACTAAAGAGACAAGCGTGTTAATTCAAAAAGTCATTAAAAGTTCTGCTATTCATCGATAGACGGCAAAACTAAAAAGTATCACCGCTGTGCCGGTCGGAGTGAGGGGTGTTAGGTTATTTTCGTTACGGAATTTCTGGATTCGGTCTCCACGCTCAAGGCCCGCGATAGAAGCTATGCAATAGCTTAAAAATCTATGATTATTTAATACCCAAATTTTCACATGGAAACAGCGAGGGTTTGAGGATAAATCCCGAATGACTCTGAAAATAAGTCATCGGCGGCATTGTCAAAGGGTGGAAATACCAGCAAATTGGTGGTTTCGCACGCATCGTATTTGTGTCGCACGTGACACACGGAGGGAATCTGTTTATTTTGGTATTGTTTTATTTATTGATTCGTGTTCAGTAACAATGGTCACCTCCTTAAATATGACACGAATACAGATCAACACGTTGTAGATGTAAATAGATGTAAATGCTACATGTGGGCTAGCACTAGCACATAATATTTCGTTCAACCAATAAAAGAAAAATAAAAGCAGATTTAATAATTTACATAATTATATTATAAGCAATAGGAACCTATAGTTTGTAAAACCCAAATACGTCTATGCCATAGAAATTTAAATAATGAGGTAATAGAAGTGGTAAAGGCGCGTGAACTTGCCGGCGCGTACAGATGTCTGGTAGGACACCAGTACGCGAACCGTTTGCTTGATCATCAGTGTTGTATTGGACGCAGTCACTAAAACTTTGCAGCATATCTAACAGCGGATTTTTTTAGGCTTAATTTATGAGGCATTGAATGATAGAAACATGGTAGGCATTATTGCGTATTTATGTTTTGGTAGCGGCGAACCGGCGACACGCATTCCGGTATTAAAAGACAGAAGTTTTTTTTTTTTAAATATCCAATTGGATTGCGTTTGACCGCCACCTCACCTGATGCTAAGCGATGGTGCGGTCGACGATGATACACTCTTGCCCAGCATTTCTATTAACTTATTATTTAGATTTCTATGGTCTATACATATACTACTGAATATATCTACGTAAGGCTATCTGTAAAATTAAAATTTTAAGCAAATAGAAGGAAAATTCTTCTTGTCCAATGATCCTCCAGATAACATTTTTAGTGCTATTTTTCATAGTGTTCGTAGCAATGAAACTTACCTACCTACCTACTTCAGAAAAAGCGAAATGATCACTACAAATCTAAGGATCATATGGGAAATCACTATAGATACTTGGCAGACGGATTTATGAATGTTATGTTATGCTCAAAGTCTGACAACTGGTTTTACCTCCGAATGTCAGCATTACCCAGTAACTAGGTTGCGGCGGTTTGATTGCAGTCGCTCCGTGTAAAATACCGATGTTCAGCCGCATCTGGTTAGACTGAAAGCCGATCCCAACATAATTGGGGAAAAGGCGCGGAGGATGATGACGTTATGAAGTCGAAATACGACTTCCAGTAGTGAAGAGCGAGTGGCCTATTCTTGAACCTAAAATGAAAGTAAATTCATCATCATCCTCCTGCCCTTATCCCAATTTATTTGGGGTCGGCGCAGCATGTTTTTTTCTTCCATACATCTCTATCAGCCGTCATTTCTGTGTTTACTTTCTTTCTATTCATATCATATTTCACACAATCCATCCATATTTTCTTCGGTCTCCCTCTTTTCTTATAGACATCAACATTCATACTTAAAACTTTCCTCGTAACATGCTCCCCATTCCTCCTCATCACATGTCCATACCATGATAGTCTGTTGCTACTTAACTTCTCTGTCACTGGCGCTACTTTCAGACTCCCTCTTACATATTCATTCCTTATCCTATCCATTCTCGTTATACCACACATTCCTCTTAACATTCTCATCTCAGCTGCATGCACTTGCCTTTCATTAATTCCTTTCGTAGCCCAACATTCCGATCCATACAGGACAGCAGGTCTTATCATGGTCTTATAGATTTTCCCCTTCAGTTTAAGAGGAATTCGGGAGTCACATGTAGTTCCCGTGTCCTGCCGCCATATCAACCATCCTGTGTTAATTCGGTGCTTGACTGTCCGGTTAATTTCACCATCGCTTTGCACAAGTGAACCGAGGTACCGAAAGTCTAAATTAAATCGCCTTATACGAAAAATACTAATGCCACGTCCGTTTCTATTTCAGTTCATGCTCTTCGAAAAGAATACGCCAGCGAAGGAGAGGCCGAGAAAAGCGATTACGAACGTGGAGGTGTCCGTAAAATGGCGGATGCCCACAGAAAAGTAGAAGGAATAGGACCAATCACAAAAGACGGCATGCCAGTCGCACTAAGATCTGTAAGTGTACCTTACCTTATCACAGTTGTACCATACCAAATGTTTTGTACCGTAACTTAATATCATATTTTTGTTCCATATCGTATTTTTGTACCGTATCATATTTTTGTACCGTATCATATTTTTGTACCATACTTACCAACATTGTAATATACAACGTGTATCAAAAATGCGTGGTCATATTTTAAGAGCTCATTCAGGGCATAGCATAGAACAACTTACTATGTGACCAATCCTGAAATTGCAAAAAGAATATCAGCGATGTCGCTCGACAAAATGTATGAGTCAGCAAATTTTTTTTTCGCGATTTCTTGGTTGACCCGTAATAAAAATTGTTCAATAGCATTCCCTGACTGAGCTCTTAAAATATGACCACGCTTTTCTGATACAAAAGACAACTTCCATTAATTTCTATCAGCCGTTATTGTAGTACACACCTTACACTTTCTTCCTCGCCATATTATCTTTCATACACACTTTTCAAATAAATAAGCTGAACATGAATCTATAATAATCCTTCTTCCACCCGTCATTTTGTTGAGACCGGTGGGAGGAGTGGGACAATCGCGGTCTGATATACTTGGCACTTTGGTACAATTTGCAGTTTATAATTGTATTTATTTATTTATAAAATGTATGCACAAACAGATAAATAATAATACATAGAAATTAATAGTACAAAGCCACTGCTTATTTCTTTAAGAAATTACTTCCACCAGACCTGCGAGAGGAAAATTTGAAGCAAAGAAATGTAGACACCGTATGTGTGTGTGTGTTGTAGTACTTATAAAAGTTGTTAATATTTAGTACTCAACCATGGTTCTCTAGATATAGGTACGCAATAATTACTACTCTTCTGAGGCTAATGATGACAGACAGGTCGTGGCGTCGTATTAAACTCTTGTTATCTCATACCATCTTGAAATCTCTGTCTGTCAATTCTCATCATAAACATTGGCCTTACGTCCTGACATGATTGATGCATCATACACCCACGTTATCAGATTAACAGCATAGGTCCTCCAAAATAATTTTTATTGAAAATGATTTTATATTTTTTTCTGTTTATTAACTAATTATTATTATTCCTTCATTACAGGAAGTCAAAGACCCCTCCAGGTGGTACAAAAAAATGTACGACACCATACACAAAAACAAATACGACGGTAAGTACAAAAACATTTTTGGTACCAATTTGATTTTACCTTTTATTTTATCAGGTACAAATTTTAAAAACGATGCCCAACTTTTTAATTTTCTTTTTCAGACGATTATGTGACTATTCGATACAAAAGTCGTCGAGGTGATTATTTGTTCTTTATCCAAATTTATTTTTGTTACATCGCATCGGTGGCTGTTACAACATCGCATAAATTGTGCAGTTAACGCTTTATTTCATTGAGTGTCCGCCATTGTAAATACGTCATAGCTTTTTGGAAACATACTTGTAAATGACCAGCCTTTAACTTAATTGTGACGTATTCCATAATTGATTTGTACAATAATTAAGCATTTACTAAAATATCAACGCATAGAATTACAACATTAATTTATAAAATTAAATAATGATAATTTTCTAACAAATCATTTTAAGTACAGCATCAGCTTTAAATCTTAATGATATTAACAAATTAAAATTATTTTGTAAGCAAGTTAATCAATAAATAATTATTTCGTGCAAACAAATTAACGCCTTGTGATCGGATTTCACACTTGACTGCTACTCATTGCCATGTAAATAGAGGCAGGTTATAGATATACTCGCTCAAACCCACAGAAATAGATAAATAGAATGGTTGTAATCACAATTTTACTTGCGATTCATGCGTGGCAACTTTCGGACAAGCCACGCCTCTCATGTTGACGTCATTCATTTTTAAAAATTAACTTTGATCAAATTTACTTTACAGCTTTTGTTTTTACAGTTAGAAACAGCGCAATAAGGCCCATTCTATCTATCTATTTCTGTGCTCGAACCTATAGGCTATGTACCTTTTTTTTTTTGTTTTGTTTATTCTAGGAGGATACCTTCAAAAGGCTGCCGGCCTCATGGAGGACAGAGGCCGAGGTGTGTGGGATTTTTACCCACTAAAACCCCTCCGGTAGCCATCTTCAGCACAATAAGGGGGACTCCGGGAAAATAATAAGCCTCCGGAGCCCTTCCTGTGCTACGCCTATTAGACACGTCTCAAGGGAGACTTTATTGTCTCCCCTTACACTACATTCTAGAAACAAGGGTGACATCATTCCAAAAGCCAATCCTAGCCAACCCAGCTAAACTGAGTTCGACTTTCAATTCCAACAAAACTCAGGGTCAATTCTCCTAATTTAAAATGTTCAAAATATAGTTTTGGTCTAGTCTTAATATCCTAAATGTCACAAAACAATCTCAAACATGAAAATTCACTGTCATAAGTTTGACTTTTACAAGATTGAGATTAGATTGGAATTATATTTCGAATATTTTTAATAACAAGAATTAGCTTAGATGTAATTGACTCAACATGCTTAAAAAGTCGCTTAGATACTGTGATATGATTACAAAATAAAATGTTTTTTTCAAAATCGGTTAAAAATACTAATAAAAGTACCCTTTCCCAGAAGTTGCTATATATCTTCCTTGTTTCCAAGATTTGAAATGAGTACAATAACTACCTACATACATTAATTTTGACATTTTGTCTATAGGACAACCACCTGAGAGAGTGTTAAGCAACAAATCCCAGTACGCTTACTTTGACCCCCGTTCGGGTTACCTGAGCGAGCCAGAAGGAGGTCTAAGTAGGCTGGGTGCCAGTACATGGAGTGATGCTTACGACAGTGATGTTACCACCGGACCTAGAAGACGAACGGCTTCAGTACAGGAAGAGAGGAGGTTCTGTGACGCCAACTCGCAGTATATGCCTAATACTAATAAGTAAGAACTTAAAACATAATTTTGTTTCCAATCTGTAAACAGGATGGATTTTTATAACAAACAGTGGTTGTTAAATCGATAAGCTCAGCACCACTGCACCAAGTTCTCGGGCGATTGATGATACCAGTATGTTGTTAATTAGATTAGGAGGAATTCTCTAAAAAAAACATCCTGAAATAGTTATTTGAAAAGATTGAGAAAACTAATACATTTAGAATATATCAAACCTCAGAGCAAAAGAATACTAGAGAGAGGACAAGCCGCCGCGTAAAGGCTGACCGTTGTATGCACAGCGGGCATACACTGCCGCTAGTTCACCGTCACATGCACCCGAGTGAGTATGTGCGCTAGTTTGAGAGAAAACTTAATTTTTATTTCCAAAATGCGGTAAGGATACAAGTGTACGTGTTTTATAATTATGTATGCGTGTTTTTTGTTGTAATTTATTGATGCGTTTCTTGCGTTGTGTGCGTAAGTTGAGTTTGCGACAGTCGGACTCCATGCAAACTAGGCGGCTTGCCCGATCTCCTTATATTCCGTTATCTGTGTATCAAACATTGTACCCGAATAGCGAAATAAATACTAAAAATATTTTTTTATTACCAGATATAGCACCTTAGCGTCAGCAAGAGCTAGTCAAGAAATGTACAAGGGTCAGCCTGGAAGAATAGAAAACTATGTGACTGGAAAGTCTTCAGTCGTAGACAAAGAAGCGAAACAGGTAACTCTTATTTCATTTACCAGCTTGTTGCATTACATTGGGTTCATCATCATTATTCATCATCAGGTATGATCATAAAATGCTTAAGGATTTTATCATTGAACACTTCCATAATTCATTTATTGATCGATTTATTTGTCATTAGTTGTCAATACGGTCTTTCAGTATGTAACAAAAACCCTGTTGTTCCTGTGAGCTACGGTATCATGATCGATATTCATACGTAAGGACACAACTCATTTGGAAAAACTCTTCAATAAAAATAATCAAATTAAATATTAAATCATTATTAAAAGTGATTATATCACTTTCAACTTACAATTAATAATGATTTAATATTAATTTGATTACTTTTATTGATATAATCACTGAGTGAGTAAGTTTTGAGTAATAAAATCACTTTCAATTTACAATTAATAGTGATTTAATATTTAATTTGATTATTTGTATTGAAGAGTTTTTCCAAATGAGTTGTGTCCTTACGTATGAATATCAATTCTGATAACGTAGCTCACAGGAACAACAGGGTTTTTGTTACATACTGTATAGACCTCCTCCCTTCTGTATACTAGACACTCAATTGAAATAACGTGTTGTGTTCCTAATCAGTCAATGATTTAAAATTAATCTAGAAACGAGGACTTAATTCAAAGATATCCTATACTTATTCAATACCCAAAAAGTCGGTAGGTAGGTAGGTAGGTTAGATAGATGTAAATAATATATAAAAACAGGAGTTGTGCGTCTAGTACGTAGAAAATTATTATATAAAAGGTATTGGTTATCACCTTCATTCGTACTAACTGCCTGAATTCATAGTCCACAAAAGAGCATCAACAAGAAGTGTTTTTTTTTCTTTTCTAGTGGTGGGACGAGGTCATGGACATTTTTGACGGGGTACGATTTTTTTACTACTTTTACTGTGTGTTGTTATAACAATTAATATTATATAACATTATATACCTAGTCTTTTTGTCAGTTTAATTTATCCATGCGAAACTAAATGATTAAATTAATCAATAATTACATTATAAGACAAAGATTTGCCCCTAAATTTTATAAATAATTTTCTCTAATAAAAATAATACATGCAAAAAATGTTTTCTAATTGTGATATTAAACTTATAATATTTGTAAATATGCCGTCACCCGATGTCCCCAAGCCTTTTGACAATAATGCTATAGGTACAATTGCTTTGTACCGTGATCCACTAACGTATGTTTTCCTTCGCTGTCTGGGTTGGTGTGGTGGTGGAACTAACAGTGGCTAGATGACAACTCTCCCCTTCCCCCGTACACCACATTGCTAGCTCGCGCGATACAGAAGAGTGTAAGGCCTTTAACATGAATGTCTGCCTGTGTATTGTGAGCCTCTGTGTTTGCGCATGCCTGATATATTCCCCCGTGATTTTGTACCTTCTAAAAAATATACCTTTTTAGTATAGTACATTTTGTACTTACTTCTTATTTTACTGGAAGTTTAAAAGCGAATGATATTTAAATTGATTTTATTTTCATATTTTGCGTAAATATTATCTGGGTTTACAAAACATTATTGTCAGACTGGATTCATTTTCATTATTTTTGGTGATGGGTTTATTTGCATGTTTTTGGTGTTTTGTGTATTCTGGTAATTTATATTGTATGGACTAATTATTCTAGACTAGTTAAGTACTTAAAACATTAAGGTACAACAATATGATCTAATTTATTAATTATGATATTCATTTTATAATTTGATAGCATGTTACCAGTACGTAATCTAATTATAACTTCTTTATGCATTAATATCATTGTGTAAATTGAAGTGTAAACGATTTTATGCTTTGTCGCATGTTTCAATAAATCTCACTAAAAACTGTGAGCTTGTATCAATTCTTCTTGGAACAGACGTGTGAATAATACAGAAAAAATTTGTTCATTTAATATTTTTCTTGCAGCAAAACATATCAAGTACGACATCTCTACCACAATCATCGCCGAAAGATAAGAAAGATCTAACGACGACGATCCTGTCGAAATCGAATATGGCAAGGTAAATATTAAATAGCAACGGGGCCTTACCCTCAAATATTAAAATAATCAAACGACATTAGTGTGTTTGCGACATTAGTGACTTAACATTAAGACGTTCAAAATAGCCGTTTTGTCGCTTTTAAGTGGCCCAGACACTATCAGTATTAATGACATTCTCGAAACATATCACTATCATATACAATACATGTTCGAAACACAATCATCATCATCATCATTTCAGTCGAAAGACGTCCACTGCTGGACATAGAAACACAATACTGAGCTCCAAAACGCAAATTGTTGACGTGGGTCAGTAGGTCACCCAACTGAAGTGGAACTGGGCGGGACACGTCTACCGCATGCCAAATGAGCTGTGGGCCCGTATAGCACAGGACTGGAGCCCTGAGACAGCGAGACGGGGTCGCGGCAGACCAAACAGGAGATGGAGAGACGAGTTGAATGTCTTCTTAGATAGCTGGCAGGAGGCGGCACAGGACCGCGGTAGATGGAAGGAATTGAGGGAGGCCTTTGGCCAGCAGTGGGACAGAACTGGCTAACAAGAAAAAAAATCCATTACTATTGACAGTGTAGTGTTTGGTATGAAGGAAATGTCAATACCCAAGACATTTGTATAGTAATGGCAGAGACATGACATTTACCGCCGGTGCCATGTCTCTGACTAATGGTCAATACCGAACGAAGGAATGACAGCAATACTGATGTCATTATAACTGATAGTGTCTGGATCGCTTAGAGTAACAGTAACAGCATAACACTTAAGGGCCACTTAAAATTCAGTTGCGTTTGAGTATTTGGGGGATAGTTAAGTACACGCTACACTGAAGTAGTGGATGCGCTAGGTTCGATTCCCAGGTCGAACATATTATTGAGTTTTTATTTTCGCCCATATCGCGTCGTCAGCCCAAACCTTAAAATATATGCTCGAATTAGTTAACTGCCCTTACTGCTTATGAAATAAGGCGCTGTCAATGTCAAACTGTTACCACTGCCGTGCGGTCGACCGTACAATTAAATGTAAGAAAATTTGCTGACTTATGCAGCTTTATTTTCTTTATTTACAAAAGTGATTAACTGAGAAATCATAGTTTTTGAGTTAATACAGTTTTGATCCAGGGTTGCGATATCACATGGCCTGCCACTGATGGCACTTTACACCGTTATCGGCGAAATGTTAGAGTTTATAATATTATTCTTTATTCTACAATTTATATTTTTTTTTTTTTTTTTTTTTTTTTTTTAATTTTGTTTTGTTTAAGTTTAATTATTTTTATGTGTACCTACCGCATGTCGTCTTGTTGTGGCAATAAATTATTTTTCTTTCTTTCTTTCTTTCTTTCTTTCTATATACCAGAAATAGACAATAATACAGAGAGTTCGTTCGTTAGATGATCTTCTTTTTGAGTCTAAACCGTACCACCGGCGCTTAAGGCATTTTCTATTACGTATAAATCTTCATAATCATCAACTCAGTCTATAACAATCCATTGCTGGACTTCTACCAAGAGGATACAATAATCATGTAAAAATATTTAGATTAGAAATAAAAAATAATTCTTCTCACAATTTACTTATTCAGTTTAGCTGAAACTTTATTAGATATGCTTTTTATGGTTTCGTTTTTTGTTCCTTTTTCTTAATACCTGCTCCCATTATGTATGCCAGATTAAAAAAAGAAAATCCGGAGAAAATTCTGGACCATTGCAGATTTTTTTTTCTTTAAAACAATATTTCGCGGCGTAGCGATTTCTTGCGTGAAGCGATGCATTCGTGATACGGGTGGGTAAAGTTGAAGTGAAGTAATACCGGACAACTTGGAATTCCCTCCGCATTCCGGACAAAGGACCAAATTTCCGGACATGTACAATAATGTACATGTGTCATGAAATTCGCGAAAGTTTAAAAACTTCTAAAAACAAAACAACTTGTTTGTTTGAAAATTCCGGACGTATTTAGTAGTACGTAGTCCTTGTAATTAGGTTTATTTGAAATAAAAAAACATTGAAATTGAAATATTGTAATTACCATGTTTTTTAAAATAAAATAATAAGTTTATAAACATTTTGGCATCAAAATTTAAGTAGGTACCAACTTAATTATTTAATGTCAAATTTGTGTTTAATGTTTAAAAAAAAAAATTCAACTCTATAGTAAATCTTTGTGTCTATTGTAATGTAATAACATTTGTATGATAAATCTGAGGGAACTGTCTCTGGACACTGTTTTACCTATTTGTGTACTCATGTTTGGTACTATCTGTTTGTTTCCCAAATAAAGTAAAATAAAATAAAATCAAGAAAATCAAAATCAAATTGCTATAATATATTGCCTTTAGAAATAAACGTAAAAAGAGTTGCCATAGTATGTAGGAGCTGACCTGTCCCGACAGACGGCACCCGTTCACGAGCATGACGCTAGCATCAGCCATCGCCTAACTCAACCATATTGAAGGGAACTTAATAAGTTATAAATCCTAATTAACATCAATATCAAAAGAAGGTTAACATGTTCGCCATTATTAATTGAACTGTTATTCTCCTAGGGCTCTAAAAGAATCCGGGTACGAATCCGACTCAACGCTGGTATTCCGTCGTCGAGAGGACACAGAGGCACCCCTATCACCGGCAGAGAGGCGCGCCGCCTACCGCGACCTGCAGGCTGGCGGTGAACCCCCGCTCAGAGGGTTCCGATCACCGGCACCCCCACGACAAGGTAAGCATAGTTATAGTAACAACCAGTTATGTTTAGGAAGAGTTCTTAGTTATACCCGCGCCAATGAAGAACAGATAGATATACACGGTGAATTTTAGGTGATTTTTGAAACGAAAAAGGGTCATTGTACTCACCATTATGAACAACTTTTACTATGGGATCAACCCTGAAATCACGAAAAAAAAACGGCTAATCCCTACATTTGTGTTCTATAAATCGACAAAATATAGGGAACGTTTTTTTTTCGCGATTTCAGGGTTTATCTTACATAGTAAAAGTTGTTCATAATTATGAGTACAATGACCCCTTTTTCGTTAACAAAACCACCTACAATTCACCGTGTATAAATAGTAGATGGCAATACGTTCCCTCTCACTCCAGTAAACAATGAATCATGATAAGATTTGTGCACAAAAATAATAAATTTTGGAGAAGTTGGAATAATCGATATAATATTTGTATTTATTGATCCCTAAAGAATTATTTTCGGCTTTAAAATGTTTTTAGAATCGCTGAATAAAATTTGTTATGTCTTCGTAAATAATTTGAAATTGAACAAATTTCTGAACCCGTCATACACCTAGCTGTCAATTTAGTCATGTTTATCAATGATAACAATGGAAAGATAAATTATGGTTACAGTTTTTTTTGTAGGGTTTTAAACATAGATATCATACCTAAAGAATAGCGAAGGTTGATTCTTACGCACCAATGATCAATTTAAACGCCATTTTGAATTATCTACAAATGTTATTTTTTTTGCACAAATCAATATATCGGACTCGCCATGATTCTTTAATGTTGCTAAAAATTATTAATTTTGCCAACTACAACCATGCATAAAAGGCGCCATTCCTATATCCATTATTTATTGGCGTGGCTACTAATTGATTAAGAAACTCTAATCAATTGTAGAGAGGCCCGTATTACAGAACGAAACTCAAGCTTTGATCACTGTTTAAAACCACTTTTGAGTTGAGATTTGATTATAGAATATTCCTCAAGCGTAATTTCATTGATCACAGTTCAGTTAAGTTTAGCTTTATTATACACTGTTACCTGCTGAGGTGTTAGAGCAGAGATTTGATGGGTAATCACGCAAGTGTGGTCGAAACCACGCTTGAGTACAGATTTCTTTGCTGTTTCAGGTTATATTCGTGTGTTACGTCGTTGAACTGAAGTTTATAATTACCGTATTGGAATAATACCGATACTCAAGAAACTATTGTATCCTTAAGTAGTGATTAGGTGATTGAAGATCAAACTGTGATTAAGGATCGTTCTGTAATACGGACCTTAGAATTTTCAAAATTTGGATTGACATAGATTGAAGAATTTCGCTGGTTTGTTTCGCCACATACTGATGAATTCATTCTTGTAAATATAAGATTTTTAGAGATGTATTTGCTTTTATTCTAGTTACATAATATACTTGGCATAAGTAACTACCAGATCATTATGTGGTGACACATGCAAGCATTTTGTAATAATATTTATAAATAACCTATAAGCAAATCGTTAGAAGACAAACAAATGAATTATAATTAAGTTGACTTTAGAAGCAAACATATTTTACTACCACCCTACTAATTAATAAACCTTTTAGTTGAACGCTTGACTTATTCTGATAAAATACCTTGGTTTAGATTAAGAAATTAACTACTTAATTATAATATGAAGGTACTAATCAACGGACAATACTAATAAAGCATGGATTTTAAAAATAACTCAAGTATTTCGGTGTCGGCGTAAATTATTTTTTTACTGAATATAATATTAAGTGCTTACATGAAACTTTGACTTATTGACCGTCTGTACGACGCTCGTACACTTTGAACTCGTAACAATAATCTAATAAAATGTAAACCACATAATCAATGGAAAATCGCATTTTCTATAAACTTGGTCGAGGCCAGTGCACATCCCATGTGTGATGAACACATGCACACTGTCGGACGTTCCAACTCAAGGCCGTTATAATGACAATGATGCTTTTCAATCGCGCACATAATAGTCCATACTGTAGTACACGAGAGGTAAGTCGAGATTTTTGCCTATGCATGCTTTCATCTACTCTATAATATAATAAGGTGCTGGGTCTTCAGGCTGCTGTAATACCAGGTAAACTACTTGCATGAGCACAAATTGACTCCAAAATTAAACAAGCACCGTAAATAGTTTTGAACACGTTACAAGTTTTACTTGCGGCACTTATGTAGTATCACGTTTAGAAAACGCAAACATCGCTTACGAGGGTCACAGTTAGAACAGGAGCATGAGAATCACGTTTTTATCACATCTAACGAATGCAAGTGAAAGAATATCATCACTGAAAAGTGGTTACATTTCACAGACGAATCGGAAATCGAATACATTCCGATTTCCTCCACACTGACGAAGATAAGAGTTCATAAGAAAACACCTAAAGTCCACGAAGTCATCTGCTACCCAATTACCAGTATAGAAACCGGAGATCAAGCAAAATTCAAGAAATTTGCTCCATCTTTCCTGAGCATTGACGTGCCTAGTTACATTTCTGACTATCCACCTGCTCCTCCTCGAAGGATTTCATCTAAAAATAGCCGAACACTTAAGTTAGTGACTTCCACAAGACCTGTGTCCATATCACCAAAAAGAAGTACTGCATCGTATTCACAATCAAATGTGGATTTCCTTAAGGATAAGATAAACCACAAACTTTCACGTCAGAATACTCATATTATAAACAAACCGAGTTCTGCAATAGATAAAAGATGCGTGGTAGTTGATCGAAAATTGCCAAAATCAAGAATTATGTCAACATCGGCGCCGCCTGCTATCAATAGGAAGTATAATGTAACTTCTACTTCAAAAACCCCAATGAAAACTATAGGTAGTGAGTCTAGAACCGTAGGTACAAGTAGCTTTGGTTCATCACGTCGGATGCTGTTACCAACAGAATATTCAAACTCTTTGCATAGCAAGTACGGTCAACCACACTCTTCTGTTGTAATAGAAGGAGGAGCTGGAAGAAAAACACCCATAACAAATATACTGGACAAAGTTACGTCTTTAGATAAGTTATGGAGCGCAGAAAAAAGAAATGAACGCATTGATGTAACAAAAGTGAGAGCAAAATCTTTGTCTAAGGATATCAATCATAATACAAACAAAACTGTTGCTACTAAACCAGGCACAGGTTCAAGTACAAAGTCTCTATCACCAACAAGCACACACAAGAGTAGAGATATGATCCGAACTGCTGAAAAAGTACAAAAACTCAAAATATCAAAACTACATACGAAATCCAATCCTTGCTTAACGACTAAAAGTGAACAAAAATTATCAAAACCCAGTTCGCTTCAATCGACATCAAATATTTTCAAATCATCGTCAAACATCTCATCTGGATTAAAAAAACCAAATCAAGTAAAAACAGCAGTAGTAACAAACTTAAAGAAGAAGAAATCTTTAGAAAGTGTGATAATTAGACCTCGAAGTGTACCGTGTCATGAATCATGCAGCAAAAAAGCTAAAGACAATGCTAAAAATGTTAAGAAAACTACAAAAATTAAAAACAACAGGAAGTCTAATGTAAAGCCTAGTGATGAATCTGAATCTGGTAGTCAGTTTGGTGACACTTCGAATGGAACATCAAATTTTGGCTCTTATGAAAATTTAGGAGCCCGAAGAATTAGTTCTAAAGACATTAAAAAATCTCACGATGCTGTAATGTCTGATAGCTTTTTTCAACATTTATTTCTTGGAAGAGCGTCCACTCCAACTCTGGTATATCCGATGCTAGAACCAAATACAACCGTACTTCAAAAAGCAAGAATGTTCCAATCTCCTCCTCAAGATAATATTTCACCAAAATCTTTAAATTCTTATTTGATTCATAGAAAACCAGTTTCTCTGTCTCGTTTTAAAATGTGGGATAGATATCCCAGTCCCTCACGAGCGCGTAGTCCTCGATCTGTATCTTGGCCGGGCAGAATACATGATGAAATTCGTAAATTCGATAGTTTATCTAAACGTGATGAATTTGGATCAACTTCATCCTTGGCGACTGTCAGAAGTAAGAGTGAGCCATCATACAATAAAATGTACTTTTCACAAACATCTCGTCCAAAATCGCCTACAATCGTATTTCACAAAAAAGATAAACCAATAGAATCGCCAATTAGAAGCCCAATATCACCATCTAGATTAATCTTCAGTCAAACAAGAAGACCAATTTCTCCCAAAGTTATTCATAAGCGTGAAGAGTCTCCATCACTAGCGAAACATAAATCATTATCCCCTTCAAAAATTGTATTTACTGAGACTGTTCGTCCAGTTTCCCCTGTAATTACCAGACGTTCACCTTGTTTAGAAATAATGAATTTAAAGTCGGAAAGTGAGAAATATCCTTCAACAATATTTTTTTCTCAAACTTCGAGACCGGTATCCCCAAAAGTAACAAGAAAAAGTACAACAGCAAGCATAAGCAGAAGTCATTCCACTTCACCCGTTTCGATAAGATCACCATCTTATCGACGCATACATAGTGCTCGCTTACAAAGCAGTAAACATTATGCAGAAACTGTACCGAAAAGTGTATTTCGCACACGCAGTGCTGGCGATGCTGAGAGAAAAATATTTTTGGACAATTTACCGATGAAGACAAAAAGTGATTCTAATTTGCATGTTGCTGACCCGGATTATGACGAATATGTTCGCGACATGCAAAACACGAAAATGAGGTCAGAACGGTTTAGAGAATTAAACAGGTACTACACATATTTAGAAAGAGTGGCCGAATTGGAAAAAGCTACATCAACTAGTGATTTGCGCCACAGAAGAAAAGATGAAGAAATCATTGACTTTGATCGTTGGAAGAAAATAAGAGCGATAGAAAGAGCAGAAGAAGAACTAAACAATCTTTATCGTAAGTTAAAATTAGCCCAAACTGAAAAAGATGTTTTGTTTTATCCTCGAGACCTGAAAGATTTTCGTTGGAATTACGACACTGATAGAGGTCTACGAATCAAAGAGAGATCTGTAGAAGACCTAAAAGATCATTTCCAACAAATAACCCATTATGATTCGTTGGAATTAGATCAACTACAATCTAGAGATACTTACAAACCTTTATGGCGGGGAACTAGTGTAGCGGAAACAGCTTTCTACATAAATAAGAAGAATGACAATGAGAAACCAGAACATCGAGTAACAGTAAAGCCAACTGTTATATTACAACAAGAGACTTCTTTGAATGATCTTCGTAAAAAGATTGGTCTGGGCAGTCGCTTATGGAGTAGTTTATCTATGGAGCAAGTAAATGCTCTCAAAAATCAACTGAATGCTATATACAGTAAGGAACTGGAATCAAAGTCTAATAAAGAGCCTGATAAATATACCATTGACGTCAAACATGACAATAAAGAAGCTAATCCATCATTACATGTTAGATGTAACTCATTAATAACCTCAGATTATAATTATGAAAGAGAAAAACCACCAAGACTAACTAAATCTGACTCTATAGCTGCAATATCTTGTCCAATTACGTCAGTTAAGGAACTAAAAAATAATGTAAATAAAATACAAATGACCCTCAGTGAAAACGAAAAGAGAAGGATTTCCCAAACATTAAGTAAAGAGATTCTAAATAGAATAAATAAATTTGATAATCAAGCACCACTATCTTTAAAAGAAGAAATTGAAAATACTGAAATCAAAGAGCAACTAATGACTGAATCTAGAGATATAGTTGTAAAAAAAACTACAGATGAAAGTATTGGACAAGAAAACATCAAAAGTGCTGAAAATGATCAAAAGAGACACGTTGTGTATACCAATGAAAAGACTGAAACACCTTGTCAATCCTCGGCTAGCGAAACTGAGACTGCTAGTTCAGACATATCCAATAAAACTGTTATATACCGAGGTCCTAGTAAAGAAGTACTTAAAAAAGTTCAATATTTTGAATCTGTGAACAATGTAGCTGAACAAACAAAAACTGTTTACCACGCCAGAGAAAACTCTGACGAAAAAGATAATCAAGATCAAATAAATTCTGACACAGCAATAGCCATTAAAGAAGTCATTACAAATATAAAAGAAACAAAACCAAATGAACCACAGAAAAATCAAATGGTGCAATCACAATCATGCACAAATTTTAAGGAACTTTTTGGGGAAAGCGAAAAAAGTAAATTCTTGTCGCTTCCTTTGAAACCCGATCTACATTCTAGGTCAGCTTCACCTTATTCAGAATTATACATTGCCGATAGACGGACGCCCGACACGCTACGATATTCCAGCGACGAGACAATCTGGCGCAGTCGGAGCCCGTCACCCGACCCAGAGAGATATTGGCGCGCGTACCTTAACCTGGCGCGAGCGGGTGAAGTGCGCCGCCTCGCCCGGCGGTTTGACTCGCCTGCGGTGGCTGGCGGTATGCTGCGGCGATATCGCAGTGATCCAGAACTGGCAAGAAGCGCATTTATGAGCAGCTGGTCGTCTTTCGAAAAACTTGCTTCACGTCGAGATAAATGTAGAGCCATACTCCCCGTGGCGCGCGTGCCACTACGACCCACGAATCGTTATATGCCCCATATTGATATCATATCAAAATTAGCGGCTCTTCGTAGGCGCACGACTCCTAGGTCTAGGTCTGCCGAAGAAGCTTTAGAATGTCGCCAAGGAGAAGTGAATCGTATTCGGCGCAGATTCGAAACAATGTCATTACTTGGACAAATATACGCCTCTGCTCCTGACGTAAGTGAATTGCATGACATGGCCCCGTACTTAGCAGGTTCATGGATAGCACATCGCTACCCAAAACCAAGTGATAACAATAGATCCATTGAAGATCCAAATGTTATGGTTCGGGGACAAACATCACCTGTAAAAAAAGAAATTAAGCGAACAATACCAAAGGAATCCATTAAATTAAGCTCCATCCTGAAAAGCGACCCGTTTGCGAAGCAAGAATTTAATCCGGCGGCGCATCGCCCGGCGAGCCGATACGAGCCACCACGAGCTCCACCCAGGCCATCGCCCGCTTCATGGCCCTACAGGCTATCACCCTACGTCACGCCATCACGACATACCGTCACATTCCAAGGTTAATTTCTTTAATTTCTGTAGTTTTATTACAACTCAATTTAGTAGTCGTGTTTAATTTTGGAGTAAATTTTAATTTTGTAGAAGTTTGCATCCCTCGTAAAAGATTTATTGATCCTCGTTATGGGTTCCACTGTGTCGCGTTTCCGCTATGCGTGTTTACTTTGCGTGATTACTGTACGCAAATAAGGAATTTGCAGTCATGCATTAAATGTTACAAATTCACTTGATTTATTTTTGTTGTTGTTGTGATAATTATCAGAAAATTAACAGACTTCGCAATAAATAATTTTATTGTAAATATCTGGTGTACGCTTTCAATGTTAACAAATACATATTATTATAACGAATATCAATATTTCTTTTATATTTTACTATTTCCATTATACCAGTTGTGTCTGTTTGGTCCCTTCTCATGTTTTGTTATACACTATTAGAAGGCGACTCAGCACCGGAGCCTCCACTCAGAACCTCGCACGGGAGCTACTCAGATACAGGCAAGTAATACTCATATCCCATAACTATTTGTGATTCTCTTCGTATTAATACTACATCGAAACGTTTGTCAGTAAAAACAAATGAAAAATTATCTAACCCACTTCGCTACATTAGGTAACTTTTCTGCGCAGTTCACTTCCTAAAACCATTCAGTCTAAGCATCATGAGATCCAACACGCTAATATTCCATAATAATAATTATGTGCGAATAAAAAAGAAACAATAGCCTTTGTTCAAAGCAATCGGAGCCTTAACTTATTCTCCTGACCATCGTCGTCAACACACGTAGTCTCAGACGAATAAAAATTAAGTTTACAAGTGAATATTTTATAACAAAATATCTTTCAACAACAACTGTGCCACAACAAATCAAAAGATTCATTCATATCGTGCGATTATTAGTTTACCTCTCGAGGTTTACGTCATCCAATTCGATTGGTCTCCCAAAACCTGTCGGTTGAGTTTTTTCAATTGTAAATAGTTCGGTTAGCCGCTTGATCACACGCGGTATGCTTGTTGTTTGTGAAATAATAAATACGAAATTGTTTTACTGAACTTCAAGCAGTGTTTAAATATAGGACAGTATCGACAAGTGTTATCAAATATTATTCACTGATATAATATTGTTATCTGTGTTATCGTGGCTTCAGTTGAACGTGAACTACCTAGCTGCGTGCAGTGCTAATATGATAAAGTAATTATTAATCTGTGTATCGCCAAAATGAACGCAAACTTTGCAAGTGACAATGGAAAAAACCGCAACAGCAATCTTTTAAGCCGCGAAGATATAGTTTACGAAGATGATGGATTTTTCAGTGACGTGCCGGGTTCTGGATCATTGTCTAGATCACTTGTTGCCTTAAACAAATACGTTAGGAAGAATTTACTTTATGATGAAACTGAAGAAGACGAAAGTGATAGTGCTTATTTTTCAAAAGAAAGCAGCCCTAATGAATCTCGTACAAAATATGATTCCGACAGTATAAAGAGTAACGAATCCATTGAAGATAAATCTGCGACAAAAACAACTACGGCTACTATTACGTACGGTGTAACAAGTGTCACACATCTAACAGATGACTACAAGTCTATGCAGTTGCAAGATAAATCGTTCAATGACTCTGATACGAACATTGATGTTGATGATACTGTTTCAGATAACGCAGACACACAAAGTATAATCATATCTGAAATAGTTTCTGAACCAACTGAATACCAATATGAGCCCAAATATCAACCAGAACACAATTCAGTTTCTATGAACAATTTAACGAATATTTCAGAATCTGATTTAGAAAAAAAAAAAGGAGAACTAGTAATTTATCGGCAAAAACCAACAAATTTAAAAAAAGATGAATATCGTCACACGCTACATGAATTTTCCGAATGGGGAAACAGAACAAATACATATCCGGATGTTTATGCTCCATTACCATACAGTGAGTACAGACTCATTCGTAATTTTGTAACATTTTTTCGAAATACAATTTTCTATGGTTGTCTCTACGGTAACAAATAATTCCATTGTGTTTTCAAGGCTGCTATCTGGAGTACGTTCTACTTATTTGTGTTATTACAAGCGGAAACTATGCTAGCTCATATAAAATCAAACAGATTTTTTATATAATATCGATTCCTGAATAATAATTAATAATAATATTGTATAATAACACTTTTTGTAAACCTTACAAGTGCATGTTCACTGGTCGAGATAACGTTATCTATATCACAGACTCATCGCTGAACAAAGTGAATTCCTGGCATCGTTAACGTGACTAAATCATTTTAAATGCGATATCTGACCTTAGTGACCGACCTTAATACGATATCAAAAACTTAACCTTAACTTTTAAATCGAAAGGCAAAATATATTAAAATCGTAACCAACTCAGTAATACAGTACAGATTACAATCTAATAAGCATTTACAAAAATTACCCGAGTAGAGTACAGAAATATAAATTTACGTTTCACTTTGGATCATGATAATTACTCCAATACTATAATCACTTCTGTAAATTATTTTTTTAGCTTGAGATAATTTATTTATGATTTCTATAACTTTTGAAACAAATGAAGACGTAAGATCTTATTTGGGTTTGCATCCATATGAATTGCAATGGGCTAACATCATAATTAATAACTTTTATCTTAAGAATAGTTAATTCAAAAAGAAACTAGGTATAACAAAAGCTAAAATCAACTACAGAAACCAGTTAATACCTACTTCAAACAATAATGCTACCAGAAATGAGATAACCGCTGTTCTAACGTGTGCTACCAAAAGATAAATAATGTCTGTGTTGACAACGCGTGAGTGCGAAGCGAAAGTGTACTAGTCAGTGGGTCTGGCGGGAGATGAAGTTTAGGCGTCGATTGAAGTCGAAAGTGCATCTGATCTATCGTCACCGACAGCCGGCGACAGACGTCGTCCCCGACGTTGGGAGAACGCCGTGCTGTAATGTGATTTATTGTTTACTGTGATCGATCGTGCAATTGCGTATTATCAGCTACGAGTACGATGGGCATACTCAAGCAAATTAAGAAAATGACCACTCATGGTTTGTCCATCTTCATTATATTTTAAATTTTTATTTACGCCATCAAAGTGTAATTTATGGAAATGTTTATCAAGTGAGTTAATAAGTGTTCGTTTTGAACTACATACGTCCGTAATCACTAGTGTTTACTTTCTTAATTTTTTGTGTTTGATCTGCTTTACCTTTGATACATGATAATGCAGAAAGTGATAATTAATATTAAAGTAATGTAAACTTAAATGTGTCCTCTGACGTCCAAGAATTAATTAACTTGGTCTGATCAGGTCAAGCTAATCTACTTGTAAGTACACGTGACATTTAGAACATATATGATTATGTACTTCAATTTTTTTTTTTTTTAATTCTACTTGGACTTTAATAATTAATTTACATAATGTATTAATTTATATACAATATAAATATGTACAAAATACAAATTAAAATAAAACACTAAAAAAGTGGACTTAGGCGTCGAAGAACTCCTCCACATCACTGTCATCTGGAAGCGTGCCCAGGAGACTGGCAGCGTTGCCACGTTGAATGGCAACGCTTATTCTTTGCCCAAAGAACAAGCCAGCCCTCTGGTCACGCGAAGCGTCGACCAGTCTCTTAGAAATGTCCTTGAAAAGGAGCCGTGCACTTGGACCCCATGGCCCGAGCGTTTCAACCCCAAACGGCTCAAAATAATAACAACCAATGGGGTTGCTATATTTGCGCCGCTTAGGGTCTCCGCAGCTGCAGCGGCAACGCAAGCACAGCCCGCCGAGCTATTTCAAATTAAGTTTTCCGGAAATTATCCAATTTCCAATTTTCCATGGCACCTGCGCAATTTGCGCCCAGATCGATTTTATTCGGATTCTGAATAAAGAAACATTTCGTCCAAGTTCTGCTTCAATGACAAATTATGAAATATTTTGAGAGTTCAAGCTGTATCAAGATACAGGCTTACCTAATTGTAACTTGAAACCGTAATTAAAAGCGAAACTCATTGCAAAATGTCACTAAGATATACGAGTACTTAACTCTAATGCAACTTAACGAACTCCCGAGCGACTCACTGGCATTCGAGAAATTCTATCTCAGAGATAAAATTTCTCAATCATCTCATTTAGACTTCACAGGAAATTGTAATGGAATTTGCTATGAGATTAATCGACGTATTACATGTATTCGTTCGAGAGACTCGGCATTAGCATAATAAATAATCTCAAGCAAATCCAATAATGATTAGTCTAAAGATATGGTACAAGAGATGTTGAAAATACATGTTTTCACATATTAGATGTCACATACATCATATCCAAATGATCATCGTAATTATCATACAGCTTAGAATGTCATGTACTCTACGAAATTTCTGTAATTATAATACCATAAAGCATAAAGCGCATATTATTCAGGTGTGTGCAATTATGTGGAATTTAAATATTATAATAACCCTATACCGGAATTTCAAAAATCCTAATTACACTGAAGTTTTACTGCATGTTTTCGTGTTGTTTTTATAAGCAACGATATTTTTTGTTGTTACATTGTAAACTTTATGATGAATATTGTTTGTAAATAAAAGTATCATCATCAAAACAAAACCTTCGACATTCTTCAGTGACAGTTTGTTTTGTTTGTTGACATTGTTTCATTGGAGAGTAATAAGATGATCTGAGACAACAGTAACACTTTTATAATATAATATTTTTCATCCATTATTATTATCCAGATCTAAATAAGCTACTTTTTAGTCAATGTCCCTTTAAATCAAATTTTCTTTCGATTTCGTCTCTTCTCGTGTTCTATCTGTACAATGAAACTATATAAGTTTATTAAAAACGGTAGATCCAATATCATGCAGTAAGCTTTCATCATTGCCAATATTCTCAAAAATTGTTTTCTAAAAATTAATCTTACTAATCACAGCCTAGTTTGAAATACTACAATAGACATCAGTACACTTATAACCTTTAATAAAAACAATTTAAAAGTAACGAGATATATTGTGCAAATGAAATTCCTTACTACAAACACCAAACGACATTTGCTTTTACTCCGCGAACATAGGCAAAGGAATTCTGTTTTCCACCATGGCATAAGGTACGAAATCCCACAGATACATATTTGTCAATTGTAATCTTATCGTTGCAACTCAGGGCGTGTCGTAAGTACGTGCCAAGCATGATTATCTGTAGAAAGTCGACGACAATTGTAAGTTATTCTGTCGAGTATCCAATTCGACATTTTTGATGGTTATTCGGTGAATATATTTGCGTATATGTGACTTTGTGACATGAAAGCGGCTGTATTTGTTAGAAACAATAAGGATTAAATAGAAAATTTGGAAAATATCTTTCAGATATTGCGTTTTTCTATTGTCTGTCTGAAGCATCCAACAAAAGCACGACGTTTCAAAAATGCCTGTAATTAGGTTTATTTGAAATCCCAAATGTTTGAATTTGAATTGAATTTGAACATCGTAGATATCGGTGTGTGTAAGTATAATTCTTTAGTTTAATATTGGAATGGAAAATCAATTTTCCTTTAATATGTACCGAATAAGAATCTATTTATAACTTAGATTTCAAGTTAATTGATACGTGATTATAATATCAAGTACCTACCTATATTCTTGATACTTGCCATAATGACATTATTTGATAATTCATTATACAACGTGTTATTCAAAATCTCTTAAGGGGTCATCGTACTCATTACTATGAACAACTTTTACTATGGGACCAACTCTGAAATCGCGAAAAAAAATACAGATGTTCCCTACATTTTGTCGATTTATGTGTACACAAATGTAGGGTTTTCAGTTATTTCAATAACACGTTGTATTGACAATCAAATTTTTTTTTAAACTACTTTTGGTTAATTTTGTCCCATAAAATATAGGTTAGTAGTATCTTATTAGGATGAAAAAAACTTGTGATCATTGTTTGATAGGTACTGTTATAATAAAGCATAAGCATGCCCTATTTTCCTGGATATGCTTAGATGTCAGATATCCGATAATCCCATTTCATAAACGGCAAATTCATTTTACCAGACGAAAGTAAAGTTGACGAAATGGGAATCTTACCAAATGGGATGTTATCAATACACATTTTTCTAAACAAAATAAAAACACGTCCGGTCTGACCGGATTCTGCTGCGCTGACTTTATTAACCTTATAAGCATAATTTCATAACAACATCAACATAAAACCACGTGTTTTTATATAAAAATGTGTTCTTCCGTAACTCGGTCAATATATCCGGTTTTGCCCGACTTTTTGTATTCTAATCTGATATCTAATATTATATCGGTTGAAAAAAATCTATGACAGTAACTTCAAGGATCATATTTGGAATAGCAAACGGAAAACTGTTGAAAAAAACCTCCATCATCATCACAGCAATTTCAGCCGAAAAACGTCCACTGCTACACATAGGCGATGGTTGGGGGAGGCATCGCCACAACGACCGGTCCTGCGCCTTCCGCATCCAGCGGATTCCCGTGACCTTCACCAGGTCGACGGTCCACCTTGTGGGAGACCTACCAACGCAGCGCCTTCCAGTACGCGATTGCTACTCCAGAACTTTACGGCCCCATCGGCCATCCGTTCTGCGAGCAATGTGCTCCGCCCACTGCCACTTAAGTTTGGCAATTCTTCGGGCTATGTCGGTTACCTTCGTTCTCCTGCGAATCTCCTCGTTTCTGATTCGATCACCCAGGGACAGCATAGCCCTCTTCATAAAATACCGCAGTGTCTCAAGACGAAAGTCTTTGACCAGTGTGTATTGCACGTAATTACCTACTTACGGCACTGAACCATGGTTGCTCACAATGGGCCTGATAAGAAGGCTCAAATTCAATAAGGGCAATGGAAAAAACCTACACAAGCTAATTACAGTTTGCTCCAACAGCTACATATCTATCAATTTATAAAAATTCCGTGCACTGCTATTAATTATGAGCCTTTTTTTTATTAGACAGAGTTCGTTCTAAAATGACACACCTCTTACTTCCGCTGATATGTTACAAACTGCGCCTCCAACCGGTTCTTACGTGTCATCATATAATAACCACTTAAAGAAAATCGCCAATCACGGTATTACCACATCGATGGCTCGCCATAACATGGCGGTCTACTTTCACTTTTGTAGGAAAAAAATACTTTATTCTATTTTATACAAAAGGTTGGACACGCCTGGCGGGCCATGCTCTGTCTGTAGTATTGTGTTCTTTACGTGAATCGTGCATTTTTTTATTTGGATTAGACGAAATTTATCTTGTGTATTTTCATTGATTTTCATCGAAATTTATATTACACGCGTAGTAGTTTTAGAGTTTTTAAGAAAATTACAATTCCAGCGAAAAGTACAGTCACCATCGAATAAAAGAGAAGATACTAAAGAAAAAAAATTGTGGAAAGAAGTATTCGCTCCGCATGCGTTTTTAACGCATTAGCGTTAAAAATAAAATTATAATTACCTACTAAGCTAATTAAAAAATGGTGAATATTTCGGAAGATTTCAATAAGTAATTAAATAATGTTTACAGCTGCTCACTTTAAATTCATACATTTTCCATTGTTTCCTCGGCCACTGGCTTTGCGCTTTGAGATATCTTTAACTTTTAATAAATCATCTGTTGATGAAACAAAGTGTTTACACTGTAAAAGAAAAAGTTTACCTAAATACATAACTTTTCCTTTAACAAACTACTTGCGTGTAGGCCCGTCAAATAGAAAATGTGTTCGCTCACAACAACCAAGCCCTTACTACAAGGCCCACTTATCGGCTACGATGCATGTTTACGTGATTTCAAAAGTAATATTCACAATTAACTACATGTAACGTGATTAGTGGAAAGTATATAATTAAATAGAGAATGTTACGTGTCTATAAAATGTACGGGAATGACACAAATGCAAGGAAATTGCATTAATTGAGTAACTATTTCAAAAACTTAGGTAGGTACCTATTTATATCGTGTTTGATGATAAATATTTCCGATTAATCATAAATGAGATTACCTCGTTACGGATTTATCCTTCAAAGAAACTCCAAGCATAGCTCGCTCCATAGCTAAAGAAAAGAAAGAGAGAAAGAAAAAATATTTATTTGCTTCAAAAGTAACGCACAAAATTACCAAAAAATTCAAGAACACAACAAATACAGGTACAGAGCCAAGAAGTGTGGTAAGATGTGCGTCACATCCGCGCAAAACGGCCACCGCTCAGCATATTGCTATGCCTCATGCACGGAGCAAAGACACAGCGTCTTCAGCGACAGCCAAAAAAAACCCGAATAGCTCGCTGAGCGACTCTGAATTTGTGGACAAGCCCACAGTCAGTATCCACGTCTCGGCACTGTATGTCATGACAGGCAGGATGCACTGGTTGAAGACCTTCGTCTTCAAACTTTGCGGTAAAAACTCGGCGAAGTTTGAAGAAATTGGCAAACTCAATCAACTTCTTAATAGTTAGTTTAGAACAAATTGCAAGCTTAAATTAAATGTAACATTTTACGCGGCGTAAATTAGACACAATAGACAATCTATTTCTTAGTTTAGACTCCCGGGAGTCTCTCGGGAGCTTAATTAATAAAGGAGACTTCTTAGACCGACAAAATTGTAACTCCATGAACTACATCATCCATTCCCCACAGAATCCCCCCGGCGTTACGTGGAGAGCGACGTGAACATCCACTACAGATGTCCCGTGCGTCACGACCCCCTGCCGCTGGTGCCCGAGAGGGAGCTGGCGCGGCAACAAGCAGAACACATGAAGAGGCTTTACCGAGAACAGAAGAGAAACAAATATCTACAGGTAAGAATGAAAGGTATTCTAGAATATGTCAAAAGGGCTCCGTATCCAAACGGGACCCTATTACTCTCGCTACGCTGTCCGTCCGTCCGTCCGTCTGTCTGTCACAGGGTTGTATCTATTGAGTGGTAATAGGTAGCCCGTTGAAATTTTCTCAGAATATGTGTTGTTTTGACCCCTATCACGACAAATACTAAAATAAAAATAGTCCAAAACCAAAGGATGGGGGACCATACAAGAAATCTCGAAAAACATGCATTTTTTCAACGTTTTTGTTCCTGCTTTAACTTCAAAACGCTAATACATAATAGGGTCAAACTTGGTCTGATTATAGTGCATACTATGTAGTTTAGCAACAAATAATTACTTACATTATGTCCCAAACGATCTTGACAATCGTCTATAGCCCGAGCATCGATATGCGCAAAACAGCAATGCGGTTTATCGGAATACGATTATCGTGTCAGTCAATGTTGTATGCGATTGCGATTAACGATTAATCTTGTTAAAGTAGGCGCTAGCACGCGACTGCAGTTTGATCAATATCTTGATATCCGCAAATTTATTGAGCGTCAGTCCAACATACATGAATGAAAGTAAAAAACAGTAATGTTAGCATAATTTTTTTAATTTGTGCCTGTTATGTCAAGACCGTGAGAAGATGGCATATTATTATGTCGAAAAATTTGTTTTATTTTAAATGTTCTACAAAATAGCTGTTTACAACATAATGTTATGGTGTATACGTGACGTAGGTATCTAGTAGGTAGATGTTTCTAATGGTTCGTATAACCTAGTATAGTATTATATTATCTGTGGTATAACCTACTATTATTTCTTCTATGGTATAACGCAATATCCATAGCATTACCGACAAGTAATTTATAAGAGCGATTTTCAATCTAACTTCACTGTCATATAGGGCTAATAGAAGGATATGATTGCACATATTTTAAGTATAGCTAAACACCTTACAAAATTGTTAAGTATTCGCAGATTAAGAAAGAGAAAGACTCAGTAATTATTTAATTTCGGCAGCATGTCTTTTTCTTCCTTATAATATAGCTAGCCTATGCTCGCGACTTCGCCCGCGAGAATGTATCGCGTAACCCTCGGGAACTGTTCATCTTCCCGGGATAAAAAGTAGCCTATGTGTTAATCCGGGCTATGTTCTATCTGTATGCCAAATTTCATTAAAATCCATACTGTAGTTTTTGCGTGAAAGAGTAACAAACATCCATACAGCCTCACAAACTTTCGTTTATAATATTGCTAGGATAGGATAGTAGGATAGGAAGTAGGATCTATCAGCCGTCATCTCAACGTGGAATGTTCACTCAAATTATACAATCAGTAATGTTTGTTTGGAAATAAAAGGCAAAATCATCTTTTACTACCAAAAACATACAAATTATGCAATTTTATTTTACAAACGGTCCTTTGTTCTAGAAATTCTCTTCTTTACCTATATATTATACAGTCAGTTTACTACTAAGTCTTACAATACTACTACCAAACTCAGGGTCCCACTTTCATAATTTTCATATGAATATTCACGGTAATTTGATCATATCTAAAGATATAAATTGTGGAAAGAAAAAAAATTTAAAATGCCTTTAAGTGCCTTTAAAATTAAGTTAAGGAAATATTTCCGTGAAAACAATTTAGCAGATTCAGCTCGACTTTGAATTATCTTGATGTTATATATTTATAGTTATATATGTAGGTATGTATAATATGTATATTTTATTATATGTATAATGTACTTAGGTATTTATCTATTTTTATTATATGTAATTATAAGTCCGTAGTACGAAACATATTTTACTACTTTACTGGTGCATCTACCTTATTCTTTGTATCTGCATTACCCTAAGGTTGTCTGGTAGAGAACGCCTATGGCGTTAAGACCGCCTTTTTACCCTGTTGTGCATAAATAATTAAATAAATAAATGAAAAAATCGGTTACAATCACGAGCAGGTTTCGAGCCGACTTTGAAAATAAAATTCAAAGTTAATCGGGTCAGTTGAGGAACATGGTCTGTTTGTCAATGAAATGCTGCTGACGTCACCGAAAGACGTAAGTGGAAGTTAAATTCAATACCACGAGCAGTGTCCACGGTAGCTTAGTGGCTAAAGCACTGGCGTACTGAGCCAGGAGTCGCAGTTTCGAATCCACCTCGTGAGCGATTTGGATTTCGCTTCGCAAGCGTAAATGCGTTAAAAAAAATGAAATGATCATATCTAACCATAGATTTGTATAAACACACAATAATATTTTACTTAGTATGTACCTACAAGATGTCTTCTTGTAACAATACCCGCACATACAACAATTGCGGTTTCTCTGTTTCCAAGTTTCCACAATATACCGTATTTATTTACATTAATTCCACTGACACTGTCTAACTTCTTACTGGTACTATTTTCGTAGAATCACACGCGTATAAACGCGAATTACGTGATTTAGTTTGTAAATATTTAATTAAATTAAATGTCACAAATAATAATTTTAGATGCAATATTAGATGGCACAGTTTTTATTTTCCTCAATATTCTGACCCAATCTTAAGTAACAGTAACAGTGTGCTGAGGATGATAGGAGATAGAAACGATACCGTACTGCTCAGTAGGTTTACTGAACTCCGTGAGCCTACTATGCAGACGGCGTGTATTCTAGCATAATAATAAAATTGTGAATAATTACTGTGCCTATAGACTAAGTTGTCTGACAATAAATGATTTTTATTTTTATTTTAAGTAAAGAAAAGAAAGAAAGAAAAATGGTTTATTGTCCCAGTTAACGGCACACACATTATTTAGTAAATACCATAAAGTAATTTAACTTACGCTAGCATAATAAGTTTATAGTAAATACATGCAAACTGTTTTTTTTCACTCGTGTCCCTAAAACGCTTAATTAGTAAGGGAACTACGTAGCTAACAGGATGAACAATTTCAACTTACATTCACATCCCGAACAAAAGCAAAACTGCTACTTCGGATGCGCAAGCGCAGCGTTTGCATACGACCTACTTGAATCGCACAGATAGAAACATTTCACTGATTTCACTCAATGTACTTGCGGTGAAAATATCCGCAAATCATCAACAAGCTACGGAGATCGAGCCCTTGAAGAGAAATCTTTAACTTTGCCGTCACGTAATAGCTGTTATTCAAGTTTTTATTTACATACCAGTAGCGCTGCTTTTACTATAAATATCAGTTAATTAACCGTATACTTACATTGATTAAGAAATAAAGATTCACTTTAATGAACATCAGTTTTTAACCAACTGTTTGTTACTCCGTCATTTATAAACCTATTTTGAAAATTCTTTTTTTATTTATTTATTTATTAATTATTTGGAAGACCAGCAGCAATTACTTTAGAATAACAATGTTAAATAAGATACAATCTGCCAATAATAGGTCTTCACGAATAGTGACTGAGTACAGAGTAGTTAGTAATGAGTATTTGAAAGGATATACTTCCCAATTGGTCCCATTTTGATCAAAATCCAGTTCTGAAAATGGGATCCATGTGGAATTGAGGGAGACTTCTCAAATATTATAGGCATACATATAGCGATTTTGATATTTTCATCAACAAATCAAGCAAAATAATAATTCAGAAAGTATCATTTGGTGAAGATCTGATGAAGATCTTCGGATAAATAAGGGAACTCTTCAATAGATGACAGCAAATAATCCGGGATTGCAGCAATCGCTTGTCTTTCTATTGGTATGCCACTCGAAATTGAAAAATAAAATAAACTTGAAAAAAAGTAAAATCCGACTTAAAAAAGAATAAAATAATTTGTGTGAAACAGTTCAGGAAGTCGGTGCCAATTTTTTCTTATCTTAAATCAAACCGAATCAAATGCACCTTTTCCCTAAACTGTTTCACACAAATTATTTTATTCTTTTTGAAGTCGGTTTTTACTTTTTTTTAAGTTTATTTCTATAACAAAATAGTTTTGAGTCTTTATAATATTTTATTTTTACCCAGATCGCTTACCATTCATACAAGCTTTTATGGTAATATCGACCAGTTTCATTAAATAATCAAAAAATCCAAACGACCTTGTCTTCGCATACCGACGAGAAATCCGTTGACCAAACGTATTTTTTTACTTAATTTGCTGAACACAATTTCGACCTTAATAACTTTTAATAAGGCCTGTTTTTATGAATAAATGTTAATGTTAATGTTTTTGTTATATAGTGGTATTCTTGTATTGTTATGAGCACGGTTGGCCCGGTTGGCCCAGTGTGAGAGAAACGTGCGCGGGAGACGATCATGATACGCGTGCAAATGATTTTCCAAAGCGATTACTTTCAATGAGTGTGTAATTACGTAAATAAGTTCTGTGAAATGATTGTGTTTATCATAGACTTATTATACTTTGCGTTAGTATAATAAGTTCATGCTTTCTATATGTAGTGATATTAGTATCAGACAGGACCAATAGTATAGCTTTTCAAATAACTTTAAAATAACGGAAATGTAAAGTTAAAAAAATGTATTCAACATCAGAAAATAGTGAGTTTCATCACGTGATGGAGGTAATATTTAATATTTTCTATCAAATATTAAAATTTTCAGGAAAACGAAATACTTCCAGCAGACATAGAAGCATTTGATGCCTCAATGAAGGTGACGTTTGAGAGAGTGTGTGAAACTGTTCTAACCATAGCAATCATAATAATAAGGTAATAGAAAAGCTATCTATGTCTTTTAATACAGGAACCGGCGACCGGTTTGCCGCAACCAACATAAGTGCGCAATTACTCCCACCATATTTCTAGCATTCAAAGCAAAATAAATTGAGCCTACAAAACAACCACTGTTTGTTACATGCTACAAAATACAATTTTAGTGACGTACTATTACACCTCTGCCTACCCCTTCGTGGAAATACAGGCGTGATGTTATGTTATGTTATGTTAATAATAATTCATAATGTTCAAATTAATAAGAGTTAAGTTAATAATACATAGTTAATTAGCATAGTTTATAATTTGTACGCCGTAAAGGCAAAACATGACTGATATTTATAATGAATTTTACCATCTTGTATGCCCTGTGTGTGTATACTCATGTTTTGAACAAATAAATGATCTTGTATCTTGTATCGGCGTCCAAAACGGCACTGATGATCAAGCAAACGGTTCGCGCACTGGTGTCCTACGAGACTCCTGCACGCGACTACAAGTTCATGCGCCTTTGTCACTTCTATCACCTTATTATTTAGATTGCTATGGTTCTAACTGATTCTACTGTTTTGGTTTATTCTGTACTCGTGATTCACAAACGACATACACATGCTGTATAACATTATTTGGCCTAACTCATTTCGACAATCACTGTCCCTTGCACTTTTTAAATGGGTCACTTAAGTGCAACGGACGTGTATTTTGTTAACAAAATTCAAAATTTACCAAAGATAGCATGCTTTATATCAAACGCCTTCACATTGCTTGTAAGATAAAGCAAAATACCAATATTTTTTGGTTAATTCCAGGAGTTGCAAGACATGCAGAATCGTCGACATCAGGACAACTTCACACCTTCTCAGAAGAACATACTACCTCTAAACAGATATGACGAGGCTGACAAAGTTATCGCTAAGGCTTTGTACACATTCAACGGACAAACGCCGAGAGAATTGAGCTTCAGGAAAGGAGAAATGATCCATGTACGAAGACAGATCGACAATAACTGGTACGAGGGAGAACTTCATGGCAGGATAGGACTGTTTCCTTACAATTATGTTGAGGTAATTATTGATACTCATTGTAATTAAGTAGGTATTCTAACAACAACGTGACGATTTCTCATAGTCATAATACATGTTTTTAAATGTGCTGAAAATGTAGATATTATAAATAATGGTAAAGACACGTTCCACATACATACATAGATACATTTTATCACGCCTGTTTCCCATTGGGTTAGGCAAAGACTATGAATTTCCGCCTGCTACGATCCTGACACACCTTTTTCGCTTCATCTACGTTCATTAACCTCGTCATGCATGCTCGTCGGCTTAGAGTATTCTTAACCTGGCATTTTTTGATAACGTCCACGATTTGATAGCGATACGTTTGCCGAGGTCGTCCCCTTCCAACTCTTCTATCCACACTCGCTTCGTATACTTGTTTCGTCAATCTCCTCTCGTCCATCCTCTCTATATGTCCAAACCATTTTAAGATACCTTTCTCAATCTTTGTCACTACATCTTCTTTCACTCCACAACGCTCTCTTATCAAGTTATTCCTTACTTTATATCTCAATGTGTCACACATACTTCTCAAAGCTCTCATTTCTACTGCATTTAATATATTTTTGTGTTCCACATGACTGTTAAAATTAAAAACAATCAACCATATTGCAACTATTCTTAAATCTTCACGGCGATGTTCACAATATATCATCATCTTCATAGTCCCAAGTTACTTAGACTCGACGATGTTTTCTCTGCCATTCTCCCATGCCGACCGTAACCTTACTATTCACTCTCTTTTCATTAATATCATCCCTCACGCAGTCTATCCATCTTTTCTTTGGTCTCCTTCATTCATCAGGGTACCAGTGAAATTACAAATCATGAGACTTTCCGTCTTCATGTCTCAGTTATGCGAACAGGACTTGTATGTAATACCATTTAGGCAACAGCCTAGGTGATGTCGCAGTTTGGCGAACAGGACTTGTATGTAATACCATTTAGGCAACAGCCTAGGTGGTATTGCAGTTGTTATAGGCTAACGTAACTGCTTCATATCAAGCGGGCCTTTAGCTCGTTTCGCCATTTTATAGGTACCATGAAAAGGTGTTTGCAATTTGACTTGATTAAGTCACTTTTAATGATCTTCCAAACACCAAAATGTATTAAAAAAACTAAACGTTACTTACAAACTTATTTCAGATACAGAAAGGGGACGTGACGCAAGCTCCTGCGAAAAAGCCTGTAATTGTAGAAGGTCGGGCTCGAGCGAAGTTTGACTTCACCGCGCAAACGAACCTGGAGCTGCCTCTGAAGAAAGGAGAGGTGGTGGTGCTGACGAGGCGCATAGACCAGAACTGGTGGGAGGGCAGGAACGGCACCAAGACGGGGATCTTCCCTGATAGTTATGTTACCATACTGCAGGAACCCAGTCCTAGTAAACCTGGTAAGTTACTGTACCTACTCTGATGCCATCGACCATACCGCCCTATAGACGCCTAATGTTGAATATAATGCGTACAATAAATTCTGCCACTAGCTGAGGCCGGGTATACTGCAATCCGATTGACCCTGCCAAGGAGGCTAGGTTAGTGAAATTTCATAGATGTGTGACAGCCGACCGATCGCCTGTTATGAGGCGTCTATGAGGTGTATGGTCGATGTCTTGTGCCTTCTGAAAGTCTTATGGAAGCCTTCTGGAAGTAAAAATGACATTGCAAAGAAAGTATGTGTTTAATGATGAAATGTTTTTGTAAACTGACAGAAATTATACTTAAATCGGTTTTTTTTTTTTCAACAAAATTAATTCAATAAATGTTCTAAAGACACAACATCTCATCTCATGAATTCTGAGCTGTCATTACGTGTTCGCTAATAACACGTCATTACGCAAACGCTTAGCTAATGAGTCTGACTAAGTACATCGCAATGTTGGCCAACAAATTCCATAGTTTTATCTTATCTTGAAATTGATGATTCATATTCGTACGTACATAAACGTAAAATAATCCATAAGGCAGTTTTGAGGAGCAGGTAAAAAAGAAGAATTGTATGGGTACCAAATAAAAAAATGTAGCACATGATGTCGAGAAATACCTAAGGTTTAAAATTTTCCTTCTTTTCTACATATTTGATATTGAAATAATTATTTTGTTTATATCATCAACCCAGCTTTGTCTATGCTGAAGTTTCCTCTCGTACTAACTCAAATGTGGCTGTATATCTCTCTTATGCTAAATATTTACCCCGATCTTTTTTCTTTTATTTTCAGACTCTCAACCGATACTGAACTCCGACAAGCCAGTAGCGTCTCCAGCTGCTCATGGTCTCCTCAATGGCTCTGCAAAGCGAAGCATGGGCTCCCATAGTTATACTCCTCAACAAAATAGCCAAGCTTTATCCAATGCACCACCCGCCACGCAGCCACTTCCAGGTATGTTATAAAAAGTATTTTCTATGGAACATAGATGACACAAATAATGGAGTGATCACAAAAAAGTGAAAAAAGTAACTCTTTCACCATGTCCCATTTTCCATCTCCATTTTTCGTACATTCGCAATTATCTAATTTTCTCTTTTTAAATAAATTTATTTGTTACGATACATCAAAAGCTTTTGTAATCAATCAATATATATACAAAAACACTCAGTGACTGATTTATCAACGCCCAGCCCAAACCCTTGGACCTCGAAAACTTAAATTTTGCACAAAAGTTCCCTTTCTGATGTGAACAAGGAATAAGGATTTATCCGGATTTTTCGAAATCCCCACAGGATAGGGAATAATGAGGACTAAATAATTACACATGGTTGAAGCCGCGGGGTAGGCTAGTCTTCAATAAATTGTCACTAACGCTTTTTAAATTACACAGACCAGTTAGCCTCTAGACGCCAATTAGCCGGATATGGGGCCACAACGCATATGCAGTACAACTGCATATCATTTGCCCGTCGCCAATCGGAACGTCACTCCATCAGCGAGCGGCACCATTCATACCACCGAACTTTTGAGCCGACCAATCATAACGTGCCGTCCGTCCCCCAGACCCCCCGCTAATATTTTACGACAGTGTTCTCATGGAAAACTTTGTTTATGCGGCGTCTTGGGGCTTACTGGTATGTGTTAAAGTATTGTAATTCAGCGACATAGTAATTCTTAATGGCCATAATATAGCCTGGACAAAAGATCGTTCCTGTTCTAACTTACAATTCTCAGGTTACGTAGTGCAACCGGTTGAAAAGTGATATTTACTAAACTATATGTATTATGTGGTGACTGTGGTCTAGTAATCTAGTTTATCGTTGACATAATATTATGTAAGATTATCAAACCGATTTTCTGAATCCCTAGACGCATAATTTGCCGTGCATTTGCATTTGCCGTGTGGTATCCGGCAAATAAAAATAATAGACCACCCCCCCTCTACCCATGGGTGTCGTAAAAGGCGACTAAGGGTTGAAATCATGAGGATGGGCAGCAGCGTCCTTCTGTGCACTAACATCGTGCAACATCACCCACTGCGGTCACCAACCCGCCTGCCCAGCGTGGTGACTATGGGCATACATTCCAATGCACGCACAACAAAAAAAACGGCCCCCAGTTCCCGGTGGTCCCTCTATGTGGAGACCGCGAATCGGCAAACGCAGCGTAGGGCGCCCCCCTGCCAGGTGGACCAACGACCTAAAGAACGTGGCTGGGGGGGACTGGTTGCGGAAAACAGAGGACCGAGCGTTGTGGTGCAACATGGGAGAGGCCTATGTCCAGCAGTGGACTGCGATAGGCTGAGTTGATTGAGACGCATAAATAAAATAACGAACTGTTGGAATAACGACCACATTGATCGAAATGCTAATTTTCCTGCGACTGACAACAAACGAACACAATAACGGATCGTTTTTATGTTGTGTTTATCACTTTTAAGTATACGAAGTTATACTCAGGTTTTTTTATAAAATTTATTGTATCACAAAAGTAATGATTTTTAATACATTCTTCTTGGTTCTACATTCTTCACTGGCATCTGATCTGGTGTTATCCCTTACTTCGTTTTGTGTCCCGGCAGGTTCCGCTATTTGATACGTAATTGCCACGTCGCGTTGTAACGAAGGAATAAGATTCTTCTCCCCGGTGATGCTTCTTTCAGTTAGTTTCTGTTATCAGCAGGACTATTTGATACGGTCACTGCCAAATGTGACGAAGCATCACACAGCCTGCGAATGCAACGAGATCTTTATCTCTAGCTTCTGACAAATACATGCTGACATTTTAATGTCTTCTTTTCCGAAAAGGGGTCATTGTACTCATCATTATGAACAACTTTTACTATGGGATCAACCTGAAATCGCAAAAAAAAAATTGTTGGTACGTGTTTACTTAAATCGATAAAATGTAGGGACCACCAGATTTTTTTTATCGCGGTTTCAGGGTCGGTCCCATAGTAAAAGTTGTTCATAATGATGAGTACAATGACCCCTTTTCGGGAAAGAAGCGATTAAAATTTCAGCATGTATAATATTCCTTCCTATTGTATGCAGGATAACGGAACGCTTGCATATTGTTCTTTGTTCCTCTTATTCTAAAGTGTGTCGTGATATCTCAGGCTACGTGGCGCGGCCTGCGCAGGCGACGCTGACGCCGTCGGAGCGCGGCTACGGGCCGCCGACCGGCGCGGGCGTCGACCTTAACAACTCCGAGCCCTTGTACGTGGACACCAATGCGGAGGCCATACCGTTAGTACATTATTATTTATGGGTTTAAGTAAATTTTTAGGACATACGGTAGCAAGATTCACCGATTCGCGAAAAATACTAAATATCTACCACCTGTTTGGGACCCAGTTCTTAAAATAATCAAGTTGCAAACAGCACGCAACACTGTAAAAGACAATGACATTGTGAGTGATTACTGCGTGCATCGAAACGATTTTAATTAATAAAAATTGTACGTTATATTTTTTTTATTTTTTTTTTGAAATATCTGTATAGACGCTTTGCGACCACGAACGCAACAAAGCTTTCGAAACGTCAGGAAACCAATCTAAATAATATACCCGGATGTTTTATTATAATGTGTAGTGATCCCGAAAACCTAAGAAATTAGAAAATACTAAATAGGTTGTTGTTATTTCCGAAAAAAAAACACAAAATAAGTAAAAACTAGTGTAGTTACGTTAGAGATACTTAAGGCGCATGTAGCAGCCAAGCGGCGCCCCCATCATTAAAAATGTTATTACTCGCTGAATACATCATTTATTTATCGAAAAGTCGTTTTCAACAATTGAAGTACAGGTACTGTAGTTTAATCAGAAATTATTAACTACCTATGTAAATTATAGTTCGCTGTAGTTGTCGATAGAAAAAGTGCGAAAAACGGCCACTTTTGGTATTTTTTCTATCTACAACTACAGTAATCAGAGAAGAATGAATACAGAGTTAATAGTTTCTGATTAAACTACAGTAGGTACCTGTACTTCAATAGTTTTTTTTATAGTATAGGATGGTGAAACGAGCTATGGGCCCACCTGATGTTAAGCGGTTACCTTTGCCCATAACAACTGCAATACCTCCTAGGCTGTTGCCAAAATGGTACCGCAAGTCGGTTCGCCAAACTGAGACATGAAGATGGAACGTCTCATGTGATTGTAATTTCACCGGCACCCGTATCCTTCAGACCGAAACACAGCAATGCAAGTATCACTATTTGGCGGAGAAGTAGGCACGGTCATTCCCCGGACGAGTTCTTTCACAAAGGAGCTCTACTACTACTAATAAAAAAATCATCACATCTCTTAAAATATGACCACGCATTTCTGATACTGATCTGATGGAAAGTCCCATGTGATTGTAATTTCACTGGCGTACCCTTCAGACCGAAACACAGCAATTCAAGCATCACTATTCACTTCAATCATTAAAAACGAATCTTCGATAAATTATGTATTCAGCTAGTAATGACTTTTTTACTGACGGGGCGCCACTTGGCTGCTACATTCGCCTTAACTATCTTTTTATTTTTAAATCTTTCCGTTACAAAAACCTACAGTAGGTATAGCAAAAATAGTGAACCTTCCAAAGCTGATGATTTTCTTTTGCAATGCCTAAAATACTTATTTACTTACTCCTCTGGCTCTGCGACCCAAAGTGAGTCATGGCCTCCGAAACGAGAACTCTCCACTTTCCTCGCTGTTGCGCGATATCTCGCCAGTTGGTAGCTTGAAGCTCACGTAGAAGCTCGTTGTAGCTCTCGCTGGGGAGATGCTGATAATAATTATATTTATTTTCATAAATCCCTTACTCATTTCAGATACCGCGCAATGTACAAGTACCGGCCCCAGAACCCCGACGAGCTAGAGCTGAACGAGGGTGACACAGTATACGTGCTGGAGAAGTGTGACGACGGCTGGTACGTCGGCTCCAGCCAGCGCTCTGGACGCTTCGGGACCTTTCCAGGTAGGATATGAATTTGTGTATAAACTCAGATAAAACAAAAACTAAAACTGTAACGCACCAAAGTCCCTAGCAAGGTCCGCATGAAACCTTTCGGCTCTTTAGTCTTTTTACCAGGTAGAACGACCACCTGGCGTCGTTATGCTAAGTACATTTGGTCCAGTTCCAAGAATTATCAATATATGCACAGTTTAAGTGGTTTTAAAGAGAGAACTTACAGTTTTTCGTTTTTCATAAAAGAGTATTCAAAGTGGGGGCGCTACTATACGCTACAAAACAATGTTGGAATTCGCTATTCTGTCAGAACTTTGGATATTCTTACTCGTTTGATTTCAAAGGCACCTTTTCAACATGATAAAACAGTAATACAATATAAAAACAAAGATACAATATTAGTTCCGATTATATACGTTTTTGCCAGACTGTAAAACCACAAGCCACTCGCGCTCTAATTGGTCTGGCCACAGTTCGAATGTGTTCTAAGATTTCATTTCTGGGTGCATTTAAAGAGCCTCCACGAGTGACGATATTTAATTGATCGTCCGGAGCACCCTGGGCAGTCAGCCCCGCTACCAACCTGCTGACTGGCTAATCTTTACACCACGACATATTCTATTATTATTATGTAGCTCATGTCGACACGACAGAAGAAGAAGATGTCTGGAGCGATATCTATGCGTGCGTTACTCGAGCGCGCATTGTATGAAGCTTTACTTCTGTAGTCTCGGTGTTTTGTGATAAAACAGCCTTCACGAACATTGAGTGTTATTATACTGTTGTACTCCTTATAGGTAACTACGTGGAGCGCATCTGATAGCGCGCGCCGTCGCTGCTGCGGCGCCTGCGCCGCGCCACGCTGTGCGCGCGCCGGCCTCGGTAACACCGCACACACACATACGTCACCCCACACACCTACACTGACGGACTACTGCATTGGATAGACAGACCCTTACCACGGAGTAATAAACAAATGGAGTGCCACTCAGTGGCTGAATATGCAAACTACATCTGCAACACAGTCACTTAAAACAACTGCTAGATGAAAGTCACTACATACACATACATATACATGACTCACTCACGAGTGCGCCACCAACTGTGCACTCCATTTGTTGATTATTCCGTAACCCTGACAAGCCAGTAAATATACATGAACATTAGATAGTTTTTCACCAAAATAAAGTATTAGTTGGATAAGCTATCCGGAAGTAATTATGTCCCTCAATCTATTTAATATAACAATAGGTTTGTAAACTGCGCCCTCGTTTTCTACATATTTAATACCATTTATGTAATAGATGTGACATAAATACATGAATAGTGGTGATGGTCATGTATTAGTTTAAGCTCTGCTCTAAGTTAAATATAACCGATTATTATAGAGCCTGTCAAATGATACCAAAATTATGCCATGACTTTTTATAATATTTTGTACAAAGAATATAAGCTAAGCTGAAACCACGGGAAGATTAAGCCTTCGGTGTAACTCGAAATTGCTGACCAAAGTATACCAATATTTATGGCATTAGTTACTTGAGATTCAACCCTAACGTACTAACAATAAAGTAGAAATATCAGTGTATTATCGGTGTACCTATTTTCGCTTCTGTCATCCGTGGACTAGAATGTAATCGCATCACGTGAATGTAATCTATCCAAAGTTGTTTTATGCGTCCCAAAGAGTATGTTTATCTGATAATTATGATGTTGTATAATTGTAAAAAATAATAAAAATACTTATATACTTGTAAAATTGTTTAGCGTAGTATTTATTTATAACATAGGAGTGAGTTGTTTGGGCTCGTCTTTTAAAAGTGATATTTTAAAAGAACGCAGCTAGATTACTAATTCTAAAATACTAACCGATTTATATACATCAATACTTACATAAATTACATATCTACAAAAGTCAAACTTTGAATTAATACTTATAGAAATTCTGGCGATAACAAAGTTTAGACATTTTGTGAGCATTGGCATTACAGTTTACCTATACATAACGTACGGTACATTTATAAGTATGGGTATTAGTTACCGCATTAATCATATAAATACCTACTTAATAATACTCAAAACTATGCAATGGTTAGTATATATAGGGCGAGTAATTATTTGGCAACGGTTGACAATACAATACTGTATGCTTAATTTAAAATAAGTTATATCGATATTAAGAAATATGCGTGCTATTTATTCATCTCGTGTCAAAATTTCAGGCATCTATTAATTCATTTTTATATACCAAACTTTCTATCAAAAAGTATTACTGTTTTTAATAATATCTAGTCATGAATCAGATTTTGTAACTATATTTTTACAATGTTTAAAAATGTTTTCCTTTCATATTTTCTACCTACGTTTTGGTCATGTATACAATTATATATACATTAAGTGGTAGTTTAACTGGAAGTTTTCTAGGTACCTAAATGTTTGTATTAAGTATAGGTGTTACCAAAGTATTCCCCTCGCCCTATGTCAATGCTTCTTTTGTGTAGTAATGCAAATTTATTCACTGTTTTTAACCTATTGTATTGTTGTATTTACTTTTGTTAATTTATTTTTAAAGCACAAATGTTTTATTTTGTTGTTGACACCTCGACATACAATTTAACATTAACTGCTATTGTTCGATATCATCACACCTAATAAAATAATCTTTGTATTTATAATGTGTTTTATTTACGAAGTGTTATACCATAAGAAAAGATAACAGTATTAATACCAAGGAACTTTTGATTATTACCTATTCTATGGTTATTTATTAATTCATGGTTATCTACTATAATATATTCTGTGGTTCATCATCATCATCATCATTTCAGCCGAAAGATATCCACTGCAGGACATAGGCCTCCCCCAAGCATATGTATGATGGGTGGGGGGATATGCCATAATCGCCACGCTTGGCAGGCGGGTTGGCGATCGCAGTTGGTTGGTTAAATACTCCGACAACGCTGCTGCCCATCCTCTGGTGAATCCCTTAGTCGCCTTTTACGACACCCATGAGAAAAGAGATAAGGGTGGTGCAATTCTTTACGTCCGGCACCACACGGACGGAAAAGATATTCTCTGGTTATGGTAACATTATTGTTAAGAAACGGCTGGACGATTCTAAATCTCACTTCTTCTGAATATGTTATTTTAACTGACTATATACACAAAATAATGCAAAATATGCATAGAAATTCTCCAGTAATGGTTTCCACCAAACCGCAGTACAAGGAAGTGTAATTTTGATACTAAACCTCAAATGTACATTGAAAGGAATGAACTGGCTGGCCGGTGCGTTGGTAAAAAAATAAATCTAAATGGTTTCTTAGTTTTTTAGTAGCAATAACCATGGTATAATAACACCAGGTAGTCTCTTCCCGTGACAGCTAGGTCACGTGATTGCCTCCGTACTACGTCATCGGCCGTGGAGCCAATAGCGGGCTGTTAGCGTGACACTTGTCAGTTTGATGTGCTGCCACTTTGTGAAAATAAATTACCCGAGCAAAATGCATTTTTTCATTTACTTTCTTCTATAAATAATCACTTTTTAACTAGTAATTTAATATAGTTTCCTTTATTAACTAATTAGATGATAACACGAGATAACAAATAGGCTAGTTAGGAATTTATTTTATATACATTATGAACAAAAATCTCCTTAAGTATATTGAAGATATCAATCAATGGCAGCACTGATCGTGACGTAGCTTGGAGGCATCGCGCTGTCATTGCGGGAAGAGAATACCTGGTGAAACATCTTATTATACCATGGCAATAACGGCCTGTGAAAACCGTTTTTCGTCGATTTAAGCCAGTTCTGTGTTGATAAGTATTTATTTTTCTGATAAATTAATTGTAGAAAAATAAACTAGAAAATATTATTAAGTATTATTTATAATCTGCTATTATAATCACTTCAGATAGGTAGGTACATAGTAAAATTATTGCCTACCAGATAACTTACTTTATATTATTGTTAAAAATTCTACCATACGGTTTTCATGATAAAAAGCCGCAACATCGTGGTCATTGGCGTTGCTAAGCAAAGAGAATATATAATCACTGTTGCTAAGCAACGGTGGGGATTGCAATTTACAAACATTGACAAACTTTAACAAAGATAATAATTATAGTCACTACGTTTTTAACATTGATTTAAACAGAAATAGCAGTTTTTAAAATTATTGTTAAATTTCAAATAGAAAGAAAAAAGTTTTATCGAAAATGGTGGAAACAGACTGGAGAGAAATATTAAGTTTCTCACAGAAGGAACTCACACAATCGGATAAAGAGAAACTTTGCGAAAGTTTGTGCTGGATGGAAGCCGATGATATCGAACTGAATTTCACCGATTTAAAAACTCTGTTTAGACTCTCGCAAGATATTTTAAAACTGAAGAGCGAACAGGTAAATATAAATAGGTATTTTGTACATAATATCTTACAAGGGAGCACCACATTTAATCAAAACTCGAATCGTCGAAACACGTTTTACCAACAACATTCGTCGAACGAATCATTTCCTGATTCAAAATTTGGTCGATAGGACATTTCACCGCCACACATTTCCCCGAAAAATTGTCGTCGAAGTTCGATTCACCAATGGCGTCTTTTATCGACGCACCTTTGGTTGAATGCTAGTTTGTTCATAACACAGTCCTCCCCTTAGACTTCCCGAAGCAGCTACCAGGGGGTGAGGGGGATCAGTGGCGGGGCCCCCCAGCAACGCCCTAAGCCGAGGTCCGTGCCCTTCCCTGGGGGACGCCTGTACGGTTGTAGCAACGGTGCTCATGTAGGAGCTCGAAACAATTTAGGTTAAGTTAGGTTTAGGAAAAATAGCAGAGGGAAAACCCTTCGGGTTTCACCGCCAAACAAGCCTGGATAACTGCAAGTGCCTATTCGAAAAATAAAACATGTACGGTCAGGAGACACCCGTCAAGAACGAAGTTCCTTACGCACACAAACACAGACACACTAGAAATAGAAAGAAAGAGAGAGCGCGCAGTACCTACCTATGCGCAAAGACTTTGTATAACTTGGTAACTCTATGCCTATGCGTATATGCCTGCTCAACGCAAAAATCTTACGTGTCGTTACATGATCTCCCGAATTCAATTTAATTCAATGTTTTTTTTTTCAAATAAACCTAATTACAGTCACTTTTGAAACGTCAGGCTCCAGTTGCACGGTTCCAAATTATGGGTCCTATGGAGAAGAACCGGAAAGAAACTCCATGGATATACTCTTTTTAAAATAGGTTATTGTTTATTACATCAAATTTATTCAAATAATGTGAGTATAATGTAGGTTAATGTCAGAAATAAACAAGAGTTTAAAAGTGAGAATATTGCTTTTAGCAATATACGTAAAAAGAGTTGCCATAGTATGTAGAAGCTGACCTGTCCCGACAGACGGCACCCGGCATGATATTTAAGTGAGAATGACAGACTCATACTGCTAGACAACAAATAGGCAGGAATATGTAGAATTACTGTAAAAACATTAATGGCCACATGATACATTTTATATTTTAATCACCTATTAAAAAATTGTAAACAGTTGTAAGAATCACACCTATTCCAAGGCGTGAGAGCGTTTGTATGGAGAAAATACCACCCACGTTTATTTTCCATTCCATTCACATCTTATTAAATTGGTCCAGTATCGGAGGAGAAAATAGTCGAGAGCCAAACCTTAAATCATGACTTTTTTACTAAGGCGGAGCCGGTTTTTTTTTTTCTTTTTTCGAATGTACTCTCGCAGATCGATACCCAAAGTAGGTACCCTAACTGCTTAACCGGGCGGGTGGCAGAGAATCCCGTCAGGGACTTCCGCTGAAAATTTTCCCTAAACCTAACTTATAAACTAAAATCGCGGTTGCAAAACCGCATAAGGGCGTCCCCCAAGGGAGGGCTCGGACCTCGGCTTACTGGGGCATTGCGGGGTGACCCCGCCGCTATGTGTCCCTGGCAGCCGTTGCTGCATCGGGAATAGTTTTCTCGAAAGTGGCGGACTTTCGGTATCAGTCGGAGCTGCAGTTGTCCTTATCGCACCCGCATTTCGTCAACGGCGGACTCGAGGTGGCGCGCCGTCCGACCAGTGTGACGGTGGCGCGTAATGTTACGCGCGCGCCAGCCCAGTGGGTGCGGCCGATGTGGTTGCCGCACGGGGAGAAGGGGCTTGCCTACCAGTGGCGAGCTGGGACCTGCCGGGAAAGGTTGGGCGTATACGGGAGTTTTTCCCACGCCCCCAGCCAAGGGTCGGTAGAAGAACACCGTGTTGGTTTTTAGGCGGTAAGAGTCCAACATTCTGCCTTTCCCGGGCGGAGTTCGTCCATGAGGATTTTCCCCAAGAAAAAAAAAGACAATATTTTTAGTAGGTACGAGCCCCACATAACCACACCACCTCCCCGAGTGGCGGGTGCGACATGCTACATGCTTTAAAAAAGGGCTCCTGATCGCGAGCAGTCACATGAACGCGCATTTACGACAAGTTAAGCGCACACGTTTTTGAAACTATTTATTATTTTGAAGAAAGTGGTAGGTAAGGGTCTTGAACGCCCCAAAGCACTGCGACCTGATAAGATCTATTGTGACGCCTCTTACAGCATTACAACACTTCCCCAAGCTGCAAGTCAATCATGAAGTCGACTATGACCTTGGGGAGGAGGATTTGATCTCCTGCGTTGAGATGACGTGGCCTCCAAGATGCTGGCTTCTGATGTGGTGCAATGCATCACATTTGCATAGGATATGGATGGGCGTCTCATCCTTTTCGCGACAAAACCTGCAAACTGTGGTATCACTGAGGCCCATCCTGTGAAGGTGTTTGTTCAGCTTGCAGTTCCCAGTAAGGGTTCTTGTCGGGATTCTTATCTGATTCTTGTTCAAAGACTTTACAAACTAAGCTGTCTTTTTATTACTATGGGATTATTATTATTTATGACACTACAGGTAAACAACTTGGTCGGCCAACTAAAGTCAACTCAAAGGAAAAGCGGTAAAATGAAAGTAGAAAGCACATACGCAGGTAAACACCGATTTCTTTAACAGCTAACTAACATATCCTTATTACATATGCTAACTAGCACATATTATCCGTGCCAACCACAGAGTTGGATTTTCTGTGGTGCCAACATTACGGCGTGGTATAAAAATACTTTCCCATTCAATAGCTACCACACAATTTTCCCTCGTTATCGGTAAGTAAGTACAAGTATTTAGGATTCGGTGGAATAGTACGCCGCGAACTAAATATTTCTGGAGGGCGAACATGGGCGGCAAAAAAAAACTGATTTAATCATGACACTTTACTTCATGTGATTAAGGAAGAGGCTACCTTTCCACTCCCTAATTGCTCTAAGCGCAAGCGCCGTTACACATATGCAAGCCCTTAGTTCGATTTCCAGGTGGGGCAAATCATGGGAGTTAACACCGTGATCGATAAATTATAAGGTTATATTTAGCCCCTCTGCCTACCCCATCGGGTAATACATTCAAGTGTTGTGCATTGCATAGGTATAGGCAATTAAGCAGTGCCTACCGCATTCAAATTGAATTGTGGTGTAAATATATTGGTTTCTTTTTAAGTACGATGATTAATTTATTTAGTGAGCAATGAGCTATCATCATCATCAACATCATCATCATTTCAGCCGAAAGACGTCCACTGCTGGACATAGGCCTCCCCCAGTGGGAGGATATTCCATAATCGCCACGCTTGGCAGGTGGGTTGGCGATCGCAGTTGGTTGGTTAAATACTCAGAGAACGCTGCTGTCCATCCTCTGGTGAATCCCTTAGTCGCCTTTTACGAGATCCATGAGAAGATACAGGTTGGTGCAATTCTTTACGTCCGGCACCACACGGAGCTATTAGTAATAGGCCTGAATACGCCACAGATACACTACAACTACTGTTTACTATTATAAACATAAAGGATAATTATTAATTTAGTGTCGCCAACACAAAGTAACGACAGCGCTGTAGAAACCATAACCCACCAAGAAGAGATAATAAAAGCAAACAAAGAAATACTAGAGCAACTATATACTGACATAGCTGATTTGGAGTCAAGGAAGAGTAAATTGGAAGAAAGTGGAAGTAACTTTGATATGGACAGTGATTCCAGTCGCGATGTCTTGTCTGAAATGAATGCTGTCGCTGAACTTGAACAACAAGTTACTATGAAGAATAAACACATAAGGAAATTGTTAAGCGATGTTAAAGTAAATACCGTTTTTGTATATTCAAATTTTAATAAGAAAGCCTAATTTCAAACTTAAATGACATTTCACATTATTTTTTAGATTTTAGAAGATGAAAATACTAAACTTAAGGAAAAAGTATCAGTTCTTAAAGATAAGTTAACAGAAGCAACTGAACTGATTGATAATTTAACTGAGCAAATGATGGCTATTAGTAATGAATGCAGTCAGTTAAAAGGTAATAACTTAGATGCATATTTGTAAGCATTACTGAAAAATAGAATGAAATACTTAACATACATTTTTCTTAAATTTAGACATCCTAGGTAAATCAGAACAAGCAAAAGCTCATCTATCGATTGAGATTGAAGGTTTAAGGAAAGAATTATTTGAAAAAGAATCGAATAGGGAAAACGTATATGAAGAAATTAAATCTAAAGTCCAACATTGGAAAGTAAGTATTGATTATATGTATCTTATAATGTCTGCAGTCATATGTAAACATATCTGATCATTATAAAGTAAAATGAAAAATTAAAAGATCAAATTAGAAGATGAAGATTAAATTAAAGGACCTTAAGAGACAAAGGAGCTGCCAAAAACAACATGCTTGCAAGACAATTTGCGAATTGTATCGACCAAGTTGAAATCACCCTGTTTAACGGCACGTTTATACTGACGGAACTTTTACACCTGTGCCCTATGGTGCAACTACACGTAGCTTGCTTACAACACGTTGCGTGTTCAGTATAACAACGCATTCAGATGCATACTCAGTCTACCGTGGCGGTGTAGTGCGTCCGGCATGTTTGCCGAAAGCAGGATGACTTTTACGCAGTCATGAGAAAAGGGCGAGCCTTTATGAGCCGCATACACAAATCTGACAGTGGAATATTAAATGCCATACACCTACGAAGATAACCACGTCTTCGTTTTTATCAATTTATTTTCCAGCTATAAGAAATAGTGTCATTAATACTTGTTATTATTTTGAATTACCATCGGATTATTTAATTTTGTATTTGTATTATTGTGTAATTTTGTATGGGTGTAATTGCCTGAAATAAATGATAATTTAATTTAATTATTAAATATCTTAGAGCATAGCAAGATCCAAAAAAGCTGAATTAGAAGTATTGTCTAATGAAAATCAACAATTAAAACAAAATTTAAAGGAAGCTTCAAAAATTACATCCTCACCCAAAGTAAGTTTTAATTATATCTTTATAATCAATTCTTAAAATGTATCCCTGACTAATTAAATATTTCAATTTAAAAATCTATTACAGAAAAGTGATGCGGAAAAACGAAAAATAAAAGAATTACATGACAAGTTACTTGAAGCATCAAATGAAATAGAGCAAACGGCAAATTTTATCAATTTGCTCAAAGCAGAAAATAAACAACTTAAAGCCATTATAGATGAAGTTCCAGATTATTCTGTGTCTGATGCTAAAAATATAAGCGATGATAGTAAAGAACGATCAATCATTAACAAATTGAAAAAGAAAGTTAAAACATTGACTGATAATCTACAAGGCGCTGAGGAAATGATTGGAATTAGAGAAAAGGAGGTATTATGTCCACTTTATACTTTATTTATATGAAATTACGTTTAAATGAAATTACGTTTGGAGATATAAATTACAAAATATTCATTTATTTATTGTAAATTACAGTTGACAGAAATAACATCGCAACTTCAACTTCTGCAATCGGATGAAGGTATGAATGCATTACTGGAAGGGTTAAAAAATAAAAAACGGCAACTGAAATTTAAGGATGAGGGTATCAAAACTTTAGTACAAGAAGCAAACATTTTGAACAATTTAATTAATGATTTACAACTAGAAAATGAAACATTAAGGTAAGTGTAATGTATAATAGGTGATCAAACGAACTTACCTGTGATGTTCGATCATTATTATACGAAGGGCTTCGTTCGAAGATATATGTATTAACCATGCAGCTTTCTCGAGTTACTCGGCAACTGAACGCAATTTTCAGAGCTAAAACTAAACGTAATTATAAGTACATTGTCTATGTCCTTACGTCAACTGTCATTCTTTTTAGAGTCTTGTAAGGTCTTCTCAATTTTACCGGGGGTGGGACGGGTAGGGTACATATATCTTCGAACGAAGCCCTTCGTATAATAATGATCGAACATCACAGGTAAGTTCGTTTGATCACCTATTATACTACAGGCTTCGTTCTCGATATATGTATTAACCATGCAGATGTTTAGAGAGATGGTAAACTTGAGATGAACCTTAAAATCATTATGGATTCCTATTGAATAAACATTTGTTATGGAATAAACATTTGTTATGGAATCACATTGTTTATTTAGAACCACTTAGATTCTTCTCTATGATTAAACATCTATAGAAATTCCAACGTTAATAATCTTAGAAAGTAAAAATGTTAACGATCAGTCTTATTTGCTATAAGAACAGGAAAGTGTTTTCTACTCGTGGCACTTATGATGTTTGAGATCAACAGTGACTAAGATAGTACTACTAGTAAATAAAATTATTTTTATTTATTCAGCACAGCATGGGCTAAATCCCCTGAATTAAAAATGGTTGGTCATAAACATTTTTGAAAATGTTTATGAGTTATTTATCCAACCAGCACTCTTTCTGATTACATCTAATAAGTTCCTTTTGACTTAGCTTTGGACGTAGAGGCGACATATTTAGCTAATATGTCCTGAAAAGCCACTCATATAAATATACCGCACACTGAGAGTACTTTAAATCCATTTACCAATGGTAGAAGCAGAAAACAGTTTTATTTTTTATTTTTTGATAATTAGAAATGGTTGTCATGCCCTCTATAGAGATATATATTGAATCATGTAATCACACAATTTGTGACTTGGCAGGGCAAATCAATTTTTATTTAATTTTTTATACACATTGTTAGTGATCATCGTAATCATACTATGTAATTAATGGCAATATTGTCTCAAACATCACTCAGTGTGAGCTATAATACTATTATATATTTTAATCTGATAATTATTGTTAGTTCTACTTATAATAACTTTGTAAAATAAATATATTTTATTTTTATAGCGTTATTTTAGATATTTTAGTAAATAATAAAGTTTGTGCTCATTCAGCTGTACTTAGTAGAAGCAAAAACCACCAGTGTTTTGACATACTACATCAAGACTTAATGCCATATTAGGAGTCCAGTTTTGTAAATACACTTAGAACTTTATTTGGATCCCATGTTGCTTGATATTTTGCCAACGCTGGTTTGGACTTATGTCCTTTAAAGGGTCTCTTTGTACAAGCATCCTCCCCAATTTTAGAGCCCTACAAAGATAGAGCTGACTTATGAGAGTTTAAGTTTGAGGTACCATAGCACAGTCTGTTATTTTGCCTTAGTTGCGGCCATGTCCATTTTATGTTTTTATTCGATAGCTATAGTAACGATAAAGGTTTGGCAGAAATACCTATAGTGTTTTTTTTTATAATTATAAAGTTATTAAGGTTTCATTGAAAAGTGAGAAAAACAAAATTAATTTTTATTTTCGAAAATTGTTGTAATACATATTTAGTTAGTCCTTTAAATAAAGTAACAGCATAATATATATTTAGATAAAAAAATGGGGCATCGTACCTTTCATATATTAGGAGATTTTTTACTTTTACCGATTAACACAAAACATTTTTTTTTCATGTTTTCTTATCACGGTCGCATCTTATTTTCATTTAAATATATGCGTAATGTTATTGTCAATAATACACTAAAATATGACATGCGTCAATAGCAGGAATACGAAGATAGAGAGTTTCTAAATATTTTTGAAATTTCTATGGAAATAGGGTTGTCGCAATTGAATAAATAAAAAAATAAAATAAAAGTGCCAGATATTTCCCAAGTATTTAACTAAAAAAAAAAAAAAAAAAACATAACATAACATCACGCCTGTATTTCCCCGAAGGGGTAGGCAGAGGTGTGTAGTGTGTTAGTATTTAACTAACTTTGAGTAAACTCTTTCTCGTGTCTTTCTGTGTCTCTTTCTGGGTTTCTGTTGTCTGAAAACAATTACTATAATGTTCTCAATGCTCTAAGACTACAACGATACGTGACGCTAACCTAGCAGTCATCATCGGAGTTTGTCAAAACTTCTTGTGATGATAATACGAGTATATTATCATCAGAAGCGTCTGTTACCAATTCAGTATTAGGAATATCAGCAAAACTTTGCGGTAATGGATCATGGGTAATAATACACGCACACCGTAATTGTGAGCTGGTATTTGTGATGACATTAAAGACTTTTCCGTCAATTATGGTGAGGTATAATTTTGGATCTCCGACAACGACATATCCAGCAAAAATTTCCGAATAAATTAGTGAAAGATTTTCAATTTCTTCTTCTACCCAGTTCCTTTCTTCCAGAATCAGATCTTTTGATTCTGATCTGTATTGTATTTTTATTGGTTGGCAAAATCTAAAAGATTGTGGATTTGGGTTTGACCATAAGACAAAACCATCAAGACTTTTTATGCGCAACGGAATGTAGGTAGTAGCAAAGAGGCAGTGTTCGTCATCAATTTTATCAGAAAACGTTTGCTTATATGTTGACTGTCCTGTGCTACCATCAAAACCCCATGAACCCTCAAAAACGCAGTGAAGTGTATCTAACTGTTTTTGATTGCAATATTCCGAAACCCTTTGGTCGCAAGAGTCAATGATTCGTCGAAACGTGTGCATAAGTAAATCATTTAAAGGTACTTTGGCTTCTCGTTCTGATATTTCAATTTCAACATCAAGATAACAATGTTTTTTAGCTTTTTGTATCTTATAATAGGCAGGGTAAATATTAAATCATCGAGATTTGGCACCTTGTTGCATGTAGATATAGTCCTCCACTGATAGTTTTATATCAATCATTAAACAAAGAGCTTCATCAGGAGAATAGGGTTTGGGTTCCGATTTTGACTTTATGGTTCCTGCGATTTTTTTAGGCCGAGTTGGACTTTTCAAGCATTCCTTTATTATAAACTCAAACTCCTGAGTAGAACTTTTATTTAGTTTTTCGCCGGTTTCGTCTGTTACTATTCTCGACATAACTTTAATTAGTTTTGAATGAGGTTCTCCGTCAAGCGATTCCTAAAGATCTTTACGTGCACGGCGCTTTTGGCGATCACTTAAATTTTCATAAAATGTAGATGTGGAACTGGATGAAGCATCAAAATTAGTTTCAGGTTTCGGATCTATTGAAGGTTAGTCAAAGCTACTAGTTCCCGAAGTCGAAGGATTACTTTGTAATAAATGTGTATTTGATGTGAAACTGGAATGAGCGCCAAAAGAAGTTTCAGGTATCGGGTCTTCCAAGTTCTTGGGGTCTTAAAGTTTTTTGTAAGGCATAGCTTCTCGAAGTTGAAGGATTATTTTGTAATAAAAAATGTGCCTCATCCAATTCTATAATATTTTGTTGTGGTAAAGGACTTTCCTCGATATTCACTTTTGGTATTTCAATATCAAAAATAGTGGAAAGCCAGTGTTTGTTTTTATTACAAAATCGTTTGAAATTCCGTTTACTACTGCAATATAAAGTTCCACATTTACTTAAAAAATTTGAAAGATTGTAATTAAATTCATTGTTTTGGCTATCGATATTGTTCGGAATTCCATTTGGATATAAAGCGTTTAACACGATTAGGCATCGTTCCTCTGAATTGAGATCCAAAGGTCTTTTATGAACCCCGTGCAAATGTGCCTTATCTACCAAAATTTTATAAATTCCCAATTTCGTGAGTGATTTCTTCAGATCCGTGTTCGTGCTTTCGTTGTTAGTCGTTGGAGTTGCCACTCGCTGACCAGCATGATGGTTGGCGCCCTCATGCCCCCCTTGCATTAAGTCCTCTGGTCGGGGCCCAGAAGGACATCCCCCAGCAGGACGGGTCAGTACCTGCTGAGGCAAAGCAGTGCCATGGGTCTTTGACGGCTCCATGACACCTCACCCCCGCTTCTCCAGATATTATGTATGGAAATTGGGTTTTGACATTCTATCTAACGAGGGCGGACCCCTTCCCAATTCCACATAATATCCTTCATCGAAGATTCATTTTGATGTAAGTGCATGCACTTACAAAACAAAAAAGAATAATAAACAAGATTTGTTACATGATTTGTTAGTTACAGGTGAATCTAATAAAATCGTGTTTGTGAAGACATGATTAGACCAAGGATAATGCTTCAGAAATAGTAATAGGAAATTATAATAATTGAAGAAGCAAATTTATTCCGAGCGAAATTGGTCGTTTGTTAAAGGCGCCTACATTAGTTGACAACCCTAAATTAAAACTTTAAAAATGAATATCTCCGAGTTCCTGTGTTCGTTGCTTCTTATTTTTTTTGTGGTTATTCTTAGTAGTGTACTAAACATTTACACACAAAAATAAAATGCGACCATGTTAAGAATGACCATAAATAAAATTATTATGAAATCATGGAAAAAATAAAATTGACGCCTAGGAGAACGCATTTTTTTATGATAAAATAGATGTAATGATGCATTAAGTTAATGGCTAGCGTGCCATGAAACATTTATTGTAAAATGTTCATTATGAAAGCCTAAAACACGTTTCTATGGTTTCTATGGATTTTTCTCGATTTTCGAAATATTTTGAAAACTATGACACTTAAAACCACGGGGGTTTTAATAGAAGTTTTGTTTGGTTATTATCTTTCTAAAAGCCTCAAAAAATAAGGATGGCCGCAACTAAGGCAAAATAACAGACTGTGCATAGGCAGCCCCAGAATAAAATGATTTTGTTAGAAATACCAGGCCCCTCAGAAAGTATTGCGAAAAAAAGTTTTTATATATGGGAGACTGGCCAGTTATAATGTTTTTCGAAAATATGATTATTTATAAGTAAAAATAAGTAAGTTCCAATTTCAAAATTTCCCTCCACATTTTTTGCGAGTTAATTCAAAGTATTGTGTCTCACTGAAATATGGATCTGCGCCGGGAACATTTTAGAGCTATGATTTTATACGATTTCAAGTGTCGCCTGAAACCGGATGAATCGTACGATAGACTTCAAATGGCATTCATGGATGAAGGCCCTTCCAAGGCAACCGTGTATCGTTGGTATAACGAATTCAAGCGCGGTCGACCAACTTTGGGGGATGACGAAAGAAGCGGTCGCCCTTTGACGGCTGTTACCGAAGAAAACGTGCTAGCAGTGAAAAATTTAATCCAAGACAATAGGCGAATTACATATCAGGAGATTCAACACATATTGAAGATTGGATCGGGAAGCGTTCACGAGATTCTACACAGCCATCTTCGCGTGAGGAGGATAGTATCACGCTGGGTGCCGCACAACCTCACCGATGCTCAGAAGCAGGCCCGGGTGGAATGGTGCCGTGATATGCTTAACAAATTTGAAGCAGGCTCGTCTCGGCGTGTTTACGACATCGTTACAGGTGATGAGTCCTGGATTTATCAATACGACCCAGAAACCAAGCGCCAGTCGACTGTTTGGGTGTTTCAAAATGAGCCAACGCCTACCAAAGTGAAGCGATCTAGAAGCGGGGGTAAGATTTTGATCGCTAGCTTTTTTAATTTGACTGGCCACTTGGTATCAATTCCCTTACGGGATCAAAGAAGCATTAATGCCGAATGGTATACTACCAAATGTTTGCCAGAAGTTTTCTCTGTTATAAGCAACAAGCGACCAAACACAGGGCTCCGCGGGCTACTGCTCCACCACGACAATGCACCTGCGCACACCGCACTCAAAACGAGGGACTTCCTGGACAGCACGCCAGTCAAACTCCTGGGTCACCCTCCTTACAGCCCTGATCTAGCACCGTGTGACTTCTTTTTATTCCCAAAAATAAAAAATCAGCTCAAAGGGATACAATTTTCGTCGCCGGAAGATGCGCTGGCTGCGTTCGAGCAGGCTGTAAACGAGGTGTCTGCGGCGGACTGGAAAAAGTGTTTTGAAAACTGGTTTAGGCGCATGAATCTTTGTATAGAGGCTGGTGGAAAGTACTTTGAAAAGATTTGATAAAAATATATGTACGTATAGAACAATTTTTTTTAGTTTCGCAAAACTTTCTGAGTGTCCCACGTATGTAATAAATGGTAGAGATGGAAGTAAATGTATCTAAACTGTAATGATACCAGGGTTGTGAAGGCCAGTGGGGCCTGACCATGATACCTGTAGCCTTTTAGTATTTTATAGGCATCTGAATATATAAAACAGTCGGGTTAGTTACACCATTTATAGGTCAAGAATGGCTGAACCGATTTTGATGAAATTTGGCGTACAGATAGAACATAACCCGGATTAGTGTATAGGCTACTTTTTATCCCGGAAGATGAACAGTTCCGGAAGGGTGCACGATAAACGATATTCACGCGGGTGAAGTGGCGAGCATAGACTAGTAAATAAATAAAATATTAAATTGAATGGACAAAAGGCAAAGAAATATTCTGTCCAAGACAGAATATTTGGATTTTGTCGCCAACAGGCATAGAAAATACATTTAGAATTAGTGCGGGATGCAAATAATCTATTTTAGGTTCTCCCAGTTCAGGTACAATTGAAATGTCACAATATTTAATTCCCATTCTGTACTGATATTATTAGCCCAGCATTGCAGATCTAATTTTATTTCTGAATGTAAGTTTACTTTTACATTATTTATATTTATATTGCTTTCCTATTTTATTTTATTACATTGGAAAAATATGCCCGTTCTATAGATTAAAATGTAACCATATTTTATACCACATTTTATGAAAATAAAGATATAATAACATGTATGTAAAGATATTGTTTTTGTTTTTTGTTTTTTTTTTATTTTATTTTTTTATTAAAATATTTGAATATGTAAATATTAATAAGAGAATGTAGCAAATAAAGGGAATAATTATGTAATTTTGTTTGTTTTTTGTTTGAACTATCATGACCTCTTGTGCAATAAAGAGGATAATAATAATTATTATTTTGACTTATGATGTTCTTAAAATTTGGTAGGTAACACCAACCATATGGTACCACAGTAGTGGCAGTGTGCCTAGGTGCCCCTGAGCAGGCTGTAATTAATATTCCAGATCTCTTATAATACAACTTTTCAGGTCTATGTACTTTTGGACAGACTTTTTAATGTTTAATACTTTGCCTGTAGGCAATATTGCAATGTCATATTTCTTGTGTCAGACACAAAACTTTGAATTTAATTATCAAGACTGATGGTACTATTATGCTTTTATCAAAATAAATAACAAATCTCAAGCACTAAGAGAACTAATATTTCTTTAATATCATCTAAACATTATTGATTACTAGATGCTTTACAAAGTAGGTCTTAGATGTGTCACCACAACTTTCATGATTATTAAGTACAGAGCCCAAGCTATAAGGGAGGGCAGTAAACTCATACAATTGAGACCTGTAACAGAGGTTCATCTAGTAAAGGCTCCAGCCTCTATAACATATGTTAAGTGAATATTGATGTTAATATCCTTAATGTGCTGGAGAAATAAATGTTTTTATTATTAGTATTAATAAATATGATTTCTTCAAATAAATTATTGCCACGTAATCTCCCGAAGACAGTGGTAATGTTGCCATCCTATAGTCCCCCATCTTGAAATGAGATGTGTCTACAAATCATTACAAATGTATTCAGAGACAAGTTTTCTCGTAAACTGCCTCGTTGGTCTAGTGGTTGCAAGCGCGACTGCTGAGCGTGGGGTCCTGGGTTCGATTCCCGGGTCGGGCAAAGTGTTATTGGGTTATTTCATTAGGAAATTCTCAGTAGCAGCCCGGAGTCAGGATTTGTGCCCGGTCAATGGCAATAGGCTCGCTCCCTATTACATGGGACTATAACATAACTGGCGAAATGTGGGTGTACTATACACCTCTGCCTTCCCCTTCGGGGAAATACAGGCGTGATGTTATGTTATGTTCTCGTAGGTACACTAAAATTATATTTTGGAATAAAAATATATGGCATGGCTTGTAAGGGGATATACACCTAATTTTATTATATTGCAGATAGCTATATATAGTATATCACGATCTTTCTCAGCTGATTTTACTGAAGCAGGTACTGGCACAAAATTCTAATGAGCCTTCTATACAATGGTAATTAGGTAACCTTTGATATAGTTAAGTATGGACTTGTCTTTGCAAATTTAATTCCAGCAAGGTAAAAAGTCTGCTAGCCTTCTGGCATGACTTACTTCAATGTTCGAGCAGAAGTTTTCTTCTGGTAGGCTTTGGTTTTCTTGACCGTGGACTGATAATGCTGGCTGTGATGTTCCGGGCCTGCATTGAGGACTGGGTGTCCATACCTAAACCGCAGTTAAGTTTCCCTTATGATTTGTTGTAAGTTTGACTGACCGCTTTATTGACAAGTTTTCAAAACTTTGATCTTGTCACTAAGACTAGTTTCATAGATATACTACAGGGAAGTTGGTCCTTGATTTTGTTTGGACACAATTTAAATCCATAAATAAATAAATAAATATTCTTAGGACATTTTACACAGCACTATCTAAGCCCAAACTAAGCAGAGCTTGTACTGTGGGTACTAGACGATGGATATATCCATCAGGATCCTTCCAGCATCACTAAGTACCTAGTGAGATCAATTTCAATCGGTCTACTGTATCGTTACCAACAACAGTGATAATGCATTACTTACTATAGACAGTTTTTGTGTCTTTAAGACATTTTTCAAAATATAGCTCCAAATAAAAGCGAAGTCTCTATTTATAGGACCACATTTTGGCTTATCTGGCATAAGATGTGGCTTATCTGCTAACAATACCTTATAGCTTATTGTTGGTGCTGCTGAGGTACGCTCAGGATCAACCGTTAGGGTGGAGATAGTATTTTCCGCTAACAGAGGTTTGGGTTCTTTTGGAACCCGATCTGGTCATCCTGGTGGTGGTGTCCATACCACTGAAAAACTGATCGTACAAGTGATTGATAAAACTGCTTATTAAGGTCTCACGGACCTCACATAAGAGTAGAAGGATCTCGTGCGTATATCTCGTATAAGCCCCGAGACGAATGAGCACGTCAATGTATCTCGTACACCACCCGTGTCAACCGGTACAAAGGTTACGAAAAACCCTTGCGGCCTTACCTACTATAAAAGCTAGTAGCCGTACCGGTGTAATAGCAATCACAAGACAACGTATTATTACCTGGAACACTAAAAAAAGATGTCTATCACTTTTATTTTATGACGAATAATGTTCGTCTTTCCGACGACGCTTTATATTCTGGTTGAAATATAGTTTTAACACTCAATTATTTAAATAAACACAGAGAAACACAGTAACAGTTGCCGCGCAAACGAAAAGAATGACAGTTGACGTAAGGACATAGACAATGTACTTATAATTACGTTTAGTTTTAGCTCTGAAAATTGCGTTCAGTTGCCGAGTAACTCGAGAAAGCTGCATGGTTAATACATATATCGAGAACGAAGCCTGTAGTATAATACCATTGAGTCAGTGCAAATCTTATATTGTTAATAAATATATTTTTCTACGTAACGTTACTAAAATTGACTTTAACCAGTTTTTTTTTACGTTTGTGCCAATAATTTTACTATGATAATTCTTTTTTTAATATGTAATTTGACGAATTAAATGAATTAATGAGTATAAACTTAATTGCATGAAATTTAATAATGTTATAGTTAGTATAATCCAAAATGAGATTGTAAAAAAAAAAATGATTGGTGTTTGGAAAATAAAAGGCTTCTTTATTTTTATTTTTATTCTTTTTTTAATTACTAGACAAAGATTTAACGTACCATCGGATGACAAAATACCTGTTAAAGGAATTATGCAGGACTATCGTAATTTACAAGAAACAAATTCGCTCATGACCAAGGAACTAAGGAAACTTGAAAATAAACTTGTTGCATTTGAATTAAGTAACCATAATTTGAATTCTAAAATACATAAAATGGTAAACATTCTCAACAAAGAAGGTTATACGAAAGATAAAATCGATGAAATTTTTGAAGACAGTGGCAGTGATGATAATGTGCCTAAAGATAACAAAGAAGAATCAACAAGGTAAAAAATATTAGTTTTTTATAATTTACATATCTGTTTTAATAACATAAAAATCGGATTTGTAGAATATTATGTTATCCATTTCATTTTTTAGAACAGTAGCAAAAGAGTCTGAGAACCAAAAAATTATTACAGAAAATCAAAATCAAGAAAAAGAAATGCTTGCAATCATTGAAGAAAATAAAGGTCTTCGCAATGGCCTTCAAGAAATACTAGAGTTCTTAAAAGATAACAGTATGTATTATTGTCTTAGTTATAGTATTTTCATGATAATATTGCTATAGTATTAAAAATCTTTAGGCGAAACTTCTTCTGGAATACTGACGTTGCAATGTCCGAGCTTAGAAGCAATATTGTTATCAATGGAAGCTCGAAACTCAGCTGGCTGGTTTGCGCCACATATGTCGACAGTGATGGAACTGAGGGCTGCTTTAGGCGGCAGAGATGCACTATTAACTGCTCTTCATGAAGCCAGGTAATAAATTACTAATACAATATCAATTTCATAATGTCATTGTTTTCTAATCTTAATATTGTTTTAAAAGAAAAGAAACGTTTGATGTCATGGCTCAACTTTCGGATGCAACGCAAAAGTCATCAGAACTTGAAAAAAGGTTGAATGAAATAGAAGTTAAGAATAAACAAAAAGAGGCCAAAGAAAAACTATTACAACAAAAAAACGCAGATGCTGGCGAGTTTGGTTCATGGATGTCAGAAAAAGAACAAAATGACGTTGACTTTTATGACAAATCACAAATTGACAAATTAGTTGAAAAGGGAAATTTTTTGTATGAATGTCAGCTCAAAAAGGGTTTGGAATACTTTCATATGAAATTCAAAGAGATATTTGATAAACTAACATCAATGGCAATTCAAGCCAGCGATGATCTCAATAAATGGTCTATTCAAGAAGAACACTATAAAGCAGAAATACAAAGTTTGAAAAGTCGGTTACAACAAGAAGATGATGATTTTAGTGACCATTCACCAGGAATAATCCCTATACCGGACATTAATTCCTTAAAAAGAAAATGTTCTTACTTAGAAGAATCGTACAAATATATTAGAACCTTGAATGAAAATATGAAGAATGAAATTTTGGAAAGTAAAAGAGATGCAATGGTAGCAGCATCAGAGTACGAAACACAAATCCAGAAGTTGATACTTTCTATCACAGATACAACAGATAGATTACGTTATTCAATATCACTTGAACTTTTTTGGAAACAAAGCTTAGCACTCAGCGAACTTATTTCAAAATATAGAAAACTAGTAGAAGACGGTATCAGTAATCAAACGAATTTGATAAGCCTGTTTAATCGCCTAGACGAAGATAAAATAAATATAGTGAACTTCATTCGATTGGAATTGAACCAACAAAGCGGTAAATTTACACGATAATTATATTATATATTATTTAGTTTAGTCTTTAACATAATTAAAATTCATGTTAAGATATAGGTACTTAAGCGACAAAAAGAAACAAGCAAGAAAAGATACAAGCAAGCAAGCAAGAAAAACAAGCACTTTATACAAGCATTTAAAAACGTCGGTGAGAAATTATTTATTAAATAAATTAGATTCAATTAAACGTGTTTTAGGGAATACATCAGAAGAATTAGTAAAGAATATTGAATCAAACATCGAGCATATAGTTTTAAAAAAACAATTAGAGCAAATATGCCTGGAACTAGAAAATAAAAATAAGAAAATAGAAAGTTTAGAAAACAAAAATGCGGAATTACAAGAAGTACATGTAAAAATCATGTAAGACCTAGTTTTATAATCTATTATATTCTCCTTTTTAGGGTTCCGTACCCGAAGGGTGACAAACGGGACCCTATTACTCTCGCTACGCTGTCCGTCCGTCCGTCCGTCCGTCCGTCTGTCTGTCACAGGGCTGTATCTTTTGAACGGTAATAGGTAACCGGTTGAAATTTTCTCAGAAATTGTGTTGCTGTGAGGTGTATCACGACAAATACTAAAAACAAAAAAAAGTCTAAAACCAAAGGGGGTCCCCATACAAGAAACCTCAAAAAACATGCAGTTTTTCAACGTTTTTGTTCCTGCTCTATCTTCAAAACGGTAGTATATACCAGCGTCAAACTTGGTCAGATTATAGTGCATATTATTTAGTTTAGCAACAAATACTAAACATAAGACAAACATAGACATATGTGGTGGTTCCTGCGTAAGAAAGACATGTAAAAATTCATATTTCGCGCACTGTGCGTTGATATCTTTTGATAAACTCTCGTAAACTAAATCAGTTTTTATGGGGTATCAGGTCATTGATCAGTGATCGAATCAGAAATGAGGAGATTCGCAGGAGAACGAAAGTAACCGACATAGCCCGAAGAATTGCCAAACTTAAGTGGCAGTGGGCGGGGCACATTGCTCGCAGAACGGATGGCCGATGGGGCAGTAAAGTTCTGGAGTGGCGACCGCGTACTGGAAGGCGCAGCGTGGGTAGGCCCCCCACAAGGTGGACCGACGACCTGGTGAAGGTCGCGGGAATCCGCTGGATGCGGAAGGCACAGGACCGGTCGTTGTGGCGATGCTTGGGGGAGGCCTATGTCCAGCAGTGGACGTCTTTCGGCTGAAATGATGATGATGATGAGGTCATTGAGAGGTACGGAACCCTTACTGCGCGAGTCCAACTCGCACTTGGCCGGTTTTTAATCATTCTTTTCAACTCATTCTACTCATTGCAGTGATGAAAGTATAGCTTCTGCAACAAAACAAGAAGTGAATTTAATGAAGGAGCAACTACATAAATTAGCAGACGATAATAAATTACTGAAAGAGCAATGTCAACATATTGGTAATCAATTAGATGTCGCGCTCTTACAGGTACATTTTGGCTTAGACAAAAATATAAAGATTTCTAAAGTATACATTCGTACAATGTCTGCCAATTGTTAATTTTCAATTTCAGCTTCAAGGCAGTCAACAAAGACAAATAAGCAATGATATGGAGATCAATATGCTACAGCACCAAATCTTAGATCTACAGTCTACAAGTGACAATAAAGCAATCATAGCAAGGTAAAAATAATTTAAAACTACTTACCTAGTATAAAACTCTTAGATTATCTTGGATAATTTTCAGAAATCAAAACTATGTTTGTTTTAAGGCTTAGTGGTGAGATCCTGGTGGCCCATCTTCAAGCTTCAGAATGTCACAAACGAATCGAAAGACTTCACGCAGCTTTGAATAAAGAGAGAGAGCTAAGAATGGAAGCTGAAGATATGTTCAGAGCACGTCAGAAGATCTTTGATGTCTACGCCATGCGTTACGAATCTAAATTCAGGTAGGTAATTTATATTCGCTGTTTCCTTGTGGTCATACTAGTTTGTCATACCAGTATGACCACGAGGATATACATATCCTCGTGGTCATACTCATATTTCGACACCTCCTATAAGAAAAACAAATAGGTAAATGACCAGTCCTTAAGAAAACAAAAATATAGAGCGATAAATAACTAGATAGAACTTGGGAAAAACTTTTAATTCAACAATAACGGACCTGGCGAATACCTCAAAATCTAGGATTACCGTAATTAAAAAAAAAAAACAATACTTATTTCTCTGTGTGTAAGCTCGATTAACCATTTCACATCTTCCTCTATCTATACATATAAATCTGTAGACGTGGATTTTCTGTATATTGAAAATAAAAAATAAAAAAATATCGTGGAGTAATAGGTTATCCTTGATGTTGGTTATCCAATAGAACCCATTTCTATAATATTTTGGAAGTTTTCTCGGTTTGTTTGTGCACGCTTCACGTAAAAAGTGCAGAACCAATATGGTTAACATGTGTAGACAAATATTGTGCGAACAGTCGGAGTAACATTTAATTTTTGTTTCATTACAATCGGTTCACTCAATCAAAAGAAATAATAATTTAAAGTGTTCAAGAAGAACTTATCATTGTATTCGTTTGTACCATTTTCGGTCAATAGATGGCTTTTCGTGTATACAACGTTTTATTGAAATAACTGAAACCTCTTAAGAGGTCATTGTACTTATCAGTATGAACAACTTTTACTATTGGACTAACACTGAAATCAGGAAAAAAAATCAGCTTTTTTCGATTTATGTGAACACAAATGTAGGGCGACAGCTGTTTTTGTCCCGCGATTTCAGGGTTGGTCCCACGGTAAAAATTGTTCTTACTGATGAGTACAATAACCTCTTAAGTGGTTTTCAGTTATTTCAATAACACATTGTATAAATCGCGTAGTGGTATACAGGACGTCCCACGGATATGCCACATGGAGGGAAAGTACCTTGAATATTGTAGATGGAACATTTTACTGAAAGAAGACATTATTTGAATTTAAAAAACAAAAAATTAAACCAAACCAATTGGAAACCAATTTAAATAATATACGCGATTTAATCCGGTTAAACTTTGTTTTATTATAATGTGTAGTGATCGCGAAAACCTAAGAAGTTATTATTTAAAAAACAATTTAAACTGCACACACACACGAAATGCTGTAAAGCTTTCGAAACGTCAGGAAAACCAATTTAAATAATATACGCGATTAAATCCGTAATCCGTAAAACCAGCTATTTATTTATTTATTTAATTTGTATGGAAGACTTACAGCTAAAGAAAACAGAATAAGAACAATGTGCTAGACTGACAGTCAATTACAAGTCTCCACGTATAAAAATAGAGTAAAACAAAAATAATCTGTGAACAAAGTATAGCTTTAAATAAGAATAGCTTTTAGAATTTGTGTCGGTCTGTTTGTTGCCTCATCAGGTGGAAACGGCCGAACGGATGTTAATGAGACTTTACAGAGCCGTGGGGAAATTCTCATAAAAGCACTCCGCCTGGGGACGGCGGAGCCAATGTCAATGACTCTTATCGACTAAAAACACCACGGTGTTCCTTCAACTACCTTTGGCCGGGGGCGTGAGAACCCGTTGGTATTCGCACAATCACTCCCGACAAGTCCCGGCCTGCAGCTTCCCGCATCCAGCGGATTCCCGCGACAATTTATTTATATTTATCTTAATTGCCAACTCTGTTACATTATTAAGTCAACACGCGGAAAAGTATTTATATATACAGGAGGAAGCAAAATCTTTTTTCTGAAAATATTATGTACAGTATGACCACGAGGACATGTATATCCTCGTGGTCATACTGGTATGACAAACTAGTATGACCACAAGGAAACAGCGTTTATATTGAAATTTGTATTTGCTTATCAATCGTGAAGATACGCTAAGCTACGATCCCGTCGCATATGAAAGCATACCTACAAGCTGTTGATTATTTTTTTATATTTTTCAGCTACGCTACGTACCTACAGTCGACTGCATGACAGTGGTAATACTTCAATTCGAAAACCTGCTTTCATAAGCAGGCATTTTTTTATTTCATAATAAAGACGCTGATAATGTCAAAGTATTACCACCGACGTGCGGTTGACCGTACCTACGTCGTGAATGTATTGCAATGATTCATAAGCAGCTCTTTACTCAATTATTCTTAGTTTCAAAACATTTATCAGAAGTTGCCGTGACTGTCACCTTTATTTATTAAAATTCATTCACATATTTATATTAAACGTGTAATTTTACGCGGTGTTAATCTATGCTTAATTAAATTCTTTTTTTTTTTAGATATCTGTACGAAATTATGCAAACACTACGACAACAATACCAAGGAAGTATACCGCTTATGTCTATCGAACAATATTTAAACAAGGTAGAAGGACTTTCACGAAAAAATCAAGCGGTAGACGAAAAACTCTCTGAAATAGAAGATCTTCGAACTAATTTGATTGCAAAACATAGTGTATTCGATCAAATCTTAGATGTATCTAAAGATAAATGTTTAATAGAAGAAGATAGTTGTCCACATAAGCTAAAATATATTATGATGGTAGGTTTTCTATAAAATGAGTTGGGTGTGTGTGTATGTATATGTCTGAGTCAGTTACTCTAGAATATAATTATTTCAGCAATCAGTGAACTCGCGGGAATTAGATCATGTAAATAAAAAGTTAAAAGCTATGGAATTGTCACGTGAAGAATTATTAAAACACTGTAATTATTTAGAAAAAACGTTAGTGTTAGTAAATCAGGGTTTCGAAAAAACCACTATCAATGGCCAACATAAAAATAATAGCAAAGAACCAGATGAACAATTTATCCCATTGGAATTAGAAGATGTTCAGTCCGACGATGAATCAAGTTCTAGAAGTAAGAAATATTTATTTTAGCTTTTGCTACGATAACAATGGTGTCGATTCTCTTTTTCACATACTAAAATAATTTTGAACTATCGCTCTCTTTTTATTAACCGACGAAAAAAAGGAGGAGGTTCTCAATTCGACGCGTATATATATATTTTTTTTTTTTTTTATCTATGACCACGCGTAACTTTTTACAGAGTGGTCCGATTTTGATGATTATTTTTTTAATAGATAGGGTATATCTCGAAGTTGGTCCCATTTAAATTTCAAAATCAAAATCCACCCCTAAGGGTAGTAAAACAGGGGATGAGTGTTTATTCACCCACTGAATTCTTACTTGTTGACCGATTCTGTTGAAACTTGACACACATAAATATAGTTCTAGACACTACGACATAATGGAGAACTGGAGTTAGATTTTAACCACAAAAAAATGAAAAATAAAACTTTTTAACAAAAAATTCGTCCGTGTGGTGCCGGACGTAAAGAATTGCACCACCCTCTTTCTTCTCATGGGTGTCGTAAAAGGCGACTAAGGGATTCACCAGAGGATGGGCAGCAGCGTTCTCTGAGTATTTAAACAACCAACTGCGATCGCCAACCCGCCTGCCAAGCGTGGCGATTATGGCATATCCCCCCCCTTTGGGGGAGGCCTTTATCCAGTAGTGGACGTTTTTCGGCTGATATGATGATGATGAACAAAAAATTGAACCGACGAAAGCAGAAACTGAAAAGCGAAAAATAACTAATTATGAGTCGGCGCCAAACAACCAATCAACGAAGATCATTAAATCATCAAATACAACGTGAAATTTTCAACGATAAACAATAACTTTCCAAAAATGCGTTCTCCGCTCGGCCACTTGCATTTTACACGCACTTTGCTTGTTAAAAGTTCGTTTGGCGCCGACTCATAATTAGTTATTTTTCACTTTTCAGTTTCTGCTTTCGTCGGTTCAATTTTTTGTTAAAAAGTTTTATTATACAAAGGGATGGCAATTGTTGTGTTGTATGTGCTATGTATGAACATTTTAATTCCGACTAATTTGACAGCACTAAAACTGTTGCCATCTTTTTCTTGTATCTTCTACTATTAGTAAAAGAGAGCAATAGTTTAAAATCATTATAGTTTGTAAATAAGAGAATCATAACATAACATCATAACATCACGCCTGTATTTCCCCGAAGGGAAGGAAAGGGGTATAAGAGAATTAACACAATTATAATAACCTAATTGACATTGTACAATATAAAAATATGCCTACAATAATAAAAATGTTAAATTTAACTAAGCCCTTAACACCTCTTATTAATTTTAGGAAGTCAAACTATAACATTGACAAAACCACACATACTGAAACAACCAAAAACTTTTGCGACAAAACAGCAGGAAAATGAAAATGCACAGTCCCCGATCAAAACCCAACATAAAAAGCAAAGCACAGAATTTGCAGACGCACTTATCCAAACTATAGCCATTGAAATAAGCAAAAGTCACCAAGTAGTACAAACAGATGAAAGGAGCGACGCATTGGATGAAATGTATGAGCGCGTAGAAATTTTTAAAGCAGAAATTGATAAGACCACTAAGCAATTATACGAAGCCATGGCATTAGCACAAAAGCGTACTGAGGAAATCCTTGTTTTGAATAACGAGAAAATCACTTTTGAATTTAAACTACAAAACATTAAGGATTCCAACAGTCAAAGAGATATTTTAAACGAGAAACTACAATTTACTATTGATGATTTAAGAAAACAGCTAAACGAAACTAAAATGAAACAGGTTACAGAAACAAATCAAATGAGAGATAGTGTTAAAGAAGAGAACAAATCTTTAGTGCTAGCCTTGAAACAGTTAGAAAATGATAAAAACGCTATAATGGTGGAATATAAAGAATTACTGAGTAATGAAAGGGAAGAATATGCTAAATCTGTTAAGGAACTGCAAGTAAAAATAATGGAATTACAATCAAAATTAGATAGGTATATTTAGAGTGGTGTTTATATTTACTAGCACGCCTTCAAAAACGTTCAAATCAATCATTTTTAACAAGATAACACGGCAATGACGTGCGATGCTGAACAGCCACTAATTACTTATTTATTGCAGACGAGGTAGTGAATCGAGTGCCTCCAACGGAGAAGCGTTAAAAGAAGTAGTTACAAAATACACTATGAAAATTGCAGAACTAGAAGACAAGTTTTTTAAATTGCAAAGTGAATTAGATGAGTGCAAATCAGAACTGTTAGTATCATTGAATTTTAAATCAAATCAAATCAAAATATTTATTTGTGTACACAAGTATTTTTGTGTTAGGTACATTATAAGTAGTATACATACAGTCTCTTTGTGAGCTGCCATAGATGGCATACAAATATTAGTAATATTAATTACTAAAACAATGATGTATTTATATGTGTATATTAATACACATATAAATACATCATTATTATACATTATTATTAGAATTACACTTTATTCACATTATTATTACTATTTATTATTTAATAATTTTTATGCCTTTTCTACACATGATTTTATTTATATTTAATTTTCAGGTATATCGCATCATTCAAATTAAAAATGTATTACACATTATTGATTAAGTACTACATTATTAATTATTTAATCATTATTAACATTTATTTTAATTTAATGAAGTATTTCCTTAGACACATAATATGAAAAATTTACAACCACAGGCTTGGCATTTTTTATTCATAATTCACATTTTTTAGAATGACTTATCAAAGTGAATCAGCCCGGTGGAAAGACTTGGCTGCAGAAAGACTCACAAAAATGGAGCAACTGAATTCTCAACTTGAAGAACGCCATTGTCATGAGGTGACTATCAGACAAATTCGTTTAAAATTTTAATTCATGTAAAGTTTCACTTTTATTCAATTACATTTCGTTTATAGGTTAAGTCGTATAAGGCAGAGAATGAACATTGGCTTTCGCAACTGAATGAAATGCAACGGGAACACATGGATTTGAGAACAAGGCTTACTGAACAGAAAACTGTTTACCTCAAACAATTGTCAGACAAAGATACACAAATTGAACAGTTACGCATTATCATCAATAACCTCAAGGTATGTTAGTATCAAAATGTTTGTTTTAAGATAAAGGTAATCATCCAAAACAATGTTTCATTACTATTTAGAGAAAATTACATAGTAAATGGACGCTTATTTTTGTTCGCTCAAAATGACAGAGTAGATAGCAACACTTTTTTTGCACATCACCGTAGAAATATGTGATGTAACGCCTTTCACGTAGTTTTTTTTCTTTTATTCGTGATATGCTGCTAATATTTCCAGACACAAATAATGAGCATGCAGACTCTGATCTCAGTAAACGACCCTAGTTTTGATCTATCAGCTATAGTGGAGGTTGATGAAACAAGCGATGCGATGTCCCAGCATGGATCTGATAGACTAGAGCTCAAGTTTGAATCCACAGTCGATTTGCATGACTCGCACGACGATATTAGGATACCAGCCTCTTCGACGACGATTTGGTAAGTCAATACGCCGAATCATTCAATCAGGGGGCCCAGTACAACTTTAACAAGTCGATTTTCACTAGTAAATAAGTAGTTCCTCCTCGTATCCGCCAGGGGCGCTAGTGATTTATGAATGAAAGTCATCGAATTCGATGGAAGTGTTCCTAAGTCTCAAACTCTTACTAAGCCCCCTAATATGTTCTTATTTGAGACTTTTGTGTAACTAAACCGATTTTTGTGTAAACTTGGAACTGCAAGTTCCATGTATTGATTGAATAATTCGTAGTACGTGATCCGCGGAGAAATTAGTTTGCCGATGCTACTGATTCTATAGTAACAACCATTTTTGAAACCGCGCACGGAATGACTGGATATCTGGCGGGATTTCGTAACTCAATTAATTATTGGCTGACAGATAAATACAATTATGATATTTAAACTAATACTGTTCCATTTGTATTTTAGAATTCCGTTTTTTTTTCTCAGGCATGAGCCTGTCATAGAACGTCTTCGACGCGAAAAGCAGTTAGCTGGCAAGCAGAACGCCATCCTGCGACGACAAATAAAAGTATTAGCTTCAAGGGAGAGACGTGCTCGCTTGGATGCTCAGAACCTCAAGAATCAAGTCTTTAGAATGTAAATGTATTTATTATCGTCAAATGCTTTTTGTTTTTATTCATCGCCTACCACACAACACAACTCTGAAAAGTCCGACAGAAGAGAAGATGAACTCCTGGAAGTCCTGGAGGATTTAAGTGTTTGTTCTGCAATGTGTGATTATCACAACAATTTTCGTCGAAACCTTTTACTAAAACATCTACTGACACACTTATATTCCCACAACTGCCCAATGAAGGGCGTCATAATTGAAAAAAAATAGATGAGTTTCACTGATTTCCGTGCGAAATGGGTTTATATACGATGCTGATTGCAGAAGCACGACTGGCAACAAAGTGACCACGGCCGAAACAGCGGCGTTGCACAACAAGATAGCCTCGCTACAAGCCCAACTCACGAGTGCACGAAGAGAAACACACTCCAGCATCGCACTGTGGGACAAGTGGAAGAGGTAAGTGTTTTTTTAAGGGTTTAACCTGTAGCCTGGGCGACCTTGGCGTTGCCACTGATAACGTCGTTGAAGTGGCCATGTTTTGGGCTTTCCAAATCTGACCCAAGAAATTACTTAAATACTATACCATCGACACGAAAAAGAAGAAGAAGGGTTTCAAACGTTTTCAGGGAGACAAGAAAGAAAATCTTCTAGCAAGACAGAAATCCGGAATCAAGTAAGGACATTCATTTACTTCCAAAAACTAAAGAAACCGTTCTTTTTATTTATTTTAGTTATTTCAACATTTTTTGATAAGTTAATTAAACATAAAACTAATTGTTTACTACCTCATGGATAATATGGCTCTCTTAAATTCATTTAGGGCACAACAAGCGGCAGATCGTTGGCAATCGCGCTACGAAGATAAATGCCAAGAAGTCACCAAACTGGAGGCCGGCTTGAGCCTCGCCAAGTCAGCCGTGTCGCGACTCGAGAGGGAGAAGCGAGTACTGCTCACGAGGCTCAATGAAGTTAAACGTAATTATCACGGCCACGACGTGGCCAAAACGCAACTATTCGCAGCTTCTTTTTAAAGCGAAGCTTCTGTGCTGTCGTTCCGCGCTCAGCTGCCATGCCGGGGTTAAACCAAGAAAAAAACCGGCCAAGTGTGAGTCGGACTCACGCAGTAAGGGTTCCGTACCACCCATCGACCTGATACCCCAAAGAAACTGATTTAATTTACGAGTTTATCAAAAGACATCAACGACGAACGCGAAATGTGAATTTTTGCATCTCTTTCTTATGTAGGTACCACCACATTTGTCTATGTTTGTCCTGTTTTTAGTATTTGTTGCTAAACTACATAGTATGCACTAAAATCAAACAAAGTTTAACGCTGGTATGTATAACTGTTTTGAAGATAGAACAGAAACAAAAACTTTGAAAAAAATGCATGTTTTTCGAGGTTTCTTGTATGGGGACCCTCTTTAGTTTTAGACTTTTTTTGGTTTTTAGTATTTGTCGTGATACACCTCATAGCAACACATATTCTGTGAAAATTTCAACTGGTTATCTATTACCGTTACAAAGATACAGCCCTGTAACAGACAGACAGACGGACGGACGGACAGCGTAGCAAGAGTAATAGGGTCCCGTTTGCACCCTTTGGGTACGGAACCCTAAAAAACGTCACCCTTTATCTCGCGCGCGCGTTCTATGCACGATTGCAGGGTAAAAGCTTCGCTTCTCTGTCGGGCTTACACCTACGCTAACAGTATTTTTTTTTTCAATTAATACCTTTTTCAGCTCGAGCTTCTTCCAACTCGATTATAGCCTGCATGCATGGCTTGAATTGAGTGAAGCAAAAAAAATGTATGGGGTGTTAATTGACAAAAAACTTGCAGCGAGTTGTTGTGTTGTGGCTGCGTTTGTGGCCCGTCTTAGTGGACCCTTAATCTTAAATAATGACGCGATTGGCGCAGTGGCTGAGCGATTAGCTTTTGCGCCATGGGTCGAGGATTTAATCTCACACGGATTAAAAATATTGTATCATTTGTATAGTCTATTACAGAATTTGTGGTATTGTGTGTATGGTTTTGTGTCATGACTTCTCAGTAAAGAGGATACATGTGCCATATTGCCGAGTCTTTATGACTTAGGTGCTGTTTAAAAAAAAACATTCGTGACAGTACGCATATTTTGTGACCACTTCACTCCGGACAAGTTAAATTGCGCGATCTGTAGATCTCATCACGCTGATCTCGAACGGTTGTCTTAGGATTGTAATTATGCTAAGCTTGTGCAGCTAAGACGCAGGCAATATAGAACAGCACAGTCCAGAATGTGCAGGGCGTAGCAGTTGACGCAAACCAAAGACGCAGACTTATGACACACATGACATTTGACACACGTCTGAGTTTCACGTGCGTGCTTCGCAGCTTACGTAGCTCTGTGCTTGTTCATACGTTACAAAATCTGCTCTTCTCTGCGCTGCGAGGAACTGCTTCGCCTGCTTCTCAGCGTATTCCTTAGCCTCAAGAGGGCAGCATACATAACTTATTTTCTCAGGGAAATACAAAACCTATTCGATGCCTTCCATTGACGAAATATCGCATCGTCATCATCATCATCATTTCAGCCGAAAGACGTCCACTGCTTGACATAGGCCTCCCCCAAGCATCGCCGCAACGATCGGTTCTGCGCCTTCCGCAATTCTTCGGGCTATGTCGGTTACATTCGTTCTCCTGCGAATCTCCTCATTTCTGATTCGATCACGCAGGGACGCTCCGAATATCGCATCATGAATACTTATTCTATCGTCATTAACTGAATTCCAGATGACAACCAGCTAATAGCGATTGAGAAGCAAGAGGCTGAGGGTCAGGAAAAGTCGGAGCGGTCCATCCGTGAACGTATATGTTTAGACGCGGCCACTCTGCCTGTGTCTTCACAAGCTCTGCTAGATCGAGTGGAGGCGCAGCAGAGGAGAATAGCAGCTTTGGAGGTCGCGGAGAAGGTAAATACTATATAATTTAGCAGTAGAATCTAACTTTCATTAAAAGTAAACTCTTCATCTCTTCATGACGACGTCTGTGGTCTAGTGGTTCGAGTGTTGGACTGCTGATCACGAGGTCGAGGGTTCGACTCCCACAGGACACCAATATTTATGTGACAAACCAAGTGAGAAACACCCAGACCAACATTTAGTCTGGGTGTTTCTTATGTATTATAAGTAAGTATTTACAAAAATAAATGTCCCAAAAATATTTGTTTTTTTTATCTCGCATTTCCCGTATCATCGAGTTGAGAAAGCAGAAATTAGAAAAGAAACAATTAAAGCTATAATTTGTATTTTTTCTTTATTCACCATAAAGTCCGCCATATCCTGTAAAACGTGACCAAAATCAGGGTTCCGCAATGTACATAGCTTAAAAGGTTTTTCTATCGAAACTACCATTTCTATTCCCAAATGATATTTTTCAGGGCAACGAGCTTCTAGTGTCCGAATACGAGAAGTCTCTGGCTGAAATCACGTCGTTGAAAGGTCAAGTGTTGAAACTGGAATCCACATTACTCGAGTCACAGATACGAACGCCGGTCAAATCCCCCGGGAACACGCAACCAGAACTTGATTACTGGAAGAGGTAAACATTTTGACCATAGTAACTATCAAGACGCAACGTGGTCGCTCACGATGGGCCTGAAAGGAGGCTCAAAGTCACTCAAAGGTCAATGGAGAGGGCTATGCTCGGAGTGTCCCTGCGTGATCGAATCAGAAATGAAGAGATTCGCAGGAGAACGAAAGTAACCGACATAGCCCGAAGAATTGCCAAGCTTAAGTGGCAGTGGGCGGGGCACATTGCTCGCAAAACAGATAGCCGATGGGGCTGTAGTTCTGGAGTGGCGACTGCGTACTGGAAGGCGCAGCGTGGGTAGGCCCCCCACAAGGTGGACCGACGGGCTGGTGAAGGTCGCGGGAATCCGCTAGATGCGGAAGGTGCAGGACCGGTCGTTGTGGCGATGCTTGGGCGAGGCCTATGTCCAGTAGTGGACGTCTTTCGGCTGAAATGATGATGATGATGAACTATCAAGAAACCCTTGCAATTTCAATCAGTCAACTCGGCTTATCTATAGCACAGAAGGCAAATTCCCGTAATTAAAAACGTTCAAAATATAGTTCCAAACGAATCTCATTGCTATAAATGAGAGTAGATGTTTCTAATTGCCGTTTATTGGTTACATTAATGACCTAAGTGTCACTAATAATCGCTAAACAGGCATCTACTGTAAGGAGACATCGAGATTCGTTTGAAACTATATTTTGAACGTTTTTAATAACGAGAATTGGCCTTCAGTCACAGATTACCTATTAGTTACTACGCTTCAGTCCACTGCTGGACATAAACACAGCGTACCTAATAGTACTCGTACTACTTAGGCTTTACTTTGAGATTAAGGGCGCGTTTTCATATCAGGCAAAATTATGCTGTTTTTCGGTACATTTTAAGGAATAACCAAACAAAATCCAATATAACTAATAACTACCTCGTATAGATTGGTTCTTCATCTTCAAATCACTTGAACTTGATCATCGAAAATTTTAGTTTTTTATAATGTAAAATCGATCTGTCGTTGCCATTTTTCACAAATTGGGATGAGTTTAGGTACATTTTTTGTGCTATTATTAACATATTTTACTATTTCTAAAAATACTATTTGTTGGCAAACATATTCAATTCTTAATGCTATTTTTTTTTTTTTATCTAAATGCCATAAATAGTCGCAGAAAAAATTAAAACCGAAACTTATTTTTTCACATCTTTTTCTCTTCTGGATGAATCTTAATCCATTGCATTAGGGGTTATTTTATTTTTGATACCCGTCTTGATTTATTGCACAAGCATTTTGAATGAAACTAGTCCGCGCGCGATCGCCGTCGAGAGTGGACACGTATCGCTTGTTTGGAGCGCCTCGAGTTGAAAAAGATCGCTGTACAAACACAAAATATTCGATAAACAAAATTTGATACTTGACAAAGTATGATTTTTATTCTATTTTATTTCGCTATAAAAAAATTTGTAAGAAGGGTTTCTAAAAGCCTATTCGTCCTGGACTTGGAGTGACCTGAAGGTGTACTTCGGTGACTGCTACTGGAACTCCTTGACGTGTTGTACTAGGTGAGCCGAGTTTGGGCTCGTTTTGTTAGTTATGATGAGACCTTACCTCCGGACTTGATGGAGTGACCTGAAGGTGTACTTCGATGACTGCTACTGGAACTCCTTGACGTGTTGTACTAGGTGAGCCGAGTTTGGGCTCGTTTTATTAGTTATGATGAAACCTTACCTCCGGACTTGATGGAGTGACCTGAAGGTGTACTTCAGTGACTGCTACTGGAACTCCTTGACGTGTTGTACTAGGTGAGCCGAGTTTGGGCTCGTTTTGTTAGTTATGTTGAGACTTTACCTCCGGACCTGATGGAGTGACCTGAAGGTGTACTTCAGTGACTGCTACTGGAACTCCTTGACGTGTTGTACTAGGTGAGCCGAGTTTGGGCTCGTTTTGTTAGTTATGTTGAGACTTTACCTCCGGACCTGATGGAGTGACCTGAAGGTGTACTTCGGTGACTGCTACTGGAACTCCTTGACGTGTTGTACTAGGTGAGCCGAGTTTGGGCTCGTTTTGTTAGTTATGTTGAGACTTTACCTCCGGACCTGATGGAGTGACCTGAAGGTGTACTTCGGTGACTGCTACTGGAACTCCTTGACGTGTTGTACTAGGTGAGCCGAGTATGGGCTCGTTTTGTTAGTTATGTTGAGACTTTACCTCCGGACCTGATGGAGTGACCTGAAGGTGTACTTCGGTGACTGCTACTGGAACTCCTTGACGTGTTGTACTAGGTGAGCCGAGTTTGGGCTCGTTTTGTTAGTTATGATGAGACCTTACCTCCGGCCCAAACTCGGCTCACCTAGTACAACACGTGAAGGAGTTCCAGTAGCAGTAACCAAAGTAACCTTCAGGTCACTCGATCAAGTCCGGAGGTAAGGTCTCATCATAACTAACAAAACGAGCCCAAACTCGGCTCACCTATTACAACACGTCAAGGAGTTTCAGTAGCAGTCAACGAAGTACACCTTCAGGTCACTCCATCAGGTCCGGAGGTAAGGTCTCATCATAACTAACAAAACGAGCCCAAACTCTGCTCACCTAGTACAACACGTCAAGGAGTTCCAGTAGCAGTCACCGAAGTACACCGTCAGGTCACTCCATCAGGTCCGGAGGTAAGGTCTCATCATAACTAACAAAACGAGCCCAAACTCTGCTCACCTAGTACAACACGTCAAGGAGTTCCAGTAGCAGTCACCGAAGTACACCGTCAGGTCACTCCATCAGGTCCGGAGGTAAGGTCTCATCATAACTAACAAAACGAGCCCAAACTCTGCTCACCTAGTACAACACGTCAAGGAGTTCCAGTAGCAGTCACTGAAGTACACCTTCAGGTCACTCCATCAGGTCCGGAGGTAAGGTCTCATCATAACTAACAAAACGAGCCCAAACTCAGCTCACCTAGTACAACACGTCAAGGAGTTCCAGTAGCAGTCACCGAAGTACACCTTCAGGTCACTCCATCAGGTCCGGAGGTAAGGTCTCATCATAACTAACAAAACGAGCCCAAACTCTGCTCACCTAGTACAACACGTCAAGGAGTTCCAGTAGCAGTCACCGAAGTACACCGTCAGGTCACTCCATCAGGTCCGGAGGTAAGGTCTCATCATAACTAACAAAACGAGCCCAAACTCGGCTCACCTAGTTCAACACGTCAAGGAGTTCCAGTAGCAGTCACCGAAGTACACCTTCAGGTCACTCCATCAAGTCCGGAGGTAAAGTCTCAACATAACTAACAAAACGAGCCCAAACTCGGCTCACCTAGTACAACACGTCAAGGAGTTCCAGTAGCAGTCACTGAAGTACACCTTCAGGTCACTCCATCAGGTCCGGAGGTAAGGTCTCATCATAACTAACAAAACGAGCCCAAATTCAGCTCACCTAGTACAACACGTCAAGGAGTTCCAGTAGCAGTCACCGAAGTACACCTTCAGGTCACTCCATCAAGTCCGGAGGTAATTCGTAAAAATATAAACAGCAAAAATATGTTTTTTGTAGGTAGTAGGTACCTACCAAAATTTTATTACAAAGAAATACGTAAAAAAAAAAGAATCTTTCAAAGTATCAAAATGAGTTCACTTGACTACTATTATCGAAGTTAGCGAGCGTACACTTGTGTGTATGACCCGTGTCAATGTAGTAGTTCGATTCTGTACCTATCAATTTTGCGAACGCGTCCTTAATAATGGGCAGCTAACAGCTATACATATTTCTTTGCTGTGTAAACATAGACAAGTAAGTCTCTAGTAGTGGTGTGAACTGGTTCTCAAATAACCGGATAATCACCGGTTAGAGTGAGTACCGGAGACTAATCGGTGATTTCACTTATCTACCGGTTATTTGATTTGTTGCAGAACGCACACAAATGTACATTTTTTTTTTCTTTTTTTTTGCGTCTTATTTCTTCTCATATATATAGATTAACGGCCAAAATTAATATCCAATCTATCCACGATTTGCCCTACTAGAGATAGAAATTTGACATAAGCTCATGACGACCTCTGTGGTCTAGTGGTTCGAGTGTCGGACTGCTGATAACGACGTCGTGGGTTCGATTCCCACAGGACACAAATATTTGTGTAATGAACATTAGTGTTTGTGTTGGTCTGGGTGTGTTGCTTATGTATTATAAGTATGTATTTACAAAAAAAAAAGTATGTAAGTATTATATCCATTGTCTAGTACTCATACCACAAGCTCTGCTTAGTTTGGGACTAGATGGTGCTGTGTAAAAATGACCCAAAGATATATTTAAAGATATATAAGCTCCATACAAAATATGTCAAATTTCTATCTCTAATAGGGTAAATCGTAGATAGATTGGATATTAATTTTGGCCGTTAGAGTATTTTGAATAACCGGAGATTATCCGGATAATCTCCGGTGATTCAATAAAATCTCCGCATAATCTCCGGAGGCTGAAATTGCCTCCGGTTCACACCACTAGTCTCTAGACGCACAGTATCACTGCATATCATACGCCCCGCCGCCGCCAATCAGGATGTCAGTCCGTCAGCGAGCGGCACCAATCATACGGAATCACGCCATCGAACTTTTGAGCCATCGTATCATAACGCGCCGTCCACCCCCCGGTAACAACAACCAACATTTTACGACTGTGTTTTCATGCAAAACTTTGTTTATGAGGGGTCTTGACTCTTGAGGCTTACTGGTCTATGTGTGTAAAGTACACGTGGAAATCAACTTGAAAAATAGTTCGGAGATTTTTTTTTTATTTGGTAGGATTTTACGTCAACATCCAAACTTTTATTTCATCAACTCAAGTCTATGGCAGTTCACTGCTGGACATAGGCCTCTCCAAGTTGCGCCGCCACAACAGTAGGTCCTTCTCCTTCCACATACATGCCACCCCAGCCTATTTTCTATTCTGTGACCCAGCTACCTTTTTCAGGTCGTTAGTCCACCAGGCTGGGGCCGCCCTAATTTGGGCTATGCTAGGTCCATCTTCCCATAGGCAGTCGCGTCCTTCTGCGAGGATGTTATATATTTCGCAGAAGGAAGCGGCGGAGCGGGTCAGAGAGGAAAGCTCCCTCGCTGATCCGACCCGCCGCAGGAGGACGGGTTGGCGCAGGCGGCTTTACGGTGACCTGATGCCGCCCTAAGAGAGGCCAACGGATGATAGATTTGGGAGTCTATCGTCCGCATTGCACGGCCCTCGAGCTGCGGTGATATTCCAAGTAAGTCCGGACATCGCCGAAGGAGATTTAGGAAGAAAGTGGAAGGCCCTGAAGGGGGCCGCGCTGGATGGGTCGCGAATGCCATGCATTGCAATTCTGGTCGCCCATCCACCCATGCGAGAATAGGGACACGACGGAGAAATATCTAAGATTGTTATGTATTAACTATACTGTATTTGATTTCCCATCAGTTATTGTGAAATGCTGAAGGAAGAGAACGTACAACTGACTCACAAGATCAACTCTATAGAGACGTTACCCACCTCTTCACACCAGCATAGAGTCAACGATCTTGAGCAAACCGTTCTTACGCTCAGAGGTAAGTCCTTATCAATTCAACTAAAATTGTCTGACACTTTACCGGTGAGAACACTGGTATTTTAGGGGCTAGTTGATTTTCGAGTTTTCGACTACCTACTAATTATCGCAAGTGAGCATCTTGATGGCTGAAAACCGAATCACAACACACGAATAATCCCGAAACCCAATGATATAAACAGTACATTATACGGTCTGTGATTAGTGCTTTGGAAGTATTCGAGCAGTAGATATTCCGGAAGATTTCTGAATCTACAAGACAAAATAAACTTCTTTGCCCTATTGCATGTGGTTTCCGTGGTTTACTATTTTGATAGCAACACCAAAATTAGTTATTTTATTGATGTCAGAACACAACCCACTTGTAGCTGATTAGATCCTAGCTGCACATTGTACGGTGTTTGTCACAAATTGTTCCAGGTGTTATAAACAAATTGCAAGCGGAGCAGAAGTCGGGCGGCGTCCACAAGAGAATTGACTCTAGACCCAGCAGTAGTCGTAGTAGTAACACGGAAAAGGTAACTACTGCCCTAAAAAGACACAAATAAGGGCAAACTATTGCCACTTCATCATCACTCTCATCTTTCATCTTAAGGGGTCATTGTACTCATCTGTATGAACAACTTCTATGGGATCAACCCTGAAATCGCGAAAACCAAATCAGCTGATCCCTACATTTTGTCGATTTATGTGAACACTTGTAGGGAAAACTGATATTTTTCGCGATTTTGGGTTTGGTCTCTTGTAAAAATTGTTCATACTGATGAGTACAATGACCCCTTAAGAGGTTTTCAGTTATTTCAATAACACGTTGTATATGACTTCCAAAGACCATTTATTATGTTTTTCTATTTATTTAAAAAGTGTATTATGTAATCTTGGTAAATAATAATTCAATCGTCTGATTTTACGGTTAATTATACGTGGGACACTCAGAAAGTTTTGCGAAACTAAAAAAAATTGTTCTATACGTACATATATTTTTATCAAATCTTTTCAAAGTACTTTCCACCAGCCTCTATACAAAGATTCATGCGCCTAAACCAGTTTTCAAAACACTTTTTCCAGTCCGCCGCAGACACCTCGTTTACAGCCTGCTCGAACGCAGCCAGCGCATCTTCCGGCGACGAAAATTGTATCCCTTTGAGCTGATTTTTTATTTTTGGGAATAAAAAGAAGTCACACGGTGCTAGATCAGGGCTGTAAGGAGGGTGACCCAGGAGTTTGACTGGCGTGCTGTCCAGGAAGTCCCTCGTTTTGAGTGCGGTGTGCGCAGGTGCATTGTCGTGGTGGAGCAGTAGCCCGCGGAGCCCTGTGTTTGGTCGCTTGTTGCTTATAACAGAGAAAACTTCTGGCAAACATTTGGTAGTATACCATTCGGCATTAATGCTTCTTTGATCCCGTAAGGGAATTGATACCAAGTGGCCAGTCAAATTAAAAAAAGCTAGCGATCAAAATCTTACCCCCGCTTCTAGATCGCTTCACTTTGGTAGGCGTTGGCTCATTTCGAAACACCCAAACAGTCGACTGGCGCTTGGTTTCTGGGTCGTATTGATAAATCCAGGACTCATCACCTGTAACGATGTCGTAAACACGCCGAGACGAGCCTGCTTCAAATTTGTTAAGCATATCACGGCACCATTCCACCCGGGCCTGCTTCTGAGCATCGGTGAGGTTGTGCGGCACCCAGCGTGATACTATCCTCCTCACGCGAAGATGGCTGTGTAGAATCTCGTGAACGCTTCCCGATCCAATCTTCAATATGTGTTGAATCTCCTGATATGTAATTCGCCTATTGTCTTGGATTAAATTTTTCACTGCTAGCACGTTTTCTTCGGTAACAGCCGTCAAAGGGCGACCGCTTCTTTCGTCATCCCCCAAAGTTGGTCGACCGCGCTTGAATTCGTTATACCAACGATACACGGTTGCCTTGGAAGGGCCTTCATCCATGAATGCCATTTGAAGTCTATCGTACGATTCATCCGGTTTCAGGCGACACTTGAAATCGTATAAAATCATAGCTCTAAAATGTTCCCGGCGCAGATCCATATTTCAGTGAGACACAATACTTTGAATTAACTCGCAAAAAATGTGGAGGGAAATTTTGAAATTGGAACTTACTTATTTTTACTTATAAATAATCATATTTTCGAAAAACATTATAACTGGCCAGTCTCCAATATATAAAAACTTTTTTTCGCAATACTTTCTGAGGGGCCTGGTAAAAGAAGGCGAAACTACGTTCTCAACTCCCCCTATTTTTTACGTGCCTTATATTTGCGAAGTCTGCCTTTTATTAATTTAATTCTGGAAAAACGTTGAAAGATGGTAAAATGTAGGATGTTTGATACGGAGCCACTGTCTTATTTATATTTAACTTGAAAAAGTAACAAAGCTCACACCTGTGACTTGAGTCACATTCTTGTCCCAAAAAAAATGTATTTTGTTTATTATTTTACAAGTATCAGAATTACTTTTATAATTTAGCATTGTCATTCCAAGTCATTAGAACACATGTTTATTTTTTTATTTTAGAGTATAATTATGTACGTAATAAAACATAAAATACTGAAATGTTTGTGCTAAAATACCTCTACACATTTTTATGAAAATAGTCATCTATCAACCTTCATTGTATGTTATATTAAAATGTTCTACCGTTTTTTAGAATAGAATAGCAAAAAAAAAAACTTTAATTCGAGCAAAAGAACTTATACACGCTGAAATTTGAGTCGCTTAATTCCCGAAAAGGGGTCATTGTATCTATTGGTCCCTACATTTCTGTTCACTTAAATCAAGAAAATGTAGGGACCACCAGTTTTTTTTTTCGTGATTTGACGGTTGTTCCCATAGTAAAAGTTGTTCATAATGATGAGTACAATGACCCCCTTTCGGGAAATAAGCGATTAAAATTTCACCGTGTATAGGGTTAGTAACAATTTTATTATCTTAAACCTACGTGTTAGTATACAGTTATAAATTTTGACACATGTAACTGACAGCAGTGGATTATATATGAACAATCCATTCTGTCAGCTATCATGTTCAGAACCCAGTTGGAGCTGGCCATGACTCGCGCCCCCAGTGATGCTGCACGCTTGCGCATTATAGTGTAGAAGCAGTCTACATGCGCCGCTGCAAACATCCCTGACGCACTGCAACGCCAAGGCAGCCCCATCAGTTTTCTGAACGCGTTATTATATTGGACTCGAAGGGCCCCATACGATGCTTGCGAATACTTCTCCCACAAGCTGCACGTGTAGAAGGATGCACAGAATGCTCTAAAGAGCGTCACCTTTACGTCTGAAGTACAGTCAAACCTGCGGGCCACCATATTCGCCCGCACGGACAGAGCCCTCCGTTCCCTTTCGATGTCAGCATCGTCCTATAAGTCAGTGGTGATCAAATGACCGAGATATTCGAATTGTTCCACTCGCTCGAGTGGAACGCAGTTTAGTCGTATAGGTGGCACATCCTGATGATATTTGGTCCCTGCCTCAAATACAATGCACTGACTCTTCCTTACATTATACAGTAACCCATGTTCTGTTGCGTACTTTTCACATGTGGTTAGTAATGACCTTATACCACTGTCTGACGCGCTCAGCAGCACCATGTCGTCTGCGTAACTTAAATTATTCACACAGACACCGTCTATGTGACAACCGACATGCTGACTGCTAAGCGCCTCAATCAGGGCATTCATGTACAAATTAAAGAGAGCAGGGGAGGTTAGCCCCCCCTGTCTCACCCCGCATCACTTTAGCCATCCACTTTCCTACTTAACTTTTCTCTTAACTATTACTTGCCATTTACCGTACTCGACACCAAACCTCGGACCGCCGCCGGCTGCCGATGATAATTTCCTAGCCAAATAAAGCTCAATATTACTTTGCCAGACCCAGGACTCAAACCTAGAACCTCAAGCTCAAGCATGAGACCAATGCCGCATGTCATACTCCACGGCAGAACCACTTTAACTAAATTGAGTAAAAATTTCAGGATAAATTGTAGATAATGTCTATATTTTTGTAGCTTAATATGAAAAATTGTATACTGTTAGTTTCTTAGAAAATATCAATTTAAAGTGGTCTTGCCACAGAGCATATACTCTCCAGCAGAACCACCTTGAAATAACAGTTATTTCACGCAGATTATGCAAAAGTTATAATATAAACAAATGTATAATAATTTTATATCAAAATAGCACTTACAATTTTAGGTTTATACCTATACTTATTGCTTTTTAGTAACATGACGATATTATATCTGAATGCGCCTGACATAAATTTCTTAGCAAATGTCTAGATTAATAGATACAAGAAGAAAGTACTATTTTGATATACAATTATTATACATTTGTTTATATTATGACTTGTGCATAATCTGCGTGAAATAACTGTTATTTCAAGGTGGTTCTGCTGGAGAGTATGCTCTGTGGCAAGACCACTTTAGATTGATATTTTCTATGAAACTAAAAATATACAATTTTTAATATTAAGCTACAAAAATATAGACATTATCTACAATTTATCCTGAAATTTTTACTCAATTCAGTTAAAGTGGTTCTGCCGTGGAGTATGACATAATGCCGCAGACTTCATGTACTTCACCATTGTTTTCAGGGTCGTACTCAATTGGAATCTCTTCGCGTAGAAATAGTAAATCTGAAAAGGACTATTCATGACAAGAATTTATTGCTCGAAAGATCAAAAGAAATGCTTAAAATGGCTGCCGAGAGGGAAGATGAATTGTTGAGAGAGGTAAGGTATCTCATAAACTGCAACTTGTAAGAAATCGAACTATTTCTGGATGATATCCGGTACTGTACACGTCTACTGTCCGAAAATATACCAAATTGGTATATTAGTTGGTTGGTTCTCTAAGGATTTTTAACTAGTGTTGTAAGAAACTCGAGTCCTAAGCCTTACAATGAGTTCTCTTTCTAGACTTGAGTCAGATAAAAAATATTCAGAGCTCAAGTCCTTTTGAATTTCAAGTCTTTTGTAGGTGTTTGACGACCTCTATGGTCTAGTGGTCCGAGTGTCGGACTGCTGATAACGAGGTCGTGGGTTCGATTCCCACAGGACACAAATATTTGTGTGATTGACATAAGTCTTTGTGTTGGTCTAGTGTTGCTTATGCATTATAAGTGGTACAAAAAAAAAGTATATTAGTATTATATCCATTGTCTAGAACCCATAGCACAAGCTCTACTTAGTTTGAGACTAGATGGTGCTGTGTAAAAATGTTCCAAAGATATTTTTTATTTTTTTTCAGAATGCATACTTACACCGGCATTTGGAAGAGATCACAAGACCAAAAGGAGGATTCATGTCGGCTTAAGTGATTTTTTTAATTTTAAGTGCCCATCGTACCTTTTATAATGTAATTTTCAGTTAATTAATGTAGATGTGTCCTTTGTCATTTTGTGTGTTTGAAATAAAAAGCATTTTAATCTTTCAACTTTGTGGTCGTTTATTTGCCGTCGCACATGATTCCACCAATACTTTATAAATCACAATATCTATTTACGTAACAAATTTTACAAATGAGCAAAATGTGAAGCACACTAATTAAGAGTATATATTTTGTTTTATAGCACAGTTGCGCGCTTACATAAAGGTAGGTAGTCAATGCAGGCTGCACACTATTTATTTATATTTATTTATTGCATATGGTTCGTCCATAGCATCCATATTGTCATTATTACCTACCAAACAATGCAGTACAGTGTTTGCCAATTACGGGTAAACACAACATTGGCTAATCAAGACGACTAACTGCTAAAAAAATACAGATTTTCAAACGATCTACATCAATCTAGGGCGATTGATTGACACTCAATGACTTCAATATTATCACTAGATACACATTTGTAGTACCGCACTTACGGTGCTACACACAGAGAAAATAATCACTACGTGTGCTACATTTTAACATTGAACATAATTTAACGCTCCTCTTTGCCAAATAAAAATTCGCCCTCGATTGACAAAACTTAAATACGCTCGGCGTACACGAATAAGACACAATTATTATTAACTAGCTGTGCCCGCGACTCCGTCCGCGTGGATGTCGGAAAATAACATCGTATTGAACACAATATCTTCAAATATATACATATATAAGCGCCTACACAGACGATTACACAATTTACCGACCATACTATATTTTGTTTTTACAACCAACCGGCTAAGGTGATGGAATTTCATGGAATTAGCCCTAAACTCCCTCATTCTGAGAAGACGCTCGTGCCTAGCAGTGGGAAGTAATTGGGCTGATTATGTTATTCTATAACACTAACCACATCCCTTCTTATGCTGAGAAGAGGCCCGTGTCCAGCAGTGGGACTGTAATGGGCTGGTAATGTTATGTTATTCTAGAATACTAATAATATCCAGTTCATTAACTCTTCTCATTTTGAGAAGAGGGCCATACCCAGTAGTGGGACAGTAATGGGTTGACTACGTTATGTTATTCTATATTTTCTAGTTTCTTAACTCTTCTCGTTCCGAGAAGAGGTCCGTGCCCAGCAGTGGGGCAGTAGGTAATGAGCTGATTATGTTATGATAATCTATTACACTAACAATATCCAGTTCCTTAACTCTTCTTATTCCAAGAAGAGGGCCATGCCCAGCATCGGGACAGTGATGGGCTATGTTATGTTATTCTATATTTTCTATAATACTAATAGAATCCAGTTGTATTTTTAGGAACCTGCAACCTGCATCCAACCAACAATCATGACCTCTACTTTGTATGCAACTTAATACAATAGAGGGGTCAAGCTGTATCGCTGGATCTACTCAACCGATTCAGATAAAACATACCCTATATTTTAAGTTAGACTAATACCAATACAAATGCTAAGTTTCATTACGATCCGTTCAGCCGTTTTCACGTGATGAGGTAACAAACAGACAGACAGACAGACATACATAATTTTTTTAAACGATTGATTCGTGTTCTATAGCTTATTTCTAGTCCCCCTAGCCGGTTTTCGCGAAAAAAAACTCAATGTACAGACTTTTCGACCTTTACAGTTTTATTATAGTACTAGCTTTTACCCGCGGCTCCGCTCGCGTTAAATTCTGCTAACCCACGTCAGTCCAGTCCAGTCCATTCCAGTCCAGTCCACTGTCCCGCTGCCCCGCTGCCCCGCTGCCCCACTGCCCCGCTGCCCCACTATCCCACTGCCCCACTGCCCCGCTGCCCACTATCCCACTGCCCCACTGCCCCGCTGCCCAGCTGCCTCGTTGCCCCACTGACGCGCTACCCCACTGCCCCACTACCCCTGTGCCCCACTGCCCCACTGCCCCGCTGCCCCGCTGCCCCACTGCCCCGCTACCCCAATGCCCCGCTGCCCCACTACCCCACTGCCCCGCTAACCCACTGCCTCGCTGCCCCACTGCCCCGATGCTCAGCTGCCCCACTGCCCCGCTACCCCACTGCCCCACTGCCCCGCTGCCCCACTATCGCACTGCCCCACTGCTTGCCCTCTACCCCACTGCCCCGCTACCCCGCTGCCCCACTATCCCACTGCCCCGCTGCCCCGCTACCCCACTATCCCACTGCCCCGCTTCCCACTGCCCCGCTGCCCCGCTGCCCCGCTGCCCCACTGCCCCGCTGCCCCACTGCCCCGCTGCCCCATTGACCCGCTGCCCCACGCCGCTGCTCCACTGCCCCGCTGCCCCACTATCCCACTGCCCCGCTGCCCCGCTACGCCACTGCCCCGCTGCTCCACTATCCCACTGCCTCGCTTCCCACTGCCCCGCTGCCCCACTGCCCCGCTGCCCCGCTGCCCCACGGCCCCGCTGCCCCACGCCGCTGCCCCACTGCCCCGATGTCCCACTGCCCCACTGCCCCGCTATCCCACTACCCCACTGCCCCGCAGCCCCGGTAACCCACTGCCCGGCTGCCCCACTGCCCCGATGCCCCGCTACCCCACTGCCCCGCTACCCCGCTACCCCAATGCCCCGATGCCCCACTGCCCCGCTGCCCCACTATCCCACTGCCCCGCTACACCACTGCCCCGCTGCCCCACTATCCCGCTGCCCCACTGCCCCGATGCCCCACTGCCCCACTGCCCCGCTATCCCACTACCCCACTGCCCCGCAGCCCCGGTAACCCATTGCCCCGCTGCCCCACTGCCCCGATGCCCCGCTACCCCACTGCCCGCTACCCCGCTACCCCAATGCCCCGATGCCCCACTGCCCCGCTGCCCCACTGCCCCGCTGCCCCACTATCCCACTGCCCCGCTACACCACTGCCCCGCTGCCCCACTATCCCGCTGCCCCGCTGCCCCACTGCCCCACTATCCCACTGCCCCGGTAACGCACTGCCCCGCTGCCCTGCTGCCCCGCTGTCCCACTGCCCCACTATCCCACTGCCCCGCTGCCCCGGTACCCCACAGCCCCGCTGCCTCGCTGGCTCGCTGCCCCGCTGCCTCGCTGCCCCGCTTCCCCGCCCAGCTGCCCCGCTGCCCCACTGTACCGCTGCCTCGCTGCCCCGCTGCCCCACAACCCCACTGCCCCACTATCCCACTGCCCCACTGGCCCACTGCCTCGCTGACCCGCTGCCCCACTACCCCACTGCCCCACTGTCCCACCGTCCCACTGCCACTGTCCTACTGTCCTACTGTCCCACTATCCCACTGTCCCACTATCTCACTATATCACTATCGTCCCGTCCCACTATCTCACTATATCACTATCGTCCCGTCCCATGTCCCACTGTCCTGTCCCATGTCCCATCCTATGTCCAGTCCCATGTGCCGTCCCACTGTCCTGTCCCTTGTCCCGTCTCATGTCCCGTCCCATTTCCCGTCCCATGTTCCGTCCCCTGTCCCGTCCACTGTCCCGTCCCCAGTCCCGTCCCCTGTCCCGTCCCCAGTCCCATCCCCAGTCTCATCCCCTGTCCACTCCACTCCACTCCACTCCACTCCAACGTACATAGTAATGTAATGTATAGTAATCCGCTCGTGCAAATGCATAGAAGCTTCGATCTGTCGGGTGAGTACGCAACCCACGAATTAATTTTTTTCTTTTTTCTTTCTTTCTTTCTTTCTCAAAACCCATACCAGTTTTTAAGTCAGATCATCAGCTTTCAAACAAAAAAAAAAACATCCAAATCGGTCCAGTAGTTTTAGCGTGATGCTGGAACAAACAAACAAACAAACAAACAAACAGACGTTTACAATTTTATAATAGTTAAGATATAGATAGATAGCTTGAAAAAATTGGAGACAGGTTGATGTCGTGTGCGGCCTGCATCAAAAAGGGAAAATATCTAGGAAAAAAATTAAAAACCTACATTGTGCATTAAATTGAAATAACTTTTATACTATTTATACTACATTTCACATTACTAAAATGCAACAGCTATCAACGTTGCAGTGTACAATACATAATTATTCGGTTTACCGAAAAATGGAAGACATTTTGTAAATGTTATACAAACGTTATACTGATATACATAATATAGTATACACGAGTCAATTCTATATGTACAGTTACCTACAGAGTCCAAAAATTATTACATTATGTAAGTACTTTTTAATTAAGTAGATAATTATTTGGTTCAATGTTGAGGTACTTACATACTAATATTCCAGAAAGATGATAAATTATTCTCTTAAAACAAAAAAATAACACGAAAATAATATAAAACCATTTTACTAGGAATGACAATGCACCTAGGTATGTGTTAACAAATAAATATAAAAATACATGTCCAAACCATACTGTAACAGCGTGTAAAATATAGCCCGTCTATGCTCGACTTGGCGGGGGCACTGCCGTGCCCCCAATAAAAATATTTTTCGTCTATGAAAAAAAAATACAAAAAAAAATGGGTGGTATTTATTTAAGACTTTAAAACGTTATAAGTACAATATTATTTCACAGTTTTCATTCTTAACAAGATTCCCATTCAAAACTTTCATTTTACAAACTACGATCTACATACAATAAATAATTATGTTAATACCAACTAGGTACTACCAACATCGCTACAGTATGCACAAACTTTAAGGCATGATTACACTTACAAATCTACGTTTTCTTAAAACCATACATCATGCCTGTATGCCAGAAGATGGAAGGCAGAATTCGAGGTACCTGTCTAGTTTCAGATTTTTCATCAATTTCTTTATTACCATTAGGGCACAATCACATCAACAGCTGCTACCTTATTTTTTACCAGTGACAGTAGATTCCAGTTGATAGTTTAATATTTTTTTATAAATAGTGTCAAATGTAGTTCGCCCTTCTTTGCTATAAATAAAATAATAAATAAATAAATAAATAATTAATTTTTGTATAAGCTCAAGTCAAAACTACAGCTAGGTAGTTAGGTACACATGGCTATCTACATATCAATCTTGAAGTTATTGCACCATTGTTTACTATGGGATCAAACCTGAAATCGCGAAAAAAAAGCAGCTGTTTCCTACATTTTGTCGATTTATGTAAACACAAATGTATGGAACAGCTGTTTTTTTTTCGCGATTTCAGAGTTGGTCCCATAGTTAAAATTGTTTATAATGATGAGTACTATGACCCCTTAAGAGGTTTTCAGTTATTTCAATTAAACGTTGTATACATATAGGCTTTCCGTACAATGACAGGTCAGCTTATACTGAAAATGTTTACCTTGATGTGTAGCTGTGCGTACCTACGTAGGTACTTGTAGGTTTACCTTAGGTAGACCTTTTGTATCCTCATGGTCTAAAAGAGTACCTACCGTTGAGGATATTATTCACATTTACGTTTACATAACAGCCAGCCTAATTGATTTTTAAAAATCTAAACGATTTTTACTTACTCTATAAAATTGTAATAAATTCTTGTATAACTTAATTAATACTAATAAAAAATTCTGCATCTCCCAATCAAAATCCTTCGTAATCCTTCAATCCTTCTTTGACCTTAATTAAATAGTTCTGGATTATGCCGGCGCCAGACTTAGCGTTTTTATCCAAAATATTTACGTTCTTCAGCCGATACAAAATGTACCAGGTATGTACAGTCAACAAATCGGAATCATGACCCACTCAGCTGATAATTCGTTTGAAATCGTCAAAACAGTAAGGTTTTCTTCTATGCTGCACTTAGGACATTTTGAATATTTATATTTGGTAAACTGTCACTGTCACTAGCTAATAAAATTGATAACAAGTCTGTTTCCAGGGAAATATCTGTTTAAGCTAAATTCAACCTAATTGTATTAAATGTCTGTAGGATATTAAGCTTATTGTGGGTCATGATTCCGATTTGTTGACTGTACCTACCTACAAGAAATGCGTGGTCATATTTTGTTTCATTCTTTCAGGGCATAGCATAGAACATTTTTACTATGAGACGTACCGTGAAATCGCAAAAAAAAAAACATGGTGTGTGTGTATTTATGTGTTGGTGGCGGAAACCGGCTACATGCGTTCCCGTAGTAAAAGACAATAGATAACATTTCTTTTATAATTATTTAGATTTCTATGATAACTACGGAATAAAGTTTATTTTGTATCGGCGAAATGGCACGAATATTTGAGCAAATAGGTACGCTTACACTCTGTTTTTTCTTACTTGTCTTATTTAGTAAACAATCTTGGCATGACTTTTATATGCAATTCGTAAATAATAATTATTAAAAGGTATTATTTTAACAATGAGACCTTGGACGAATAAAAGAAGGCGGACGGAATCTCGCTAAACAAAAAGTGAAGCACCCATAGTAAGACGGCTCGCTTAAAAGTACGGGCTGGCACGCACAGATTTACATACATAGTAAGACAAAAAGCCGCGATTACGCAAGAAATCTCGTATGACGGTAGTCATTGTCATAATGTCACAAATAAAATAATAATATATATCTGGTGTTAAAATCCTTTCGAAATTATGGTGGGTTTCGGAAAAAACTAAGTGCTTCAATCTTTTCTTAGCGATATTCCGTCCGCCATTTTTTATTATGCGGCATAACATAACATCAAGCCTGTATTTCCCCGAAGGGGTAGACAGAGGTGTAATAGTACACCCACATTTCGCCAGTTATGTTATAGTCCCATGTAATAGGGGGCGAGCCTATTGGCACAAATCCAGACTCCGGGCCGCTACTGAGAATTTCCTAATGAAAAAACCCAATAACACTTTGCCCGACCCGGGAATCGAACCCAGGACGCCACGCTCAGCAGTCGAGCTCGCGACCACTAGACCAACGAGGCAGTAAATAAATACATAGTAGTAATAATACGTAGACATACTAAATAAATTTACATACAACACACGTCCAAATGCACATGTGCAGAACTAGTAATTATATTTTTATCAGTAGTTATTTGACTTAGAGAGACATGCCAAGATTGTTTACTAAATAAGACAAGAGAGAAAAAACAGACTTTAGGTGTACGGTAAGTTTGGCGCGAAAATAAAAAATATCCGTCGGAAATATATAGCTTATCATCAGATATGCAATGTTCGTAAACTAGGAATGTAACAAACAACAGCACTAAATTCACGATAAAACATTCATCACAAATATTTAGAAAACTATTAACTACGAAAAAATTGTCTATTAAAATAAATAATAGTGTTAAATTAATCTTGAACGCCATTCGATTGCAAGAGTTTACACTGAAAAACGATAGAAAAAACAATTAGGTATGTATTTGTCTTAACAAATAATAATAAAATGTATATAAGTACCTATGTTTAAGTAAGTAATAATCATTAATAACCTAATTTAATCATTAATAATTAATTCATAATTAATGAAATATTTGTTAACACAATGATTAATTAATAAGTAGTTAAAAAACTATCAACACCTATCTAAGTTATTCAATAACCATTAAAACATATTAATAGTCAAGAACATCCAAAGTCTTTAAGTACCTAATGAATCAGTTGAACAAGTTATAAATATTTTCGTATTAAGAACATTATTTATACAACAACACAATGTATGTATACAACGTGTAATTAAATTAACTGAAAACCTATTAAAGGGTACTCATCAGTATGAACAACTTTTAAAACGGGACCAATCCAGAAATCACGAAAACAAATCATTTTGTCGAGTTATGCGAACATAAATGTATGGAGCAGCTGTTTTTTTTTTTCACGATTTTGTGGTTGGTCCCATAGTAAAAGTTGTTCATAATGATGAGTACAATGAGCCCAGTTATTTCAATAACACGTTACATAGGTAAAAGAATAATAATACTGTTAGTTTCTAGCACAGAATTTGTTCGTCATGCAATCATACATAAAGCGACTTAGTTAAAAAAAAAAATAACAAGGGTTTGCCTAAATAAAAATAAATAAATCATTTATTCAGGACCAAAACATTTTTATTACATATTGTTTAAGCCCGCCAAACTGTATAACAGTTTGTCGGCCTCATTCATCACTTTCCGAAAGCCATCTTGTTTTCTTATGTACATCCAAAGAAAACCTTAACGATATATATTTAGAACCTTGTTATATTAACTCTGAGTTGTATGTGAAGTTAGGAGTATCTTGTCAGATACCAATACAAATTGAGAAGAACCCCCGCAGTCTACAGTCCGCAGTCAAGGTTTTCATAGGCTACAATCGGCAAAGAAAAATCTTAACTTAGTCGAGGTTTTTATAGGCCGACTGTGCAATTGGCAAAGAAAAACCTTAACTTGGTCGAGGTTTTCATAGGCCGACTGTACAATTGGCAAAGAAAAAACTTAACATGGTCAAGGTTTTCATTGGCTAATCGTACAATCGGCAAAGGAAAATCTTAACTTGGTTAAGTTTTTTATAGTCAAATAAAGTTATCTTAAACCCAGTCAACGAGTAATAAAACAAGACCTAATATTAGTTTAGAAATATCTTGCGCCCCATGAAGCATGCAATAATTAACTTAATTATTAAAAGAATAAAATAACAAACCTTGTAGAGTTTACATCCAAAAGATGCGCTAGCAAGCATTCAAAGCACACACGGTGTCATCTAGAAAACAAACTACTACTCAAACTGGTCACACAAAGCTTATTTAATTTGTATTTATTATATCTTAAATAATACAATTATTAATGTTTATCATGCATGTTTGTTAATGTTGGTACTATCGTGGATATAAGTAGAAATTATTTATTGATTTTATACAACAATGGAAAAAAAAACGCTCAAACTGTTCGAAATAGTAACCGGCAAATAACTTGAACAACGGTGCGATGGTGCCACTGCACATGGTACGGTCACGGAGTAAGGATGTCTCTTTATACTATGGTACGGTAATACTTCGATATATTTTATCTATAATCGAAGCTGTACCTTGTTACACTAATGACATAAATGTTAAAGTCGTTTAAATTATTAGTTAAGAGGACGCTCCCAAAACGCAATTCCCACCCTCGCACTCCCATTATACACCGCAACTGCGGGTCGCTCTCGTAAATTGAATGCGAGTTGCAATAGAGCTTATTTTCGAGAAAATAATTCTCTGGCGTTTTACTACGGAAATAAATGACGTAAGTCTCAAAACAGTTTTCGTTTTATTACATGAATACTAAACAATCTATACAAATTTCCTCTAGCCAGTATTTAATAAACTTTATTTTGTTTAGCTAATTTAAATAATAATGGATAAATATTTGAAAAATCTCTAAAAATGCATGATTTTGAAAAAATCTAAGTATCGAACAAAAATCAACCAATTATGTAATTGTCTAGTCAAACGATAGATAAAGGTTCAAAAAACCATATATCTTAATTTGACATTCATCAAGCGTGTGTTTGACTAAGCATATGTTTTCAAAAGTCACCTCATTTTGGGAGCCTAGCCTTAAGCTAGTAAGTTATTTGCCGGTAACTATACCCATCCTGTATTTGGTACCTACTTTGAGAACCTGTCCTGCGCACTACCGTGCTCTTCAATTACATGCTACTGTATGATTTCGTCATCAATGTCTATAAAATTTCTATCAATCAATGGTAACTTTTAAGAATTTAAAGATTTTTTTTCCTAACATTATTAGAAAATGTGAAAACCTAACACAAACATTATGTCATTATAGGCAAAAGTCGGATAGATGCGATACGTAAATGTAACAAAGTAAAATTCGAATTTTATTGTTATTTTTACGTCATATTAATGCTTTAGATTGTAACTAAAACTTGGATGAAGTCACGGCAAATTAATTTCATATTTAATTCTCCGTTACATTTACCGTTATTAATTAGCATAACCAGAAATGAGTCAAACGTAAATTATAAAGAAATAAATAATAATACGAAACTGTTACGTCAGTTTTATAGGTGGTTTGCTTTGTTTACACATTATTATATTCAACTATACGTAATTATGGGAAAGTTCAAAGCCCGCTACAAGTTTGGGTAGCCTACAACTTTGACTTATTTACTTTTTAGGTATACAAATAGCTATCTGTTCATGTCTGTTAATATTACATTGTTATGTTATTACTGCGTATGACTTAATTTTTTGAATAGAAGTCTCTAATTAGACCACGTACCGTAAAATACATACAAACAGATAATTATCTAAGTCATAATCCAATAAAAATACAAAAAAAATATACTACAGTCTACTTTCTACAAGCGGTAGCTGAAAAGTACCCAGGAAGGATTAATACTAAAACTAAAGAGGAAGATGAACCAAATACGAAAAAATTCTTAATAGACGTGCTGTTCTATTTTTCCATCAACTTTAAAGTAGATAAAAGGACATCATTCAGTAAATTATGGATCTAAAGAAATAACAGCCAACCACAGACATTTTATAGCATATTTTTAGGGTTCCGTAGTCCTACAAGGAACCCTTATAGTTTCTTCACGTCCGTCTGTCCTAATCCTTTACAGCATAATAACTTCTACAGTTATAAACATAAGTAAATGAAATTTTGTTAAAAAATGGTTTAGATATAGATCTAAATTTAAAAAGAATAAAAAAATCTTGGTAACGTATTTTAGGGGTGGCGCCCATACATGTGAAATGGGGATGAATATTTTTTTTTCGCTGCACCCCCTCGTGTGGAGTATCATTGAATAGGTCTACTAAAATTAAGGTAATGTTTCATACATAACTTTTTCATCAGGTGTACCATCTGCGAAATATAGCCCGCCAAAGTGGCTTGCAATGTGTCCCCCCCCCCAGCCATTTCTAAACTATGCAACGTAGAAACTTCCACATTGATAGACCTTTGTAAAAACTCTCTTTTAAAATTATTTCGAGTATAATTTGATAATAAATTTTTGAGTAATAGAGAGAAAACTGAAAAATACTTAAAACGTCCTAGTTCAAAGGTCATTGACCTTAGAGAAAAATGATATTAGCAAATAATGATCCTTTAGCTACTTTCTATTTAAAAAAATTACAAAAAGTAACTTTGTGTTTTATTGAAATGACAAACTTCTTAAATTTGGCGCTGTACAGCGCCATCTAGCGGCTAGTAGCAACACTCTCTAAGTCGCCAATGCTGCCGTCTATTGCATTTGGCACTTTATAGCGCCGTCTAGCGGCGGCTACTAACAACACTATCTGAGTCGCTAATGCTGCCGTCTATTGCTAAAACTAAAATAGCCATGATTAATATTCGATTTGATTTGTTTGAACCTAGGAACCCTATAATACTGAGCATGGCCCGACATGCTCTTGGCCGGTTTATTTTACTATGTCTGTGCAGATTTTACCTATTTAAGGTCCTACATTATTAATCCGAAATATTTGAAGTGGTGGATCTACTCATCATAACAAACAACATTTACTCCCATAGGACCAACCCTGAAATCGCCAAAAAAATATCAGTTGGTCTCTACATTTGTGTTCAGTTAAATCGATGTAGGGACCACCTGTTTTTTTTTTCGCGATTTCAGGGTTGGTCTAATAGTAAAAGTTGTTCATAATGATGAGTACAGTTACCCCATTTCGGGAAATAAGCGTTTAAAATATCAGCATCCTATAGGTAAAATTAAAAGTAAACCATCATCAATTTGAGACCGTATTTTATTACCACGTCTTTATTAACTCGCTTTCAGCCTTATCAGTCTGTTCGGTACAAATTTTCAATCGATTTTGTACTTACTTCCCGATGACTTGAAAATTTAAACAGAGCTCAGAACTAGATGACAATGCAATATTAAGTCGCGTTCATTTTAAAAACGTGATATACCTATTTAAAAAATCTGCTTCATCAAATTATTTAATTTCAGAACAGCACGTCTACCCCAATTACATTTTTGCTACATACAACGTGTTATTGAAATAACTGAAAACCTCTTAAGGGGTCATTGTACTCATTAGTGTGAACAACTTTTACTATGGGACCAAACATGAAATCGCGAAAAAAATATCAGCTGTTCCCTACATTTGTTTTCAGATGAATCGACAAAATGTAGGAATCAGACGATTTTTTTCATTATTCGCGATTATGTGGTTGGTCCCATAGTAAAAGTTGTTCATACTGATGAGTACAATGACCCCTTAAGAGGTTTTCAGTTATTTTAATAACACGTTGTATATCAAGCCATCATTTTATACTCTATGTTCACTACAAGCGATCATGCTTTTTACATTGCTTCTATGTATTTATGCTTATCAGGCAAAAGCCGTTAAAAACGCAGACAGGGTTCATGCACAGTATTACTCTTTGGTTACCTGCACAGCAGGTTTCTCCTCATACAAGGCTCTTAGCCTGCTAGCTAGAGGGGGGGTGAACAGCTCCGGGTCTGGGTGGGAACGGCCCTGGCGCTCCCAAGGCTGCTTCTGTTTCCATAGAAGTGATATCGCAGTTCCAACCGCTATTACCCAGATGAATCCGATCTGCGAACATTTTATAGTGATATTTATTTAGAAGTTATCCTGAGTACAAAATATATTTATATTTAGAAAAAAAATTGTTCCATGTGGTGCCGGACGTAAAGAATTGCACCACCCTATCTCTTCTCATGGGCGTCGTAAAAGGCGACGGAGGGATTCACCAGAGAATGGGCAGCAGCGTTCTCTGAGTATTAACCAACAAACTGCGATCGCCAACCCGCCTGCCAAGCGTGGAGATTATGGCATATCCCCCCAACATATGCTTGGGGGAGGCCTATGTCTAGCAGTGAACGTCTTTCGGCTGAAATGATGATGATGAGAAAGATACAAGTTGCGAGCTTTGACTATATTCAAAGGTTGCGAGACATGATTAAGCAACATTGCGAACGTCAGCCGTGACAAATCTATAGACAAACATGTCAATGTACAAGTTTTTAGTCAGTCCAAACACAGCCAACAACAAATCTTGAGATCTGTCAAAGAATTTACCCAGTTTTCTGCAGTGCGAACGTAACAATCAACAAAACAAGTTGCGAGATTAGTTTCATATGACAAGTTTCGAAACATTACATGTTAATTTTTTTGGTGCAAACTCACAGTAATGTACCTATTTACAAAAAAAAAGTATATAAGTATTATATCCATCGTCATAGTACAAGCTCTGCTTAAGTTGGAACTAGTGCTGTTTAAAAATGTCCATATTATTTATAATTCTTTACGTCCGGCACCACACCCTATATCTTCTCATGGATGTCGTAAAAGGCGACTAACGGCCAAAATTAATATAGGCAAGCGTGGCGATTATAGCATATCCCCCTTGGGGGAAGCCTAGATGTCCAGCAGTGGACGTCTTTTTGCTGAAATGATGATGATGATGGTGAGGTACTTATTACCTTATGCCTTATATTATTTCATTAAGATTAGCCCGTATCTAATTCCTAGCTCGTGGATTCCAAGATCTGCGAGGTTAAACCTGCGTTAGCCGCGGTCACCCGCGGATGGGTGACCATTTCTTTACACATGAAACCTCTTCTTTCCTTGAGGATCACTCTCGATTGCCATACGAATGTCTATGGCCATATGGCATTTGACGACGTCTGTGGTCTAGTGGTTCGAGTGTTGGACTGCTGATCACGATGGTTTGATTCCCACAGGTCTGGACACAAATATTTATGTTACGACTGAAATCGCGAAAAAAAGTTTGGTGGTCCCTACATGTAACGATTTAAGTGAACACAAATGTAGGGACCAACTGATTTTTTTTTTGTGATTTCAGGTTTGGTCCCATTGTAAAAGTTGCTCATAATGATGAGTACAATGACCACTTTTCGGGAAAAATGCTATTAAAATTTCAGCATGTATACGCTATAAGGCATCACTTTCCATTATGTGGAAGGGCCCACAGGCCGCCGTCCTAATTGACAACTTTTTTTTTTTTTAAATCATTTTTACGACACTAAACCAATGGGAAACAGGCGTGATAATATGTATGTATGTAATATGTAAACTAAGAAATTTCTATATTCAATGCCAAAAAACCACTCATACCGGAAACCACACAATACTTGATATTAATTACATAAATGTTATTGATAACGTCAGATTTATTATCTCTGTTACACAATAATCTTCCTTTTTCCCGAACCTTTTGACCCAACGACCGACCGTGAGCCCATTCAAGCGCGTATGTATTCATAACAGATATTATTATAATGAATGATTCAAGATGGATTCAAGTTCTTCTAAACAAACAGCAAAGAAACTGATTTATGTTATGTGTGATGTAATCTGTTTAGTGAAGTAAGAAAATTAAATAATGCTGTGTAGATATTACGTTACCAGACATAATGACTAAGAATGTAAACAAGATAATTAAATTGAGGTAGGTACTACTACATACTTGATTTTATTGGTAACGAATACATCGCGCTTTGTTTTCAATCTATACTTCTATACTTATTTTTTATATAATAAAGATGAAGAGTTTGTCTGTTTGTTTGTTTTGTTGAACGCGCTAATCTCAGGAATACTGGTTGGAAATGAAAAATTATTTTTGATTCGGATAGTCCATTTTTTTGAGGAAGGCCTACGATCAGTAATACCTACGTATGTATGACATTAATGTTATTGTAAATTATTACAAAATACGAGTACCTATGATAAAATAGAAGCATCGTATTGTAAAAAGTTAATTGAAAAACAAAATAGCGAGACTGGCCGTCTAGACAAATAACAATAAGGAAATTGTTTGATGCCATGAGAAAATCAAGAAGACGTTAGAAGAAATCCTGTTCGGCAGTCGTATTTGGAAAAGTGTATCAAATGTAGAACGAGACTGAATCTGGCAAGAAGTTTGCAAGACTCAACAACCAGTTTCAACTGGTTATAAGTCACTATAACAGACATTTCGGTCAAATAGGGAGGTCAAGATCTTCGGCTATGATAAAAACAAATAAAAGAAAAACAGATTAAACTACATTTCATTGACTTACCGGACTAGTCCACATGTAAGATATTCTATAGGGGTAGAAGTAATCACTGGGCTCGATGGCACTGTCCACCGCTTGCGTCACGTTGAAGACGCATCCTTCCACGCTGAGGGGCAACTTGGTCACTGGAGGACGTGGTCCTCCGAAGCTTATCCAGAGGGTCATCGCCATACCGCTTAGTAAGGATAAGGAAACAGCCTGGAAAGAGAAAAGATATTTGAGACTGGTAAACTTAAATCCATTTGTGTTCAAATCCGTTTTTGAAGCTTGAGGAAAAAACATTAGGTAAATGTACCTTTCTTTTTTTTTTTTGCTTCTAGGAGGAAACCTTCAACAGGCTGCCGGCCTCATTGGGGACGGAGGCCGGGGTGTGTGGGATTCTTACCCACTAAAACCCCCTCAGTGGCCGTCTTCAACATAATAAGGGGAGACTGGGAAATTAATATACCTCCGGAGCCCTCCCTATGCTACGCCTGTGAGGCACGTCTTAAAGGAGACTATTTGTCTCCTTGTGTCCTTCCCTGTGCACATGGTGGCACGTGACCACAGCGTGCTGCCGCCACCATTGAACGATCTTAAAGTAATACAGTCTTAATTTTCCATTTATTTACGGTTGACACCACGTAAACATTGCCATCGGTCACGGCAGCACAGGTTCTTAACCCGGAGACAATTCGGCATAACAAAAACAATCTGTCAGGATAGCCGTGACGACAAAATGCCTGAACCACTTAAAATATGATTATTTTAAGCAGAAACCATATCGCAATAATAATATCATAATCAATTTATTGGTAAATTATACACATAGATATAAATTGTGGGCATAGGCAGGACACATTGCAAGAATGGATACCAACCACTGGACGAGATTTTTTAGAGCAAATACTCGAGGAAGAGGCCGACCACCGCAGCGATGGGTCGACGAAATTAGACGTAACGGAGGTTATGACTGGATGAGTCGGGCACAAGACCACCAGGAATGAAAAAGGAGGGAAGAGGCCTACATCCAAGACTGGATAAACGACAGGCTCCAATGATGATGATGATGATGATAAATAGTGGAAAGAAAAAATCGCTCACGAGCAGGATTCGAACCTGCGACTCCTGGCTCAGTACGCCAGTGCTTTAGCCACTAAGCTACCGTGAACACTGCTCGTGGTATCGAATATAACTTCCACTTCCGTCTTTCGGTGACGTCAGCAACATCCCATTGAGAAACAGACCGTGCTCTTCAACCGACCATATTAACTTTGCTAACTGCAAACTGCAAAGTTAATTCAAAGTCGTATAGATGTGCCTACCCTTACTAATTATTTTATTATTTTTAACGCATTTACGCATGAGAAGCGAAATCTAAAGATATAAATTGTGAAAAAAAAAAAAAAAAAATATTAACCCCTAAACTAACTAACTTCCTGGAGCTATATATCCAGCAACCAACTTGGGAACTTACTGGTGCCTAAAAACCATGAAAAATTGTGATTTTGAAAAAAATAAGTATATTACCACATAATATTCTAATTGGGTTGACAGAGGCCTTGCGTTAATTCTGTTAACTACATGTTGTATGCCTACACGCCATGGTTAATCAACTACCATAAAACACTGAGAGTACAGAAGTCAAGCTCATGTAGGTATGTATGTACTGCTGACCTGTGTAACACACACACACTGATATATAGCGGGTGGCACTCGCGCTCAAATTGTTCTAGCCACAGATCCAGCGTGTTCTGAGATTTCGTGTCCATGAGCGATGTCTATGTGTGCGTGAGTTATTGGTCAAGTCGGCCAACAAAATCTCGGCCAGGTGGCCGAGTTGTGATGATTTAATTTTGTATTGGATAACCCGACCAAGTGTCTAAAGTACAGTCGGTTACAGAATGCTTAAGGCATTTTATGTCAATATTATTTTGAAATAAAAATAATTACTATCTCGTTCCATAGGTATATGAATATTTCGTGCGTCGACGATTTATTTAACAAGGATGGTCGCGATTTGGATTTCATAATCATAGACTACATTCTTATTGTATTATAATTTTTTTACAGTATAGGATGGCGAAACGAGCTAAAGGCCCACCTGATGTTAAGCGGTTACCTTGCCCATAAAAACTGCAATACTATAGGTCTGTTACCTAAATGGTACCGCAAGTCGGTTCGTCAAACCTAAGTATTATAGTATCTGTGGCCAAACTGAGATATGAAGATAGAAAGTCTCATGTGATTGTAATTTCACCGGAACCCGTACCCTTCAGACCGAAACACAGCAATGCAAGCATCACTATTTACTTCTGTACTCTCGGTGATTTGTGATACTACCGTTAGACTAATCTTATTTTTCTAAACAATATTGTTTGCACTTACTCTCTCGTTGGCGTACGTAGTAAACATTCCGAGAGTGAATACCCCCAGTAGGGGCCCTCCTACTGCTCCGAAGATCGTCAGGGCTGCCTGGAGCACCCCTCCCAGATATTCAGCGACGAAGGCCAGTGCTAAGAAGACCAGGCCGTATGCACAGGCGGCTAGCTTCGTCAACCATGGCACGTAGGAAGGCGGGACCTTGCACCATCTTTTGGAGAAAATACAGGTTAATTTTTACCTCATTATTAACCCTTTATTCAACGTGTTACAGAAGTAACTGAAAACCTCTTAAGGGGTCATTGTACTCATCAGTATGAACAACTTTTACTATGGGACCAACCCTGAAATCCCGAAAAAAAATCAGCTGATCCCTACATTTAGTCGATTTATGTGTCGACAAATGTAGGGATCAGCTGTTTTTTATTTTCGCGATTTCATGGTTGGTCCCATAGTAAAAGTTGTTCAAATTGACGAGTACAATCATCCTTCAAAGGGTTGTTAATGAATTAAAAATGAAATAACCCAGTATAAGTAGTTCGTGTAAGAAATTGACTGAGGAAGTTAAATAAAAACCTGCCAAGTGCGAATCAGACTCGCGCTCTGAGGGTTCCGTACCTTCCTTAACATTACACAACATCACGCCTGTATTTCCCCGAAGGGGTAGGCAGAGGTGTATTAGTACACCCACATTTCGCCAGTTATGTTATAGTCCCATGTAATAGGGGGCGAGCCTATTGCCATTGACCGGGCACAAATCCAGACTCCGGGCTGCTACTGAGAATTTCCTAATGAAAAAACCCAATAACACTTTGCCCGACCCGGGAATCGAACCCAGGACCCCACGCTCAGCAGTCGCGCTTGCAACCACTAGACCAACGAGGCAGTCGTAAAAAAGTTAGTGTAATATGAGGTTAGTGTAAAGGTGGGCACTGACGACGTAACCATTCCGACGTCGTTTTAATGACCACTTCCAACAAATAGACGTCCTATTTTTTTAGCACACTGACGATCAATCCATCGCGTATACGTTCTTGGTTCTAGAATTTCATCAACGCGCTCACGTCATTGTAGGTGCTTGATAGAAATGCAGGTAAACTAAATGCGTGAACTACTTGCACATAGCCAAAAGTTTCGATGTTGCAAAAATGCGGGCCGAGTATCTGCGTCCTTTACTGGCGGCGGCCACAGACGTACTAGAGATGCTACGCATGCGGCGGCGCAACGCGGAATGAAATAAAAATGGACGTAGTTTTGCACATTCACGGAGCGTTTCGACATATTCCGGGTGGCGTAGTGCAAGTTTTTCGCATTGACGATCACTCCAAAACCACAACGCGATGACGTCCAAGGGGCGTGGCTTGGTGGATTTCTACCCGATTGGAATTCCACAGCCAGGACGTCGTTTTAAAAATAGTATACATTTTCAACATTCACGGACAGATTTTGGAATATAACCACGCCATTCGTACGGTTGGAAGCATCGTCAGCGGCCACCTTAAGATATCATTGAGTAAAAGAAATATTTATCTTATATTTAGTTAAGTATAATAGGTTTATCTACAGAGAAGAAAAATAAAATTAACTGTTTATTCTGAATATCATGGAAATCAAAACGCACACGAAAGTAAACCCATAAAAAGTTCAATAAAACAAAACAGCCGTGACAAGTTCGTTTGCATACCTCGTATGTTTGGTTCCACTTCCGGTAAATATGAGGGGAAAAATAAAATAAAACTCCAATTAAAATTTTAACCAAAAAAACTACTATAAACTACTGGTACCTACTTAAAATTCTACCACATACAAAAGAATTCATTTATAACGACTTCGCTTATAACGACTAACCGGTTTTAGCGACGATAATGTTTACTCAAGTTAGGTTTCATAGTTAGTTACTGAGAAAATGTAACCGTTTTGTGCGACTCCGGTTTAAGCGACCAACTGCTTATATCGACCATTATTTATGATAATACGACGCGCAATGTTTTTTTTACACAACCTACGCACCAATACCATCAATACCTCGGCGCCCCAACTTCACCCCGCCCCGCGCGCTTCACCTCTCCTTATTGGCGCGCGTAAATCACAGTTAATGTTTGTAGAAAAAAAAAAATATGCATTTGTGATTCCTACAAAATGTTTTATTTACCTTAATAGGAAAATCAAACATTCGCATTTATAGTACATATGTATTCGTAAGTTAAGTACATTATGTACTTAAGAAATAATCCTGCCGTTTTGTACGTCATCCGGTTATTACGACATAGTATCGCCGGTCCCTTGAAGGTCGTTATATCCGGATTCTACTGTACTTATACATTTTTTTTTTGTTTATACTAAATTTGAAACGGGGTTATTGTCCTCATCATTATGAACAACTTATACTATGGACACAAACTTGAAATTGCAAAAAAAAAAACTGCTGTTCCCTACATTTGTGTTCAAATAGGTATTATTTTTGCGATTTAAAAGTTGGTCCCATAGCATAGAATAGAAATTAATACTATCCACCTTTGACCTATCCACAGTACCTAAAAGTTGTCAAAAATAATACAATAATAATAACAACAAGTAATAATAGTACAAGGATCTATTCAGGTTTAGTATCATCATCATCATCATTTCAGCCGAAAGACGTCCATTGCTGGACATAGGCCTCCAAGCATCGCCACAACGACTGGTCCTGCGTACTTGAAGGCGCAGCGTGGGTAGGCACAAGGTGGACCGACGACCATGGTGAAGGTCGCGGGAATCCGCTGGAGATTTAGTATACTTAAACTAGAACTAATGTTGTACATCTCAACTTATAAAAAGTTCGTAGGGTCTGTTGTCTCACCTGCCAACATAATCATGTAAAGTTACAGCAGCTAATGCGTTGCAGGAGGCAGATATAGTGGACAATGAGGCACTGAAGATGCCGGCTACGAAGAGTCCCGCAAGACCCGGCACCCCCCTCATGGCTTGCACCACGTAAAACGGCATCAGCTGGTCTATCTGTAGGAATTAAATAACGTTAACATTTATTCCAGATTTAAAAATCCTTATATCCATTAAAAAGGTTAGGTTGGATTAAGTAAAATACAAACTGTAACTTGATACACGCAATCTTTTGAATACGTATGCCAATCACAAAGTAAAGAAAGGGAACAGAGGCTAAGCTTCTAAAGACCGTGCAAATTTTATAGCTATTTTGGTAGGGTTGGCACACGTAGATAAAATTAAATTAACAAAACGTTTATCAGCTTTTTTTTATGTACTCTCAGGATCCTTCGCGGTTGTCGACAAAATCCCTTGAACGAATTCTGCTACATTACACGTAGCTAGATAAATCCGCACATGAATTCGAAAAGTCAGAGGTGCGGGCCGGGATCGAACTCTCATCCCCCTGCATGGAAATCAAGCGTTCAACCACTAGGCTATCACTGATCTGCTTATCACTTGCTTTAACGGTGAAGGAAAACATCGTGAGGAAACCTGCACACCTGAGAGTGCTCCATACAGTTCTCGATGGTGTGTGTAGTCTGCCAACCCGATTATTTTACACGTAGCTACTGTTGCCAGCGAACCTTGAGTGCAATCAATTTTAGCCTTAGTGATGGTTCACCGGAAAGATTTCTGACTATACCTAAATGAAACGATAAATTAAATGAGTTGGCGAAACTTCACAGACGTGATGGGTATCGATATCTAATGATAATAATACCTAGTGGAGTCTTTGGGATAATTAAAAACTGATGATTTTATTCGTTCTATTATTGTTCATACACACAATACAGTAAGTAAGTGTTTGTGTGGGTCTGGGTGTTTCTTTTGTATTATAAGTATGTATTTACAAAAAAAAAGTATATAAGTATTATATCCATTGTCTATTACCCATAGTACAAGCTCTGCTTAGTTTGGGACTAGATGGTACTGTGCAAAAATGTCTCAAAAATATTTATATTTATTTATATAAAATTTACACTTTTTTATATTAAAACGCTATTATTCTTTACTAATGAAATCAAAACGTGAAACGAAAAAAAAAACGAAGCGCTAAATGTACGCTCTTAGCTTGAGCACTGGCTAAACCGGTTTTTCTCCGTACGCGACGAAGCCGCCAGTGCTCACGCATGCACGCGTCTCAAGCTTGTAGTAGTGTATCTACCATAGCGCGGTTGTATGAAGCTTAGCCTCTGTTCCCTTCTTTACTTTGTGTGTCAAGTGCTTACCATATATTTTATGTCCTACCTAATTATTGAGATTTTATGACCAGAAGCAGTGCGTTACTGTTCCTACCTGTTACCTTAGGGAGCTCCCTCACCGGGAGCATTTGCGTGTAATCTAACAAATTCACCGGTACAAATTTTATTGATTTGTTCCGGGATAATTTGTTATATTTACTATGTATTACATGCGGTGAAGAAGCACCTTTACACTTCAGGCCTTTTGGTAAATATTAATGCTGCTGCGAGATAGAGGGGTAAAGGGGGTTTAGGGGATTACCACTTACCACATGCGCCAAAAGTCGTACATTTTAAATTTTATTTTATTTAATTAGGGATAATAAACAGCTACAACATAAGACAATGATTAATAAATTTGTATAAGGTAATGTTGCAGCCACATTATCCACAGATAAAACAATAAAATCAAGCAGTGGGTGCCACCAGTTGGCCAGATAATAATAATTAAATCTAATTACATTACATTGTATTATAATATTATGTTATTATAAAATGCTATAGAGATAATAATATTTCTTGGACTTCAGGTAAAAAAGCGATATCCACCAAAACTTTGCAAGTGTGACATGACGATTATGTTTCCAGTCTAAAAGTAATTTTCGGCACACCTACTACCGCAAGCCGCGATAAGGAACTTCGTTCCAAAATGTCCTACTTCTGATGCTGAAAAGCTTAAATTAAATACATTTACTTACCGCTGAAATACTATTAGTAATGAAGGGATCACAGTCCTTATAAACTGCGTAGATGCCAAGTCCACTGATGCACGTCACTATACTAAGAACAGATAGAACCGGCCAACTCCACCACAAGCACCACTGAGAACGGGACAGCGTCTTCACTGTTTGTAGACGTTGAACCTGTAGAGAAAACCAGCTGTTAAACAATGTACTGGATTGCCGGATACAGGGAGAGGCATGGCGACGTCACTGTAAGGGTGGTATTGGTATGCCACTGGAATAGAATATATACTAACGACAAGAAGAGAAACTTAAGCATGTTTTTATTTAATATCCTACCTTGTCAACTATATTTTTGTTTACCTGTTTGTATAGTCGATGATACTGATGTACGGTAAAACTCTAATGAGTTTATGTTTACATCTTTAGAATGTTTTTGTTATGTATACCACTGAACAAATAAAAAAATAATAATAAATAAATGTGTGCTCTTAAAATTGCTCGCCGATATGCGTGCGGCTCGGGGCGAGCGCGGGGGCAGTGCGCGGTGCGCGGCGTGTGGAACGGGTAGGCTCTCGGCTGCCCAAGCCAAGACATATTGCATTCACGCACTCGCTCAAGGCAAAGTGTAAAGATTAACATCCTTACTCTGTGCTCAAGGTCACCGGCGATCGAGCTCACACGTACACGGAGTCTCACCGCTGTGCCACTGGTCAAATTTCTTTGTCCAATCTCTTTGTCCAATCGGATGTCTTTGATGATCAGTTTTAAAATACATAGTACAGTCTAGTAGTCTAGTCTAGTTAGTTTAGTTTAATTAGTTAAATTTCCGATATCATTTAAGTGCACCGGTAACTACCCTTTGTCTCTTCCATGACATTCCAGTCTATTCAATGGTTGTCTGGAAGAGATCGCCGTGGAGCGATAAGACAGCCAGTTGTACACTAGCGCATAAGTAGTTATTTAAGAAATGAATATAATCTTGTTGTGCAATAAAGAGGATTTGTATTGTATTGTATTGTACAGTCTAATAAAGCAATTAGTATCCAGGGTCGCCAGATATGGATGAAGATTTCTCAGGAAATTATTATAGAACGGTTTGATTAGGGTTTTGTTATCTTTTTACTAAGTCAGTGGGTTTTGTATAAAAATAGTTTAAGTTTGTCCGTTAATAAAAGGATATTTCACTCAAAAACTTCCATAATCTGGCAACCCCGTATACTAATTGCTTTGTTAGACTGTACAGTATTAATAGTAGTATCTGTGACTGTTCATACAACATAGTTTTTTATTCATACGAATTAAAACCATGTTTTATTAACTGCATGATCACCATGTTATGTGAAAGCTGATGTTATTTCTAAACATTGCAACTGATATACTGTGAGTGCGTATCCGTATTACACAACAAAAATACTTGCATCGGATTAAGAAAATATTATGGTAGCAATAGCAATTCAAGCGATTACCACTTTATAGGTACCTATAAGTGTAGGTACAACAAAATGATAAGTACCTAGCAGCAGGTATTAATTACTTAATCAACACCTGCATTTAAGAAATATTTTCTTTAACAGCTTGTTCATCATCTCCTGCCCTTATCCCAATTTATGCCCTTTTTATTTAGGGTGGGCGCAGCATAAGTATCTTTTCTCTCACTTGCTCTGAATTGCTTCAACTCAGCTTATCGCAGTCCACTGCTGGACATAGGCCTCTCCCAAATTGCGCCACAACACTCGGTCCTCTGCCTTCCGCATCCAGTCCCCCCCACCCACGTTCTTCAGGTCGTCGATCCACCTGGCGGGAAGCGCCCTACGCTGCGTTTGCCGATTCGCGCCAAATGCTGCCCAGCCCAAACGAATCCTTCTGTCGGCTTCTTTCTCGAAGTTGTGTCTACCAAGCTGAATTACCTGCCCTAGGTAGACCTGTTCCGTTACAACTTCGAGTGCCGACCCTTCGTCGAATATTGGCCTCGACATGACATGCCTATTGAACATGACTTTAGTCTGAATTGCTTCATTATTTGAAAAAAATAACAATACCTACAGCAATATGGCTCTTTCCCGAACGCAACGAAATAACACGCCAGCAATTTCAAACACGACAATAATAAAAATTGCTGTAGTTTTTTTTTTAATTATTCTAGTGCGTTGTGGAGTACTGGCCTGGTTTTTTTTAAGTACGACACACTCCATCAATTCGGTGTTTATACAATATGTAACAAAAACCCTGTTGTTCCTGCGAGCTACGTTATCGGAATCAATATTCATATAGTTTTTGCGTGAAAGAGTAAAAAACATCCATACATCCTCACAAACTTTCACGTTTATAATATTTGGTGCAGACAGGGACATCATGATATGGGTGACATATTAATAATTAGATCGATATCGATTAATGATAGCAGCATTCATCAACTCAACTCAGCCTATCGCAGTCCACTTCTGGACATAGGCCTCTCCCAATCTGCGCCACAACACTCGATCCTCTGCCTTCCGCATCCAGTCCCCCCCAGCCACGTTCTTCAGGTCGTCGGTCCACCTGGTGGGGGGCGCCCTACGCTGCGTTTGCCGATTCGCGGTCTCCACTCAAGGACTCGTCTGCTCCAGCGGCCAACGGTCCTTCGACACACATGGCTAGCCCACTGCCACTTCAGCTTACTGATCCTACAAGCTATGTCGGTCACTCCGATTCTTCTCCGGATAATATCGTCACGGATTTATCCTTCAAAGAAATTCCAAGCATAGCTCGCTCCATAGCTCGCTGAGCGACTTTGAACTTGCATTCGGCCATAGCTATTCAGAAAACTGACCAGCAGAAAAGTATTATCTGGTAGTGGTAATTCTTTTCTTCGGTAGCGGAACAAAAACACACGAGTAGGCTCATACATAACCTTCTACTAAGACCATTATTTCCTCAGGAATTACGTGAACAAAAAGTTACCGCAAATATTGATAAGAAACGCTGAGACAAGTGTGCAGATTATAACTATTTGATAAAGCCACAAGTACCACAGATGTTTATCGACACATCTTTATCGTTATAAGGATTTCCTTATAATTTAGGGGATATTATGGTGTTTTTATAACTTTGTTTCCCGTTAGAGTCGAAGGAAAATCGAAGTCATGCAACGCAAGTAGCGATTGTAATACATGTATCTTTGTTTATTCCATTTCCTGTATCAACTCATTCAACTCAACGAAAATTGTAAACAAATTCCTTGTGTTCTTTCTAAAGACGTGCATTTTTGTTATTTGTTTATCAACTATTGTCATAACTAAACATTGGAAAACCAACATTACTTCGCAAATAAATGCTATGCAAGAAATCGCCACTCATCAATTTTGGCTATGAAAAAATGAATTGAACACTTGACTTAGTTGTTAACAATTTGTTCCCTATGTACATAATATAAATATGATCACGCCTGTTTTTCGTTGAGGTCATCATCATCATTATCATTTCAGCTGAAAGACGTCCACTGCTGAATATAGGCCTCCCCCAAGCATCGCCACAACGACCGGTCCTGCGCTTTCCGCATGGGAATTCCAAATCAAATCAAATCATTTATTCGCCACAAGATATCGTGTACAAAGATATTATAATGAATTACAAGTCCGTCATACCAACCTTCACCAGGTCATCGGTCCACCTTGTGGAGGGCCTACCCACGCTGCGCCTTCTAGTCGCCACTCCAGAACCTTACTGCCCCATCGGCCACCCGTTCTGCGAGCAATGTGCCCCACCCACTGCCACTTAAGTTTGGCAATTCTTCGAGCTATGTTGGTTACTTTCTTTCTCCTGCGAATCTCCTCAGTTCTGATTCGATCACGTAGGTACACTCCGAGCATAGCCCTCTCCATTGTCCTTCCGTTGAGGTAGGCAGAGACTGGATTTCCACTCGCTACTATTCTGACACACCTACTCCTTCACTTTATCTACGTTCATTACCCTCCACATGCATGCTCGTCGGCTTAGCATAACACATAATATAACATCACGCCTGTATTTCCCCGAAGGAGTAGGTGGTAGAGGTGTATAGTACACCCACATTTCGCCAGTTATGTTGTAAGTCGCATGTAATAGGGGGCGAGCCTATTGCCATTAACCGGGCACAAATCCAGACTGCGGACTGCTACTGAGAATTTCCTAATGAAAAAACCCAATAACACTTTGGCAGACTCGGGAATCGAACCTCACGCTCAGCAGTCGCGCTTGCAACCACTAGACCAACGAGGCAGTCGTCGTCGGCTTAAAATGCTCTTAATCTGGCCTTTCCTATACTAATATGAGTAAAAATTTGTTTGTTTGTTTGTTTGTCATCGATAAACTCTGACACTACAGAACCGATTTTAATAATTCTTTCAATTTTTTTCATTAGAAAGCTGCTTTATCCAGAAGTGGCTATATTTTTTCCCGAAATTCCCGCGGAAACGAAAAAATCGGGTATTTACACAATTCAACGGCGGAAAGCTTGTATTATATTATAATTTATTACCTGTGTGTGGTTAACAGCATACAGCGATAAGTACGTCACACATCCACCGATGATCAGCGAAAACCACGTGTGTCTCTCTGTAGGATCCACACTGAAACTGAAGAAGCAAAGAATCAAAACACGACCAAACTAAAATAAATTAAGTGGCTATTTCATTAATACTTACTTCGAAAAGTCAAGACGTCCACCTTCCTTCGCAATTACAAAGATTTCGCTAAAGCCTCCGACTTGTATCGAAGCGAATATGACAACACTGAAGACGGCTCCGAACATCAGCGCTGATTGTAGAAGGTCCGTGAACAACACTGCCTTCATTCCCCCCAAAGTTGAGTAAAACGTACAAGCTAATCCTACCACTAATATAGAGATCAGTCTATCCAACCCTGTTACAGACTCTAGTACTATTGCCGGGGCATATAAAACTATACCATTGTAGAGCACCATTTGTAGAGTGTAAGTCAATGACGCCAGTATTCGGATCTGAGGACCGAATCTCATTTCTAAGTATTCATAAGTACTGGTTTTCTGTAGTCCAAAGAAGACGGGTAAGTACAATTTGCTGGCGATAGGCGTTGCTATGCCATATGATATGTTGATCACGACGAACTGCATGCCGTAGTAGTAGTTCTCTGCTGATACTCCTAGCAGTGTGATGGCTGACATGAAGGACGCCATTAGAGATACTGCAACGGGGAATATCGACATGTTGCGGTCTGCCATGAGATATTCCTGAGAAAAATGAGATTGGTTAGTATAATTTAGGTATTATGGTTTTGCTGTTACAATAAAACTTAGCAACAAGGGAAATTACAAGACTTCATACCCTAGTTCATACATACATACATATTATCACGCCTGATTTCATTGGGAAAGGCAGAGACTATGGATTTCCACCTGCTACGATCCTGACACACCGCTTTCGCTTCATCTATGTCCATTAACCTCGTCATGCATGCTCGTCGGCTTAGAGTTTTTTTGAGAACTTCAGCGATTTGTTTGTGATACATAGATTAGTTCAGGTTAGCAAGAAGCTCTTGAGCTTCTTGAAATACTAATTAATTTTATTCGGATATATGAAAAAATTGATGAATAAAAAGCTATTGTCACAAAAAATTGTGTGGATGTAAGAGGGAATAAAAAGGACGTATTTGACCTTTTTACTGATAACCTTTAACTACATGTTTAAAATAACCATATGAATGAATTTTGTAACAAAAAGGTAAGTCAGGATCCTAATACGTGACTTTCTGTAATCTATGTACCTATACCAACATGCCCGACATGGAATAATGCTCGGAATAATCAGCCCATTTCTGTCACTTTTGAGCATGCGGCTCTTAGGGCTAGTTTTTCAATGGTCTGATAACTTTTAACTGAGGAATAAATGTGACGTTTTGACAGATTTTCTATACTACAACTGTCAAAACGTCACATTTATTTTTCAGTTAAAAGTTATCTGACTATTAAAAAACTAGCCCTTATACAAATAAGAACCACCCTCAGTCTACCACGCTGATCTGGTGTGGGTTGGCGGTCTACACATGCAAACGAGAAATTTTGGAACCGTCTCTGGGTTGGCATTGTTGCATGGCGAGTTACTTGTAATTAATCTAACTGGGAGAATGACATCATTATATGTAAGAAAAGGTGTGTTACCTCATTTGTTGCCTGTTTTCCTCCACTGAAGCGGAAATAAAGGCCGATGGCTATTGAGGCAACCATCGTTGCCGCCATGATGGCGTAGTCCCATGCCCCGAACACCGACTGAACCATTTTTGTCTGAAACAATGGAAAATTCTGTACTTTCTGTAATAAACAATTCCGTGTATGACTGACTGACGGAGAAAGCTCAGCCCAAACTGTTGCAAGTAGGCAAGCTGGCTCATAAGTAAGGGTTCACCAAAATTCAACCCCAGAAAGTACAACAAGTTTAAAAAAATTGTGCTGAAGCTAGTAATTTATAAAATACATCGTAAAACTTTATAAAGTTACAGTTCAAAGGGTTTTTATATAGCATGAATGAATGAACGAGGAACATAATTATTCATAAAATTTGTAATGTGTGTGTGCGGGGGGGGGTATGTGCGTGTATGTGTTATGTTTTTTATACATAATAAAAAACAAAAATAAGTCAGAGATATAGCAATCAGTGAAAACGTCACTCAAATTTTCACAAATAATAAGCTAACATTTTGGCTCGCTTTTCTTTTTACGGGGGTGACGTTTGAAAAATCCCCGCTGCAGAATCTGCACGAAGAAAAGAAAGGATCCTTTCTGTTCTCCATGAGAATCTGTTTTTCGTGAATATCTCTGAAAACCACTAGATAGAGACACAAATGAAAAAAATCGGGCACGTTTACAGGAGATGAGGTTCTAATATCCATAAGATCAATATCTCGATCGAGAAAACATTTTGCTGGAGTGACGCACACAAAGAAAATGTAGCCACAAAATGATTAAATATATTCTCGTCATATCTTTACAATCAATTTTTTTTTTTTTTTTTTATCTAACCTTTGATCTTCTTAAGTAACAGACTATGCACTTAGATAATATTAGCTCTATCAACATTAACTGAATAAGGGACGGTATTTCAATAGTCTGATAACTTTTAACTGAGGAGTAATTGTGACGTCTTGACAGATTTTCTATACCACAACTGTCAAAATGTCAAACTTATTCCTCAGTTAAAAGTTAACTGGCTATTGAAATACCGGCCCTAAGTTTACATAAACTTAAATGATGCTAACTGATAAGTTCATCACCGTTATCGTAGTGTAACTTTATCTCGATTACAATTTTATCATAGACACTGGAAAGGGCAATAATTCTGATGGTACCACGATGGTACCAATAAATACGGACGGATTCCAAAGGTCAGAAACTAAACTCAACTTTTGAATTTCACACATCATCATCATCATCATTTCAGCCGAAAGAGGTCCACTGCTGGGCATAGGCCTCTCCCAAGAGGGGGGGGGGGGTAATACCATAATCGCGCTTGGCAGGCGGGTTGGCCATAGCAGTTGGAGAACGCTGCTGCCCATCTTCTGTGAAGATATAGAAAAAACACACACATGCCTACGTAAAAATAAACTATTATACTTAATTAAATACTAGATTTTGATAAAAATGGGACCAAACTGGATCCTTCCATATAAAATAAAATAAATCCAATTCCGTTGATAAATGACGGAGTTCGGAGGTAACAAACATATAAAAAAAATTTTTTTTTTGAAAGTCGGTTAAAAATCATTTTATTTCAGGCAAATTCACCCGTCATTATAGTTTAATTAATACTAGGGAACCAAATTATTCAAGAATATGGTATATATCTATATCTTCATATATCTTCTCATGGGTGTCGTAAAAGGCGACTAAGGGATTCACCAGAAGATGGGCAGCAGCGTTCTCTGAGTATTTAACCAACCAACTGCGATCGCCAACCCACCTGCCAATCGGGTGATTATGGCATATACCCCCCATTGGGGGAGGCCTATGTCCAGCAGTGGATGTCTTTAGGCTGAAATGATGATGAATGATGAACCAAATTATAACTTACTTTTCGAATTCACGTGTGGATCAGAATTTGATTATCACTTGCTTTAACGCTGAAGGAAAACATCGTTAACCTGCACACCTGAGAGTGCTCCATACAGTTCTCGATGGTGTGTGTAGTCCGCCAACCCGCACTAGGCCAGCGTGGTGGACTAAGGCCTTAACCTTCTCATTCTGAGAAGAGGCCCGTGCCCAGCAGTGGGACAGTAATGAGCTGATGATAATGATGAACCTTAAAATAGAATTTGCAACATAAAACAACATAAAATCACGCCTGTATTTCCCCGAAGGGGTAGGCAGAGGTGTATAGTACACCCACATTTTGCCAGTTATGTTACAGTCCCATGTAATAGGGGGCGAGCCTATTGCCATTGACCGGGCACAAATCCAGACTCCGGGCTGCTACTGAGAATTTCCTAATGAAAAAAATCCAATAACAATTTGCCCGACCCGGGAATCGAACCCAGGACCCCACGCTCAGCAGTCGCGCTTGCAATCACTAGACCAACGAGGCAATAAAAAAAAAATTGAATTTTATCGTTATTAAACCAAATTAAACGAGTTAAAAGGACTACAAGAACATCAATAAATGTAATCAGAATCATTTAAATAGGTCACAAGCGCGACTGCTGAACGTGGGGTCCTGGGTTTGATTCCCGGGTCGGGCAAAGTGTTATTGGGTTTTTTCATTAGGAAATTCTCGTAGCAGCCTGAAGTCTGGATTTGTACCCGGTTAACGGCAATAGGCTCGCCCCCTATTACATGGGACTACAACATAACTGGTGAAATGGGGGTGTACTATACACCTCTGCCTACCCCTTCGGGGAAATACAGGCGTGATGTTATGTTATGTAAATCATTTCAAAAAAAATATTTTTTTCCATTTTAATTAAATAGGTACCTACTTTTTATCAGAATTAAATTAATAACACTTCATCATTTCAGCCGAAAGACGTCCACAAATAACACTTACTTTTACCTTATTATGTATAGGAATAACTTTAGCAGTTATTTATTAACTACTAGGTACTAAAACAAAGTTTAACCGGATTAAATCGCGTATATTAAGTATTATTATTTATAATCAAGTCCCAAACAGCATGCAACACTGTAAAAGATAATGATATTGTGAGTGATTACTGCGTGCATCGAAACGATTTTAATTAATAATATTGTACGGTAGATTAAAATATTTTTTTAGAAATATTTTTAAAGACGCTTGTCATCTTAGTCTACCTGCGACCACGAAATGCTGCAAAGCTTTCGAAACGTCAGGGAAACGAATTTAAATAATATACGCGATTTAATCCGGTTAAACTTTGTTTTATTATAATGTGTAGTGATCGCGAAAACCTAAGAAGTTATTACTAGGTACTACTTATTTGTTATTGTGAACTCACCACTCCTTTTACGAATTTACATAGGTATCTACTTACCTATTTATTTTATTTAGAAGACAGTTGAAGATATTAACAGGAAAGTAGGTCAAGGAAAACATCATTGCAAATAAAATATAATATTGTAGTAGGTATAAACCTAATATAAGTTCGAAGACACCGAATAATATTGTGAACCTATGACTCTACATGAAAGTACCCTGGGGGACCCCGCCACCGGGCCCCCGGCAGCCGCTGCAGCATCGTGTTGGGTTTCTCGAGAGTCGGACTCTCGGCATGTGTGTGGACGAGGCCCTTGGAACAACAGGGCTCTTAATTTATATACGGCTGCGTAAGGCCCGGAACAACCGCGTGGGACCCAAGAAACTTGAGATCTTCAGACAGAAAGATATTTCGGAAAATTCGCAGACCATTTATGTTTATTTTATCTTGTCTTAACGATGCGAACAACTCAGAGATAAATATGATGTCGTTGACAAACAAACGGATCATTTGTGATATAACAGAATTGCTACATCATTGTTAAAAAGTATTATTTTTAAGAGGAAGAGTGTATTAGATGTTATACTTCTTTGGTTAGACTACTTTTCCCTATCGAGACTAACTTCATGGCATACGCGTTTGCAAAAAATTGGAGGAACTGTAATTAATTAAGCAGGGCTAGACTACAAAGCCAGGCCTTTTCTGTGTGTGATGCTGCCTTTCATAGGCCTAGAATATTTATACTAGACTACCTTCATTACAAAGTGGTTGAAAATACAGTAACTAGTTTAATGAACCTTGAATACGAGGATGAGTAGTAGTAGAGCAACCAAAGAAACAGTGATGCTGTATTGCAGTGCGAAGGGGTTCCGGTGAAATTACCAACTCATGAGACTTGGCGAACGCAATTTGCGATACCATTACCGTTTAGGCACTCCAGACTACGGCCCGCGGGTCAAATCGGGCCTGCTTCTGCTTAGCTTTAAGAATAGTGTCACCAATCTGGTCCGCGACAGCCAATGTTTTATTATTTTTACTATTGCTGTGATAAGTTGAAGAAGAAAACAGAGAATGATAATTACTCGTTTTTATTTACTTGCAAGGTAAAACTTAACGACAGAAATGATGACGCAGAAGTATCTTAGCTTAAAAATTAAAACTGTTTTGGCCCTTGGAACGTACTGCAAAATCATTATGGCCCTAAGGCTTCAAAGATTGGAGACACCTGTTATAGGCAAAAGAAACCGCTTAACATCAAGTGGGTCTTAAGCTGGATTCGCACGCCAAAAAAAAATACGTCCCTAAACTTTACCTATGACAATCACCAGTTGCATTCTATTATAGAATTAATACGCCCAACTCTTCTCGTGGGTTTTCGTAAAAGCCGACTAAGGTGTTCACCAGAGGATGGGCAGCAGCGTTGCCTGAGTATTTATTCAACCAACTGCGATCGCCAACCCGCCTGCCAAGCTTGGCGATTACGGCATACCCCCCCCCCCACATTTTTGGGGGAGGCCTATGTCCAGTGTACGTTAATTGTTACGTTAGCAGTGGACGTTTATCGGCTGAAATTATGATGATGATGATGATACAATTCATAGATCACTATTTCGGTAGTAAAATTATACATCTATGGAGATAAGAAATACAAATTATGTAAACTACGTCTTGATGTTAGGCCAATTCATAACTTAGTAAGTACCTAAATCAATTAATCGGAATAAACTTTGACATAAATAAATGAAAGCAGTATTCAAACCGGCCAGTGACATGGTCAATACCTAGCAGTAATTGAAACAAGCCGTAGTATTGCTGCCATAATCAATTAAAATTGATAGGCTCCTCATGAGTACCTACAGTGTCAGTGTCCATGCGAGTTCGTCGTGACACGGATTTTTACTACTAATGCACTTTGACACACACATACGTGGGACACTCAGAAAGTTTTGCGAAACTAAAAAAAATTGTTCTATACGTACATATATTTTTATCAAATCTTTTCAAAGTACTTTCCACCAGCCTCTATACAGAGATTCATGTGCCTAAACCAGTTTTCAAAACACTTTTTCCAGTCCGCCGCAGACACCTCGTTTACAGCCTGCTCGAACGCAGCCAGCGCATCTTCCGGCGACGAAAATTGTATCCCTTTGAGCTGATTTTTTATTTTTGGGAATAAAAAGAAGTCACACGGTGCTAGATCAGGGCTGTAAGGAGGGTGACCCAGGAGTTTGACTGGCGTGCTGTCCAGGAAGTCCCTCGTTTTGAGTGCGGTGTGCGCAGGTGCATTGTCGTGGTGGAGCAGTAGCCCGCGGAGCCCTGTGTTTGGTCGCTTGTTGCTTATAACAGAGAAAACTTCTGGCAAACATTTGGTAGTATACCATTCGGCATTAATGCTTCTTTGATCCCGTAAGGGAATTGATACCAAGTGGCCAGTCAAATTAAAAAAGCTAGCGATCAAAATCTTACCCCCGCTTCTAGATCGCTTCACTTTGGTAGGCGTTGGCTCATTTTGAAACACCCAAACAGTCGACTGGCGCTTGGTTTCTGGGTCGTATTGATAAATCCAGGACTCATCACCTGTAACGATGTCGTAAACACGCCGAGACGAGCCTGCTTCAAATTTGTTAAGCATATCACGGCACCATTCCACCCGGGCCTGCTTCTGAGCATCGGTGAGGTTGTGCGGCACCCAGCGTGATACTATCCTCCTCACGCGAAGATGGCTGTGTAGAATCTCGTGAACGCTTCCCGATCCAATCTTCAATATGTGTTGAATCTCCTGATATGTAATTCGCCTATTGTCTTGGATTAAATTTTTCACTGCTAGCACGTTTTCTTCGGTAACAGCCGTCAAAGGGCGACCGCTTCTTTCGTCATCCCCCAAAGTTGGTCGACCGCGCTTGAATTCGTTATACCAACGATACACGGTTGCCTTGGAAGGGCCTTCATCCATGAATGCCATTTGAAGTCTATCGTATGATTCATCCGGTTTCAGGCGACACTTGAAATCGTATAAAATCATAGCTCTAAAATGTTCCCGGCGCAGATCCATATTTCAGTGAGACACAATACTTTGAATTAACTCGCAAAAAATGTGGAGGGAAATTTTGAAATTGGAACTTACTTATTTTTACTTATAAATAATCATATTTTCGAAAAACATTATAACTGGCCAGTCTCCCATATATAAAAACTTTTTTTCGCAATACTTTCTGAGGGGCCTGGTACATGTCACATGATTCTTTTCCACACTTCGCGCTTGACAATCAAGTATAGTTTTCTTCAGTGATGTCAGACGTACGATAATTATCGTACATGTATGATAATTTCGCCTCTGGTACGATGTACGTTACAAAATGTAGTATCGGACGTAAAAGTACGATAATTTTGACGTCTGGAAATCACTGCTCGAATTCATAGAATAGGTATACAAATTATTCCATAATTTTAAAATGTCAGTACGATATTAGACTTGCACAGTTAATCGCACGTCAGTGTTAACAGTTTGACACTAACAGCGTCTCTTTTTCGTAAGCAGAAAATGGGGTTTTTGAAATTCAAGTGTTAATACTAAAGTGCGGTCAACTGTACTCATCTGAAAACCCTGAAAAAACTAAGTATTTCATACTTGTACGATAATTTTTTGTCTAGTACGATAATTTTTAAACGTCAGTACGATAATTCACTTCGACCTAATTTTCTTAACCCTGATTTTCTTCTCGGATCTAGAGGCACCCGCCTGATTTCAGTAAAAAAATAACCACCTTTTTTATTTCCAAGTTTCCAAGGTTTATCGTGACTAAGACATTATAGTGACTAGGAACATGAAAGGGATCGCAGAAGTAACATTTTGCCAACATTCCTTCACAATTGTTATTTATACTATACCTACTTGAAGGCTCTATGAGGCCAATGGCCAGTAGAGTTAAGAGACTGATAATAATAATTGTTATTATGAAGAAGATTGTGAAGTTGTGGTATTCAATTAATACTGTCCTTTATGTGATTGACGTTAATATTATGTTAGTGAAGTAACTATACAACTGTAACTGTTACACGAGCTACAACCAGCGTTTATCTAAGAAGAGTAGGGCTTAGGTAGGTACCTTCTATTCTTGAAAATAATTTACTAATAATGATAAATAAAAATCTTAGAAAAATACTGTTGACAAATGGCAATACTTAAAAATGCATCTGATAGCTAGCTAAGAAAATTATTTCTTATTTACTCTCTATTCCCGCCACGTCAGCTTTCACTGAAAGAGTTTTTTCAGTTATGAATCTATAATGGTGAGACGAGAGGAACAGGACATCTATGTTCAGTAATCTGAGAGGACATCTATAAATTTAATAAAAAATTAGTTGCTTGTTTATTTAAATTTAAATTAGGAATGTAAAAATAGCTTCCAAAAATTTAAGAATAATGCATAACTGTTAGCGTGTGCTAGAAGCACACAAAAATATGTCTTCAAGAGAAGAAATAACGACGACGACGAGGACGATGACCTCGACGACGATGACGTCTGTGGTCTAATGGTTAGAGTGTCGGACTGCTGATCACGAGGTCGTGGGTTCGATTCCCACAGGACACAAATATTTGTGTGATGAACATAAGTGTTTGTGTTGGTCTGGGTGTTCCTTATGTATTATAAGTATGTATTTACAAACAAAAAAAGTATATAAGTATTGTATTCATTGTCTAGTACCCATCATAGCACAAGCTCTGCTTGATTTGGGACTAGATGGTGCTGTGTAAAAAATGTCCCAAAAATATAAAAAAAAAAAAAAAAAATATTGTAATATGTATATTACACCTATAGGTATAACATACATATTACAAAAAATATTATATTATATTAGTATTGTTATTATTATTATTAGAAAATACTTTTTCTCCCTATTAAAAAAATGTGATATGTTATTACATATTCTCAAAATCAGTTAGCAACCCTAATCACTAATTTAATTAACTTTCCGAAAAAAAATACAAGCTTTCCGAAAAAAAATGTTTTAACAAATAAGCCAATACGTTAAGGGCAACAAAAAGTTGATTCCAAAAACACTTTGCCTTACCTGGCTTTGACCAGGCGGTGCCCTAATAGTAATGCATGTTTTTATTAGTACTACATAAATAAAAATATGAAAAAAGTGGGAAGGCAAGGCAATGGTTTATTCTCATTATATTTTAAGTTATCATTGATTGGTCGCTCTATCGCCTGAAAAACTTCCGCCCACCAAATACTAAAACAAAGCTTGTACAAGTCTTGATTTTCCCATTTGTTGACTATGGTGATGTATGCTACTTTGACCTGAATGCTCTACTCAACAAACTTGACCGTCTTCTTAATAACTTAACTGCATTCGATTCGTTTTTAATCTTCGTAAATATGACCATGTGTCTGAGTATCGTTTGCTTCTAAAATGGTTCCCTATCCGCCAACGTAGGCACACGCCATAGATTAGTAATTCTATGGCACATGCATTAATAATAAATAATATCTAATAAATATTTTAGGGACATTTTCACACAGCACCATCTAGTACCAAACTAATCTCTAGTATATATACCTAGTAATCTATGCAAACTAAGCAGAGCTTGTAGGTACTATGGGTAACTAGACAATGGATGTAATACTTATATAGATAGGTACTTTTTTTTTGTAAATACATACTTATAATACATAAAACACCCAGACCAACACAAACACTTATGTTCATCACATAAATATTTGTGTCCTATCCTGTGGGAATCGCACCCACGACGAAGAGCACATAAACGTCTCGTATCAGTTCCTAACTTCCTAGCCATTAGGGCAACCCTATCTATCTAACTATAAAATCAGTTCTTTACAATAAAAATAAATAATGTAAATCGAGAACATTTGCACCCAGATAATGACACGAATCTTTACTTATCCTAATAAAGTATTATATCATCTGTTAACGTAACCACAGATAACATAATACTATACGTAACGTAGTAAGTCGTCAATGATTTCCTCGCAATGTATAGAGTGCTCGTGTGCAAACGTTTTGTATTCACAAAGCTTATTTCGACAGGTAATTTTTGGCAAATACAGATAATAATTTATTGTGCTTCAACAATTAATTTCGTAAGTTATTGCTTGGAGCCTTTGAAGCAATTAATGGCCGGGTCTTCCATAGAATAACTTAGGTACTAAAAATATTGAGTATTTAAAAATATATTTGTCTTTATCATCCCTACCTCTCCAACTTTCTTCTTTCTTTATATTATTTTTCCTTAAGACTGCTGTGCGTTAACTACTAAGCGTGTGGCTTCATAAATATTAACTTCAGAGGGCTTGTGCGAGGTTAACACTCACCTCACCTATCGCATACTGCCATCGAATTGGTTGACTTTCATTCATAAATCAGAAATTCCTCCTCGTATCCGCCAGGGGCGCTACTTATTTATGAATGAATGTCGTCGAATTCGATAGCAGTATCGGTCGTAAAGGGTCAAACCCGCACTACACAAATTTAGGGAACAGCTGATATTTTGTTCGTGATTTCAGGGTTGCTCCCGTAGTAAATGTTGTTCGTTAGATGATTTACCAATTAAAATATTTGCTATTATTAAAGTAAGACCTTATAGTATCAGTCCTCTGACCTTAGATGTAGAAAGAGTTTTCATAACCAGCAGATGTTGCTTACCAAATCAAACAACTCGGTCTTAGCTAGAAACTACGCTAGATGTGTCTAGCTGAAGAATCTCCCTCAAAGAAGGAAGTTATCTACGCAGATAGAGTCAGCTGTGTTATATTTCTATGGAGTCAGCCCTACTACAAACAACAGTTAAAAATAGACGAAACATACAAAAAATATGTAAAATTAAAATACTTAAACAAAATAGTTTAATGACTTTATGCTTCTTATTGGATGACCGCTAATTAATAATCTTTTAATAATTAAATAAATCAAATACTTTTTTTTAGATACCTACACAATGATTTATTTCAATAACTCAAACCCTCAGACACTTCTAATTTTTATTGTAATAAACTGATATGGTTCATAAATTTAATTATGGAAAGTCTCATGTGATTGTAAAAAATATTAGAAATTTTTGCGACGCGTTTTTGACTTTCCATACAAAAACGTTTGTAACATAACATAAAATCACGCCTGTATTTCCCCGAAGGGGTAGGCAGAGGTGTATTAGTACACCCACATTTCGCCAGTTATGTTATAGTTCCATGTAATAGGGGGCGAGCCTATTGCCATTGACCGGGCACAAATCCAGACTCCGGGCTGCTACTGAGAATTTCCTAATGAAAAAACCCAATAACACTTTGCCCGACCCGGGAATCGAACCCAGGACCCCACGCGAAACGAACGAACAACAACAAACGTTTTTAGTCCTTAATATTAGCATTTCAAAAATATTGTGAACGTTAAAAAGTTATCATTGTTATTAAATTACAATTCAAAATTCGTACACGTATTTTTATCAAGGAAATATCACAGTTTCACATTTACTTTTAAAATTTCCCGCAAATTTTCAGTGTCAGCGAATAAAATACGTAAACATCAACTTAATGCTTCACGCGTGGACTTTGCACTTTATAAAAAAATTACGCGTGTGATTTGGAAGGCTTCGTACATATAATTATCATCAAATTCATCAAAACCGTCATTTCTGCCGGTCTTGCCATAAAATTAATTGATAAATTTATTTAAAAAAATACAAATGTTACTTACAATTCTATCAACACAACAGCGGCGAATTCAATCTTTTTCCTGACGTGCACTAAGTATTTTCAGAATTCCTCTCAACACATTGTTTATTATAGTTTACGGAGAATTCTTCTTACATAGTTTTACATCACTTAACCTTGGTAACCCTAAATAATGTTTTTTAATACGACAGGACCGATCGAATTAAATAGCTGTCACAACTCATTAGACGTCCGTTTTAGTCAGAAACACCTGCGAAATGATTTTATTCGATACGCTACGCTCCTGTTCTGATTGAATAATAATGTAAAGTCATTCACTGCTTTGGCTCGCATTGAGTTAACTAACTGTCAGCAACTCAGCAGTCAGTGAGGTTATATTTTATAAGATCGTCCGATATCTGTGCCTATTGGATTCCAGCCAATCTAGCGCTTTACACGCGTCACATGATTCGGATAATATTATGACCACTTAATTTTTCCTCTTAGTAACAAACAACACACACTGCACTGCACTGTGCAAGATCTTCAGGTGTGCATACAAAGAGTAAAACTAATTTAGAATATGTTTTGCTAAAAACCATAAAAACATGATGCAAGAGAGATTATGTAGTATATTGTAGACTAAGGGCTAGTTTTTCAATAGTCAGATAACTTTTAACTGAGGAATAAATGTGACGTTTTGACAGTTGTAGTATAGAAAATCTGTCAAAACGTCACATTTATTCCCCAGTTAAAAGTTATCAGACTATTGAAAAACTAGCCCTAAGTAGTACATCATACTATACATGCTGTAATTTTAATCGCATCTTTCCCGAAAAGGGGTCATTGTACTCATCATTATGAACAACTTTTACTATGGGACCAACCCTGAAATCACGAAAAAAAAATTAGGTGGTCCCTACATTTTATCGATTTAAGTGAACACAAATGTAGAGACCAACAGATTTATTTTTCGCGGTTTCAGTGTTGGTCCCATATTAAAAGTTGTTCATAATGATGAGTACAATGACCCCTTTTAGGGAATAAAGCGATTAAAATTTCAGCATGTATAATTTATTAAAAGCATAGATACCATGCACCCCTCGTTTTAAATGTGTACGATTTTATTTGTCCTGTCAATTGGATGATTTGACGCGCCTTAGATGATGATTTGGCCCACAGAGTAGGTATTATATTCACAAGATTTTAGGCTACTGTAAGAAATGGACACAAAAGCCACCACTTTCTTTTTTATCTTTCATCAAGGTGTTTAAAAGTAACTTTAATAATATATGATCTACGCAAATTCCACTTTCCGCTTATCTAAATATAATGAGAAAATAAAAGCGCTTTAGCGCCACAGAGTACTTGACTGCGCGCGCACATTTTAGCAACAGCGGAGAAGTTCAACAAACCAGTAATTTTACCACTTCTATGTATTAGAACATATTGCATAACATCGGCGAGTACCTACTTGCAATATGTGACTATAAGGTATTTGTAGGCTAGAAAATAGACTATTTAGTATCCCCTCCGTTATTATTATTGTTACCAACGACATCTAGTTTTTCTGTGTTGCAACTTGTTACTGAGCAGAAGTTTGCCAAGATTTTTTCTATAGGCATCGTACATACGAATAGCTCATGCCCTCATGCCTCATAGAAACAGATTTTGTCATTTAAGCCGGGGGTACAAGGGTAGAGTCAACTAGCTTACTGCTCTACCAGTTCCCAGTAGGTACTCTACCAGTTTTGGTAGAGTACTGTATACACCACACATCAATATTTATATTTTGTTAGGTACCTACCTAGTAGATTATTCAGAGTTTCCTTGAAGTTACGCCACGAACGTCGCACTACACGCGCGCATGCAGGAACAAGTTTTACTCTACTAACCGTAACCGTGTACATGGGTCGAGCTATCGAGTAGCCGGTAGAGTACAGTGGACGCCGGGGTGAGGACAGGCAAGTCGTTCCTAGTTGCTTCGAGAAGTATCTGTATCGCACAGGCCGGGAGCCGACACCCGAGTGTCATCACTGCGGGAGCTACCTTGAGAACACAGCGCAACAAACGTTGGCGGAGTGCCCAGCTTTGGCCGTTCAGCGCCATGTCCTTATCGATGCAGTAGGTGGCAGCGATCTCCATCTTCCGGCTGTGGTTCTGTGCATGGTTGGAAGCGAGAGCGCTTGGGAAGCCATCGTCTCCTTCTGCGTGGAGGTGATGCTGGCAAAGACGGTAGAGGGGGAATGAGAGGCGACCAGCTCTCTCTCTTCACTCAGAAGACGGACTGGGCATTGCGAAAGGGCATACGCTGACCTCCAGCCACCTTAGGTGGGGACCTGTGGGCGACGGACTTGGGTAGCTGTAGTGGTTTTTAAGAATCCGACACTGGCTCCAACATACCGGTGAAGTGCATCCATGAGGTTTTTTCCACGTAAAAATGAAAAAATAAAGGACTAGTCGTAGTGTGACTCGTCCCCGGTTGTAGCTACTTTACTATTCCAAATGTTAGTACCTACTCTATTCTACCAAATCTGTCTACACTGATATAGTTAGTAGTACTCTACTGTGCTACTATGCCGTTTACTCTACCCGTGTACACCCGACTTAAGATTTTAAATCTTTTAGTTTATAAATTGTAAGTTACGTTTCGATATAGGTACAATGTGTTTCAAAATGACCCACATTTTTTTTTTCATGTTTTCACCGAAGTGTTAATTTCAAATGAACAACAACATGCATGCTTTAACCTTTAACACGATAAAATTGTGCAAAAATTAAACTGTAGGTACTTATAAGGATAAATTACTCCAACAAAATATACATAAGAGACATCTAGGCTTAAAACCTAACCACGACTCACGAGAGAACAAATGTTTAGATGTAGGTACTAGAAGACTTCCATATCTACGAAGTAGGTACCTACGTAGTTAGTACCTTTTCGTTTCTCATGTTGCTAGATAATTCACGAACAACGTGAGAGGTGGCGCTACGTGTCCTGATCATCATTTCCCTTATTTCCCATTCAGAAGTATACTATACAGTCTCCTTAGACCCAACCTCCAAATACACTCAGGAGCAATGTATCCAGGTCACCAAAAACAAAAACTTTAATATCTCGGAAAATAAGAATGAATCTTATGATATAAATTGTGGAAAGAAAAAAATCGCTCACGTTCGCCCTGGCTCGTTCGAAACACACTAATTGAAAAAAACCGGCCTAGTGCGAGTCGGACTCGCGCAGTAAGGATTCCGTACCTCTCAACGACCTGATACCCCATAAAAACTAATTTAATTTACGAGAGTTTACCAAAAGACATCAACGCACAGTCTACGAAATATGCATTTTTGCATGTCTTTCTTACGCTGGTACCACCACATATGTCTATGTTTGTCTTATTTTTAGTATTTATTGCTAAACTACATAATATGCACTATAATCTGACCAAGTTTGACGCCGGTATATATTACCGTTTTGAAGATAGAGCAGGAACAAAAACGTTGAAAAAAATGCATGTTTTTTGAGGTTTCTTGTATGGGGACCCCCTTTGGTTTTAGACTTTTTTTTGTTTTTAGTATTTGTCGTGATACACCTCATAGCAACACATATTCTGAGAAAATTTCAACCAATTACCTATTACCGTTCAAAAGATACAGCCCTGTGACAGACAGACAGACGGACGGACGGACGGACGGACGGACGGACGGATGGACGGACGGACGGACAGCGTAGCGAGAGTAATAGGGTCCCGTTTGGAACCCTTCGTGTACGGAACCCTAAAAATACCAATTCTGGAATTCCGGAGTTCAACACCTAATATCGGAAATTAGTTGCGGAACTGAAAACCTTCTGATATTGAAAAAAAAAAAAAAAAAAAAAAATCCTTTTATTTGCATGAAATGTGGTACACACGGCTACACATCAAGCTGTATAAAACCAGTAAAGGCTGACCTCGCGTTGTAAGGAAAACCTATACAATGCGAGGTCAGCTTATACTGGAAAATAACAGCTTGATGTGTAGCCGTGTGTACAAGTAAAGGTTTTACAATAAAATTTTAGTTCTACACATTTCACAACCATCCAAAAGTGAGCTTTCCGAATCCGTCAGAAAAGTTATCGAACGTGTAACATCTAACGGCCAAAATTAATATCCAATCTATCTACGATTTGCCCTACTAGAGATAGGAAGTTGACATAAGCTCCATACAAAATATAAATATGTCACTATCTCTAGTAGGGTAAATCGTTGATAGATTGTATATTAATTTTGGCCGTAACTAAACGCTATTCACAAATCCGAGACTCTGGACAGTTTCTGTAAATTGACGTCATTCATTAATAGAAACGTCGTAGATTTTTCAATTTCGGATTTGTGAGTAGCGTTTAGAGGACAAGTTCGGTAACTTTTCTCACGGATTCGGAAAGGTCACTTTCGGAAGGTTGTGATTGTGAATAACTCGCAAGACAGGCGGCTTACCGTGATTTTAAGAATGGGTTTCGATGGAGTTGCTGTAGGTCACTCATCCAAGACCCTGTAAACGAGCTACACTTGTTTCCTTGTTAGAGTTTATAATTCACACTAAACTGCCCTCACCTCTTGTAAAATATTCTCAACGGGGAAACAATTTATTAGGCCATTCACACGATACTATTCCAAAAACCCATAAAGTGAACACTGTTAATTAATACTAAACGAAAGCCTAAGCAAAGTAGAGCAAACATTAGACATTTTTGTACAAGATTCATCTCTAACCGAAAATAATTACATTACATTAAAGTAGGTATTAGTCCAGTCATTAGATCCTAATACATAAGGTACATTAGGCTGGCAGGTAAAAGTATAAAATATGTACTTCTGAAATCATCGAGTGTAGGTAGATGGTGATGCGTAAAATGTCCCAAAAATATTCCTACCTACCTACTTTAAATCTACGAAAGTAAAGGAAACAACACGTTAGTAGTTACCTAGTAAGATTGTGTTTTTTAGTTTTTTGTATTTTTACCCGACTGTCCCAGGAGTTCACTGCAAAAAAGAAACTATTCTCTGGTGCGAATCCCAGTTTTAACTTGATTTGACCGCGCTTCGGAACGCGGTCCCAGATTCGCAGTCCGAACTTCACGTGATTAACTTTTGTTCGTAAATGATACAATTTGGTCGCTTCATTCAAATTTGAAACGCAAGGAAAGAAGTTTAAATATTATTACTATTATTAGCTCTACAAAAACAATTGAGAATTGGAACACATTTCGATTTTCAAACAAATATCCTTCAGGTGCATGGTGTGTGCGTGAGCACTGGTTGTACATGAAGGACCACGGTTTTTGGTGTCTTCACTATGGTTGTTCCAGCACTTAGTCTATATTTTTTACTATGTCTGTGCTCATTGCATAGTAACAGTGTAGTGTGCTGTTTGGGACTTGATTATTTTTAGACCTGGCTGCCAATTATCTTCTCTAGCAAAATTAGGATGTTTTTTTATTTCAATAGTCTCACGGAGCAATCTATTTTTTTACCTGTGACTACGAACAATGCAAAGCTTTCGAAACTTCAGTAAACCAATTTAAATAATGTACGCGATATAATCCGGTTAAACTTGTTTTATTATTATCACACCTATTATATTTCCTGAAGAGTAGAGCACTGCAGTTGTATTATTTAATTACTTAATTTCACCGCAGAGGGATAAACTTATTTATTGAACAAAAGCTCAAAGACTGAGGCGCTATAAAAAAAGATACTTATGGACAAGCGTTCGCGTTACTGACATTATTTGACCTGGAAATCAAAACCTTCACTTGAGATCTCACACTCGGCGTAAAACTTCATACATAAAAAAGGTATTTAAGCCCGACTTAGATTAAGCCTATAGCAAACTTTTCTGGCGGATGGAGACCCTAACGGGACCCTCTGCTACACTACTTCGGTTAAGCAGCAATAGTACACACGGCTACACATCAAGCTGTATAAAACCAGTATAGGCTGACCTCGCGTTGTAAGGAAAACCTATACAATGCGAGATCAGCTTATACCGGAAATGTACAGCTTGATGTGTAGCCGTGTGTACCTAGCTACTGAACACAAGATGTCATTCCGAATGAAAAAAAAAATTGCCTATAGCTAAACCAGATATCGAAAAAAGTTGAAAGAAATATATACTGTGAAGACTACAATTTGGAGATCCGGTTTAAAAGTTTTAAATCTTGTACCCATTATGACATAACTCACTTTACCAAGAATGTAATGGAACAGTCCTCCCACCGCATTCTGGTCACGTTACTTAGTAGATAACACCAGGTACTCATGACGGGACCCCCTGTCACAAACCTGGCGATTAAACTTGTTACAGCGAATAATAATGGACGTCAGATGTTTCCTTCCATACACCGAGAATTTTTAATGGTTAAACTAAGACGGTTTGCTAAGTACAAGTACCTACTCGTTTTTAGAGAAAACATGTACTATTTACCTTTGAACTAAATTTACTCAGATTCATATCATTCATAAGGGTTCTGTACCCAAAGGGTGCCAAACGGGATCCTATTACTCTCGCTATGCAGTCCGTTTGTCCGTCCATCGGACTGTCTGTCACAGGGCAGTAATAGGTAGCCGGTTGAAATTTGCTGAGAATATATGTTGCTATGACCCTTATCACGATAAACAATAAAAACAAAAATGTCTATAACCAAAGGGGGTCATACAAGAAACCTCGAAAAACATTCATATTTTTCAACGTTTTTGTCCCTGCTCTATCTTCAAAACTGTAACACATACCAGCATCAAACTTTGTTTGAATATAGTGCATACTATGTAGTTTAGCAGAAAATAATAAATATAGGGTAAACATAGATATATGTGCATATGTGTAAGTGTACCGTATGTGTTACCTGCGTAAGAAAGAGATCCAAAAATTCGTATTTTGAGCACAGTGCGTTGATGTCTTTTGATGAACTCTATAGGGTATCAGGTGGATGGGTGGTACTTAACCCTTACAGGGTGAGTCTGAATCGCTCTTGGCCGGTATTTTTTAAATAGTGTGGATTGTTTTATAATCGGGAACACTACGTAATATTGAAACACGTTTCACCGACAACTATTAGTCGTACTCCCCATGGACGCACTCCGCCGCTCCTACCCGCCTTGGTGACGGAGCCAGTGTCGTATTATACTCTTACCAACTAAAACCACCACGGTGTTCCTCTGCTAACCTTAAACCGGGGGCGTGGGATATGATCTGCAGTCTCCATCTACCCCTGAAATGTCCCGGCTCGCTACCAGTAAGCGAGCCCCTTCTATGTAGTAACCAACCCCTTCTAACCAAAGTCTCAACAATAAACAGTCATAAAAGAATACTGCCATTATTAACACACTCGTTGACGGTAATAACAATTCGTATAATGTTGTTATTAGCATAGGAGTGTTCTGCTGTCCATTCAATACACAATTACGAGCTAATCCAACCACAACGCAGCAACAGTGTAATTTAAACTGAATTTGCATTAAAACACTATAAGTAACAGTGATTGCACACCTACTACTAATATTTTTCGCCTTTATAAAAAAACTAGGTATCTATTTGCTATTAAACCGTACCTGTATAGCGATTCAGAACCATACGATAACTAGTTGTCGATCGATTCGGTTTGTTATCTCTTTTTCTCTAGTTGCGTGAATCATAAGACGAAACGAGATAACAAACCGAACCGGTCGACAACTGGTTATCGTGTGGTTCTGAATAGCATGGCTGGTTTCGCACGGTATACAAAGTCCGAAGTAATACTTTAGGGCAAATTAGTTTGGAACTACACACATCAAAAATTTTCTAGTGATGTACATTGATGTACATGTACATTGTTGACGACGTCTGTGGTCTGGTGGTTCGAGTGTCGGACTGCTGATCACGAGGTCGTGGGTTCGATTCCCACAGAACACAAATATTTGTGTGATGAACATAAGTGTTTGTGTTGGCCTGGGTGTTTCTTATGTATCATAAGTATGTATTTACAAAAAAAAAAGTATATAAGTATTATATCCAATGTCTAGTACCCATATTACAAGCTCTGCTTAGTTTGGGACTAGATGGTGCTGTGTAAAATGTCCCAAAATATTTTTTTATCCAATTAATGTTAATCAAATCTAGTCTTCCAGACTGGCTTCTTACTTTAATTTCCTATGTCTCTTGCCGATGCTTGCATCAACGTTCTGCCGTGGCCTGCTCAATCGCCAGACCTCAATCCAATTGAGCACATATGGGATATGCTCCAAAGAAGAGCTCTGTCGAATATTTCTCTCTTGAGTCTGTATGGAATGGATGTGCTGCATACCCCACATTAACTTTTTGACTTGTTAGAACGTGCACGGAAAGAAAAATAGTCTTAAAACAAGTATATATTTATTGGTCAAGAATAATATAGTTTCATATATAGGGAACACTTTATATTCTTAAATCCAGCATTTTATTGTTTTGTTTTGAATGCTCAAAACAACTATTTATTATCTCAAATAAAGAAGAAATATTCTCGGTTGAAGAAAAAAACAAAGTCTTTTAAGAAGACGAGCAGATTTCTTGAACTTTGAGACATTGATTTTCTCGAACAGAATCAAATTAAGTATTTAAATTTAGTACTTTTATTGTCAGTTCAAAATAATGTAATTTCAATCAAAGAATGCACATTTTTCAGTTGATTTTATAAATTTTCTTAATTATAAAGTATATGCAAAAGTATAAAATTTCAATTGAGAATTCCTCTTCTAATGGTGAGTACATTAATGTTCTTAAATTAAATATCCGGATGTTTCATACTAAAACCAGATTGATCTTAGGTTAATGATTTCTGTGCATTCTCTGAAGAATATAATTTGCTTAGCTCAAACTTTATCATAATTAAAGGAAGAAAGAGTGCAATTTGAACTAAGAATTTTAGTTTTTTAAGGTGAGTATGTTGATATTCTTAATTTGAATATCCGGATATTTTATACTAAAACCAGGTCGATTTTAGGTTAATCATTTATGTGCGTTCTCTAAAGAATATCATTTGCTTAGCTCAAGTTTTTTAGTTATTTAAAAGAAGAAAGTGTGAAATTTGAACTAAGAATTTAAATTTTTTAAGGTGAATATGTTGATATTCTTAGTTTGAATATCCGATGTTTCATACTAAAATCAGATTTACCTTCGATGAATAATTTCTTTGTATTCTCTAAAGAATATCATTTTCTCAGCTCAAGTTCTTTATTTATTTAAAAGAAGAAAGTGTGAAATTTGAACTAAGAATTTAAGTTTTTCAAGATGAATATGTTGATATTCTTAGTTTGAATATCCGGATGTTTCATACTAAAATCAGATTTACCTTAGGTGAATAATTTCTGTATATTCTCTAAAGAATATCATTTACTTAGGTCAATTTTTTTCTTATTTAATATAAGAAAATAAGAGATTCGAGTTGAGAATTACTTTTTGTAGATTAAACTATTAATTTTCTCAATTTGAAAATCCGCAAGTATCAAAGCAAGACCATTATTTAAACATTTATGAACCCCTGCTCAATGCAGCCTTTGTTATATTATATTACACCACCAAAACCGAATTACTATCGTAACTCAGACTGAAAATCCGAAAGTTTTAAGCTCAAACTGCTAATAACAATAATAAACTCTTGTAACACTAAGACACAGAAAAACAGTAAAAACACTTTAAATAAATAGGTATGGCGGGCTACTAATCATTCGCTTTGGTGTAACACATGTAAAAGGCCGCAATGCACAGGGATCCGTGCGTTTATTCTGACATTGCTATAAAACTTCCAGGATTAGTAAAATTAATAGATTAAGTTATACAATACAATAATTCTCAAAAAAATCTGTTGAAACTTGAGCCAGTACCATGTTTCCATCTCTTATTAAATCTAGTATTGGTAGGTCAAATATCTTTAAAATTAAACTAAAATTACTTTATTATACCTTTTATTAAAACAACAAACTTTTTCAAAAAACTACCCCCCTTCTGAGACAGTGATTTATATTAATATCTTAAATCAACATACATATTTTAAAATGGTTGGTTATTATAACCATTGACTAGGTAGGTACTAAAACAATATTTTAAATCGCAAGTTCTACAATTGAAGGCAAATGTACTACCGTAAACTGCCCTAACTTGGCCCACAAGCCCTACTTTGCCTAGTTATTTTTTGAGTAAACTATAATAGCTATGATTTCCGTACTTGGGGAGCTTTGAAAACTATGACAACGCTCACATTTGGTTCAGTTATAAAGTGTCAGTGCATGTAAAAATTCAGTTAATGCCTTAGGCAAAGTAGGGCTTTATGGCAAAGTTAGGGCATTTTACGGTACCTTAATTCGATATCAAATGAAGTAACATTAATTCAGTAATTTCTTAAAACTCTAATTGTGGCAGAACTAGGTAATAATGAGTAATATTAACATCTTAAATCAACATACATATTTTGATTCACTTTATGAATTATATTTGGCGTCAAACAACAACAATCGTGTAAACTTGTAGATCTTCAATTTTCTTTTCCATGTCTCCGAATCTCTGAAACAAATAGCATTGTTGTAATTATTTTTTATTATATAAAGTGAATTTACAAACAGATAATGCTACTGAGTAATTCGTGATCACTGTTGGCTATAGGCACTAAATTATATTGTACGCTTATTTGTTCACGAAAGTAATAAGAAAGCACCCGCTACCACTCTTAGTGTTTAACAATTTTATAATCTTAAATATAAATAAAATAATTAAAAAACCCCAACTGCAAAAAACTGATAAGACAAGCTTAAGAATTTATTTTTAGACAATTATTAAAAAGGAGTAACTTTTGTTTGGACTCCCTAGATTGGGCAGGAGCCAATTCGAGGCAGCCTGGCCTGCTCCAGTCTGGGAGCCAAACTTCAGAAATGCTCAATGAAGTTCCACCGGCTGACGAAGACGAGTCCCAGGTACTTCATCGTCGACTCGACGCCGATGTTGTGGCGCGTTCCGAGGACCGTGAAAAGTGTGAAAACACACGACCTCGGACTTGTGCAGGGTCAAGTCCCAATTGCCGGATCCTCTCGACGATTGTCGCAACCCCACGTGTCGCGAGTTCGGCCGCCGACTTTTTTTTTTTTTTTTTTGCCGTGGGGAAATCCTCATGGACGCACTCCGCCTGGGGTAGGCGGAGCCAGTGTCGGACTCTTACCGACTAAAACCACCATGGTGTTCCTTCAACTACCTTAGCTGGGGGCGTGGGAACCCGTGAGTATTCACACAACCACCCCCGACAGGTCCTGGCCCGCCACAAGCAGGCGAGCCCCTTCTCCCCGTGCGGCCTAACGTTGGCCGCACCCTTCTAGGTGGCGCACACGGAACACTGCACGCCACCTCACCTCATGGGCCTTTACCAGCTGCGCCAACTACGCCGGCTGTGCCAGCTACGCCAGCCGCTGGTCGGGCAGCATACTACCCCGAGTCTGCTGCTCGCAGGCCCTACCTCCCGTAATTTTTATAGAGGTTTTCTTCCTCGCGGTCCGGGCGGTGAAGCCAAGACCCTCGGTCCCAAGCGGCGCGAGAACACTACTCAGCGGGCACTCCTGGGGTTACGAGATCGACGGGGGCAGGGAAGGACAGTCCCCCCGTTGCCTGCCCAGTGGCAGGGTGAGTGCACACCGGGCCCGCCCCTGCTCCTCCACTGTGCCCTCTGTTGGCAACAGAGGGACACGTGGAGCAACTCCCCACTGGCCCAGAACGGGCCCCTCCCGCGCCAGAATATTCGCCACAGGCAATAAAATCCCCCGAAGGTTAATTCCTCGAAAGGATTTTATTGCCCGTGCCCAGGATGCACCGGCCTAACAACTGCCGTTCCCTCCAGACGTGTCCAGAAGGACAAGCAGCCGTCAGGCACACGTGGAGGTTTTCTAGCCAGCCCCCGTTCGGCCGCCGCCTGGTACGACCTCCCCTGAGCCAGGACTAGTGTGTCGTCAGCGTAGCAAACTACACTGACCCCGCTGGGGCAGTCTGCGCGCAGCACCCAGTCGTACCCGGTGTCCCACAGATTCGGCCCCAGGACCGATCCCTGTGGGACACCGCACGACATCTCTCGCCGGTTCCATTCTCCCTGGTGCCGGGGTAGATGACGGCCCTGTCCGTCAAATAAGCCTCGACCACACGACAGAGGTAGGTCGGCATCCAGTGATATCGGAGTGCCTCCCTGATGCAACTCCAGGGCAGGGTGTTTTAGTCGGGGCCCGAGAGCCTCTAAGGCCAGAACCCAGGCTTTTCCAGGCAAGCCGTCGGGTCCTGGGGCGGTATTTTTGGCATTTAGCCTACGTACCGCCACTCTCAACTCTACCTAGGTCACCTCCAGAGCAAATTTTCCTGTAGCCTGTGATAGTCAAAATTCTAAAGCGTGTTACTTCTTTTCAGTTATTTTTGCAGTTTGTTTTTTTCAATAATTAGATTTTATTGTAATATTTTCAGCTGTGCTAGGTTTTGATAGGTACTATGTCACCGAGTACCCAGCAGTAAGTAAGTAGGTTTTAATAGTTTTTTTATATCCCCGAAAATCAAATATGGGCATTTTGGATTTAATGATATTTTTTGCTACTCTCTAGACTAGACGAATCCTATCACCTTCTGAGCAGTCAGGTAAATATGTGAACTTACATCTACATCAAAGATGAAATTTTCAATGCATTCTAGTGTTGAAAATTTTGTCCTTTTGTTTAATCTCCCTTTTGGAGGAATTAGGCAACAGAGCAGCTTAATTTGATCTGGAACTTTTTGATCTGAAACAATAATATGGACACTGTTGAAATAAATTAACAAACACACTATACTTATCGATAACTAAAATGCGGATACTTACCATCAACATGTGACCAAAATGAAGGTTTTTATTTTGTCCTAAGAATTGCCATACAACATGGCAATGCTACCTGCATTTTGGGAACATGTTTTAGTTTTGTTTTTACATACAGATTACTTTATAGTAGGTAATTGTTCTTCTTTTAATTATTTGTTTGTTTAAAATAAAAATATTTTCTTACCATCATCAGGCTGTTGTCTTGTCTTTTCGTACAAAGTTGCCAGTGTGTCATCTCTGGAACTATCAAATTTTATACTAATAATTTTATTGATGAATGGATGCCACTTTGTATAAAAATTTGTAGAATTCTCCTTGTACTTTTGGTCAAAATCCAGGTTGATCTGAAATAAAGTTTTTGTTGACCTATTTAAATAACATTCTATAGGTAGACTGAATAAAGATTAGTAATTATAATACTTATTAAGATGGAACTTACATGTGCTGTGAGATATTCATTCAATTTCGATTGAATAAATATTCTGTGGCCTATTAGTGGGCACAGCTCCTTAAGAATTTCTTCACTTAAAGGCATTTAATTGATTGGGTTTAATTTCATTTTCTGGAAAATAAAAATATCTGTAATACTTAATAGGTTCACTATTGAGAATGCAGCTTTTTAAGGTAAGTAATTCATATTTTTAGTTTGAGTATCTCGAGGTTTCAACCTAAAACCATAATGATCTTTGCTGAATAATGTCTGTTTTAGAATAATAATACTATTATTTTAAGGTCTGTATGTTCTAGAATATCATTTGCATAACTCAAAAAAATGTTTAGTACTTATTAAGTACCTAGTCTTTTAAAACACGCGTGGGTGCGCGCCTGGGGAGACCCCCATTTCAAAGGCGAAGCTCCCGGCTCCCTGGCTAATCATACTATTTATAGAAATAGACCCACCTGTGGGCGCGAGTTTTCGCGTAAGGCCTGTAGGTAAGTACCTACGCTAAAATTCGCACGGGTGCACGCCTTGTTATCTATTTCAAAGGAGAAGCACTCGTAACTAACTAATTAACAAACACGGGGATCACATGCTCATACTTGGTATGGTCCCAACCATATGACCCTTGAAAATGTAGAACCATCCAGTTTTACTAAATGAAGCCACGTGCGTACCATGAGACACCCTCAGTAAATACCTAGTAAAGGTTAAGTAGGTAGTGATGAGAATGTATTTACCTTTAAATCGGTCAATAACTAGTTCTGGAATACCCCATGTTCGTGGTAACGTATCTATGTCCGTCTCCGAGTTACACTTTCCATCAGCAACGTTGTTTTCGTCATCCATCTAATATTTGAAACACTGTAAATTAGAACAAACTTAACGATTTGCTACTAACAACTTTGTTCTTCAATACTCACTTTGATCAAATTCCTTTCCGAGTCCGTATATCTTGAAAAACACAATTCACCAAAACCCGTCATCACAACATCACACGGCAACAGAGAAAAGTGGGGCGGAAAATCGGCTGCTGACTCACAGAACATTTAATCCTAAATCCTAAACGCCGACTTCACCCCACTCTGCTCTGTGGCTGCCGACTGTAGGCGAGACGCGAGCGCATCGAGACAGTGCTGCCAGATAGCCCCCTCGCGTTTTCCCCCAACATTATGTACATTTTTCAGAGTTAAATTTGTATAACACAATATTGTAATAAACTTGGTTTAAAATTAAAGCCATTTTTAAATTGTACCTACCTACACGATTCAAACAAATACATGTAGCTACCTATCACCTTAATTTTTCACTCATGGTCAACAATAAAACCAAAAATTGATTTTATTTATTGTTAAGATTAGTTTAACAAGATTCAAATAGGATTTTCAAACGTATTTTTTTGCCATATTTATAAGAAATTTGTCAATTTTCTTGTTTTTCCTCGACCATTTTAACAAGTTCTCGCCAGCGCATGAGATGAAGGCACGACTTTGGAGAATTGAACTGATTCAGAAACTGACTAGAAATATAAAATATTTATGCTTTCAAACATGAAAGTTCTATACAATTATATTGCGGAACAGAAAAAGATAAAACATAAGATTCTTAAGTGGATGCGTACCAATGGATAAAAGATTGGAAGGGTAATAATTTGTAATGTCTTTCTTTTTGGTTAATAAAAAGTCATTAGGGTCATTTTCAAAAACCATATGTAACGAAATATGTTATGGAAAGATCGCTTATTACTTTGGAAATATAGCACCTACCGGCATTATTTTATTGCCATAATTTAAGGGGTATAAGCCATTACTCAGTAGTGTATATGTCGCTGGCGTAAATGGCCAATGTTTACGTGCTTTATGTGATTTGTCTGAGCATTTAAACAAATGTATTAAACTTTGTGGATGTATTCATGTTTCTTTTTCCACATGGGAATTACTTGAAAACTAGAAATCAGTTTGTAATAATTTATTTTTGTATTGGTCTTAGTATTTTCCACTAAGTTTCAGTACAATCAAACAAAACGAATGGCTTTTGTACCTACTGTATTTCATACACTAATAAATCCCACTTAAAACATACTCCCAAAAATTGGGGAATCAATTTTTGAAATTGCAACACTCGTTCCTTTTCCTTTCCATTACCCGGTGGTTGGTTGTGACGTAGCACATCTTTCAAGAAACAGGATGTTGATTTAATAATAACGTTTTTCTTGGATGACTATTAATAATAATATGTCTCCTATAAATAAGTCGTTATCTTTCAAGAAATATGATTTTGATTTAAGAAAAATGTTTCTTAGATGAATATTAAGTCTTCTATGAGTCGTTATCTTTCAAGAAACATGATTTTGATTTAAGAATAACGTTTCTTGGGTGACTATTAATAATATGAGCAATGTATGAGTCGTTATTTTTCAAGAAACGTGATTTTGATTTAAGAATAACGTTTCTTGGATGACTATTAATAATAGCCTTCATGAGTCGTTATCTTTCAAGAAACATGATTTCCATCTTATCATTATCATCATTAGAAATCGTGTTAATTGAAAGATAACGTAGTAGGTATATACTAGTAGGTATATATATATATATTACTGTAAGAGTGTTCTATATACACTCGAGAGCAAAGAATTAAGGTCACATAAAGATACCTAAAAGTTTCGTTCGGTAAGTAGGAATGCTAGCTCAATGAAATAAATTGTGTTTAATAGATAATCAAATGTTCCTTAAATGCAAGTAATAAAATGTATGTGTCTCTTTGTCTTAAAAAAATACAGAAAAGCATTTATGTTTAAACTTTCTCGAGTTTTAGTACTTTTTATTTATTACTCCACGTGGGATTAATAAATAAAAAGTACTAAAACTGTCATCACTGCGGTTATGCGGTTTTGCATGCTGTACCCTAAGTTTCTCATACGATGTTGGGAAATATTCTCCCATTCCTCTACGAGCGCAACTTTGAGCTCTTGAAGCTGACGCTTTTTAACGACGAGCTCGAAGCATGCTCGATTGGGTTGAGGTCCGGGCTGCGTGCTGGCCACTACATACAGTTAATGTTAACGTTTTGAAGGTTCACAATTTCACCAGTATGAGGCCCGGCATTGTCCTGCATAAAGATAGCATCCTCTCCCAAATTGACCATAAATGGCCTAACGTATTCGTTTAGGATTTCTTCAATATATCTTTCGGTAGTTATAGTGCCGTTTTCTGTAACCATCAGCTCTTTGCGACTCTCTGCAGAATTTCCGGCCCATACAAGTACGGATCCACCGCTATAGGCCACTTTCTCTTCGATGCATGCTTGCTTGAATCGCTCCCTTGGTCTTCTACATACTCTTGTTTTTCCGTCGTTTTTATAGAGTATAAATTTTGATTCATCTGAGAACATAACTCTTGACCAATTTTTAATACTCCAATTTAAGTGATTCCGGGCATATGCTAATCTCGAAATACGATGCCCAATTTAGGGCCATTTGTAGGTCTTAATTAATGGTTTAAAATTTGCTTCAGCATATTGTCGCTACAGTCCATGCACTTGGGTTATTTCCTCCGAGGCGTCGGAACTGATATGTAAGTGCAGTTCCTGTGAGAAAGCGGTTTCGAAGCATTGTGTTGACCAAGTATCGATCTTCGCGTGCTGTGGTAGGTACACCTGGCCCTGCCTGTTCCTGGTCTACGTAGGTTAGAGCCGGTTTCCTCGTAACGTCGGAGAACTCGTTGTACAGTTGACGATGACACACCAACGTCCTTGCTGTATCACGCTGATTACGGCCAATTTCCAGCATTGTGAGAATTCTGGTGCATTCTTCAGGTGTAAGCAACATTATAACAGCTTCAATTATGAATATTGAACATCAGAAAAGCTGTTTACATGCCTTTTTATATGACAGAATAGAAAGAAAAGCAAAAACAGATAAAGAAAATTCGTAGTTCCATTTACAAGTCCCTTTTTTATTTTGTCACGTTCTGATAGTGTAACTTTACAGTAACTAAGAAGTTTTATTACTTTCATTTAAGGAGAATTTATTTGTCTATTAAACACAATTTATGTAATTAAGCTACCATTCTTAGTTTCCGAGATTTTCAGGTATCTATATGTGACCCTAATTCATTACTCTCGAGTGTAGTATAGATTTATTGGGTTTCTGACCTTATATACATTATATATATATATATATACCTATTACTAGAGATACCTACGACTTGTATAAATTTTTGACGATATTGCAGGGAGTAAAATGAGGGTTTATTAATTTCCTTTTTAAGTGTTTTAAATCTCCGTATATAATACACACCTACGTAAAGTTTAGGTCAGCAATCAGCCTTCACATTTGATAAATAGTTTGTGTTAAAAAATAAATAGGTAGGTATGTATTCACTTACATTACATACCATTGCCATAGCGATAAATAATAAGTCGGTTATACATATAGGTATACGTAGAAACTTATATTCATTATAAATAATTTCAGATGTTTATGTAGCACCTACGTAATTCTTTTAGGAATAGGGAACGGAATACATAGGTAGGTACCTACATATTATTAATCCCTCCGTATTAGATTTAGTTAGTTGAGCAACTTAATATACCTAATAGTGTTAAATAATTTTATTCTTTAGAGCATGTACCTAATTTAGATGTTTATAGATTATTATCAGACTATACCTACATTTACCTCTAATATTCTTTAATTCTTTTATTGTATAATTTTATACGACTTAACCATATATATATAATTAGCATATTTTAATACCATGTGCCATTCTCACAACATAGGTTATTATTGTGGAATAGTAGGTTTTTCTATTAAGACTTTGAAGTTTGCAGTAATTTATTGCTTATTTCCATAGCTAGGTCACACGACGTGTCGGTTGATATTGCTTGGATTTAACAGGGTTCTTGTTTAAAAATGTTAAGTCGTATCATATTTTGAAACATTTAAATTGCTAGTTCAACACCGTAACTTATTCTTCCAAAACAAAAAAGTCTTATTTAACAACATTGGACTACCTTTACTTGAATAATTTAGATTCTTACGTCAATGCTACTACTTGCTTACCCAATAACAAACTCTTCTCAAACTAAACACGTATTTTCTTATTAAAAAAAAAACGTTAGTATATCTTATTTTCAAACAATTTAGATTCCTAGTTCAACACCATAACTTATTTCCACATAACAAAAAAGTCTTGTTTGAAAACATTCGACGAACTTTACTTGAATAATTTAGATTCTTACGTCAATGCTGGTATTTACATATCCAAAAACAAACTTTCTTAAACCAAACACGTATTTTCTTAAAACAAAACGTTAGTATATCTTATTTTGAAATAATTTGGATTCCTAGTTCAACACCATAACTTATTCCCACAAAACAAAAAAAGTCTCATTTGAAAACATTGGACGAACTTTAATTGAATACTTTAGATTCTTACATCAGTGCTACTATTAATTACCTAAAAACAAATTCTTCTTAAACCAAACACGTATTTTATTATACTGAATGTAAGTCTATCTTATTTCGAACAATTTTAGATTCTTCTTCCAAATCTGTTATTTTCTCACATTTAAATGCATTCTTCTTAGACCGAAAAAGATTTTTCTTCATCGAAAACCTTCCTACTTTCTGATTATGAGAATCATCAATTACTAACAGGAAGAAAATGAGGGTTTTGTTTTTATAATTTGTAGTTAACATGTTTTGATGTTTTATTTTTAGTTTAAGTAAATGGTACAACTTTTGATTCAAATATTAATAGCTCTTGAACATAGAATATGTTCTTTTAAACTGAGACACATAAAAAATCTTAGTTCAAAAAAGTAACATATTTTTCAGACAACACTCAAAACTTCTTAAAAAGAAAATCATTGTTTTGATTCTAGCAAATATAAGAAGAATAATATTATTTTTCTTGTAGAATATCATTTCGTTTGGACTAAGATATTAATTTTAGTTCAAGTAAATATTTATTTAACATTAAACAATATTCCTGAGAATAAAAAAATTCTTGGAGGAAAACTAATTCCGCGAGCATTTTTTTCCGTGTGGGCGGCCATTCCTCAAAGTGATTTTGATGATGCCAAATCGCTGTGATTGTGTGATTCGTGTCAATGGTGAAAACACAGTTTTTTTTTTTATAAATCTATACAATAAAAATTTAAAAAATCATTTATAATTTTTACCTTTCTTGCCATTTAATTGACGACATTAACTTAGGTTAATTTCCCACAATTAGCAAAAATTAAAAAAATTCTTAATTTTTTCAAAATATAGGGATAATTAGTTAACATAGGAAATTAAAGTAAGAAGCCAGTCCGGAAGACTAAATTTGGTAAATATTAATTGGATAATTTTATTACAGTTAGAAATGACAGGGGGGACACACATTGCAAAGTGGCTTACTTTGGTGAGCTATATATCGCAGATGGTACACCTGATAAAAAGTTGTGTATGAAACATTACCTTCATTTTAGTAGACCTATTCAATGATATCCCATAAGAGGGGGTGCAGCGAAAAAAATATTTTCATCTCCATTTTACATGTATGGGCGCCGCCCCTAAAATACGAAATCACGATTTTTTTATTCTTTTAAAATTAAGATCTACAACGTGTATCAGAAATGCGTGGTCATATTCTAAGAGCTCATTCAGGGCATAGCATAGAACAACTTTTACTATGGGACCAACCCTGAAATCGCGAAAAAATTATCATCTGTTCCCTACTAAATCATCGATGTCGCTCGACAAAATGTAAGGATCAGCTGATATTTTTTTCGCGATTTCACGGTTGGTCCCATAGTAAAAGTTGTTCGATAACATCCCCTGAATATGCTCTTCAAATATGACCACGCATTTCTGATACACGTTGTATATCTAGACTATTTTTTAACAAAATTACATTTACTTATGTTCATAACTGTAGAAGTTATTAAGCTGTAAAGGATTAGGACAGACGGACAGACGGATAGACGGACAGACGGACGGACATGACGAAACTATAAGGGTTCCTTGTAGGAACTACGGAACCTAACTAAGTACAAGTACTTAGTTTGGGACAAGACGGTGCTGTGTAAAATGTCCTAAAATATTTATTTATTTTAACAATTTAAAGATGAACGACCTAAGTGAGGAAAACCTTTAAAACTACCTCACGGCTAACATTATAGTAGTTTCATGTAATTTCAGCGTCTAAGTGGTGTCTTGCCTCTTAGCCGTCTTCAGTCTCGAGGGTACCTATATATAAGTACCTTAATACATTACCATATTTACGTAACGGTGTATTACCTTACCTTGCGTTTTATAAAAATTGTATCTACACGTGTAATTTTAAGGCTTAAATGTAAAAAAAGTTTCTAGATATTATTATGCTAAGAAAACACAATTTAAAATAACGGCTGCTGAAATACTTGTAATAAGCCCGATGACTTTATTATGTAGGTTCTGGAAAAGTATAGTTCTACTGTTGAGTTATAATAATTATTAATATATATCATCATCATCATCATTTCAGCCGAAAAACGTCCACTACTGGACATGGGCCTCCCCCAATATATATATTATATATATATATTTTTTTTTGGGACTTTTTACACAGCACCATCTAGTCCCAAACTAAGCAGAGCTTGTACTATGGGTACTAGACAATGGATATAATACTTATATACTTTTTTTTGTAAATACATACTTATAATACATAATCAACACCCAGACCAACACAAACACTTATGTTCATTACACAAATATTAGTGTCCTGTGGGAATCGAACCCACGACCTCGTGATCAGCAGTCCGACACTCGAACCACTAGACCACAGACGTCGTCGTATTGCCTTTTATCGTAACTTTGCTATTTATTTATTGGTTTATCATAATATTTACCTATGCACAAACAACACAAACATTAAACATTAAAACCGGCCAAGAGCATGTCGGGCCATGCTCAGTATTATAGGGTTCCTTAAGTAGGTGTACAAACGAATCAAATCGAATATTAATCATGGCTATTTTAGTTTTTGCAATAATCGGCAGCATTCGCGACTCAGAGCGTGTTGTTAGTAGCGCCATCTAGCGATAAATTCAAGAAGCCAAATTTAAGAAGACTGATTGATGTCAAAGTTACTTTTTGTGATTTTTTCAAATAGAAAGTAGCTAAAGGAGCATTATTTGCCATGATAATTTTTCTCTAAGGTCAATGACCTTTGAACTAGGACGTTTTAAGTATTTTTCAGTTTTCTGTCTATAACTCAAAAAATTATAATCACATTATACTCGAAATAATTTTAAAAGAGAGTTTTCACAAAGGTCTATCAATGTGGAAGATTATAAGTTTCTACGTTGCATAGTTTAGAAATGGCAGGGGGGGGACACATTGCAAGCCACTTTGGCGGGCTATATTTCGCAGATGGTACACCTGATAAAAAAGTGATATATGAAACATTACCTTCATTTTAGTAGACCTATTCAATGATACCCCACACGATGAGGTGCAGCGAAAATTTTTTTTTTTTCCCCATTTCACATGTATGGGCGCCACCCCTAAAGAACGTAAAAACTATTTTTTTATTCTTTTAAAATTGAGATCTATATGCAGACTATTTTTTAACAAAATTTCATTTACTTATGTTTATAACTGTAGAAGTTATTAAGCTGTAAAGGATTAGGACAGACGGACAGACGGACAGACGGACAGACGGACAGACGGACAGACGGACAGACGGACAGACGGACAGACGGACGGACATGACGAAACTATAAGGGTTCCTTGTAGGACTTCGGAACCCTAAAAAAGACAGAAATACCCGTATTTAGTACAAAAGTACTTCACAATTTAAAGAAATTTCTACCAGCAGACTTCATCACTGCTGGACATAGGCCTCTCCTAAGATGTGCCACAACACTCGGTCCTCCAGCACCAGCAGACTTGCGAGAGGAGAAATAAGTAAGAAATGTAGACAGCAGTGTGTAAAACTAGAAAAGGAACTTAATTAATGCAGTAGATACTTAAATAAAAATATACTAATAATAATACACTAATAATAATATACTACTTATAATATATGTATATTATAAATATATATACTAGATATAAAAAGATACACCACGAAGCCAAAATCTACGCATACTGTACAGTCTAACAAAGCAATTAGTATACAGGGTAGAGAGATATAAATGAAGTTTTCTCAGAACATTATGGATGTTTTCGAGTGAAATATCATTTTAATAACAGACAAAGTCTGTTAAAAGAGAGTTAAACTGTATCTATACAAAACCCAAATCATACCATTCCATTAAAACTTCCTGAGAAATCTCCATCTATATCTGGCGACTCTGTAATCCTGTATACTAATTGCTTTGCTAAACTATACATGAAACCAAGTAACATTATGCAACAATAAAAACCCTTTGAAAAAATCGTGCCTTTGACGTTCAATACCTCCATAACCAGTCTAGTCCCAGGTATGGCCTAGAACAAAAAACCTTCGTAATGATGGGTAGAACTCGTGGCTTTTGGTTTCATGATGGGTCTTTTTACACATGAAACTAAACAACTTTTCCAAATAAACATGGATAGTCAGACAAAAAATATTTGACTTCCCACATCCCATAGAAAAACCTTGTTTGTACAACATTTGATCTGTATTTGTGCCATATTTAAGGAGGTGATTATACCACTGATACTGAACACGAATAAAAATACACACAATAAAAAATCAAATTTATTTATTTATTTAAATACCTATTTGTAAACAAACAAATTACCACCGTATGTCGCGCGCGACACAAAAACGTTGCGTGCGAAACCACCAAAAAATATTGCAGGTATTTCCACCCTTTGACAATGCCGCCGGTGACTTATTTTCAGAGTCGTTCGGGATTTATTCTCAAACCCTCGCTATGTTTCTAAGTGTAAATTGGGTATTAAATTTTGGGTATTAAATAATCGTAGAATTGGAAAAATATTTTTAGATGAAAGCACATTATTTATCATTTGCTCTAGAAATATGGCACGGTAACAGATCAACATCTTGTATATCGCTCAGGTTTGAATGGAAATTCAACACTTTTTTTCGACTGACGAACCTTTTTTTGTGCTGTTGGCATTTCGGAACAGTTTTTTTAAAGTGAAAATAGACGGACTACGTAACAGAATAGTGAAACGTCAAATCAAAGAATGATAAATCAATAAAACAAGATAACCATGCGACAGGAAATTGATAAATAAGAGGGAACGAAATTGTTTTTAACAATATCATCTTCTAAATTTACAGGGCTTCCTTAAATAGGTAATTACATGCACGGCCACTTTTTCAGGCCAATTACAGCCTGAAGCCGTGCCTTCGCAACATTATGTTTCTCCTTTTAATGAAAATATGAATAAATGAGTTGTTATTTCTGTAAAATTCACGAAGGTTTCATGTGAATTTGATAAAAAATTTATACAAAATATGAAGTTACAATATTTAGCCTTGATTCCGCCAAACCAATCCACCGCCTAGTCAAACGCCTGATTATTCTTATTCTTATTCTTTATTGTACACACAGATATACATTTATATAACAGTAGGAAAGTTTATGTACATCGGCGAGCTTAACTCAGAACTGAGTTTTCATTATTTATTATTACATTCTTTATTTTTAGTATTCTTTGGTATTGGTATTGGTATTGGTATCTCGGGCCATTTTCCGCAACTCTTACGCCCTGCGTTTAGCATTCTTTTATCTAGCCTGCATTTTTAGGGTTCCGTAGCCAAATGGCAAAAAACGGAACCCTTATGGATTCGTCATGTCTGTCTGTCGTCCATCCGTATGTCACAGCCACTTTTTTCCGAAACTATAAGAAGTTGAAACTTGGTATGTAGATGTATTCTGTGAACCGCATTAACATTTTCACACAAAAATAGAAAAAAAACAATAAATTTTGGGGGTTCCCCATACTTAGAACTGAAACTCGATTTTTTTTTTCGATCGAAATTTTTAGTTTAATCTCAATCGTTTCAGTTTCTGAAATTAACACATGAATAAATTAAATAGATACTGCGGTTACTTTTCCAGGGCAAGCAGTCAATTGAGATAAATGTATATTTGCAATGCACATTCCTGCCCTTTAATCGCTCAATTAAATCATTAGTTCAATATTTCTATCTACATTTATTATCATATTTGAACAACACTAACCAAATATAGCAAAATTTCTCATGAACTAAACAATGGTTCCACCTATATTCACGCTATATTGTAGTGTTATACCTTTTCGTTTGTAGAATACCTGTGTCTTTCATCTAGCTAAGCGCAGCTAGACAAAACAACAATCTCACCGAGTGCTGCAATCGTATCTAAAGTTTTAAACACATTAAAATAAATTAAGTACCTACGTCGTTTCTTTTATTATAGCTCTTTTTCAGACAGTGCTATTTAATAAAGAAAGAAAGAAAAATAGTTTATTGTCACAGTTAACGACGCGCAACATTTAAACAACAGTGATAAACACAAGCAGGTAACTTATAGGTGGGGTTACATAGAAAGTAAAACAAAAAACACATAGGTAAAAAATTAAGAAAGGACAGTCGATACAAAATATAAGAAGAGTATAGTTGACCGCATGACAGTAGCAACACCCGAGTCTGAAAACCACCCTTACTGCTTACGAAATAAAGGCACCGCCAGAGCCAAACTGTTACTACTGATGTACGGTCGACCGCACCTAAAATTACATAATAAAAATAAAATATCTTCATTAGTTCTCACTCAAGACATCTGGCCAATTGCACGCCGGAGCCGCGACAATGAGGTTCCCACTCAGCATGTTGCTGTGTAACAGAGCAAGCCACTACACAGAGATAAAGTCTTGTAATAATATTTTATTTTGTGTTCGTTTTATTGCACTTTTAGTGCGGGCTCCTAAATGTCGTGTGTCACATACCTACTTATCGCGAATTCTATGTGCATTTGATCATTATTTACAATAAGGTACTTTTTTCATACCTACGTCTTTCGAACTATTTTGCATCGTCACAACATTGAACATTGAACTGTCTATCTATTTCTGTGGAATAAACATACGTGGGACACTTAGAAAGTTTTGCGAAACTAAAAAAAATTGTTCTATACGTACATATATTTTTATCAAATCTTTTCAAAGTACTTTCCACCAGCCTCTATACAAAGATTCATGCGCCTAAACCAGTTTTCAAAACACTTTTTCCAGTCCGCCGCAGACACCTCGTTTACAGCCTGCTCGAACGCAGCCAGCGCATCTTCCGGCGACGAAAATTGTATCCCTTTGAGCTGATTTTTTATTTTTGGGAATAAAAAGAAGTCACACGGTGCTAGATCAGGGCTGTAAGGAGGGTGACCCAGGAGTTTGACTGGCGTGCTGTCCAGGAAGTCCCTCGTTTTGAGTGCGGTGTGCGCAGGTGCATTGTCGTGGTGGAGCAGTAGCCCGCGGAGCCCTGTGTTTGGTCGCTTGTTGCTTATAACAGAGAAAACTTCTGGCAAACATTTGGTAGTATACCATTCGGCATTAATGCTTCTTTGATCCCGTAAGGGAATTGATACCAAGTGGCCAGTCAAATTAAAAAAGCTAGCGATCAAAATCTTACCCCCGCTTCTAGATCGCTTCACTTTGGTAGGCGTTGGCTCATTTTGAAACACCCAAACAGTCGACTGGCGCTTGGTTTCTGGGTCGTATTGATAAATCCAGGACTCATCACCTGTAACGATGTCGTAAACACGCCGAGACGAGCCTGCTTCAAATTTGTTAAGCATATCACGGCACCATTCCACCCGGGCCTGCTTCTGAGCATCGGTGAGGTTGTGCGGCACCCAGCGTGATACTATCCTCCTCACGCGAAGATGGCTGTGTAGAATCTCGTGAATGCTTCCCGATCCAATCTTCAATATGTGTTGAATCTCCTGATATGTAATTCGCCTATTGTCTTGGATTAAATTTTTCACTGCTAGCACGTTTTCTTCGGTAACAGCCGTCAAAGGGCGACCGCTTCTTTCGTCATCCCCCAAAGTTGGTCGACCGCGCTTGAATTCGTTATACCAACGATACACGGTTGCCTTGGAAGGGCCTTCATCCATGAATGCCATTTGAAGTCTATCGTACGATTCATCCGGTTTCAGGCGACACTTGAAATCGTATAAAATCATAGCTCTAAAATGTTCCCGGCGCAGATCCATATTTCAGTGAGACACAATACTTTGAATTAACTCGCAAAAAATGTGGAAGGAAATTTTGAAATTGGAACTTACTTATTTTTACTTATAAATAATCATATTTTCGAAAAACATTATAACTGGCCAGTCTCCCATATATAAAAACTTTTTTTCGCAATACTTTCTGAGGGGCCTGGTACGTAGTATCCCCTAGTAGTCTGTGGAATAAACATTGAAAGAAAAACTAAAATAAACACACAACAGTTAAGTACCTAAACAGCAGCACAGATAATATAATACTATACTAGTAACAGCAGTGAGTTGTCGAACAGTGTCAGTGTCAAAGATAATTGTAATGACTGTTAGTCAGTGTCAGTGTTTTAATAGTTTTTTTTTTTTTTTTGTAATTATAGCTGTGACTACTGAGCATGGGGTCCTGGGTTCGATGCCCGGGTCGGGCAAAGTGTTATTGGGTTTTTTCATTAGGAAATTCTCAGTAGCAGCCCGGAGTCTGGATTTGTGCCCGGTCAATGGCAATTAGGCTCGCCCCCTATTACATGGGACTATAACATAACTGGCGAAATGTGGGTGTACTATACACCTCTACCTAACCCTTCGGGGAAATACAGGCGTGATGTTATGTTATGTTACAACATTGAAAACTATTAGTTTTAAATCACGAAATGGAACATCCCATAATAAAATTAACAAATTAAAACGAACATTAGTATGTATGATGTATGTTAGAGCACGAACCCTGGTTATCATGTAATTGAGTATAAAGTTACAATTATAACCAATGTGTGCTTGTCAGGTAGGCCAGAGCGGGTATAGGAAATGAAACCAACAAAGACTCTAACCACTGAGAGTGCATTTAATTTGTTAGTGTTAGTCAGAATCACAACAATAAGTACAATAATATTCACAAGATAATGGACAAGCTAATAAGTCCGTCATCTACAGTTTCGTAATAAAATGAGTAAACTGATTTACAAGGTTGTTTGTATAAGGTCACAATCAAGAGCCACAGAAGTCACAAACTACAGAATATCATTTTCAATTGTAATACCTATACTTAAAAAATTACTTGTTACAACTGTTATCAATAAATAAATACAATACAAATCTGCAGTGTAACAAAAAAGACACCATGCCTCATAAAAATCGCCTTAAACGTTACTTCTATTATCACTTTCGACTCATTCGATTCCTGTGTATTGGCTGGTGGCATCTTCCTGAAGAAGGGAAAACGACCAACTTTGCCAATTGGTATCTCTACTACTCCATTGTGACTCAAGTTGCCTGGGTAGCTGGTTTCGTCAACTAGGAAACTATTGAGTTGGCGAAAAAGACATAGATCGATTCATGTTCAGTCTCTCTTTTGTTATCACCCATAATTTAACTCCCATCAAAATATACATATTCTTCTTAAACCAAGTAACTCGGACATTGGAGAAAGAAATGTTCGATTATTATCAAAATGAAGCTAGGAACCCTGCGACGGACGGCTAGGTTACATTTTATCGATTTTTAAGTGAACACAAATGTTGGGGCCAACTGATTTTTTTTTCGCGATTTCAGAGTTGGTCCTATAGTAAAATTTGTTCATAATGATGAGTAAAATGACCCCTTTTCGGAAAAGAAGCGATAAAAATATCGGCATGTTTAGTCATGACGATGTAAGTAACTATTATATTTTCTATGGTATAAGCCAATGATCTAAATAATTATAAACCATTTCTTAGGTCGTCGGCTCACGACAATATTTTACTACCTACTGCTAGTAGGAGTTATTTCCTAAATTATTCTTAGAATACCTATTAAAAAAATCATGTTGACTACCCTTCTTTGTACCCTTTGTACACGGGTCGATTTCACGGTGTATGACTCGTGGTCCCACCAATTTGACCCACCAGTGGAACAAAATATTTAATTTGTATGCCTCGTGGTCGCACTGGCCGGTGGGTCTACGAGTCATAATAATCAGTTGGAATAATGATGACTCGTAGACCCACTCATTTTGACCAACCAACGGGACAGTAATATCTTTGAAGTGGATTCGCATTGTGGGTTCACTTTGGTGATTGGTGGGGCTTCGAACCCGTGGTCCACCTACGTAGTTCACCTAAGTATGAAAAAAAAAGAATTTCATATGACTCGAGGACACTTCTAGTGAAATAAAAACACACGGGCAGTTTTGGCTCGTAGTAGGTATTTCATAACGTTCGCCGAATGAAGTCTCGTCAGCCGTGTGGTGCGTTGTCACCACGAATTTCACCTTCGTTTCGAACAGCGGCTATAAGAGTCACCTTATCATCACTGCAAAAAAAACTCAACAACATAGCGGTATTGACCGGCTGTTCCATCTATGCCTACCAAAGTATCCCCACTGGTAGGGATATTTGGAAAATCATTCTATCTATCCCTACCAGTAGGGATAAGTGGAATCTGAAGTTCCATCTATCCCTACTAATGTATTTCCACTGGTAGGGATAGATGGAATTTCCACTGGTAGGGATAGGTGGACCTGTTTTGTCCAACTATCTCCCCGGGCCACCGACTAGTAGGGAGGGATGTATGGAATGTTTTTCCCTGGATAATTTGGCGATCTCCATGTGACACGTGGTCACATGTGGTCACGTGGACCACATTTTTGAAAGCATACATCTTCGACACTATGGGGCTCAGCCCCATCATGTTGTTACTCAAACTTCATAATTTGGCGATCTCTATGTGACCACATTTTTGAAATCGTACTTTTTCAACACTATGGGGCGCAGCCCCATCATGTTGTTACTCAAACTTCATAATTTGGCGATCTCTATGTGACCACATTTTTGAAAGCGTACATTTTCAACACTATGGGTCGCAGCCCCATCATGTTGGTACTTAAACTTCATAATTAGGCGATCTCTATGTGACCACGTGACTACAGTTTTGAAAGCTTACATTTTCAACACTATGGGGCGCAGCCCCATCATGTTGGTACTCAAATGAAAGGGCTCGACGAGCTCTTCTCAAATGAATGGTCAAAAGTTCTGAAGGCCATATCTCCTAAACCATAGGACTTAGATCCATCGTATTGGTACTCAAATGAAAGGGCTAGACGAGGTCTACACAAATATATAATAAAGACGTCTGCTAAGCGATTATCGACCTTACTGACATTTTGGGAAAATCCATACATACATACATATTATCACGCCTGTTTCCCATTGGGGTAGGCAGAGACTATGGATTTCCACCTGCTACGATCCTGACACATCTCTTTCGCTTCATCTACGTCCATTAACCTCGTCATGCATGCTCGTCGGTTTAGAGAACTCTTAACCTGGCATTTTTTTAGATTGTCCGCGATTTGATCGCGATACGTTCGCCGAGCTCGCCCCCTTCCAACTCTTCCATCCACCACACTCGCTTCGTATACTTGATTCGTCAATCTCCTCTCGCCCATCCTCTCTATATGTCCAAACCATCTGAAAATCCATTTCCTTTCAATATTTGGATTAGAACTAATGATAACTATCAAATTCTATGAAATTAAATATTTGTCAATATGGTCGAAAATAGCATATTATATATCAATTTGATCATCATCTCCTAGATTTACGATCCCGGACTCGCACTGCGTGTTCCCAATCAAAGTCCCGCACCGCGCCATCCCGTGTCTTCGCTGAGGGGTACATCGCGCGTTGCACTATTTCGGTCAGCTGGACTTAACACCACGACTCACAAGACTAGAGAATTAGAGCTGGTGGGTCCACGAGTCATTCATCGTCATACGATAAAACCATGACTCGTGGACCCACCAGTGGGACCACGAGTCATACATCGTCATGCGATATAACTATGACTCGTGGACCCACCAGTGGGTCCACGAGTCATACGATATTCACTATTACTCGTGGACCCACCAGCCAGTGGGTCCACGAGTCATAAGTTTTCGAGCCGGTGGGACCACGAGCACTGGTGGTACAAAGCCAGTGGGTCCACGAGTCATACATCGATTTCACAAAAAATTGGGTAACACGAATGATTTTACACTAATGAGATCGTGACACAAATGTTATATACAAAGTACGTTTAGCCATACTTATATTGATGATTATTGTTTGTTAGTGTGTAGTGCTGCGTCTTTTACGCCTATTTTTACTTACGGTTTATGTTTATAACATCATTTATATATTCAAATTAAGCAGTAAATTCAAAGACTTTGTATATACTGACGTCAGTATAATAACTTTATGAGTAAATTATAATTGTTACCATCATATTTATACTGACACATGACATGTCGTATGTCTGAATGTTTTCTTAATATATAATAATGGCATCGGCCAGTATTGATAGGCGTAGCTCACATTGTTCAGGGTGGAATAAATCATGTTACAGATGATCGGAGCTTGTCGCTGGCCACTAATGGAAAAAGAAAACAATCATATTCAAAAATCTACCTTGGTGTTTGGAACAGATCGAAAAAGATGGGGCTGTGAGTGAAAGACTAGATCTGGCGCTGAGCTGATGCTTTGAGTTAAAATATTAATAGGGAAGTCTGAATTCTGAATTTGCACGGAAGGTTGGATTGTGAGGGACGCCTCCTAATTAGCCAACTCCCTAAAGCTTCCTCTTGAAAAGTTGCAGACAATCCAGTCTAAAAATCAAAGGTGCTCTCTGTCTTGCGGCCCGTCTTCTGCAGCCTGCTGTTCCGTTTTGCGGTGGAACCCTCCGCTACCCGGCCCTCCGCTACTCTGCTCTGCGTGCTGTGTATATAGGGACTAAAGTTGGGAAAAACGGCTTAAAATCGTAAGCGTGCTTAAACGTTGTGCTTTTTTCTGCCAACGAATTTTTTTACGCTTTTGACGCTTTTTGTTTTTCACTTCTAAAAAAATTAACTTTTCTTCGTCTACATTACACTATTTTATTTACAATTAAACTATTTACAAAGTTCACTAAAAACTATACAAACAAACAACAATCGTCGCGTAATTACCGAGGAGAACATTCAAAAACGCATTCACTCGTTGACAACAAAAGATAAACTAAGCGCCAAAACGAAAACAAATCAATCGAAACGTTTAAACGATACAAAAAAATCAACAAAACAAAAAAGTGCTTTCTCTGAGCAAATTTTACGTAAACGAATTAAATTTAATTCTGCCGGTTATTAAACCACCCGTCAACTTTGAAATTGGGTGTTATTGTCATAGAAATAAGGTTCCATTTCAATCGTACTATTGAAAGCATAAGTTTGGTTTACGAAAAAGTCTAAACGAAATCTGCTTTAATCACAAAGCGTGCTTATACGCGTATTTTTTTTATTAGACTTTTTTAAGCGCTTTTCGTTTAAACGCCCACTTCTAATAGGGACATTAAGAGTTACGGCCAGTGTTTTTTAGTGAATTTTATAAAGTTGTATATAATATAATATTTGCCTTTTCCACTAGGGGCATTTTCATTGGCCTCTCCGACCTCTACACTACAAGTGTTAACAAATTGTGAAAATTTTATGAATTGTTGTTTCGATGTCAAATGTTTTAATATTGATCATAAGATATCTTTAGTGTCATTTGTATATCATTTTTGTCACGATCTCATTAGTGTAACTTCATTCGTAGGATACCTACACATTTAGCAGAGTTTTATTTTATATTTTTCATCATTGAAATATGGAAGACAGGTCAAACGATGTTAGTTGTAATATGGCTCTCTGTATTCAAGGAGCGTTCGCGAGAGTAGGAGAATATCTACATTACGTTGTGTTAACCTAGGTAATCAGGGTCACTTTGTATTCAACTCTGACTTTTCAATCTGTTTGCTCAGCTTTTCAGTAGATTACAGTAGAATAAAATAGTAGTATCAAAATCAGAATTATTTATTGCAAGAATGTAGTACAAAACGGTGATAATGATAATGTACAGCATGGTATAATAAGATGTTTCAGCAGGTATTCTCTTCCCGCAATGACAGCGGTGTTATTATACCATGATGTACAGCATGGTATAATAAGATGTTTCAGCAGGTATTCTCTTCCCGCAATGACAGCGGTGTTATTATACCATGATGTACAGCATGGTATAATAAGATGTTTCAGCAGGTATTCTCTTCCCGCAATGACAGCGGTGTTATTATACCATGATGTACAGCATGGTATAATAAGATGTTTCAGCAGGTATTCTCTTCCCGCAATGACAGCGGTGTTATTATACCATGATGTACAGCATGGTATAATAAGATGTTTCAGCAGGTATTCTCTTCCCGCAATGACAGCGGTGTTATTATACCATGATGTACAGCATGGTATAATAAGATGTTTCAGCAGGTATTCTCTTCCCGCAATGACAGCGGTGTTATTATACCATGATGTACAGCATGGTATAATAAGATGTTTCACCAGGTATTCTCTTCCCGCAATGACAGCGGTGTTATTATACCATGATGTACAGCATGGTATAATAAGATGTTTCACCAGGTATTCTCTTCCCGCAATGACAGCGCGATGCCTCCAAGCTACGTCACGATCAGTGCTGCCATTGATTGATATATTCAATATACTTAAGGAGATTTTTATTCATAATGAATATAAAATAAATTCCTAATTCGCCTAACTATTTGTTATCTCGTGTTATTCATCTAATTAGTTAATAAAGGAAACTATATTAAATTACTAGTCAAAAAGTGATTCATTATAGAAGAAAGTAAATGAAAAAATGCATTTTGCTTGGGTAATTTATTTTCACAAAGTGGCAGCACATCAAGCTGACAAGTGTCACGCTAACAGCCCGCTATTGGCTCCACGGCCGATGACGTAGTACGGAGGCAATCACGTGACCTAGCTGTCACAGGAAGAGACTTCCTGGTGTTATTATACCATGATGTACAGTAGATCTCACATTCTATCATGACAATGGTGTGCAAATTATTCCACAAGATCAAAATTATAATTATGTCATAAGCATGCCAGCAGGTTAATTAATTAGAAATGTATTATTTATGAATGTTAAAATCACAGAGAATGGGGTTGATTCTCTTGTTCACGGACTAAACTTATTTTAAACTATCGCTCTCTTGTACTAATAGTAGATACAAAAAAGGGATGGCAACAATTTTAGAACTGTCAAATTAGTTTACGTGTTACTTTTCTTTGTATTTTAGTGGGCACGTTCCGAGATCACGACTAAACTTGTATGGAAATCTAAATTCCGACTAATTTGACAGCTCTAAAATTATTGCAACCCCTTTCTTGTATCTACTCTTAGTAAAAGAGAGCGATAGTTTAAAATAAGTTTATTTCGTGAACAAGAGAATCCACACCATTGTTTTCTTAACATACCATAACATCACGCCTGTATTTCCCCGAAGGGGTAGGCAGAGGTGTAATAGTACACCCACATTTTGCCAGTTATGTTATAGTCCCATGTAATAGGGGGCGAGCCTATTGCCATTGACCGGGCACAAATCCAGACTCCGGGCTGCTACTGAGAATTTCCTAATGAAAAAACCCAATAACACTTTGCCCGACCCGGGAATCGAACCCAGGACCCCATGCTCAGCAGTCGAGCTTGCAACCACTAGACCAACAAGGCAGTTGTTGTTGTTGCTGTTTTCTTACATTTTAATAAACTCTAATCAAATTGGATTGCAGAAGCAGTGATAGCCTAGTGGTTGAGCGCTTGCCTTTCATGCAGGAGGGTGTGAGTTCACTCCCGGCCCGCACCTCTGACTTTTAGAATTCATGTGCGGATTTATATTCGATTATCACTTGCTTTAACGGTGAAGGAAAACACCGTGAAGAAACCTGCACACCTGAGAGTGCTCCATACAGTTCAGTACAGTGAGAGTGTTCTCAATGGTGTGTGTAGTCCGCCAACCCGCACGAGGCCAGCGTGGTGGACTAAGGCCTTAGCCTTCTCGTACTGAGAAGAGGCCCGTGCCCAGCTGTGGGACAGTAATGGGCTGGTTATGTTTATGTAAATTGGATTGCCTACCAAACACTACCTACTGAAATTACGCAGTTAGGCTTTACACCCATTAACTACTCGCATTTGCTATCCCAGACTAAATAAAGTTTTTGGCAGCCAACTGACTTGGACCAGCCCAACGTCCTAAACTGCCATAAAGTGCAATGTGAATTAACTGGAAGGTTTGGCGGCGGCATCTCGAGCCAAACTTCGGCGTACTTTAGCAAATAAGCCCACGAACTATGACCGATTAAATCGAGATATAAATCGAAAGGGGTTTTCAACCATCTATTTAGAGATGGATGCAGCAAAAGTCAACCTGCAGGGGTATATGTATATCATGACGACTATCGACTATCGATCTAAGACAAGAGTTTTGTCTACGAAATAATAGACAAAATGTCGTTTTTAGTTCTTCAACATGTAACAAAAACCCTGTTGTTCCTGTGAGGTACGTTTTCAGAATCGATATTGATACGTAAAGACACAAGTCATTTGGAAAAACTCTTCAATAAAAATAATAAAATTAAATATTATCATTGTTAAAAGGGATTATGACACTTTCAATTTACAATTACTTGTAGGTTGGTATGTTATGTGTAGATTAACGTGATATAATAAATCAAATATTAAGTACTGAAATCTGTTTATATTCAGTTCTGAGATTCAGTTATACCGCCATTTTTCATTTTTAATACAATGCGAACCATGAAATCGTTCCCGTACTTATTGGAAACGTGCCGCCTACTACAAATAGAGATATTTGCGGGGTCAATAAGGGACAGGTCTCAAAAATGATGGGTATCCCGCTGCGCAAAAAAAATGTCAATTCACAGTCGATACGAAAGCAATAAGGGGTTCTCGTGGATATGACGTACAGCAATATCTCAGGATTACACCCTCAATATTGTCAGTAGGTTCGCCTTTTTTCCACACTTAGATCAACATAATCTGTGCTTTATATTCACCTCTCTGCGCAAATATTAGAATAAAGTTTTTACTACGTATCTACTACTATTATGAGATGAGTGTAATATTTTTTTACCTTATTTTTCAGTTGCGTGGAGAAATTCTCTGGAACTTTAAAAAAAGTACAGATATGTTGTTGCGCGTACAAGGTGAAGACTCGAAAACGTTCTAATTGGGACTTTTTGCTACTAGTCCGCGTCAAGCAAGGGACCGAGCGTGACGTGTGACAAAAAAAAACAAAAATGCCGTCATGTGTGTACAGAAAGTGTACTAATTATGACGCGAAACTAACTTAGAGTAACTAACTTACTTACTTTGCACTAGTTTATGTGTACTGTGCTGCCGCTGCGTACGGAACATATTTTTCGTTGTATTTTTGTAGGGTATGACATATCTACACTTTTAAATATCATTGTCTAAAACTTATTCTTACGGCTTCATGGCTCAACTGGCACTCAGTATGGCAGCCATTTGCGTAGTAATGGTTCAAGTTTCGGTAAGATTCATAGATGCTCGGCTTTATTTCATCTCCATATTTTTGCATAAAATGTGAAAATAATTTTAGACAATACAATTTAGTTCACGGTCTTGGTAGGTAGTGTGTACCTTTATATTCAACATGGGATGGTCGTCAAAACACTCTTTACGTCACAGTCTAGTTAACTTTGACTATTTGTAGCCAGATTCGGTTGTGGACTAGATTGCAAGTCAAAGAGGCCACTCAAGCGCGGTCGGCAGCAGTGATAGGCAAATAGGCGTATACAGCGTTTCTAGTCAAACTTCATAGAATCGCAACGCAAGCATCATTCCCTATCCTAGAAAGAGACAATTGCATATACGCCGAAACCTGCAAAGTTAAGATGAATGCTACCGGGTAGCCCTCGAAATTCTAAACTTGCGTTTTTTGCAAATTGTAGCTCTATTTCACGTTGTAATATATGAGTCGAAATATGATTCGCGGTAGTAACAATACAGTAAGTAACAAAAACCCTGTTGTTCCTGTGAGCTACGTTATCAGAATAGATATTCATACGTAAGGACACAACTCATTTGGAAAAAATCTTCAATAAAAATTATAAAACATTATTAATTGTAATTGAATGTGATTATATCAATAAAAACTCACTCACTCAGTGATTACCTATATAAATAAAAATAATCAAATTAAATATTAAATCATTATAAATGTAAATTAAAAGTGATATAAGTAATCACTTTTAATAATAATGTAATATTTTTTACTGAAGAGTTTTACAAATGAGTTGTGTCCTTCTCCTTACGTATGAATATCGATTCTGATAACGTAGCTCACAGGAACAACAGGGTTTTTTTACGTACTGTATTTCTACTGAATAATACTCATAAAAATATAAACCTACCTCTATAAGCTCTACAAGCTCGATAATCGATAATTTGATCTTAAATCAATATTAACAAGCTTATAGAGCTGGGTTAATATTTTTTAGTATTATTCAGTAGGTAGATATATTGTTATTACTACCGCGAATTATATTTCGATTGATATAGGTACAACGCGAAACACAGCTATAATTTGCAGTAAACACCAGAAATTTTGAATTTCGCGGGCTGCCCGATAACATTCACATTCAGTTTAATGCAAGAATTTCTCCAATAATGAAAGTTTCAATACCATAATATAGGAAATGTACTCTTCAATACAACTTCAACGTGTAAATGGTAAAGTTTCAGATAATAATACCGTAAGGAAGAACCTGAGTAATCCGAAACTTACGTGGAACGTGAGTGGTGTCCTACAGATGACAGTTTGATGTCTCACATTTGGCAGTGTGCCAAGAATAACGAGCTCTTGTTAGACTTCAAATAAACCTTCCTTTATATTTTGTGCTTGAAATTAATTACTTGTACCGGGTTTCGTACCAAATCCCGGCAAAAAATGGGTTCTCTTCTCTTTCAAGCGTAAACTTGACGCCATGTTTTTGCAAAACATCCTAAAAAAAATCTCGCTCGCGCGTAACGCCCAAAATTGCAGCAGAAAGTCTGTGCAATTTTGGGATGGGACTGTAGCGCTATCCGTAATTAATAAGCAAGAGGTCGTGACCTAAATTTTGGGGAAAATAAGATCCAGGTTTTTTGATTTTTGAAAAGCAACTGGCTTATTATCCATGTGATTTGTAAATATATATAAAAAACTAGTCTAGTTTACTATGCTCGGCTTTTCTTTTCACTGGTGTCGATTCTCTTGTTCGCGAACTAAACTTATTTTAAACTATCGCTCTCTTTTACTAATAGTAGGTACAAGAAAGGGACAGCAACAATTTTAGAACTGTCAAATTAGTCGGAATTTAGATTTCCATACAAGTTTAGTCGTGATCTCGGAACGTGCCCACTTGAATACAAAGAAATGTAACACGTAAACTAATTTAACAGTTCTAAAATAGTTGCCATCCCTTTCTTGTATCTACTAGTAGTAGAAGAGAGCGATAGTTTAAAATAATTTTTGTCCGTGAATAATAGAATCGACACCAATGTATACCTATTTGAAAAAGAAGTTTCCCCGAAGCCGACTAGTATATAGAAATCATCATGAAAATTGTCTCCCTCCCCCCCCCCCCCGCCCGAATGGAATCCTAGATCCACGCCTGATCAGTCATAAACAGAGGTGGGTTGGTACCACAGAAATAGATAGAATGAAAGTGGGCAGGGCGCGCGTGCCAACACTCTGCACCATAGTGCAGGGCATTTCAAAGCCTTTGTTAGTACGCCTTAAGACTTGTTTCTTTAAATACTGTAACAAAAACCCGCAAAAATGCCTTATTGTGCTGTTTTTAACTGTAGAAACAAAAGCTGTAAAGTACATTTGATTGAAGTAAATTTTTAAAAATTAATGACGTCTATTTGTAAGGCGTAGATTGTTCGAAAGATGCCACGCATGAATTGCAAGTAAAATTGTCTTAACAATCATTCCACTCTATCTATTTATGTGGTTAGTACAGACCTACATAGGTACCAACACCTACCTACATCCAGTTCGAGTATATGTTTAGTGACAGGTGGCAAGTCATCGCCTAACTATTAGAACAGTGATAACCCTTTTCTCTCAGTTAACTGTTATGTCATGAGTGGGATAAAACGGCCCTCGAATATAGATGAAGAATCGACCTGGTAAAAGCAGTTAGTATAGTTGTAGAATGCAAACGACCCAGAACCATTCAATTAACGTGGAATTACAAGTAAGAATAGCGTTTTCAGATGTCCCGCTCTTGATTACGTCCCGTTTTCCCGGACGCGTCCCGTCAGCACCCTGAGCGGGACTCCCAAAATCACGCTTTATCACCTAGTAGCCAATTTGGCGCGGTAGGTATTAAAACGAATCAGTAAGCAAAGAAAGAAACGCACGAGACTGAGAAGAGCGAGCGACTGATTGTAACATGCATTTTTTCTACGTTCCAATTTTTTTCGCCCCAGTCCCGATTTTTTTTTTCATTTAAGTCCTGGTACAAATTTGTATTTGGAAAAACGAATCTGGCAGCGCTAAGTAGGAAGTATGTGGAGCCTTTATCCAGCAGTAGGTACCTACAATTTTAATCATTACGAACTGGAAACAATGTAAACAATACACAAGTCCAGATTTCTCCTGTAACGTTGTAAACACGTTTTTTATTTTTAAAAGCTTAAAGATTAATTCTCCCATCCAACAACACACATCAATAATATACCATACGCACACTACGATGTGCGCGAGCGCAATTCCGGCCTCCGGTGACACCGCCCGCACGTGATTGCTAAACTGCCCCCCGACATATCTGAACGAATGTTTTTTTCGTTAGGATATGTCATTCCCATACATTTTGATCGTTTTCTATTAGCGTTGACCATTGACGATTGTGTAAATTGTCAACTTGGCTAGGGGGGCTGATCTCACGGGAGGCGCATGTTCACGCGCTGTTTGGACGTAATCCTAACCAACCGCGTGTCGTCTTACGTGACGCCTTTAGTATCAGCAACTGCACATATTCGTGTTTTTGTTAATCTATAAAATCAGTGTCTAAACCTGTATTTGGGTCCAAAGTCCGGGCACTTATACTGGAGTGCCCAGTAGTTTATGCAGCCACCACCACCAGTCCACCTTCATCCTCGCGGGTCATTCACCACCTTGTGCCACATCCTTGGCATCGGCATCATCGCTTCAGCAGCTCCGGAAGCCAGGAGAGTACTTAGTGCGCCTACCTCCATAGCGTAGAATAATTAATGACGGGTCCATCAACCTACGACCTAATAAAACATTATTGAAAGTGTTGAGTGTGTTTGATTTAGTAGTGACTAAAGAACCACTCCCTCAAACGCTTCACTCCATTAACTATCACTAAATATACGATCCATTATTATTAATTTAATCTTTGATACGATCACTCAGCCCATAGATAAGGTTAATATGGTGGATTGTTGGCATTGGTTACGTTTTCTATTGGTCTCCATTATAGAAATTTCCAGCTGGTACGTTGTAACATAAACAGCTGGTGCAGGTGGTACAGCTGGTGCAATTGGTGCAGCTAGTGCTGGCGCTGATCCCCCAACCCACACCAGGCCAGCAGCATGGCGAACTTAGCGCAGGCACACACCTTCCAGTCTGGTCTGGGCCGGATACATTCTGAATTTTCGACGAAGCTTACCGGGTATATTCTAGCCAGACTATAGCTTCCGGCCCTGCCCGGTAGGTGTGAGCTGGCTACTGGCTAGTACATTTTGTATGGGTTCGTCTAGAAACTAGGTAAGGCCGGTCCGGGTAGAATCTACCCGGCCCGGCCCAGACCGGACCGGAAGGTGTATGCCCGCGCTAAAGGTTGCCATACACGCAAGGGTTTGCCTGCACAGTTTTGCCTGTACAGTTGAACTGTGCAGGCAAACAGTAGCGTGTATGTGATAAAAGTATACAGTTATTCCTACATTTTATGCTAGTTTACAGTTAAAGGTAACCTGCACAGCACTCAGTAAACCTGTCAGGTATACCCTGCGTGTGTACTACCACACCACCTTAAGGCCTAAACCCGTCTCATTTTGAGAAGACAAAATTTTTTTCGTCATCATCATCATCATCATTTCAGTTACTGCCCCATCGGCCATCTGTTCTGCGAGCAATGTGCCCCGCCCACTGCCACTTAAGTTTGGCAATTCTTCATCACCATCATTTCAGCCGAAAGACGTCCACTTCTGCACATAGGCCTCCTAATCACCACGCTTGGCAGGCGGGTTGGCGAACGCAGTCAGAGAACGCTGCTGCCCATCCTCTGGTGAAAGGGTGAACCCCTTATGCCAGTGTTCATCACAGTTAATTCCCTGATTAAACGGCCGATTACTCGAAAAATTTACTGGAATTGTGAGTAAACAATTGCTTAACCAGAGAATTATCGTTGGTGAAATCAAGCCTTAGTCGCCTTTTACGACACCCACGAGAAGAGATGGGGTGGTGCTATTGTTTGTGTCCGGCACCACACGGAACTCACTCAATGTTTTGTGGGAAGCTAATTCCTTCTATATTCTCTTCTAACGTCCAAGTCAACATGGAAATCAATTTCACCTTTATAACTTGACCGTTTTATCATCGTCACACTTCTCATCAATTGCATCGATCACAGATCGGAGCTCGTTTGCCAGTAATTGAACATTGGAATGACGTCATCATAGCCAGCGCACAATTATCATTGATTAGTTCAGTAACGTGCTTCATTTGCCGATGTGTATGGTCCACATGTTGAAGTTGTCATATGCACAGATAGCACAATTGGGAAGCACAATCCAGATTTACACAACGTTTTATTGAAATAATAATAACAACTGAAAATATAATAACTGAAAACCTCTTATTGTACTCATCAGTATGAACAACTTTTATTATGGGACCAAACCCTGAAATCACGAAAGAAACAGCTGCCCTCCTAGCCAAGTTGACAATCTACAATCGTCAACGCTATAGAAAACAACCAAAATTTATGGGAATGACATATCTCAACGAATGACTTTTTCGTTGAGATATGTCATTCCCATACATTTTGGTTGTTTTCTATTAACGTTGACGATTGTAGATTGTCAACTTGGCTAGGGGGGCTGTTCCTTGATAAAATCAAGAAATGTCTTTGGATAAAATACATATAGGCAACAGCTGTTTTTTTTTCGTGTTTTCAGCAGGGTTAGTCCTATAGTAAAAGTTATTCACAATGATGAGTACAATGACTCCTTAAGAGCTTTAGTATAAACTAAGAAAAGGTTGTATATAGCAATTCAGATACTGATATAATTTATATATGATTTAAAACAATCATCTGACTACCTCTTCGGTTAAAAAGATACCTGTGACAGCTGACGGACGGACGGCGTTTCCCGATGGCACCCTTTGGGTATGAAACCCTTAAAAGGTGTTTTTGGAAGATAATGTGGCCAATCAAATACTAATTAGGAAAACCATTTACTTGAAAAGGGACATTTACAATGAAAATAAAACTTCATTAATAAAACAGTGACTTCCAACTTCGTCTTATATTAGCTTGTAAAACTGAAACTCGGTCCAGTGTTACTCAAAGTTAATATTGAGTTCAGACGGCGGTGAAGAAACGCCCAAATAAATATTAATGAAAATTAATATTTCAACGAGAAAATAACTTTGTTTGTTTCAGACATAGAAATCGAAATAATAGGGTAATAGAAATGTTATCTGCTGTCTTTTAATACCTGAACCCATGTCGCCGGTTTTCCGCTACCAACACATAAATACGCAATTACGCCCACCATGTTTCTAGCATTCAGTTCAAAACAAATTAAGCCTAAAAAAAACCGCTGTTAGAAATGTGCGTCCAAAACAGCACTGATGATCAAGCAAATGGTTCGCGCACTGGTGTCCTACTAGCAGCGACTATACAACCCATAGACGCCTCATAACAGGCGACCGATGTCTGCAACACATCTATGAAATTTCACTAATGTAGATCGCCACTATTCGCCACTTGAAATCTTCAAAATCTGTCAAAACTGCCGCGTTAGTGATTAGCAATTAGCCACCTTGGTAGGGCCAATCGGATTGCAGTACCCCGCCTCAGCTAGTGGCAGAATTTATTGTACGCATTATATTCAACATTAGACGTCTATTGGGCTGTACCATACAGCTCGTTGCCTACGAGACACCTGCACGCGGTGACATGTTTTCGCGCCATTATCACTTCTATTACCATATTATTTAAATCTCTATGGTTTCAGATCATGATATCTGCGTATTCTTACTACGCCGTCTTCAGCCAAAAACAAAGCAAATAATCACAACAGAAATAATACACAACATTCGTTTTCATATAATTTAATAGAATCTTCTTATTTTACTCCTGAACTTTGTCGCACATAACTACTATCTAAGCTATCACAGTTTCTTCGTACGTATAAAAATTATAAAAGTTATAAATTAGATTAGATGTACTATACTAGTTTAAACACCTACCTACTTATATATTCTTGACCATATTATGAACAACTTCAAGCTATACAAGATGTTATAATAAAACAAAGTTTAACCGGATTAAATCGCGTATATTATTTAAATTGGTTTCCCTGACGTTTCGAAAGCTTTGCAGCTTTTTTTCCTAAAAATAATCAAGTCCCAAACAGCACGCAACACTGTAAAAGATAATGATATTGTGAGTGATTACTGCGTGCATCGAAACGATTTTAATTAATAAATATTGTACGGTAGATTAAAATATTTTTTTAGAAATATCTGTAAAGACGATTGTCATCTTAGTCTACCTGCGACCACGAAATGCTGCAAAGCTTTCGAAACATCAGAAAAACCGATTTCAATAATATACGCGATTTAATCTGGTTAAACTTTGTTTTATTATAATGTGTAGTGATCGCGAAAACCTAAGAAATTATTATACAAGATGTTGATCTGTAACCGTGCCATATTTCTAGAGCAAATGATACATAATATGCTTAGTCATCCAAAAATACTTATCTGATTCTACGATTATTTAATACCCAAACTTTCACTTAGAAACATAGCGGGTTTGAGAACAAATCCCCAACGACTCTGAAAATAAGTCATCTGTAGCATTGTCAAAGGGTGGAAATACCAGCAAATTGTTTTGGTGGTTTCCCACGTATCGTTTTTGTGTCGCACGCGTCACACGGAGGGAATTTGTTTGTTTACAAGTACATAGGTATTTAAAAAAAAGAAAGATTCGTGTTCAGTATCAGTGGAATAAAAATAATTTGAGACATTTTACACAGCACCGTCTAGTCCCAAACTAAGCAGAGCTTGTACTATGGGTACTAGAAAATGCATATAATACTAAGATACTTTTTTTTTGTAAATACATACTTATAATACATAAGAAACACCCAGACCAACACAAACACTCAGGTTAATCACAGAAATATTTGTGTTTTGTGTGTGGTATAGTCACCTCCTATATGGCACGAATACAGATCAACACGTAAACGAGATAATAGATTAATTTTGACTTATTATATTATTATTAAGAACAAAACGACCAATTTAACAAAACAGTTATATGTAATTGAAATCAGGCTTTTATTTTATTTGAAAACGTAAACAGTTTTTTCTGTGGTTTACCTATTTTTCTAATCTAAATCAGAATAACACTGCTCTTGACCTTCACTAACATCGAACAAACTTTGCTCGGATGAACAGAACACATCCCAAAGACCTATATAGGTCTTTGGCACTTCCTACATCGGTAATTTTTTAAATACCAAAAATACTTTAAGGTGAATGCTACTGGGTAGCTCGCGAAATTCAAAAAATCTTGGGTTTTTCGCAAATTGTAGCTCTATTTCGCGTTGTATATCAATCAAAAGATGATTCGCGGTAGTAATAACAATATATCTACTGAATAATACTCGTAAAAAATATTAACCTAGCTCTACAAGCTGTACAAGCTCGATAATATTAATTTACGATCAAATTATCGATTTTTGAGCGAAGTGTGGTCGAGAACACGCTTGAGTAGAGATTTCTTTCCTATGAGTGGAATAAGACCGATACTCAAGTAACGATTCTATCAGTTGATTGAAAATTAAACTGTTCTTAAGGATCGTTCTGTAATACAGACCTTAAAGTGTGTTTGGTACGCGACTCAAATGAAGATAAACTATAGCTAAATCATACATAAGTATTGCCATAGGCGATATTTTAGTAGCTAAAGTAGTCTAGTTTCGTACAAATATATTTCACGAATCAAAGTTCAGGAGTGGCGGCCTTGGAGTCGTTGAACGCGATCTGTCTGTGGGCTTTATGTCCAGAACTGTCATCTCTTCGGACCTGTAAACGAAGAAAGTTTAAACATTATTTTCAATTATTAGGTATAATTGCTCATAATGGCGGAAGTTTGTCTCGGTGAGCAAAACCAGTCAGTTATAGATAGAATCCATTAAACAAGACAAAGGAATGTACACACCTAACTCATTTAGCATTATGTTAATAAGTTCGCACTTCGCTTTGTGCTGACTACTATAGCCACAGGGTACTGGGAAAATATTAAGACTATATTCGAATTGAGAAGACCGTTTCCTTATTTCCTTACCACTTTTTACTGTTTTGCTATTTGTTTGTGTCTTTCGTTTTTACATTTAATGTAATACGGCCAAAACATAATATCCTACCTATCAACAATTTGCCCTACTAGCTTTAAGACCTACTAGAGATATAAATTTGACATAAAATGTATGGCGCTTATGCCAAACTTCAATCTCTAGTAGGGCAATGGTGGTTAAATACGATATTGGTGTTCATTGTCTTGTTCACAAACTAAACTTATTTAAAAATATTGTTCTTTTTTACTAATAGTAGATAAAGAAACAATGGGATGGCAACAATTTTAGGTGCTGTCAAACTGTCGGAAATATCCGTACAAGTTGAGTCGTGATCTGGGAACGTGCCCACTAAAAATATGAAGAAGTGGAACACGTAAACTAATTTCAAAACACTAAAATTGTTGCCATCCCTTTCTTGCATCTACTATTAGTAAAAGAGACCGATAGTTTAAAATAAGTTTAGTTTGTGAACAAGAGATTTGACACCATTACCTAATTTTAGCCAATGTAGCTTACATTGCTCAACAATGAACTGTCTAATCTGAGAGGGAAAGGTCACTGCACCAGCAGCTAGATAAAATGGCGAATTACTAAGAAAGTATTAACCGTAAAGAATCTATCTTTCTCACGGTCGAATCATTCTAGCTCAGCCACTTAGCTCTTAAAAAGTATCCAGATAGGGAAAAAGTGCGAGGGTACCAGGAAATCATAAGCCAATCGTACCTGTCTTCTTCAGTATTCGCCGCGTTATAGAACACGTCTGGCAGCGGCGAGTCATGCTGGCTCAGCAGCGAGCTGCCTGCTCTGGGGGAGTGAGGACCATGTGTTGCGTATGGCGAGAACGGTACTGCTGCTCTTAAGGCCGCTAGAACTAGGAGCATGCCACCTGCCAACAACATAATTCAATTTATTAAAATATCTCATTTGATAAAGGACATATAATCAATCTGTGTGCCAAATCCATTCAGCCACATGAACGTGATTGATTGACAAACATCCAAATATCTTCTCAAACATAACTGGCATTTGGCTATAAATAGACCACTTCGAAGAACACCACCTGTGTCTTCAAAGGACGTGACTTGAAGACAGAACATACATCTTCAGTGTAGCTTTTATCCACGAAAGATACATTACCTATTATGTCACGCTTGTGATCTCCAAGGGTTACATGAGATTTATTGTTGGAGCCCACAATTCGTCAATGATGATACGTTCATGTGATAAAGGGATAATCCTGCAAAAACGAGAAAATTCTACCATAGAAACTGTATTTCCGTATAACCCACACTTCCGAAACCGTTCTTAGTGGGGCAATGAGGCTACAAAGGGTAATGGGAGTAGAAGTACTTTCTCGAGTCCCGTTCACTCGTAATAGTTAGCAGTTACGTCTTGGCGCGAACAAAAACATGCTGCGAAAACATCTCTTAGGTTGCACAAACCAAATTCGGGTCGCGCCGTAACTTACAAAGCTAAAAGAAGTTCACAAACGTACCTACGAGTTTGTGTTGGTTTAGTGAAAAGAGAAAAATGTATGCGAACGAATAGCTAATGAGTTATTTCAAACTTTAAGCATTGCTACGAGTAAACTCAATCACATTCAATGAGCTATTTATTGCCCAGTATATTACAATTTACTCTGTGTTATTGCCCTTTTAGGTAAGCATACCGATTTAACCTAATTGATTAAAGAAACGACCTGGTGAAGGTCGCGGGAATCCGCTTGATACGGAAGGCGCAGGTCCGGTCGTTGTGGCGATGCTTGGGGGAGGCCTATGTCCAGCAGTGGACGTCTTTCGGCTGAAATGATGATGATGATGATGATTAAAGAAAGCAACTAGGCGAAACTGGAACACAAGGCGGATAAGATCTATTATTTTTCACAGCTGCAGTAAGGATGAATATGCCCGAGTCAACTCGCTGACAAAAAAGGCAGGTGACAATAACAAAGAGATACACTTTCAGTCCTGGTAGAGGCGAGAGAAACAATAATTAAATTAACACATTTTAAATTAACATGCCTGTATAAGACCAAAAAGGCCCCCATTTCAGCATATGCTACAACATCGAAATGTTACAGCGCTGGTTGTTGAGTGGGTGGAGAGAGACCCACTTTCTCCAGTAATCCATTATCCGTGCTGAGAACGGTGTGTGCATGTATCGAAGAAGTTAAAAATGCGTTTTTTTTTTTTTTTTTTCTATTGTCAATGCTATCTCCTTCACTTTTCTCACTTTCTTCTATTAGCTCGAACTTTCCTCAGTAATGTGATTGGTTAATTCAAAAAACTCACCTGAAATCGTAACAAGCAGCGTAAGATGAGTAAACAGCAGCGCAGTGGCTCCGCACGCGTACATGGCGGCGCGGGCGCGGCCGCAAGACCAGCGCGTGAAGTCCCAGCACCGGAGGGACATCGTATACTCCCCGCGACGGCACAGCAGGTCCACGAATAACGCAGCCACCCACATCGTCTCCAGAATCAAGACTAATGCTGCGCCGACGCTGCCAGAGAAAAAGGATCGTATTCATTTTCAGATTTCTGTATCAGATTATATTCTGTACTACAGTAGCAGCAGTTTTATCACATAGGTAATAGCTGAAATAAGGCTGTTGTGCCCTCACTTGTAGAAAGAACTCCTTAACCACTGTTCTGAAAACTTCTACGGCATGGAATCAGAAAAAAACGTGTGCGGTCAGCAACGAAGCTATGCTTAAAATTCATATTTTTTGACCGGTTCATTGTAATGCAAAATTTCGCAACTATAATACAAGCACAGATGGCAGGAAACATCATGCGTTGGACTGAAATACCACAGGGCCCAGGTTCGTTCCCCAAGAAAACATTCATTTTTGTATGTTTTATTTATAAGTTAGCTGTAACTTTGACGTTACCCACCAGATGGCGCTCAAAGGTGAGGTTAGTTGACAACTCTATGTCCGTATATTCAATGTACTCTATTGGGTATAACGCAAATCTAGGCGTGACGTGAGGAGTAGCTACATTTTTTCCCGAATCACACCTACCAGAAGCCCACATAAGTAACTTCCTTCCAAAAATACTGGTGAATTATGTTTTATTGGTGGAATAAATCAACAGTGCAAACCTATTCTATTATTCTGTTTTCAATTTAATGTCATGATTATTTTATTATTTTTAATGCATTTACATTCGGGTACAGTCGGGCAAAATGTTATTGGGTTTTTTCATTAGGAAATTCTCAGTAGCAGCCCGGAGTCTGGATTTGTGCCCCGGTCAATGGCAATAGGCTCGCCCCCTATTACTTGGGACTGTAACATAACTGTAAACATCGTATCGTATCGTAAACATCGGAGAATCTACACTCGAAGTTGTTGACGATTATGTATACCTAGGACAAACTGTCCAGCTAGGTAAGTCCAACTTCGAGAAAGAGGTCAATCGTCGAATCCGACTCGGTTGGGCAGCGTTCGGGAAGCTACGCAATATCTTCTCGTCCAAAATACCGCAGTGTCTCAAGACGAAAGTCTTTGATCAGTGTGTGTTGCCAGTAATTACTTACGGTACTGAAACGTGGTCGCTCACAATGGGCCTGATAAGAAGGCTCAAAGTCACTCAAAGGGCAATGGAGAGGGCTATGCTCGGAGTGTCCCTGCGTGATCGAATCAGAAATGAGGAGATTCGCAGGAGAACGAAAGTAACCGACATAGCCCGAAGAATTGCCAAACTTAAGTGGCAGTGGGCGGGGCACATTGCTCGCAGAACGGATGGCCGATGGGGCAGTAAAGTTCTGGAGTGGCGACCGCGTACTGGAAGGCGCAGCGTGGGTAGGCCCCCCACAAGGTGGACCGACGACCTGGTGAAGGTCGCGGGAATCCGCTGGATGCGGAAGGCACAGGACCGGTCTTTGTGGCGATGTTTGGGGGAGGCCTATGTCCAGCAGTGGACGTCTTTCGGCTGAAATGATGATGATGATGATGATAACATAACTGACGAAATGTGGGTGAACTATACACCTCTGCCTACCTCTTCGGGGAAATACAGACGTAATGTTATGTTATGTTACATTCTAGTTCTACACATTTTTTCTTTCCACAATTTATATCTATAATGTCAGGAGTTACAATAAATAATGATCTAGTTCCTTGTTCCAAATTCGGATATTGTCTATTTGATATGTCTTTGATGTGAGCCATCAACAGCTATGGCTCTTCAAAACTGTGAGCACCTACCGAATTACTGAAAACATACATTATACTGGGTGTCAGGTAAACGCTTCCGAAAACGAAGACAGGTGATAGTCCTGGTGATTACTGATACGAAACCACGAAAGAAAAAAAAAGCTATTGTTTTTATAGATTTTTTCATATTTTTTTGCATTTTTCATTATATATGAGTTTTATTTAACTGCCCAAAGCTGGTTATGTATGAAAAATGCAAAAAAATATATATGGAAAAATCTAAAAAAAGAATCGCATTTTTTTTTCGTGGTTTCGTATTACTTATCACCAGCACCTATTTTCGTTTTCGGAAGCGTTCCCCTTACACCCAGTATAGCTACTTATTAGTAGCCGTAACCACACGACTTATGACCGACATTTACGAGCATTTAGATTCATATGGCGCAAACTGGAAACAGACGTCCTCCATAGACCACCAGGATAAACGGACAGAGGGACAGGTTTTACTTCAAAACTAAATTAGCGACTACAACCGTGTTAAAACTTTTTGATTTTCAGAGATGAAAGTACCTAACTACTTTGGAAAAGAGTTAAAAAGTACGTTTCTGGATTACAAACTCCAAATTCTATTAAAATCCGTCGCCGTGAAGACGACACAAAGGGCAGGTCTGCTGGTAGAAATTTCTTTGAAATAAGCGGTACCTATCCCTTTGTAGTAAATACTTTTAATGCTTTCATATTTTCTTTTCATATGTTATTGTGTGTACATAAATTATAAATAAGGTCAGGCAAACTCCTCTAACTTTATTTATTATGTTCCAATAATTGTAGTAGTAAAGTTTTCAATTTTATTTTTAGGTCACTCAATGTACTTTTACTTTTGCACAGACTAAAGTATTCTTTTGTTTTAATATTGAATGAAATTCTACTTTTTCACGTTTAATGGAACGGTGAAAAACCAGCCAAGTGCAAGTTGGACTCGCGCAGTAAGGGTTCCATACCACCCATTGACCTGGTACCCCATAGAAACTGATTTAATTTACGAGAGTTTATCAAAAGACATCAACGCATAGTGCGCGAAATGTGAATTTTTGCATCTCTTTCTTACGCAGGTTCACCACATACGTCTATGTTTGTCCAATTTTTTGTATCTGTTGCTAAACTACATAGTATGCACTATATGTGACCAAGTTTCACGCTGGTATGTACTACCGTTTTGAAAATAGAGTAGGAAAAAAAACCTTGAAAAAAATGCATTTTCTTGAGTTTTCTTGTATGGGGAACCCCTATGATTTTAGTTTTTTTTTTGTTTTTAGTATTTATCGTGATACCCCTCATAGCAACACATATTCTGAGAACATTTCAACCGGTTACCTATTACCGTTCAAAAGATACAGCCCTGTGGCAGACAGTCGGACGGACGGACAGCGTAGCGAGAGTAATAAGGTCCCGTTTGGCACACTACGGGTACGGAACCCTAAAAACTAGAAATTACCAGCAATAATATAAAAGTATTTCCACTTCCCCCGTTCTTTAGGCAGCTTACGAGTTCGTGGCGTAATGGGACTTATGGGACCAACGGGACCAACCCACTGCGGACCTTTTAAGAATTTCAATCCACAATGGAATGGGACGCCAACCTTGGTACCATAATAATTATGATTTGTTTTTTAAAGCCCCACATGGGGTTACATTGTTTAATTTTAATGATAATAAAAACTTAAAGGTTTTGCTATATAAGTAATTTCCTGAAAAACCGTAGCTAAAACTTTTTGGAAATTGAAAACTGTAAAAGCGTTTCTAGCAGTTTTCCGATCCTATTACGCTAAGCGTAATAAATAACCTGAAGTTTCTCTACATTTTTGTTATAAGGTTTAAGAAAAAGGTTTCGTACCATTCTTAGAAATGTTCACAGACACGACTCAACTTCCAGTGTAATTTTTCCTACTTTTGAAGAGGTTTTGGGTGAATCTTGAGAGGCTCATTTTGCGCTGTCCGGAGGGAAATACTACCCGTAGTATTAAAACTTGGACCCACACTATTTTTTTTAGGTTACTTTAATCTATGATCTAACTGGGGCACGATAGTGATAGTGCCTAATTTGGATACATATAGTCGAAAAAAAAATTCAAAGCCCTAAAAATTTATACCTCTTTCGCGTCCGCGCTACTTTTTTTATGAAAACTATCCTCAAAACACCGACTTATGAAAGGAAACTAAGTTATTTATGTGATCTAACCGCTAGGGGATTAGTTGTAGATTGAAAAAAAAAATAGTATGTGTGTTTAACGTAGTTTTATTTGAAGTTATTAGATATCTAAGGTTTGTCCAGGGCTAAACGTTGATTCCACTGGCGCGTCACAAAACTACACGTATATCACTAGTGGAACGTTGTAGAAGTTTGCGTTCATGTCGATATGCGAGTGCTAGTCGCGCTTCGAACATCGTGGAAGAAGGTAGAACCTCTCGTCACTCCAGTTCAAAGTTACGAAGGTAAACATTTGATTCCCCTGACTTTGTTCCACTAGGTCGTTGATTACCCTGACCACATTTATAATAATTTTTTGATCATTTAGAAATGGTTTAGTATAGTAAATAGAACCGCATAAGCGACCATTATTTGGTCATTTAATTGTTATTATTATAATCATATTATTTCAAGCAAAATCGACGAAAAACATACTTTTTTTGATTCTTTTAGACTTGATCCCCCTGGTATTTGCGCCAGGGTAATCAACGTTTTCCTAATTTACCTTGAAAAAGAGAAAGGTTTTTCTTCAATTAGTATTGTTTCTTTCAAGTACATAGTAATATTAATTTTTAATCATTAATAAAAAGTCAATTAAAGTAATAAAAAGAAGATAATTTATTACGACACAAAAATATTCGCGAGGATAGCTTGCGTAGACTTAAAAATTACTGAGGTTGTTATTATGAATAATATCATGTGCCTTTTTAATGTTCCGTACCCAAAGGGACCAAACGGGACTCCTTAGTCCTACCCTTCCCAGGTTACTCTCGCTACGCAGTCCTTCCGTCCATCTGTCTGTCTGTCACAAGGCTGTATCTTTTGAACGGTAATAGGTAGCCAGTTGAAATTTTCTCAGAATATGTGTGGCTATGACTTCTACCACGATAAATACTAAAAATAAAAAAACCAAAGGGGGTCCTCCCATACAAGAATCCTTGAATAACAAGCATTTTTTTCAACGTTTTTGTTCCTGCTCTATCGTCAAAACGGTAATACATACCAGCGTTGAACTTGGTTTAAATATATGTAGTTTATCAACAAATACTAAAAATAGGGCAAACATAGACATATGTCGTGGTACCTGCGTAAGAAAGAGATGCAAAAAATCATATTTCGCGCACGGTGCGATGATATATTTTGATGACCTCTCGTAAATTAAATCAGTTTCTATGGGTATCAGGTCGATGGGTGGTACTGAACCCTTACTGCGTGAGTCCGACTCACACTTGGCCGGTTTTTCTATAATTATCATAAACACAGTCCCGTATTAGCTCTATCTCAAATTTTATTGAGATCAGAATGGATGAGCGTTCACATGAGACATTTCACCTTTGTCTCTAGGATTGCAATGCACTTGCAACGCCTCTGTTATTGCAGATGTCCATAGGTGGCGGTGACCACTTACCTTCTGGTAGGCCGTCTGCTTGTTTGCCGCCCAATAACAGAAACATAGTCGGTGACTTTGGTTTTGTTTGTTTTTTTTGTCCACCGATTTCCTAAACTAAAATGACTTTTCACTCTGTAGTCACATTTTCAATAAGTTTTTTGTAGTCAATTGTTTTTTTTGTATGTGTTTTATTATCAACCATAAAAGTACCTACGAATAAAAGTGCCAAATTGCCAATGTATGGAGCAAAAGGCTGATTTTTACCCGACTGTGCCTGAAGGAGGGTTATGTTTTTCGAGTGTGTGTATGTATGTATGTATGTATGTATGTATGTATGTATATTTCTTTGGCACGCTCTGTGGCCTAAACGGCTTGATGGATTTGAGATTGAGAGGTGTCGTTAGATTCGTCTTAATTCTGAGAGTGACACTGGGTACCTCAAAATTTTAAAAATTAAAATGGCCGCTTTTTGGCGCCATATTACCTCTTCAAAAATTTTTTTTTTCCGTCAAAAACCATCGAGTGGGGTATCAAAATAAAGGGTTTTATAAATGCTTTACAAAAATATATACAACTTATATGTTTAAATGTAATTTGGAATGAAAAATGCTAAAAAACAACAAAATATTCAACGTTAAAAATGAATTAGACTTTTAAAAAAAAACATTAATAGTATGATAAATAAAACACTGGGAGTGGGAGTGGGAGTGAGACAGGGACGGATTGGAGTGGAGGGGGGTGGATTCGAGTGGAATGGATCAGACTGGATCGGATTGGATCGGTCTTGATCGGACTGGATCGGATTGGAAGGGACTGTATCGGACTGGATTGGACTGGATCGGACTGGACTGGACTGGACTGGACTTTGCCCGTGGTTTCACTCCGTGGTTCTACAATTCATCCTACAGGAATCGTTTTCTTTTTTCATAAAATGCATACCTGTTTACAAGTCTAAACACAAAAAAAACAAAATAGGTCCCGTTGTTTTTGCGTGATGCTCGAATAAACAAACAAACAGTCAGTTTTGTAATAGTTACAGGAAAACACCTAATTATTAACAGGATCCGTCACGGGGGGATAACAGAATCTAACGCGAGCGGAGCCGCGGGTAAAAGCTAATAATAAACATAAATTTCAATCAACGTTTTTTAGTTTTGATTCCCCTGTCGTCTTTATTGATTCCCCTGCCTAATAAAACTGCAAATTGTGGTATATCTTTGGAACGGCTTGGCCAAAATTGGTGCCAAAATGATTAATGTGTTTATAATTTAGTTAAATTTCATGTTTTATTATTACTTGTAAGAAATTCACTAAAATAAAATATGCCAAGGGAATCAACTGAATACGCCCATTCTCAAGATTTACCCTTTTAACATTCTCCTATGACGAATTTAGGTGATACCTAGGTTTCATAAATATGATAGGTCAAGTCCAGGGTGCGAGCATTCCAAAATTCAACGATTCCAAATGAAGGAATAAACCACAGAAATAGATAGAATGGTTAAATCACAATTTTACTTGCGATTCATGCGTAGCAACTTTCCGAACAAACTACGCCTTACATTTTGACGTCATTATATTTTACAGCTTTTATTTCTGCAGTTAGAAACAGCACAATAAGGCATTATTGCGGGTTTTTGTTACAGTATTTATAGAAACCAGTCATAAGGCTAAGAAAGGCTTTGAAATATCCTGCACTATGGTGCATGGTGCTGCCACGCGCGCCCTGCCCACATGGCCATTCTATCTATTTCTGTGGAATAAACATTGAAAGAAAAACTAAAATAAAACAACACACAACAGTTAAGTAAACAGCAGTGAGTTGTCGAACCATAAAGGTATTATACTGACGTAATAGAGGCACTGTCACCTCATTATCACGTCACCGAAAGCAAAATGAGTATATGTGCGAAATTGACACGTGTAGGAGTGATTTTTAGTGATGTGACATGGACGTTTCCGCATTATCGATATAGTTCAACCGGCCTTACTTTTAAGGAGTGGTGGTATTTTAAAACTGCTAAGCTATTAAGTAACTATTGTTTTAAAATTACAGATATTTGAAACATAATTTTATTTGTTTTAAAAGATTGAGTTACGCAATTAAGGGCTATATTATAATTACATTATTAATGTCACGAAGGTAAGGAATACATAAGTAAAAAATAAAAAAATCAATTAATCATCATTTCAGCCGTAAGACGTCCACTGCTGGACACAGACCTTTTTTTTTTTTTTTTCCTTGGGGAAATCCTCATGGACGCACTCCGCCCGGGGTAGGCGAAGCCAGTGTTGGACTCTTACCGACTAAAACCACCACGGTGTTCCTTCAACTACCTTAGCCGGGGGCGTGGGAACCCGTGAGTATTCACACAACCACCCCCGACAGGTCCCGGCCCGCCACAAGCAGGCGAGCCCCTTCTCACCGTGCGGCCTAACGTTGGCCGCACCCTTCTCAGTGGCGCATACGGAACACTGCACGCCACCTCACCTCATGGGCCTTTACCAGCTGCGCCAACTACGCCGGCTGTGCCAGCTACGCCAGCTGCTGGTCGGGCAGCAGACTACCCCGAGTCTGCTGCTCACAGGCCCTACCTCCCCTAATTTTTTATAGAGGTTTTCTTCCTCGCGGTCCGGGCGGTGAAGCCAAGACCCTTGGTCCCAAGAGGCGCGAGAACACTACTCAGCAGGCACTCCTGGGATTACGAGACCGACGGGGGCAGGGAAGGACAGTCCCCCCGCTGCCTGCCCAGTGGCAGGGTGAGTGCTCACCGGGCCCGCCACTGCTCCTCCGCAGTGCCCTCTGCTTTCTCAGAGGGACACGAGGAGCAACTTCCCATTGGCCCACATCGGGCCCCTCCCGTGCCAGAATATTCGCCACAGGAAATAAGGTCCCCCGGTCCAAAGGAGACTTATTGCCCGTGCCCAGGGTGCACCGGCCCAACAACTGCCGTTCCCTCTAGACGTGTCCAGAAGGACAAGCAGCTGTCAGACACACGTGGAGGTGTCCTGGCCAGCACCCCGCTGGACACAGGCCTCCTCCAAGCATATATTGGCCATATATGCCATAATCACCACGCTTGGCAGGCGGGTTGGCGATCGCAGTTGGTTGGTTGCACTCCACTTCACTCCACCTCCACTTCCACCTCCACTTCCACTCCACTTTCATTCATCCATCTATCCATCCATCCATCCATCCATCCATACTTACAAACTTTCACATTTATAATATTAGTAGGAAGTAGGATAGGATAGGATTTATGGAACTAAAAATTTTGACTTTCTGTCTCCATAATAATTTGTCATCTTCGGTTGAACTAGTTTTTTATCTCTAACTCTTCTTGTATTATATTTATTTTTAACTTTTACTTTATACTCGTCACTTCGTAGACTTACCACTTTGAATATTTACCATTATTAAAGTAAAGATCTTTATAAGAAACAAACACCGACCCGAACAAATTCCGTAGGTATGGATCGTTGGTGATTAACTTCACTAAAAGATACAGTTATCCTTAAAATATCTACTGCAAACCCTGTAGTTTTTTCGAGGCTTTCAGTTTTTTTTTATTTTTTTTTTATTGTATAGGATGGCGAAACGATCTACAAGCCCACCATATGTTAAGCGGTTACCTTTGCCAATAACAACTGCAATACCATCTAGGCTGTTACCTAAATGGTACCGCAAGTCGGTTCGCCAAACTGTGACATGAAAATGGAAAGTCTCATGTGATTGTAATTACACCGGCACCACACAGCAATGCAAGCATCACTATTTGGCGGAGAATAGTAGATACGGTGCTTATTCGTTTTAACATTCGTGCCCATCCATTTTTCTTTAATAACAGCATTTACAGGAAATCAGGAAATCAGAAAGAAGCCAACAGAAGGATCCGTCTGGGCTGGGCAGCATTTGGCAAACTTCGCCGAGTCTTCTCGTCGCCTATACCGCAAAGTTTGAAGACAAAAGTCTTCAACCAGTGCGTCCTGCCTGTCATGACTTACGGTGCCGAGACGTGGACACTGACAGTTGGGCTAGTCCACAAGTTTAAAGTCGCTCAGCGAGCTATGGAGCGAGCTATGCTTGGAGTTTCTTTGAAGGATAAAATCCGAAACGAGATTATCCGGAGAAGAACCGGAGTGACCGACATAGCTTGTAGAATCAGTAAGCTGAAGTGGCAGTGGGCTGGCCATGTCTGTCGAAGGACCGATGGCCGCTGGAGCAGACGAGTCCCTGAGTGGAGACCGCGAATCGGCAAACGCAGCGTAGGGCGCCCCCCTGCCAGGTGGACCGACGACCTAAAGAACGTGGCTGGGGGGGACTGGATGCGGAAGGCAGAGGAACGAGCGTTGTGGCGCAACTTGGGAGAGGCCTATGTCCAGCAGTGGACTGCGATAGGCTGAGTTGATTGACAGGAAATCTGGAAGTTATGAAGTTAGCCGGTCAATATTTTACAGCATTTTTAGCCCGGCCGCACATTGTCATAAAATAGACCGTATTTACATTTTAATATGTCAAAAGCAGACATACGATCCGGAAAATTCTGTCAGTCTGCGGGGCTGGTACTAAAATTAACTGTATAAATGTAAAATAAGCATTATGAAAGTAGTATTGTCCTGCAGATACTTACCTGTGAAACGTCTCTTTGCCATAGACGTACAACATACTATTATAACATCGTAAAAGTACAACCATGGTATAGGTTCCGGCGCGTCAGATTTTTTCTGTGATCAATGAATGAATCATTATGATTTCCTTCCAATGTGCGGCCGGACTAAATCAACCTTTCAATACTTTCAACCGACTTCAAAAAAAGGAGGAGGTTCTCAATTCGATTGTATTTTTTTTAAAGCAGTAACGGACACTAACTTGTGACATGTATGGTGCTAGGTAGTACAAAAAATATATAATTGAAACTATCGACATATCGATATATTTTGAGCAATCCATATGCGAAACGGTTTCATTTTCACGTACACAATATTTTTTTATCTAACACATAATTATTTAAAATAACATATTATGTAGAAAATAGGGTATTTACTGCATGTTATTAATGTATTACTAAATAATTTTAAGAATAACTTCTATGAAAATAAGCATTATGATAGTAGTATTGTCCTGCAGATACTTACGTGTGAAACATCTCTTTCTTTAGGTTAATAATGTAAATTACACAGCAGTATAACACAGAATACTACACGAATACGATTATTGATATTAATTGGATAAAATACAGAACGATTGTGAAATAAATCATAAAATAATACGAGATTATATTTTGATGGGACGCTATGGGAGATTACAATTGTCAAAATCGGTTCTACTGACATTTTATTATGTCTCTTTCTAGCATATAGGTTTTTTCGTAAAGATCGGTATCTCAGTCGCACACTGTAGTGGTCTATTACGTCAGTATAGAAATGTCTTTGTGTCGAACAGTGTCAGTGTCAAAGATAATTGTAATGACTGTTAGTCAGTGTCAGTGTTTTAATAGTGACTATATGTAATTATAGCTGTGACTGCTGAGCATGGGGTCCTGGGTTCGATTCCCGGGTCGGGCAAAGTGTTATTGTGTTTTTTCATTAGGAAATTCTCAGTAGCAGCTCGGAGTCTGGATTTGTGCCCGGTTAATGGCAATAGGCTCGCCCCCTATTACATGGGACTTATAACATAACTGGCGAAATGTGGGTGTACTATACACCTCTGCCTACCCCTTCGGGGAAACACATTTGTGATTTCAGGGTTGGTCCCACAGTAAAATTTGTTCATACTAATGAGTACAATGACCCCTCAAGAGGACTTCAGTTATTTCAATAACACGTTGTATATCTGGTGTGTTAAAATCCTGTTGAAATTATAGTGGGTTTAGGAAAAAATTAAATGCTTCAATCTTATCTCAGCGAGATTCCGTCCGCCTTTTATATTCGTCCGAGGTAATTAAGTAGCTATTCTAATAAACAAAAACATACTTACAGAAGGCCTGGAGCAATTTCGTACCCTAACACCAGCAGCTCTGAGCCAGCACCACTCATCACTGCAACAAAGGGAAAGAAATATTTAAGTCATCATAATAACCTTAGATATCACGAAAAATCTTGATGAAAAAAGTCCTAAAGAGCTAATATCTGATATTTTTAAATATCATGAAGAAAATTTAATGTTACTATAGTCAACACGCTGCGTAAAAAAATAGTTAATAAAAACAGTATGTTTCTAGAAGACGTAGCTAATTGCTTTTTCCTACTCTCACGTGTTGATGACGCCTGATGGAGATGTATGATAATGACAGCGCAAATGATGCGCCGACTGCAAATAGATTGTGATAATGGCACTAGGATGAACATGAGTTCAGTGGCAGTACCCTTACACACACTTAAACCACAAGATATTCGCGTACCTTGTATGGATCATTTTTCCGACAATACAAACCAGATAAGAGCTCTTGAAGGCGCATTAAATCAATTTTATTGCCTTTTAAATATTGTACTACCAAAGCCGTTAAAGAAGAGAACACAGAGCTCGTAGAGTTTTTGTTACAATAACGCCTTTGTTTTTTTACGCTGTTTCCCTAATTTTAGATTTATTTAGCTAATAAAATAAGGGATGAGCTGGACTCCTTCAAAAAGGACTGGACTCTTCTAGCATTAGACAGGGAGAAGTGGAAGGAGAGTAGGGAGGCCTTTGCCCTGCAGTTGGACACGTCAGGCTTATAATAATAATAATGATAAAATAAGATGTTACTAATGATGACAAGGAATCCGTATCAACCAGGAACACAAGTATAATATTTTTTATTTTAATAGCTGCAGTCTACGTATCAAGGGTTATCAAAAATTCACATCTCGTCTAATTTCTCCAAAGTGATAGATAGAAATGTATGGCATCCATAAATTAATAAATATCCTATCCATCCACTATTTTATCTACTAGAAAGGACAATGCCCTCTTATGTATGGCGCTTAGTCTACCCATCAAACGTCGATTTGTCACAACAAAACCCAGTGTATTCGAAGGAGAATTAAATGCTCTTTCCGTACATTTGATTGTAATTTATATTAGTAATTCACACTCAATCAGCAATTCGCACTTTTTGTGTTAATATTTTGAGGTTAAGTTCTAGAAAATAACTGATTCGAAGTATGATAATGTTAGGCCTATTCAGAGACGAGGCGTAAAATCCAACTTCCAACTGTCAAAAAGAACTGCATTTTGACAATTGGAAGCACGAGTTCACGCTTAGATTTCTCTCTGAATATAAGCCTTAGATCTTCGCGTTGAAGGGCTATAAATGACTTGTGTTGATTATTACATAATTATTATAATGAGGGCGGGGTTATTATTACAAAAAATATAAATCGAGCTTTTCTATAAAAACTGCATTTGATTCTGGCTCAAACTCATTCTCCTTTGACACATATTGTTTGGAGCTTATGTCAAATTTCTGTCTCTAGTATGACGAATTGTGGATAGATAGGATAATATGAATTTTGACCGGTAGTCTGCCGTGACAATCCCTTGTCATAAAAAGCCTGTGGTAATTTTCCAGGCACGGATCCAAGCTTCGGGCTACTTCATACTGTCAGTTTCAAGACAGTAATCTCTATCACTATTCCAGGACCTCATGTGCTACCACGTTTGCAACCACTACACCATAGAGATAAAATTCAGCTTATTCAATAGTAGTAATTAGCAGTCAATTAAATGTAAATTTGTGTAGAGTAAAATTTTATTTTGGCATGTTTTCTCCACATAGTGTAGTTGACGGTATGCTGATAAAAACAAAGTAGGTAGGTACTTAGGTGGGGTGCTGGCCAGAAAACCTCCACGTGTGTTTGACGGCTGCTTGTCCCTCTGGACACATCTGGAGGGAACGGCAGTTGTTAGGCCGGTGCAGTGGCGTGCAGAGACCTACTTTATTTGAATTTAATTGTGGTGTAAGTTATTGATTTTTGTATGTAGGCAGAATAATTTAGTATTAATAGGTCTAATAAATGATATATAATCATCGTACTTTGAAAAAAAGATAATAAATTACACCACTATTTAATTTGAATGGGGTAGGTACTGGGTACTGCCTAATTGCCTATATGCAATGCACGCCACTGGGCCGGTGCATCCTGGGTGCGGGCAATAGAATCCTTTCGAGGGATTAACCTTCGGGGGATATTATTGCCTGTGGCGAATATTCTGGTATGGGAGGGGCCCCATGTGAGCCAACGGAGAGTTGCTCCACGTGTCCCTCTGATGTCAGCAGATGGCACAGTGGAGGAGTAGGGGTGGGCCCAGTGTGCACTCAACCTGCTACTGGACAGGCAGCGGGGGGACTGTCCTTCCCTGCCCCCGTCGATCTCGTAACCCCAGGAGTGCCCGCTGAGTAGTGTTCTCGCGCCTCTTGGGACCGAGGGTCTTGGCTTCACCGCCCAGACCGCGAGGAAGAAAACCTCTATAAAAAATTACGGGAGGATGGGGACTGCGAGCAGCAGACTCGGGGTAGTCTGCTGCCCGACCAGCAGCTGGCGCAGCTGGCGTAGCTGGTTAAGGCCCTTGAGGTGAGGTGGCGTGCAGTGTTCCGTATGCGCCGCTTAGGAGGGTGCGGCCAACGTTAGGCCGCACAGGGAGAAGGGGCTCGCCTGTTTGTGGCTGGCCGGGACCTGTTGGGGGTGGTTGTGTGAATACTCACGGGTTCCCACGCCCCGGCTAAGGTAGTTGAAGGAACACCGTGGTGGTTTTAGTCGGTAAGAGTCCGACACTGGCTAACCCCGCCAACCCCGGGCGGAGTGCGTCCATGAGGATATCCATAGGGCAAAAAAAAAAAAGTTAGGTACTTAGGTACTTGTATATTTTTCATTACCAAAGCATCATAAAAGATGTTATACATATTTTATATCATAGACATATGTGTTATATTTCTATTTCTATGTTTTATATGTTGTATTGCACTATTGTGCATTCAATTGAAATGCCATTTCCTTCTAACTACATTAAAATAACAAACGATAAATAGTTGAATATCTATATAGACCGTTTATCAGTACCATGCCTCTACCTGCCTTTTTTCTCTGATAGTTTGTTATGAAAATAAACAAATCCTTTCCTATCCCTCCTGTCGGGTACAGCTTTCATGTAATATCATCATCATTCATCATCATTTCAGCCGAAAGACGTCCACTGCTGGACATAGGCCTCCCCCAAGTATCGCCACAACGACCGGTCCTGCGCCTTCCGCATCCAGCGGATTCCCGCGACTTTCACCAGGTCGTCGGTCCACCTTGTGGGGGCCTACCCACGCTGCGCCTTCCAGTACGCGATCGGCACTCCAGAACTTTACTGCCCCATCGGCCATCATTTCTGCGAGCAATGTGCCCCGCCCACTGCCACTTAAGCTTGGCAATTCTTCGGGCTATCTCGGTCACTTTCGTTCTCCTGCGAATCTCCTCAGTTCTGATTCGATCACGCAGGGACACTCCGAGCATAGCCCTCTCCTCTCCTCGACCACGTTTCAGTGCCGTAAGTAATTACTGGCAACACACACTGGTCAAAGACTTACGTCTTGAGACACATGTCATGTAATATGCATTATGCATATTCTGCATAACAATATTATGAATTTTAAGAGAACTAAACCGTTTCCTTCTAAGTAATTATTTTAGTATAATTATGAATCTCAAGTAATATATTATAATCTTAATAAAAAATAAATAATTAATTAATTTAATAATTTTTTGTTTGAGGGGTAGGGCGCTGTATACCGAGATACAGGACCTATCCTACTTCGGATACAGATGCTCCCATGTTGTGCACGTAAATATTAGCCCATAAGTTTTGCTATAAGTGGTTGTATAAATTGTTGGTGACATAAACGTAATTTTTTAATTTAATTTTTTAGTAATAATTTATTAATTTAATATTAAATAAAATATACCTAACACATTATTTATTTATTATCAATATAGGTATATAAATCTCTCTTTTCTTATTTCTTTTCGAAGCTCTGCTAGAAGATAAGCAGTTAGCAGTGCCTTTGCACTATTCATTTCTACGTATTTTTAATACAATTTCTCTGTGTGTGCATAGTGTTAATAAAAATGTTTTTTTACCATTCTTTGTGGTGATTATGATAATCGGAATTGTTTAGCAAGATTTTTTTTTGGAGGGCTATGTTCAACACAACAGCGAAAAAATATCTAAAAGATTTTTAGTCGGTAGGTAGTTATAGGCCTAATATAAAAATATGTACCTATTTATTTACAATATTATGTAGATACATTCATTTTTCTATCCTTCATTTTTTACAATGACCCATTTATGTAACTTATACCTACCTTACACTCTTTAAAAAAAAAATAGACTAATGTAACAAGTTTATTATTCCCCTCGTACATATTATGCACATGAAACACATAATAACTATACATTTTTTAATAATAATACTCCTGACACATACATTACATTACTCAAACTGATGAGTACTGAAACAGCGCAATGAGCTGTGAAGGGAATCTCAAACTTTGTTCAACTCCGTACCGAAAGCGCTCAAGATTGAAACATTAATTATTCAGCAGCTGCCAACTTAGGTAGCTTCTTCGTTTCTTATTTATTCACTACCTTTTATTCTTAAACATACTGACAAAAGTAAGATTGCGACATTCGACGTTATAGTATACAGAGGACTTGAGAGGACATTATAGTACGAGTTTGATCGATCGAATGCGTCGACTTTCATTCATGAAATTCGACGCATTCGATACAGTATGCGGTAAGTGTCAAACTCGGAATCGGCACTCAAGAGTGCCTAGTGCAAGTTTGAAACTTACATATACGACTACGTCAACTTTCATTTATAAATTAGTAGCGCCCCTGGCGGAAATGAGGAGGAACTACTTGTTTATGAAAGAAAGTCGTCGCATTCGGTAGCGTTGTCGATAGCGATAATGTAAGTTTCAAACTCGGAATCGGCACTCAGTTCCATGACCATGACACCAAACGTATCTAACGCTCACAATCACCCGCCAAAAGTGAGCTAGCGTAACGCGGTTTTCTGATTTTTAACTTTTCGTTCACACCGAACTTACTAATACGCTACGCTTAATTGCCGACTTTCGGCGGCCAATTATTAAATTACGCCAATACGCGGCTCAGACGTTGATTGACTACGCTGCTGAGCGTATTGTCTGTAGTATATGTATGAATCACTAATACGAACGAAAAATTTAATCCAACTTTACGTACATACCGAGACTTACAGTAAGTTTGCTCACAGTCGGCGGATACGTATACGTACGTACGTGCGATACGTTTGGTATGAACCGTCCCTAAACATAAAAGTTCCGTGACTGACTCAGTGGGTCTATAAAACTTGAAGTAAGGTCAGATATTCCTAATAATAATGAAGACCAGCTATATAAGAAGATAAGGAAGTAGTTTTCAAAATGTTATGCGGAAAGTGAAGAGAAATGGAGGAACAGAATCGTGAGATGAAGTTAGTGTCAACAAAAAATAATTCCTTAGTTTTTCTGCTATTTTTCTGGCAGTAGACAGACACGCAACATCCTCATAGTTAGAATAAACCACTTTTTCTCGCTACAGTACACACATAAGTACGGTCACGTCACGATCCTTGCCGGTGGTACATTTTGTCGACAAAATCCCTTGAACGAATCCTGCTACATTACACTAGGGCATGCATTTCGAAATTTCGAAACTTCATAGTTTCGAAATTTCGGACCATATTTGTATGTTTTTCAATTTCGAAATTAACACCCCTAGTTTCGAAATTTCGAAACTTATTTATTTAAAGACTTGTAATGTTAAATCGTCACCAGAGTTCTACATCTGCTCTAGATTAGACTATATAAGAGCTTTTTCAGCGGCAGTCATTTGAAACCAACTTAGAATCTTTGCCATCAGTTGAATTTATGACAATCTACAATCTATAGCATTCCGAAGAACCTATTTTTCATTTTGAAATTCTTTTAATTCGATTCGTTCGATTTTTTATTTCGTTATGATTAGAACCTGTGATTACAACCCTTTTATATTAATATGAAACTTTGAGGATTTCCACAAGTGAAAAAGGACCCATCTCATCAAACTTAAATCCGCGGATGGGAAAATTAACTCTTCTAATCAGTTTCTAGCAACAATGACCAAAGGGCTCAGCACAACTGTTTCTCTCATTTAACAAGACACTATGATGGAGTCATGAAGAATGAGGAGTGCGTTGGTTCTGTTTTTCAAGAAAGGTGATGGTGTGGTCCTTACTGAGGGCTACAGACCATCCATCTCAATCCTGAGTCGTGTATACAAGTTGACTGAACGCGCCAGAAGACTCAACGATTTCTAGCCGCGAGCCGAAAGCAAACCGAGATTCGAAGAGCCTACAGCATCGTGTCGGCATGACTCTGGACAAGACCAAGGTCATGTTCAATATGCATGTCGTGCCGAGGTTTGTTGAAGGTACTTCGCTTGAAGTTGGAGTTGCAGGAATATATCTACCTGGGGCAGGTTATTCGACTTAGTAGATATAACTTCAAATAAGTGTCCGGCAGAAGGATCCAATTAGACTGGGCAGAATTTCGCAAACTTCACTGAGTCTTCTCATCGTCTATATACCATAAAGTTTGCAGACGGAAGTCTTCAATCAGTGCGTTCTGCCTGTCATGGCCTACTGTGTCGAGACGTGGACACTGACAGTTGGGCTAGTCCATAAATTGAAACTCGCCTAACAAGCTTCTTTGTAGGATAAGATATAATCCGTAACGAGATTATCCAGAAACGCACCAAAGTGACCGACATAGCTTGTAGAATCGACAAGCTGAAGTGGCAGTGGATAAGTGCATGAGTGGAAATCTTCAGTGGAAATCTTCAGTGGAAATCTTCAAATGTAGTGTAGGATGTTCCCAGCTAGGTGAACCATAGACCAGGGAAAAGTATCTGGGGTGGACTAAATGCGGAAGGCGGAGGACCGAGGATCGTGGCGAATCTTGGAAGAGACCTACCTACATATGTCCAGCAGTAGACAGAGATAGGTTAAGTTGAATAACATCGTAGACTATATCCATTCTTTTCGGCAGATTGGAAGAAAGACCGAAGAGAGCAATTATTTTAGCTGCTGCGTATTTGTGGACTACGAGAAGGGCTTCGGGTGGGTTTGGATACTCTTAAACGATTGAGATGTTATATCCCCGAAACTGTTCACTGATGTTTTAGAGGACGTCTTCAAGACACTAGATTAGACTCAGAAGCGTATTGACGGAAAAGACGAGGAGAACATCTCACATCTTCGCTTTGCAGATGATATCGTTGTAATGACAGACTCTGAAACAGCTGAGCGAGATGCTACATGCCTAAATGATGTCCCTCAGCGTATCGGTCTCGGTATGAATCTGGACTAGACCATGGCAGGCAACATCATGTTCAATACACATGTCGCGCATTGTGTTGAGGCAAGTCCTCGTCAAAGATACGACGCTATAAGTTATGCAGGAATTCGTCTATATAGGGATTGTGTATAGTTGTTAGTATCATCATCATCATCATTTCAGCCGAAAGACGTCCACTGCTGGACATAGGCCTCCCCCAAGCATCGCCACAATCCACGAATTCAAAGTCGCTTAGCAAACTATGGAGCGAGCTATGCTTGGAGTTTATTTGAAGGATGAAACCGGAGAAGTACCAGAGTGTCCAACATAGCTTGTAGAATTAGCAAACTAAAGTGGCAGTGGGCAGGCCATGTCTGCCAAAGAAGCGATGACCATTGGAGTAGACGAATCCTTGAGTAAAGACCGCAAAAAAAGCAGCGGAGGGCGCCCCCCAGCCAGGTGAAATGAAGACCTAAAGCAGCAGTCGCCGCCGCGTCGCGGCAGCGGCCGGTGGCGGCCGGGTAACTGGGGTGGACTGGATGCGGAAGGTAAAGGATTGTGTGTTGTAGCGCAACTTGGGAGCAGCCTATATCCAGCAGTGGACTGCAATATGCTTAGTATTAGGCGTTTTAAATATTTCCTTCAATTTCGAAACTGATGACACCAATTTCATAAGCGAATTTCGAAACTGAAAATGTATGAAACTGCATGCCCTACATTACACGTAGCTACGGCTGCCGTCGAACAGTGAGCGCAAGCGATTTTAGCCTTAGTGGTGGTTCACCGGAAAGGTTTCTGACTGTACAAGATTCTAGTATAAGGTGCGTTTTTTTTTTGTAAACCCTAAGAAAAAGCGAAGTAACGGTTTTTTTTTTATTAAAATGATGTCAACCCGAAGTACGTTAGTACTATTAAATATTCTGTGCCCGAAGGTTTGATTTGCATAACTATGCTACGACGTTAATAATAGCCCTTCTGTATCGATAGTAGACTACACAGACACAGATACGCAAGACTAATTAAATTAGCATGTAGAGAATAATAAATGCTTGATTAACTTCAACTTCTTCCAAACCAGTACAGTCAACCGCATATCAGTGTTAACAAAGTGTGAAACTTACATTATGTACCTACCTACTAAGCTAGTGCCGCTTATGAGCGGTTGACTGTACTAATACCACTGTTCAAAGAAGTTTTTACCTAAGTATAAGTAAGTTGGTAAGTATAAGTTACCAACAGAAAATGAAGAAAAATTGCCTTTTACTTCCTAACGAAAAACTCAACTTGTGTCGGAGGCAGGTGTCTGTTTTTAGTAAAAGTTTCACTTGTGGCTCACTTTTATGTAACCATTTATTTACATGGTTACATAACAACTTAAATATGGCTAAAATCACTTGATACCCAATCATTGCCTTGATTAAATTCAATACAGATTCATAAAATTAACTTTCATAAATGAATATTACCACGTTCTTTACACCTGTATTCTTCTTCTGAAATGTATACCTATATATAAATAAGGGTATAACATTTACCTACACCTTATAAAATAAAAAACCGGCCAAGTGTGAGTCAGACTCACGCAGTAAGGGTTCCGTACAACCCATCGACCTAATACCCTATAGAAACTGATTTAATTTACGAGAGTTTATCAAAAGACATCAACGAACGTACGCGAAATGTGAATTTTTGCATCTCTTTCTTCCGTAGGTACCGCCATATATGTCTATGTTTGTCCTGTTTTTAGTATTTGTTGCAAAACTACATAGTATGCACTATAATCAGACCAAGTTTGACGGTAGTATGTATTACCGTTTTGTAGATAGAACAGGAACAAAAACGTTTTCGAGGTTTCTTGTATGGGGACCCCCTTTGGTTTTAGACTTTTTTTTGTTATTAGTATTTGTCGTGATACACCTCATAGCAACACATATTCTGTGAAAATTTCAACTGGTTATCTATTACCGTTACAAAGATACAGCCCTGTGACAGACAGACGGACGGACGGACGGACAGCGTAGCGAGAGTAATAGGGTCCCGTTTGGAACCCTTCGGGTACGGAACCCTAATAAGTACTGCCTCGTTGGTCTAGTGGTTGCAAGCGCGACTGCAGAACGTACTGCAGGGGTCCTGGGTTCGATTCCCGGGTCGGGCAAAGTGTTATTGGATGTTTTCATCACGAAATTCACAGTAGCAAGCAGCCCGGAGTCTGGATTTGTGCCCGGTCAATAGCAATAGGCGTGCGGGACTATAACATAAATGGCGAAATGTGGGTACCCCTACCTTCCCTTCAGGGAAATACAGGCGTGATGTTATGTCATGTTATGTTGTGTTATAAAATAAGTAAAACTAATTCTTTAAATACATTATTACAAAAAAAAAATTTGGAATCAAAAAACAAATGCAAATTTTATTTCCAACATCTAAAATTTTTTTTGATCGCGAGGGTTTATTAATTTCTTCGAACTTGTAAAAAAAGTGGAAACGTCGAAAAGTGGCGTCTATTTCTTTCTTCCTATTGGTGATTATGCCGTGGTATTTTGCAAAGGAGAGTTATTAGGATCAATATAGTGCTAATATATTATCAACCCAATCATCAAAAATATTCAATTATTTTCATACGCACAAAATCCACCATTTACTAGATAAAAAGTACAACAATAGAAATCTGAAGTCACCCTTATTCCACCCATGAGGATGAATAAAGAAAATTACCATCGACATTATGTGAAGACGTGACCACACTACATAATAGCTACTTTGAATTTCGACGATTCAATGAAGTATGAAGAAAGTTTTTGTGACAAAGAGCTTGATTTCTTCTAATTTAAAGGGGATAGTTCTTAATTCAGCGTCTACTTATGTTATGTTACTTAAGCGCCTACTGATATCCGAAATTACGGAGTCTTAAGTTTTGTTTTAAAAATAGGGAATATAGGAACCACAGAAATAGATAGAATGGTTGTAATCACAATTTTACTTGCGATTCATGCGTGGCAACTTTCCGAACAAACTACGCCTTACATTTTGACCCCATTATTATTATTTTTATTTTTTTTATCAAATTTACTTTACAGCTTTTGTTTCTACAGTTAGAAACAGCACAATAAGTCATTTTTGCGGGTTTTTGTTACAGTATTTATAGAAAGGCGTGCTGAGAAAGGCTTTGAAATATCCTACACTATGGTGCATGGTGCTGCCACACGCGCCCTGCCCACATGACCATTCTATTTATTCCGTGATAGGAACTCTCTCTCTCTTATAGTTAACAGGAAAACCTCAACGTAGAACCTAACACCCATATTCTAAGTTGTTTCCTCAAACGTTTCAAGACTCCACTCAACCTCACTCAACACAATATTTCCTACGTGGTATACAAAGTTGCAAAAAATCTCCATCACTTGATAGTTTTCCTTACGAAAGTTGAGGAAGAACTCAAGGTAAGTACAGTCGACTGCATGACAGTGGTAACACTTCAATTCGAAAACCGCCCTTACTGCTTACGAAATAAAGATACTGCTAATGTCAAAGTGTTACCACCGACGTCCGGTCGACCGTACATCGCGACCAACCCAAGACTGGAAAAGTGTCATTTGCGACTTAATTATTTTTGTTTCTATTCTGAAAACTGTTCGATTTTGACGAATTTATGGAATTATGTAGCAAGACCCATACAATTATTGATTTATTTATAATTTATGTACACACAATAACATATGAAAGGAGACAGCATTAAAAGTATCTAGTACAAAAGTAATGCTTATTTCAAAGAAATTATCCGTAATGGCGTTATTTATTTCCTCAAGATACATTTAGGAAATGTCTAAGAATACTGATTTTGATATTATTTGAGAAATCCTTGAAGGCATATTTGACTGAGTTTGAGTCTAGAAACGTTTGAGGAAGCAACTAATACCTAATATGTTTGTAAGTCTTAGTTCTCAAGGAAAACGGAATGGTGCGGAACTCTCTCCACGCGAGTTCGACTCGCAATCAACCGCTTTTTAAAAGATGACCTGATTATTATTACGATTTTCCAAAACTGTAAACAAACCAATAAAGAGAAATTGATCTATCGCTACTTAGGCATCTACAGTTCACGATCAAATCAATCAAGAATAGTCCACTAGTTCCACTTGCGAATATTGTTTTGTTTACATGGAAGGAAAATTCCAATGAAATCAACAGAACTGTAACCTGCCATTCTGTTACAAAGTAACGTGCAACGCGCAACTCTAACAAATTAGATTATTTGGAAACTATCAGCGAGATATATACTGGTCTGCAGAATCTGGTACCTACAGATAAATGGGGATAGAAGTTGACGGAAGTTTCACCCGGCCTTGAAAGATCACCATCAATAGTCTAGTGTATTTTTGCAATGTTTGAGTTGGCTCCAATTCCAAATTTCCAACCTGATGCCGTCGTCTTAAAATTAATATCTTATCCAGAGTAACGGAGCCAACTACGCAAACAACACCTGGGACCTGAGTCGCCAGCAGTAGCGGCCCTGGCGTAGAGCGAGATGAGCGATCGCTCTAGATGCCAGATGGAAAGCGGAACCAAATAGAAAACGGCAATTTTATATATTAGATAGACGACAAATTATAATCGATTCGAAGGTGGCGACTAAAGGGTGTCCAAAGGAAATCTTGCTCTGCTCTGATAAAAGGCTAAGAGCTGCTCCTGCCTCCCAGCATAAGGTTAAAAGATGAAGAACTGTAAACCAGTGGGTTTTAAACAGTAGGAGTCCGAGATAACACTCCATCTAACCCAAAACGAAAGGTATTCTTAGTATCCCTGAAGGAAGTACCTTTCCACGAAAAAAAGGACATCGTTTGTTTTTTTTTTTATCTGATGCATTTGAATTATTCCACTCTGCCCCACCAAGTCATCTCACTGGTGGGACAAAGCGAAATATTTAAAATTCTGAGGTCCACTTTGTCCCACTAACGATTATGCTGGGATAAATTACACTCACATAAACTCTTGCTTAATTTTTCCCCACTAACGTTCAATATAATGAATGAAACCCACAATGTAAACCAAAATAAATTCCATTGTGTAACTAACTATAGCACACTCTAAAACTAACTTGTTGCAGTACGTTACTCAAGCAGATTGAAAATGAATCCCGAAAACATCTCTAGCGAAGATTTATCACGCCTGGTCGTATAAATAGTAGCGCATTAGATGCTTCTTCGAATCCGATATTTATAGCTCCGGGTGATTTCCTAGACGGTGCATTAAATAGCCAAGCCATCGTATGAATACTGTCATTATTATATTTGCTTTTTCTCGTTTTCTTAAATTTAGGTCGGCCTACAGTCAAACCGAATCAATGGTGGATTCTAGAGGCTGGTCACTTTGCTCATCGACCACCTGTGCCTCATTCGCAAAAATAATTACATAATCAACTCATTACTAACTATTCTACAGCTGGGCACAAGTCTCTTTGCAGGATATGAAAGGTCTTAGGTCTTACTAGGTAGGACCATCACGGGGTGCTGGCCAGAAAACCTCCACGTGTGCCTGACGGCTGCTTGTCCTTCTGGATACGTCTGGAGGGATCGGCAGTTGTTTGGCCGGTGCATCCTGGGCACGGGCAATAAAATCCTGCCGAGGGATTAACCTTCGGGGGATTTTATTGCCTGTGGCGAATATTCTGGCACGGGAGGGGCCCGTTCTGGGCCAGTAGGGAGTTGCTCCACGTGTCCCTCTGATATCAGCAGAGGGCACAGTGGAGGAGCAGGGGCGGGCCCGGTGTGCACTCACCCTGCCACTGGGCAGGCAGCGGGGGGACTGTCTTTCCCTGCCCCCGTCGATCTCGTAACCCCAGGAGTGCCCGCTGAGTAGTGTTCTCGCGCCTCTTGGGACCGAGGGTCTTGGCTTCACCGCCCGGACCGCGAGGAAGAAAACCTCTATAAAAAAATACGGGAGGTAGGGCCTGCGAGCAGCAGACTCGGGGTAGTCTGCTGCCCGACCAGCAGCTGGCGTAGCTGGCACAGCCGGCGTAGTTGGCGCGGCTGGTAAAGGCCCATGAGGTGAAATGGCGTGCAGTGTTCCGTGTGCACCACCTAGGAGGGTGCGGCCGACGTTAGGCCGCACGGGGAGAAGGGGCTCGCCTGCTTGTGGCGGGCCAGGACCTGTCGGGGGTGGTTGTGTGAATACTCACGGGTTCCCACGCCCCCGGCTAAGGTAGTTGAAGGAACACCGTGGTGGTTTTAGTCGGTAAGAGTCCGACACTGGCTCCGCCTACCCCGGGCGGAGTGCGTCCATGAGGATTTCCCCACGACAAAAAAGGTAGGACCATCACGCTGGCATGCTACGGGTTGGCGGAATACACACGATATAGAAAGAAATAAAAATGATTTATTGCCACAACAAGACATGCGGTAGATGCACAGAAAAAATTACTAATTATCTTAAATTTTAGATAGTTATAACATCATAAGGAAATTAACTTTGAATGTCGTAGCTGCAGTATCGAAAACTTTTTGAAGTTTGAAACTTTATGAAGTGTGTATAGGCTTTGCTCACGATGATTTCTTTCACGTTTATAAATTTGGACATAGCCAGTTTGTATTACTCTCTCTCTTGGCTCTCTGCATAGCTTCTATTTAAGTGTCTACAACATCTAATACAATAAACGCAAGTCCTGAAAGCAATTTGTTTAGAATCACAGGAGAATTGATTGTTATGTTTTTTATACCATGTTACCTTTTTATACAAAATTCCTTTTGAATACTAAGTAAATTAGAGGATCCCGAGTAGGTATTTGAGGTACAGGAAGACCAGCACAGTGATCAATAAATTTCCGTGGGTCAGGTACCTAACCAATTCGGGTACTTAACTGATACCTAAAAACAATATTATAATTTTTAATTTTGAAAAAAAAAGCACTACATGTAACAGAATGAACGCAAGACCTGAAAGGTTTGTTCATAATCACTAGGAGAATCGATTAGTATGGTTTTTATAACAACATAACATAACATAACATCACGCCTGTATTTCCCCGAAGGGGTAGGCAGAGGTGTATAGTACACCCACATTTCGCCAGTTATGTTATAAGTCCCATGTAATAGGGGGCGAGCCTATTGCCATTAACCGGGCACAAATCCAGACTCCAGTCTGCTACTGAGAATTTCCTAATGAAAAAACCTAATAACACTTTGCCCGACCCGGGAATCGAACCCAGGACCCCATGCATGGTGGTGGTGCATGGTTTTTATACCATGTTGATTTTTTTCTAAACAATAAATTTGAAAATTCTGTTAGGATATTAAGGAGAAAGAAGTCTTTGAGGTCCAGGAAGACGAGCGAAATAGACTTCTGTGTGTCAGGTTACTCCAGCATCCTGCAGCTATCCAGCAACCAACTCGGGAACTTACTGATGCCTAAAAAACCAAGTAATTTTATGATTTTGAAAAAAAAAGTATGGCTGATAGGGCAGTAAAGTTCTGGAGTGGCGACCGTGTACTGGAAGGCGCAGCGTGGGTAGGCCCCCCACAAGGTGGACCGACGACCTGGTTAAGGTCACGGAAATCCGCTGAATGCGGAAGGCGCAGGACCCGGTCGTTGTGGCGATGGACGTGGACGTCTTTCGGCTGAAATAATGATGATGATAAAAAAAAATACCCATATATATACACATAGTATTCATAATACTCTAACACCCCAAGTGTTTGAATTCTTGCCGTCTTGCGTAAAATTAAATGAAAGCAGATAGGGACCAAGGACTAATAGATAGTAGATACTCTACAGGCCCGAATACAGAAGGAAATGAGTTAAGGCAAATATTGAGTAGAAAATTATAAATTAATTGGTCACGTAGGTACAATATCTCATTGATTGCCAATAAGCAATAACGCAGTATCACGACAATAGGTTAATTATTATTTATTATTATTATTATTTATTGTTTAAATCAGATACATAGATCCATATTTTTGTTAGTAATACTTAATAAATTATATTAGTAGGTAATCCGCTATACAATACAAGTACATTCATCACACTAAAATATTACGTCACATGTCATTTAGATTAAAATTGAAATTAAGATATTACATTAAATTATTACAAAATTCAAAATTACTAATATTACACAAATTTATTTATATATTTTACTCATTATTCAATTCAACCTAAATTATTAACAAAAATCAAAATGAAAATATTATTGCATTTTATATTAACAAAGGGAAGTTAGTCTCCATAGAACAAGTTTATCTCGAGACAGATTTAGAAACGCGTGAAAAACGTTTTTCCTTGAGATGAGATAAAATAAATATAAGAAAGATAAGATAGTTAACAAAAGACATTTTATTTCGTGAATTTACATTTTTTATGTATTCAATCTATTAAGTCAGCGAGGCTTTTAACTCTACTGAAAAAGTATGTTGGACGTAAAACGTAAAAACTGTGACAAATTCTAAATCTACTTAAATATGTATTTTTACATACATACATACATACATATTATCACGCCTGTTTCCCATTGGGGTAGGCAGAGACTATGGATTTCCACCTACTACGATCCTGACACACCTCTTTCGCTTCATTTACGACCATTAACCTCGTCATGCATATATTTTTAGTTTACTATCAAACCCATACATATATCACAGTCTAAGGAACTCTAGCTCTGCTCTCATATATTATGTAGTTAGATCGTTTCAGTATGGATATCATCGTTTATTCAAACCTATGATTAAACGATGGCTTAAATTGCAATAGGCTTTTCTACTGAAAATAAAAATAGCATTTATATTTAAAAATACTAGCTTACCATAAAATACTAAATTAGTTACTGTTCTTGGGTATTACATAGCTTTTTTAAAATCATAGTGGTCGCCTCTGCGGCGTAGGCCTCCCCTAAACCTTTCCACAACTCTCGTGCCTTTTGCATCCAATTTGATCCACATCTTGAACTGAAAATGTATTTCCATCTCTTTCTCGGTTTTCCTTTTTTCTTCTTTCTTTCTCTTGGTAGGTATCCATTCTGTCAGACCGACGACTTACGTAGGTTGTCACAACCATGACATTTGAGCAATCTAATTAATAATTCCATACATCTACTATTTTTTAACCGACGAAAAAAGGAGGAGGTTCTCAATTCGACGCGTATATATTTATTATTTTTTTTTTTATTTTTTTTTATGTATGACCACGCATAACTTTTTACAGAGTGGTCCGATTTTGATGATTTTTTTAATGGATAGGGTATATCTCGAAGTTGGTCCCATTTAAATTTCCAAACCAAAATCGACCCCTAAGGGTAGTAAAACAGTGGATGAGTGTTTGTTCACCCACTGAATTCTTACCTGTTAACCGATTCTGTTGAAACATGACACACATAAATATAGTTCTAGACACTACGACATAATGGAGACCTGGAGTTAGATTTTAACCACATAAAAATGAAAAATAAAACTTTTTAACAAAAAATTGAACCGACGAAAACAGAAACTGAAAAGCGAAAAATAAATAATTATGAGTCGGCGCCAAACAACCAATCAACGAAGATCATTAAATTACTTTAAATAAATAATAAAAACAACGTCAGATCAAATACAACGTGAAATTTTCAACGATAAACAATAACTTTCCAAAAATGCGTTCTCCGCTCGGCCACTTGCAACTTGCACGCACTTTGCTTGTTACAAGTTCGTTTGGCGCCGACTCCTAATTATTTATTTTTCGCTTTTCAGTTTCTGTTTTCGTCGGTTCAATTTTTTGTTAAAATGTTTTATTGTTTTACTTCTTATGTTATCATTGCTAATTCTATCTGATAATTTCAATCCAAGCATACTTCTTTCTATTTTACGCTGTCAAACAGCAATTTTTTCCTCGTCTTCTTTTTTAGGGTTCCATACCCAAAGGGTGCTAACGAGACCCTATTACTCTCGCTTCGCTGTCCGTCTGTCCGTCCGTCTGTCTGTCACAGGGCTGTATCTTTGTAATGGTAAGAGATAACCAGTTGAAATGCACATAATGTGTAACTATGATGCCTATCACGACAAATATTAAAACCCCATACAAGAAACCTCGAAAAACATGCATTTTTTCAAAGTTTTTTCTTCATGCTCTATCGTTCATTAATCAGTGGTTGCTCCTCGTATCTGCTAGGGGCACTACTGATTTTTAAATGAATGGATTCGATGCAAGTATCCGTAGTATAAGCGCCCTGAAAACGCACAAACGAGAGAGAATAGATAAAAAATTAATTAACAAAAACAAAAAACCCGACTGCGTCTAAAAATAACAGAAAAGATATAAACAAGACTTATCAACACGCAGTCGGAGGCTACGTATGTTTTTGTTCATGAATTCCATAATAATTCATAGGTAGCCTCCGCCTGCGTGTTGATAAGTCTTGTTTATATCTTTTCTGTTATTTTTAGACGCAGTCGGGTTTTTTGTTTTTGTTAATTAATTTTTTTATTTGTTTTTTTTTAGTTTTGTCATGTTTTATTTATCATACTATTAATGTTTTTTTTTTTAAAAGACAAATTCATTTTTAACGTTGAATATTTTGTTGTTTTTTAGCATTTCTCATTCCAAATTACATTTAAACATATAAGTTGTATATATTTTCGTAAACCATTTATAAAACCCTTTATTTTGATACCCCACTCGATAGGTTTTGAGCAAAAAAAATTTTTTGAAGTCACATAAAATGGCTCCAAAAAGCGGCCATTTTGATTTTTATAATTTTGACATACCCAGTGTCACTCTCACAATTAAGACGAATTCAACGACACCTCTCAAGCTAAGATCCATCAAGCCGTTTAGGCTACAGAGCGTGCCAAAGAAATATACATACATACATACATACATACATACATACATACATACATACATACATACACTCGAAAAACATAACCCTCCTTCTGGCGCAGTCGGGTAAAAATATGTAAAATGTAATTTTCTGTAGTTTCGTAATGAACATTTATAACAAGCATTGCAATTCACTACACGTGAGATAACAAGTCGATAGGTACATTACGTACAACACAAAACAACTTTTATTTTTTATTTTTTTAATGTAGTGCGTCAGTGTTATTATCTCCTTATTTATATCCTCAGGCGAAGGTTTAATAAATAAATAAAAAGTCTTATAGGAAATCAAAATGATATATTCAAGGTCACCCCGGACAGTTCTTCTAGTTTATTTACGGCCAAAATTAATATCCAATCTATCCATGATTTACTCTACTAGAGATAGAAATTTGACATATTTTGTATGGAGCTCATGTCAAATTCCTATCTCTAGTAGGGCAAATCGTGGATAGATTGGATATTAATTTTGTCCGTTAGTCAACAATAGTGTCGATTCTCTTGTTCACGAGCTAAACTTATTTTAAACTATCGCTCTCTTTTACTAATAGTATATACAAGAAAGGGAAAGCAACAATTTTCAATTTTAGAACTGTCAAATTAGTCGGAATTTAGATTTATATAAAAGTTCAGTCGTGATCTCGGAACGTGCTCACTAAAATACAAAGAAATGTAACATGTAAACTAATTTGACAGTTCTTAAATTGTTGCGATCCCTTTCTTGTATCTACTATTAGTAAAAGAGAGAGATAGTTTAGTTCGTGAACAAGAGAATCGATACCAATATCAAGTTTGTCAAACGTTACCTCATCCGCAAATATGTGGGGGCCCTTTAGTACTTTTTCTAAGTGTGGACCGGTTAAGAAGAGTGATATGTATGGTACTGAAATGTACAGTCGACCGCACGTCACACAACAACACTTGACACAACAACGCGACGTTGACGTGGTAACACTTGAACTACGACAGCGATTCCTAAAGTGTGATCCGTGGAACCTCTGGGTTCCGTTAAAGGGAAGCCTGGGTTCCGCGAAAAAGCTGAAAAGATTTGTTTTAAACAAATTTAGTTTGTTTAGTTCGTGCTGGCTTTAACTGGGTTCGTTAGTTCCATATTTTTTGTTTTTTTTGTTTTCTGAAACCAAAAAAGTTTGGGAGCCGCTGGCTTACGAAGTAAAGACGCTATTGAAGCTGTGGTAAGCGGGAGGGTGAAAGCTATACCAGCCAGCTGTCTAATTGTCTTGGTCAACCAGTATTCCTCTAAACGCGTTTTATGTACCAAGTTGATGCATAGTTTGGCATAACAAACGAGAAACACTAACAGTTAAATTCCATTGAAACAAAACTAACTTTAGAATTAGTTTCCGTTCATTGTTTCCCAGGTAAAATATTCAGATCGGCTTTATTGAATGATATTATAGGAAACATTTTGTGAATAATTGTGATTACAGAACGATTCACGCATAAATATGTTTTGTATAGGTTTTACATCTTCTTAATATATATAAATCTCGTGTCACAATGTTTGTCCTCAATGGACTCCTAAACCACTTAACCGATTATAATAAAATTCGCACACCATGTGGAGTTCGATCCAACTTGACAGATAGGATAGTTTAAATCTCAAATTATAGTCGCAATTTTAATTTATTGCTAATTATTTGTCTGTTATTATTTGACAGTCACAATTATCTGTTAACTCCAAATGATTCTAACAGATGTCGATACCTTTCGACTGGGTTGAGATAGATCAGCGGTACTCTAAGTGTGTTCCGCGGAACCCTAGGGTTCCACGATACCCCTGTAGGGGTTCCGCAAGAATTTAGAAAAAAAAAACAAAACACCTCTCTCTGGTCACTGGTCGAACGTTTTGAATCCGCCCGCCGCGCGTATACTTGTGAGCGCGCAGTCCCTTTGATAAAAGCCGCCTCTGAATTAGACGCTATAGTTGTGAACAAGCGACTTTCGGCTCTATCTTCAAAAGCATAAAGTCGAGATTGTTTACAACGCATTTTTTTGTATTTATATTTTTATTTCCGCTTTTTGTTTATCAAAGGCGCCGACTCGAGTATTTTTGAGAATGTTCGAGTTCGAGTCTAGGACTAAGTATAAAAGCGCTATTATATAAAAAAAGTCGCGCCTCGTCAGTCAGTTGACGATTAGCGTTCGGAGCGATAAGTTCGTACCTACCTACTTACAAGCTGGCTAGCCTGCTGCCTTCTTGTAAGTTCTACTGCCCGCTGTATTCTGATTGTATCAGTTTTGTACATTTCTTCTTTAGACTAAACTTTGTCTCATAAACGCAGTAACGATTGTGCATTATTTTGACCCTACCATCCTGACGTGTAACATTATTAATAAAGAAGAATGGAACGTTGGCTTAAAGGTGTTAAACGTGTTGCAACGACATCTTCTAATGACGCTGAATGTTCAAAAGCAGTACGCGCGGAGAATACAGCAATTACCGATCCAGACGATGATGCCACGACGTCAAGCTCCACGGTTTCAAAGACGAAAAAAAGGAAGTATGATGAATCATATATCAGTTTCGGATTTGTTGATTCCAACGGCTCACCTCTCTGCATGTTATGTAGTAAACTGCTTCCTAATAGTTCCATGGTACCTGCCAAATTACGCAGACATTTAGAAACTGTACACCCCGAGTCTAAAGACAAGAATAAAGATTTTTTTGTTCGTAAAAAAGAACAGTTATTGGAAAGTCAAAAAAATATGATGCATGTAACACAAACTATCAATGAAAAGGCCACGGAGGCATCATATTTAGTTAGCTATCGCATTGCACAAGCAGGTGAAGCGCACACTATCGCTGAGAATTTAATAAAGCCATGTGTGTTAGACATAACAAAATGTATGCTCGATGAAAAATCTGCAAAGCATCTTTCTACTGTACCGCTATCAAACGATACTGTTTCACGGCGAATCCATGATCTGGCAAGCTACGTCAAACAAGAACTAGTTGCACGTCTACAAAAAACACGATTCGCCTTGCAAATGGATGAGTCAACTGATGTCACTGGTCTGGCTATCTTGCTGGTTATCGTGAGATATCCATATGAACGTTCTTTTGAAGAAGACATGCTTATGTGTTCACCGCTGCCCACAAACACTACCGGGGAAGAAATTTTTAATAAAATAAACATATTTTTTAAAGAAAATAATCTTAGTTGGAACGATTGCATTGACATTTGTACAGATGGGGCCAAGGCGATGACAGGTAAAACAGCAGGAGCAGTATCACGAATAAAAAGTAAAGCGCCTAATTGTAGTTCCAGTCATTGTATTCTGCATAGACAAGCACTTGCGATGAAGCAAATGCCGTCAAATCTAAAATTAGTTATGGATGAAGCGGTAAAAATAATTAATTTTATCAAATCACGACCACTACAATCCCGATTGTTCTCATTATTGTGTGAAGATTATGGCAGCAAACATAAAACACTGCTGCTCCATACAGAAGTGCGATGGCTGTCTCGGGGTAAAACTTTAACAAGGCTATTTGAACTTAGAGCCGAGTTACAAATGTTTCTTTCAGCAGATACAGTTTCTTTTAATTTGAAAGACCGTTTGTATGATAAAACTTGGTTGTTCCGATTGTCTTTTATGGCGGATATCTTTCAAAAACTGAACGAATTGAATTTATCATTGCAAGGTAAACAGACAACAGTGTTCCAGGCCTATAACAAAATAACTGCCTTCAAAAGAAAATTAGATTTTTGGATTATTTCCGTTGGTAAGAGAGAAATAGAAAGCTTTACGTCACTCAGTGAGTTTGTTAGCGATAACGACTCGGAAATGTTTCAAGATGATGTGTTTGAAGAATTGGTCCAATATCTCACTTCGATGCGCGCATCTTTTGTAAAGTATTTTCCCGAAGAACATAATACAAAAATGAAGCTGAATTCATGGATTCATAATCCTTTTTTACCCAACTTGCAAAAGCCCGAAAGTATGTCAAACGAGATATATGAATCTCTTTTAGAAATGTCATCAGACACAAGTATGGAGTCACTGTTCAAAACGACGCCTCTCAACGATTTTTGGTGCAGAATCCGTGATGAATATCCAATGCTTGGCAGAATGGCTCTGAATATTCTTCTCCCGTTCCCAACAACATATTTGTGCGAAACAGGATTCTCAACCTATGCAGCCACGAAAACAAAATATCGCAATAGACTGGACGCCGAACCTGATATGAGACTTCAAATGTCTTCTATCAAACCTGATATCAACCAATTGATGAAAAATAAAAAACAGTTTCATACCTCCCATTAGTTAAGATTTTTTCATTTTTAATATCTTCTATTATTGTACTTGGCATGTGGTTAAAGTAAGTAATAATTAGTAACTGTTACATTGTACTTTTATTATGCTTATATAATAAAGAATACACTTTTAAAAACTATTGTTTTATTGTAGGGTTCCGTCAAGTATTTTGCTTGTCAAAAGGGTTCCGTGACCAAAAAAGTTTGAGAACCGCTGAGATAGATGATAGATTTTAATGATATTTTTTGTGTAGGTACGTTCGAGTCCGGGTCCCTGCAGGGTTTGAATTAACAAATGGACCCGGTAGGTGGCGCTGCAGTCGTTGTGTCACCAAATTTGATTTGCTGAACAATTGATAACATGGGACGGGACATGGGACGGACGGGACAGGACATGTGACATGGGGGACGGGATATGGGACGGGACGGGACGGGACATGTGACATGGGGGACGGGACATGTGACATGGGGGACGGGACATGGGACGGGACGGGACATGGGACGGGACGGGACATGGGAAGGGACATGGGCCGGGACGGGACATGGGACATGAGACGGGACGGGACGGGACATGTGACATGGGGGACGGGACATGGGACGAGACGGGACTTGAGAAGGGACATGGGCCGGGACGGGACATGGTACATGAGACGGGACATTGGACATGGGACGGGATGGGACATTTAACATGGGACGGGACGGGACATGGGACGGGACTGGACATGGGGTGAGATAGTGGGATAGTGGGATAGTGACTGGACTGGACTGGACTGGACGGTCCGAATAAAAGGATGGATGGATGGATGGATGGATGGAACTGGACTGGACTGGACTGAATTAACAGGATCCGTCACGTGGGTTAGCAGAATTTAACGCGAGTGAAGCCGCGAATATTTATTTCTTCTGTACGTCTGATTGTCGCCTAACTCCTCCTAAACAGCTGAACCGATTTGGATGAATTTTTTTGTGAATATTTCAATGGTTTCCTGGATGGTGTGAAAACACAATTGGATCCGGTAGGTGGCCCTTCTGTCTGTATGTCACTGATCTTCTCCTAAATGGCAGGGACGATTTTAATTATATGTGGCGCTGCTTTTCCGGGCAGGACGACGTCTGCCGGGTCCGCTAGTAGCATATAAAAAGAATCGTGAAAGAACGAAGGAAAAAACCGGCCAAGTGCGAGTCGGACTCGCGCAGTAAGGGTTCCGTACCTCTCAACGACCTGATACCCAATAAAAACTGATTTAATTTACGAGAGTTTACAAAAAGACATCAACGCACAGTGCTGGAAATATGCATTTTTGCATGTCTTTCTTACGCAGGTGCCACCACATATGTCTATGTTTGTCTTATTTTTAATATTTGTTGCTAAACTACATAATATGCACTATAATCTGACCAAGTTTGACGCTGGTATATATTACCGTTTTGAAGATAGAGCTGGAACAAAAACGTTGAAAAAAATGCATGTTTTATGAGGTTTCTTGTATGGGGACCCCCTTTGGGTTTAGACTTTTTTTTGTTTTTAGTATTTGTTGTAATACACCTTATAGCAACACATATTCTGAGAAAATTTCATCCGGTTACCTATTGCCGTTCAAAAGATACAGCCCTGTGACAGACAGACGGACGGACGGACGGACGGACGGAAAGCGTAGCGAGAGTAATAGGGTCCCGTTTGGCACCCTTCGGGTACGGAACCCTAAAAATGATGAGTGAATGTGGTTTTTCTAATAATTTTAGGCATATTATGCGATTAATCACTCATTATTATTAATGCATCTACCTTTTTAGGATTCCGTACCCGAAGGGTGCCAAACGGGACCCTATTACTCTCGCTACGCTGTCCTTCCGTCCATCCGTCCGTCTGTCTGTCACAGGGCTGTATCTTTGTAACAGTAATAGATAACCAGTTTAAATTTTCACAGAAAATGCGTTGCTATAAGGTGTATCACGACAAATACTAAAAAAAAGTCTAAAACAAAAGGGGGTCCCCATCGAAAAACATGCATTTTTTTCAAAGTTTTTGTTCCTGTTCTGTCTTCAAAACGGTAATACACACCAGCGTCAAACTTGGTCTGATTATAGTGCATACCATCTTGTTTAGCAACAAATACTAAAAACAGAACAAACATAGACATATGTGGTGGTACCCACGGAAGAAAAAGATGCAAAAATTCACATTTCGCGTACGTCCGTTGATGTCTTTTGATAAACTACCGTAAATTAAATCAGTTTCTATGGGGTATCAGGTCGATGACTGGTACGGAACACTTACTGCGTGAGTCCGACTCACACTTGGCCGGTTTTTATCTCTGCATCACCCGTAAAGAAATTAGACTAAGGTATCAGGCTATGGTTGTCTGGTAGACAATGGGTAAAAAGGTTATCTGATAGATATCTAATGGGTACGAAGGAAAATGAGTACGAAGGTTATTTGGTATAGAATGGGTACAGTTGCGCATAAGTAATAAATAAATTAGGCTGTTGGATAAATGCACAAAAGACGAAGCCTAATAATCACACATTGTACACACGGCTACACATCAAGCTGTACAAAACCAGTATAGGCTGACCTCGCGTTGTAAGGAAAACCTATACAATGCGAGGGCAGCTTATACTGGAAATGTACAGCTTGATGTGTAGCCGTGTGTACGTCGAGACTACTAATATTCTGTAATCGAGTGGAAATTAAACCAAAACCTTAAAACCTTTAATTTAACCTAAAGAACGTGGCTGGGGGGACTGGATGCGGAAGGCAGAGGACCGATTGTTGTGGCGCAACTTGGGAGAGGCCTATGGATTGAGTGGAAATTGAAACGAAAGGGATTATCATTTACTTTTACACTATAATATATATGTATTATATGTTAAACACACATCTACTACAAATATAAAGTACAGAAAGTGTTTATACAACCTCTCTTATAAGTGCATGACATGATTTCTTATACTACATTATTCCTACAAACATAGAAGAACAAACACTCCTATTGACGTAAAGAAAGACGTAGTGTAACTTCAAAAGTCAAATGTAAATGTGTTTTATAATACCTACATAATAGTTACGCCTGTAGCTCCCGAAGGGATCAGCGGAGATGTGTCGTACACCCACTGTTCGCTGAAGACGGTATTCTCATGGGACCTATCCATGAAGTAGAAACCGAGCTGGATCTTTTTATTTATTTTATCCAATCGAGCACCTAACACATCAGAAGAGAGGGATATATAAAGATTCGTGGAAGGTCTTCACCGACAAGAGTGTCACAATCACAAATGGCAAAGGATTACAAATGTATAAATATTATATTTCAATTACTTATCTCTTACTAAAAACGACTCTCTACTGTACCTATATTAGAAAGTCTTTGGATGGAACGTTTATAATCCGCAGTGGCAATTATAAACACTAAACTTATAAGGTAAAACGCTTATACAAAACTAATAAAAAACACTTCCGAAAAATCTTTAAATATTAACAATCGTGATTTATGTTTTATGAGGTTTCTTGTATGGGGACCCCCTTTGGGTTTAGACTTTTTTTTGTTTTTAGTATTTGTTGTAATACACCTTATAGCAACACATATTCTGAGAAAATTTCATCCGGTTACCTATTGCCGTTCAAAAGATACAGCCCTGTGACAGACAGACGGACGGACGGACGGACGGACGGAAAGCGTAGCGAGAGTAATAGGGTCCCGTTTGGCACCCTTCGGGTACGGAACCCTAAAAATGATGAGTGAATGTGGTTTTTCTAATAATTTTAGGCATATTATGCGATTAATCACTCATTATTATTAATGCATCTACCTTTTTAGGATTCCGTACCCGAAGGGTGCCAAACGGGACCCTATTACTCTCGCTACGCTGTCCTTCCGTCCATCCGTCCGTCTGTCTGTCACAGGGCTGTATCTTTGTAACAGTAATAGATAACCAGTTTAAATTTTCACAGAAAATGCGTTGCTATAAGGTGTATCACGACAAATACTAAAAAAAAGTCTAAAACAAAAGGGGGTCCCCATCGAAAAACATGCATTTTTTTCAAAGTTTTTGTTCCTGTTCTGTCTTCAAAACGGTAATACACACCAGCGTCAAACTTGGTCTGATTATAGTGCATACCATCTTGTTTAGCAACAAATACTAAAAACAGAACAAACATAGACAATGTGGTGGTACCCACGGAAGAAAAAGATGCAAAAATTCACATTTCGCGTACGTCCGTTGATGTCTTTTGATAAACTACCGTAAATTAAATCAGTTTCTATGGGGTATCAGGTCGATGACTGGTACGGAACACTTACTGCGTGAGTCCGACTCACACTTGGCCGGTTTTTATCTCTGCATCACCCGTAAAGAAATTAGACTAAGGTATCAGGCTATGGTTGTCTGGTAGACAATGGGTAAAAAGGTTATCTGATAGATATCTAATGGGTACGAAGGAAAATGAGTACGAAGGTTATTTGGTATAGAATGGGTACAGTTGCGCATAAGTAATAAATAAATTAGGCTGTTGGATAAATGCACAAAAGACGAAGCCTAATAATCACACATTGTACACACGGCTACACATCAAGCTGTACAAAACCAGTATAGGCTGACCTCGCGTTGTAAGGAAAACCTATACAATGCGAGGGCAGCTTATACTGGAAATGTACAGCTTGATGTGTAGCCGTGTGTACGTCGAGACTACTAATATTCTGTAATCGAGTGGAAATTAAACCAAAACCTTAAAACCTTTAATTTAACCTAAAGAACGTGGCTGGGGGGACTGGATGCGGAAGGCAGAGGACCGATTGTTGTGGCGCAACTTGGGAGAGGCCTATGGATTGAGTGGAAATTGAAACGAAAGGGATTATCATTTACTTTTACACTATAATATATATGTATTATATGTTAAACACACATCTACTACAAATATAAAGTACAGAAAGTGTTTATACAACCTCTCTTATAAGTGCATGACATGATTTCTTATACTACATTATTCCTACAAACATAGAAGAACAAACACTCCTATTGACGTAAAGAAAGACGTAGTGTAACTTCAAAAGTCAAATGTAAATGTGTTTTATAATACCTACATAATAGTTACGCCTGTAGCTCCCGAAGGGATCAGCGGAGATGTGTCGTACACCCACTGTTCGCTGAAGACGGTATTCTCATGGGACCTATCCATGAAGTAGAAACCGAGCTGGATCTTTTTATTTATTTTATCCAATCGAGCACCTAACACATCAGAAGAGAGGGATATATAAAGATTCGTGGAAGGTCTTCACCGACAAGAGTGTCACAATCACAAATGGCAAAGGATTACAAATGTATAAATATTATATTTCAATTACTTATCTCTTACTAAAAACGACTCTCTACTGTACCTATATTAGAAAGTCTTTGGATGGAACGTTTATAATCCGCAGTGGCAATTATAAACACTAAACTTATAAGGTAAAACGCTTATACAAAACTAATAAAAAACACTTCCGAAAAATCTTTAAATATTAACAATCGTGATTTTACCCACGTAATAATTTAAGTAGGCACTGTATAATAATAATAAGTCAATACAATGAGCAAGCATTTTTTACTCAAACATGTAAAAGACGTAAGACGTTTTTTCCTCAATTTTAGGAAAAAGCCATTTATTTGCTTTGACGAGTCTCATTCTATTTACAAAAAAAGTTGTGAACATAAGGTCATCTAATAGACAAAAGAAGTGTTTTTTTTATTATAAAATCACAGTTAGAAGTTTAGAACACAGTGGCTGTGGGATTGACTGCTGCACATGAAATTAATGTAAGTAACAGCTGATTTGGATGGTAAAGAAAAAAAAACATGTTGTATATAAAATATTTATACATATTTATCTACATATTAATCATGGCCAGAAAAATTGTTTATGATTTTAAACTGTCGATGGGTAGATGTTATTGCTTCCGACTGTACTAAGCGGCCCGATAGATTTTCAGATTTTTCAGTATCTGAGCATGAGATTTATGTGTAAATACAACAATACAAAAGAAATCCTAGTGTTTCAAAAGTCGTTTCGGTAAAAATGTCGCTTCCGTCCGTCTATTTACTATTCTATTTTAGACAAGTTTATTTCTGAGACGCAGTTCCTATCAACATGAATGAATATAAGTCGTTTATTGGTCTATGCTATGAATCATATCTGTCTAAATAAATAATACTTATAGATAAATGATTCAGACAACAGACTGATGCACCGGTATAAACGTAAATCCTTATAAGTTTAATTATTGATTAAATTAACTATTAAGTACCTAGTTATGTATATGTACTTAAATAAGTTTATATTATGTATGTAATAAGTATGTTAGTATAACAATAATTGTCACAAGGAAAACATACCTTTGTCGCTGTATAATTTAGAAACTAACTATGTATATGCTATGTATGATGTCTACATCTACAATGATATGACATATATTCGTATATAATGATCCTTATTAGCATAGCATCGTTATTTATATATTATACTAGAGTATATAAGGAAATATCCGTAAACAAAAGAAACATCCGCCATTAAATTAGTGGAAAATAATAAGCGGTTTCTGAAAGGGTATTCGACGCAAGAATAACCTAATCAGATGTCAAACTACATGATAGGTAGTTAGTTATTAGAATATTTGTTCGACCAATCACCAGTCATAGGTTCATAAGAGTTGAGATGTAACTTAACAAGAGATTCAATTAAGGTGAATGCTACAGAGTAGCCCGCGAAATTCAAATTTTTTGGTGTTTTTTGCAAATTTTAGCTTTATTTCGCGTTGTATATCGGTCAAAATACGATTGGCGGAAATAATAACAATATATCTACTGAATAATACTCATAAAAAATATTAACCTAGCTCTATAAGCTGTACAAGCTCGAAAATCGATAATTTGATCGTAAATTAATATTATTGAGCTTGTACAGCTTATAGAGCTAGGTTAATAATTTTCATGAGTATTATTCAGTAGATATATTGTTATTATTTCCGCCAATCATATTTTGACCGATATACAACCCGAAATAAAGCTACAATTTGCAAAAACGCCAAAAAAAATTAATTTCGCGGGCTACCCTATAGAATTCACCTTAATCAGACTCTATAAAGGTCCATATTACAGAATGTTCCTCAAGTACAGTTTGAACTGATCACGTGATTGCACTACTCAAGTATAGAATCGTGTATACTTGAGTATCGGTTTTGTTCCAATACGGTAATTATAAACTAAGGCCCGTATTACAGAACGAAAGTCAAGCTTTGATCACTGTTTCTAGTTTTGAGTTGAGCTTTGATTTTAGAATATTCCTCAAGCATAATACTTTCATTGATTACAGTTCAGCTAAGTTTAGCTTTATCATGGATGAATAAGTAGTATTGGCCGATGGCTAAATTCTAAACTGTCACCTGCTTAGGTGTTTGAGTAGAGATTTGATCTGTAATCACTCAAGTGTGGTCGAGATCATGCTTGAGTATAGATTTCTTTACTATTTCAGGTTATATTCGTGTGTTATGTTGTTGAATTGAAGTTTATAATTACCGTATTGGAATAAGACTGATGCTTAAGTAACGATTCTATCCTTAAGTAGTGATCAAACGATTGAAGATCAAACTGCGCTTGAGTAAGGTTCTGTCATACGAACCTTAGATTCAACAACAATATAACCTGAAATAACAAGGAAATATGTATTCAAGCGCTGTCTCGACCACACTTGCGTGATAAGTGAATGATAACAGATCAAATCTCCGCTCAAACATGAATTTACAATGTAGGCTCGGACGAATAAAAAAGGCGGACGGAATCTCGCTAAACAATAAGTGAAGCATCCATAGTAAGACGGCTCGCTTAAAAGTACGGGCTGGCACACACACATTCACATCCATAGTATGCCAAAAACCCGCGATTACGCAAAAAATCTAGTGTGACGGTAGTCATTGTTTTAGTGTCACAAATAAAATAACAATATAAATCTGGTGTATTAAAATGCTTCCGAAATTATATAATAGTGGGTTTAGGTAAAAATTAAGTGCTGCAGTTTTTATTTAGAGAGATTCCGTCCGCCTTTATTATACGTCCGAGTGAATAGGTAACATTTTATAATTCATTTTATAAACCTGCACTCTGCGGAACTCTGATGATCAATGAATCTATGCTTGAGAAATATTCTAAAATTAAAGCTCAACTTAAAACTAGTTTTAAACAGTGATCAAAGCTTGAGTTTCGTTTTGTAATACGGATCTTAAGAACCCGGTAAACTATTATAGGTACTACAGTTGACATTGCAATTAAGTACCTACGTTTACAATTTGTACGTCTTTTTATTATCAAACCTTTTACGAATTCTCATAACCATTCACAGATATTACCAAGTTGTTTACCGAATTGTTTAAAACACGCAATAAGAGTTGGGAATCAAGTCTGTAAACAAAATTTTGGCACTTGTAATATGATGTTCAATAGTCCTCGGAAACTTTATTTAAAGATTACTCAATGACACGCACAGATGTTGGAATTAATTAAAATGTTCTACTTAAGTGTCAAGTGGATGGGTTGAAGCATCCTTTATACTGTGTTTGTGATAATAGCAGCACAATTATCCAAGACCGATGATTATGTCAATAGGGCTTCTCTCTGTAGACTATTACAGTGAGAATCCCTATTGGTAAACTGATGATGATGTGATGACCACAGAGTTCTGTGATGATGACTAATTTGGTAAACTGTTTTCTAGTGCGTCAATTCTGTTACACCTCCTCATATTGTAGAGTTTATACTTTATAATATGGAGGATAAGGTGTCACAGAATTGACTCAAGGAGAAAACAGTTTATTCAGAATAGGCTACGGAATCTTTTTCACTACGGGCAGTACTATTTTCTATTCTGTGCTATGGGACAAAAGCACAAAATCAAAAATACACTCGAGAGCAATGAATCCGGGACACCAACATCATCATCCTCCGAGCCTTTTCCCAATTATATTGGGGTCGGCTTCCAGTCTAGCCAGATGCGGCTGAACATCAGTATTTTACACGAAGCGACTGCCATCAGACCCCCGCAACCCAGTTACTGGGTAATACTGACATTCGGAGGTTAGACCAGTTGTCAGACTTTCAGGCTTCTGACTACCCGTAACGACTGCCATAGATATTCGTATGACAACCGGGACCGACAGCTTAACGTGCTCTCCGAGGCACGGAGGGGTCTCGATGTGTAACGAAACGGTCACCCATCCACAGACTGACCGCGGCAAGTGCAGCTTAACCTTGCAGATCGTACAATCCGCGCAGTCGTTGCTTAGCTACGAGCCCCTCATCCGGGTCACCAACATAAACCTTAAAATCTCGGAAACTAAGAATGAGAGCTTATTCAAATAATTAAGCTGTCGTTCTTAGTGGCCGAGATATTAAGGTTTTTGTTGGTGACCCGGATTCATTGCTCCAGAACGTGCATCTGGATCGAGTGATCTTTTTTTATTCAGGGATATAATCAAAACGGACATTTAGTATGTACTACCAAATCTCAAAATTAAAATCGTTACCCCATATAAATTGAATTTAATTGAAAGAGATGAACTAGAAATTATTACAGGCAAAACATTTTTTTTTTTGAGATTAGATTTTTATCTCATAGTGAAAAAGATTCAATAGCCGATTCTGAACAAACTATTTTTTCAGTGCGTCAATTCTGTTACACCTTGTAGCGTTCAAGGAATCCAAACACCGATTAACCTTATATTTATTTATTGGTGGCATAAGAATACAGGGTGATATTTTTCCCTTTGGTTGGTTTGATTTTTGAAAAATCCTTGAATGCAGTAAGTATAACTTGCTTGTAAAATAAAATTAAGTCTCCTTATATAAAATTTTATATTTCCAATATCTTAAAGTACTTCCCCTCTATGTGGCATTATGATAGGAGACCCAGTATAGACAGCGAATGACGTCACCTATAAATTAAGGATCTATTAATTAAACAACAAAATTATCGACGTTTTGGATGAAAACAGCCGTTTATCACAAAAACTATGTGTAGGATCTACTGTACTTTAATTTACACATAAACAGTTATTTGCAAATGAAACATCTGTTATTTCTTTAGTGAATTTGGTCCATAAATGATCCTTTACTTACCGATAGCCGTGATAAGACCCCATAGTCTCGCTAGAGGCTGCAATAAGTCCCATAGTTTTGAAGCTACAGACTTCTTTGGAGGGCCTCTTCCAGTGTTTCTCCCAGGCTGTAGACGAGAGGTACTTTGTGACTGAAGTTCCACCTCCGAATCAGCATTAATCGTTGGCACATTCATGGCAAAGTCATTGCCAAACTAGTATTTATGCAGAAAAAAATTCTCTACCGTCTCACTTACACATATTCCAATTATTTTGCACTATTTTAAGCGATTTCCAACATTTTAAACGATTTTATATTATTATCATTGGTAAATTATTCATCAATTCATTATTTTTCGCATAATAGTTTTATCAAGCTTCTTTAATTGGTAAGTATTTTACAGTTTTTTCTTTAGTACATTGCCTTTTTATGCATTTTAAAATACTTTATAATCAATGTTTACTAATCACATGGTGATCGTCACAGAATTATCTATATCAAACACTGTTTGGCATATCGCCCGAGTACCAAAATATCTCGCTGCCTTGGATATATATGCATACGACGACCTTTATTCTTTAATTGTTTTTATATATTTTTTAAACAAATACATGTTACATAAACAAGGAAAATTTTCACAGTGTTAAACACATAAACTTAACTTTGAAAGAACTGAAGTTAAACTAAGGATTTTTTTCCGGAAAATTTGTCCTACTGTTTCGACGCGGAAAACGTCGAGTTGAAAATCGTTTGTGACACGACTGCGCGCGGCTCTGTATTGCTAGAAACTGAGGCAAAGGCAGAAAGCAAACATCTACGGTATCTACCGCACTAATACCTACGCCTTGCTCTCGAGTGTATTATACGAGCTGCTCAAGAATCTCGTCGTGCCTCAATATCTCCCCTTTTTAGTAAAATTCTTACGTACGTATGGTGAAGTACAACATTTTCTTAAAGCACGATTATTTTCATTTCGTGTGTAATATTTACACGCAGCGAGTGTACTGGTTTGAGATAAGATGTAATAGGTAGAGGTAAGTGCTTTCATATTGAATGTAAGAATTGTTTGATAATATTATCTCGTCGGTTCAATGGCTCGTTTCGTTACACAGCTGCGATTTTTGCGTTGTGAATCGTCTTTGTTTCGATTCCAAGATTATCGCATTTTTTGTACTAGAAAAATGTACCTTAGTTACCGAATCAAATAACTCAAGTTTGATACCTCATTAAGTCCATCCTCCGAGCCGTTTTCCAACTATATTGGGGTCGACTTCCAGTCTAACCAGCAACGCGATTCAGCAGAACCACACGATAACCAGTTGTCGACCGGTTCGGTTTGTTATCTCGTTTCGTCTTATGATTCACGCAACGAGATAAAAAGGGGGGCTGATACGGCTAAACATCAGTATTTTACACGGAGCGACTACCATCAGTAGTTCAGTACCCCGCAACCTAGTTACTTGGTAATACTGAGATTCGGAGGTTAGACCAGTTGTCGGACTTTCAGGCTTCTGAGTACCCGTAACGACTGCCATAAATATTCGTACAAACCGGGAACAACAGCCTCAGAAGCACGGCCCCTCCGTATATAACGTAACGGTCACCCACCCATCCACAGACTAACCGCGGCAAGTGCAGCTTAACCTTGCAGATCGTACAATCAGCGTAGTCATTGCTTCTCTACGAGCCCCTCATTGATACTTCATTAAGTCATTCATCCTAATCAATCCTTATCTATTTCCAGCTTAAGGTGCAGTGAAAGGTAAACAAGGGATTTGGTCAAGAGGTAGAGCAGCAGCGTCTTCTCGTCTGCTATGAACAACATACTGTGATCTGTCTATCGCAGTCTACTGCTGGACATAGACCTCTCCCAAGTTGCGCCACAACACTCTGTCCTCTGCCTTCTGCATCCAGTACCCCAGCCACCTTCTTCAGGTCGTCGGTACCACGACCGCTACCGTAGCCGGGAATAGAGGGATTACCAGGAAAGGGGGTCGTTGTATTGGTTGTGTTCATTGGGATGTTTGCACATAGTCATCACGCTGGGCAGGTGGGTTGTTGACCGCAGTGGAAGCATAATAATATTATTATAATGCAGTGCAGGCCACTGAAGCATGAGGATTATTTTAACTTCGACTTTGACCTAATAGCGGTCACTATAGAGTCCAGTGGGTAGGTACGGTACGGGTACAGGCCCATCCCGAGTTCAATGATCCAATTTGTTCATAACAAAGCGGTCATTGAGAAGGCACATGATAATTGTGCGGGCGCTACGATCGATGGAATATTAATTACAATCAATAGGGACCTTAATAGCCTGATTGACAAACTATTCCACGTTCGATATCGAAAATATTATATCGAAGTTATACCGAAGAAAATATTATATCGTTTGGTTAAAACAAATTTAGTTCGTTTAGTTCGTGCTGGCCTTAACTGGGTTCGTTCGTTCCATTTTTTTTTTTTTTTTTTGGGTTCTGAAACCAAAAAAGTTTTGGAACCGCTGGCTTACGGAGTAAAGACGCTATTGAAGCTGTGGTAAGCGGGAGGGTGAAATCTATACCAGCCAGCTGTCTAATTGTCTTGGTCAACCAGTATTCCTCTGAACGCGTTTTATGTTCGAAGTTGATGCATAGTTATGGCATACCAAACGAGAAACACTAACAGTTAAATTCCATTGAAACAAAACTAACTTTAGAATTAGTTTCCGTTCATTGTTTCCCAGGTAAAATATTCAGATAGGCTTTATTGAATGCCATTAAAGGAAACATTTTGTGAATAATTTTGATCACAGAACGATTCACGCATGTATATTTTTTGTATAGGTTTTATGTAACATAACATAACATAATATTATTAATGCATCTACATTTTTAGGGTTCCGTACCGAAAGGCTGCAAACGGGACCCTATTACTCTCGCTACGCTGTCCGTCCGTCCGTATGTCTGTCACAGGGCTGTATCTTTTGAACGGTATTAGGTAGCCGGTTGTAATGTTCTCATAATATGTGTAAAACGACAAATACTATAAATAAAAAAAGTCTAAAACCAAAGGTGGTCCCCATATAAGAAACCTCGCAAAACATGCATATTTTTAACGTTTTTGTTCCTACTCTATCTTCAAAACGGTAATACATACCAACGTCAAACCTGGTCAGATTATAGTGCATACTATGTAGTTTAGCAACAAATACTAAAAATACGGCAAACATAGATAAATGTTTTGGTACGGTCGACCGCACGTCGGTGGTAACACTTTGACATTAGCAGCATCCTTATTTCGTAAGCAGTAAGGGTGGTTTTCGAATTGAAGTGTTACCACTGTCATGCTGTTGACTGTACCTGCATAAGAAAGAAATGCAAAAAATCATATTCATATTCACGCTCGGTGCGTTGATGTCTTTTGATGAACTCTCGTAAATTAAATCAGTTTCTATGGGGTATCAAGTCGACGGAACCCTTACTGCACGAGCCCGACTCGCACTTGGCCGGTTTTTTAGAACATAGGATGGCGGAACGTGCTGCGGTTACCTTTGCCCATAACAACTGCCATATACTATACCTGGGGGCCTAGTACGAGTTTGACACTTTATAATACTTTTATAGTTTTCGTCGATAGTCATTCATAAACTACTAGTTCCTCCTCGTATCCGCCAGGGGCGCTACTGATTAATGAATGAAAGTCGTCGAATGCGATGGAAGTATCGGTAAGTGTCAAACTCGTACTAGGCCTACTGGTTGTTGCCTTAGTAAAGCAAATCACGTTTGCGAAACTGAAACCTAAAGATGGAAAGTCTCATGTGATTGTAATTTCACCGGCACCCGTACCCTTCGTACCGGAGCACAGCAATGCGAGCATCACAGTTTGGAGTAGAAGTGGGCGTTGAAACAAAAAGCGCTTAAAAAAGTCTAATTAAAAAAAAAGCGTATAAGCACGCTTTGTGATTAAAGCAGATTTCGTTTAGACTTTTTCGTAAACCAAATTTATGCTTTCAATAGTACGATTGAAATGTAACCTTATTTCTATGAACATAAGACTCAATTTCAAAGTTGACTGGTGGTGGTTTGAAACCGGCAGAATTAAATTTTATTCGTTAACGTAAAATTTGTTTAGAGAAAGCACTTTTTTATTTTGTTGATTATTTTCGTATCGTTTAAACATTTTAAACGTTTTTGACCTTGATTGATTTGCTTTTGCTTTGGCGCTTAGTTTATTTTTCGTCGTCAACGAGTGAATGCGTTTTTACCCGACTGCGCCAGAAGGAGGGTTATGTTTTTCGAGTGTATGTATGTATGTATGTATGTATGTATATTTCTTTGGCACGCTCTGTGGCCTAAACGGCTTGATGGATTTGAGATTGAGAGGTGTCGTTAGATTCGTCTGAATTCTGAGAGTGACACTGGGTACATCAAAATTTAAAAAATTAAAATGGCCGCTTTTTGGCGCCATATTACCTCTTCAAAAATTTTTTTTTCCCTCAAAAACTATCGAGTGGGGTATCAAAATAAAGGGTTTTATAAATGCTTTACAAAAATATATACAACTTATATGTTTAAATGTAATTTGGAATGAAAAATGCTAAAAAACAACAAAATATTCAACGTTAAAAATTAATTTGACTTTTCAAAAAAAGTATTAATAGTATGATAAATAAAACATGACAAAACTAAAAAAAATTAAATAAAAAAATTAATTAACAAAAACAAAAAACCCGACTGCATGTAAAAATAACAGAAAAGATATAAACAAGACTTATCAACACGCAGGCGGAGGCTACCTATGAACTATTATGTAATTCATGACCAAAAACATACGTAGCCTCCGACTGCGTGTTGATAAGTCTTGTTTATATCTTTTCTGTTATTTTTACATGCAGTCGGGTTTTTTGTTTTTGTTAATTAATTTTTTGAATGTTCTCCTTGGTAATTACGCGACGATTGTAGTTTGTTTGTATTGTTTTTAGTGAACTTTGTAAATAGTTTAAATGTAAATAGAATAGTGTAATGTAAACAAATAAAAGTCAATTTTTTTAGAAGTGAAAAACGAAAAGCGGCAAAAGCGTAAAAAAATTCGTTGGCAGAAAAAAGCACAACGTTTAAACACGCTTACGATTTTAAGTCGTTTTTCCCAACTTTAGTTTGGAGGCAGAAATAGGTACGGTAGTAGTACTTCCCCGGACGAGCTCTTTCACAAAGGAGCTCGCTACTGCCATCTACTACTAAGACACGTACATCGTGTTAAGCTACGTGATTTGATGTTATACTGATGACTAAGGCCCGTATTACAGAAGCGTTGGTCACTGTTACGGTAGTACTTACTTACAACTTCCTTGGTTTAAAACTAGTTTTGAGTTGGGATTTAAGTTTAGAACATTCCTCAAGCATAAATTCATTGATCACAGTTCAGCTGAGTTTAGCTTTATTCTACACTATCACCTGTTTCGGTGTTTGAGCAGAGATTTGATCTGTAACCACTCAAGTGTGGTCGACACCACGCTTGAGTAGAGATTTCTTTGCTAATTCATGTTATATTCGTGTGTAATGTTGTTAAATAAAAGAACGAGGCGCCAGCAAAGTTTAACTAAACGAGGCCGTTAATTGCTATTTCGGCCGAGACTTGTAGTATAGTACTTTTCTCTCATTTGTGTGGAAACAATACCTACACAAAATAATTCAACAGTATCTAATTTTCATTCGCGCCAATTCGTCCGCGCGCGGTTCTTTTTCTATTTTCAAAGATCTGAAAAAAAATGCGCATTCAGCCTTTATAATCTTTATAATGATAAATATTTTGTACCTAAACCTAATTTATGTAAGTGTGTACTTAAAAACCTCAGTAGTATAATTTAAAAAATAAAAACTGTCAATTCTTATTAAGCAATTTCTATTATTGTCGTGTTGGATATTGCTGGCCTGTTATTTCGTTGCGTACGGAAAAGAGCCGATTGATGTATTTTTTTTGAATAACGAACCAATTTCAGCAATGTGCAATTAATATTAGGTATCTATCATCTATGAATTCTGTTATTAAAAATAGTAGTACCTAGGCTTTTCCAACAGAAAGTCAGAAAGTAATCTTTAAAAATTGTTTGTGTTATTTATCCGTCTCATGCTATTTGGAAGTTTGTTAAAATCTTTTGAAGCCATTCCCAGGAAGCTATTTGAATAATTATAAGTAATGCAGTTATTGCGGGGTTTGATACGAATCAAATTTCGTTTAAAAGATGTTCAAATGTCCCATAGTTGTACGGAATGAAGAGCAACCCTTAAAATTTTATATGCATATAAAAAATAGGGTGTATAAATATCTAGTTACATTCTCTGTCCAAATATTCTTTTAGTAAAACATGGTCACATCAATGGAGTTTTCAGTGGCGGTGTTGAAATCGTCTCTTACGATGGTATGCCACTCGTCAAAATGATTTGCCAATCCAATTTATTTGATGTTCAGTGAAACAACACAACATACAACAACATACATACAACATTTTATGAAAATCATGCAATTTCTTTGATCAAAGTCACATTGAACCTCAGACCAACTAAAAACTATTTTTTTGTTGGTCTGAGCATTGGACAAATAAATTTAACCAGTTGCCATAGGTACTACCCTTATGTAGGTGTTCGTGCACAAGGGACTTACCAGCGAATATGACAAAGCTCTGGGTCACCGCAGTCACAATGAGCAAGACTAGTTAAGGTTAGTCATAATTGATAACATGTAAGCACAGACCAGTACCTAAGCCTCTAGACGCCAATTAGCCGGATACCCCAGTCACAAAGCATATGCAGTAGCACTGCACATCATACGCCCTGCCGCCAATCGGGATCGGGACGTCACTCCGTCAGCGAGCACCAATCATACCACCGAACTTTTGAGCCGGCCAATCATAACGCGCCGTCCGTCCCCTGTTCCCCGCCAACATTTTACGACTGTGTTCTCATGCAAAACTTTGTATAATCGGCGCCTTGAGGCTTACTGGTTCGTGCATGTACTTAGGTAATAATGACCTGCCCGTGCTTTGTTAAGGAACGTTTAGTAGGTTCAGAACTTTAGAGGGGTCAAGCAGAATCCAGGTGGAAGACGCAACCCGTAGGTTTGCCGCATATTGCATCCAGCCCAGCCCAGCCAAGTTCTAGGACGCACGTTGTTGTCTATTGTTCGCAAACGCTTCCCGAACGCATCGCACCAGCTTAGGTGTCGTTCAATCAACTAAACAACAACAACAACGCTCCGAGCGTCGTCCGACAACGTCGGACGATATAAGTGAACGCAGTCCTGATTTTCGATATAAGGGTGGTACAAATTACAAATACTCTTTATTGTACCTACACGAAAAAAATAAGCAACATATACTTAAGTTCTCTGGTTCTCTGTGACTGAAATAAAGTGCAAATAAATAAATAAATATATGACTTCAATAAAAGATGATAATGGCGGTCTTTTCGCTCAAGGCGATTTCTTCCAGACAGCCTTAGGATGGACAAATCTATGGATGGACAATATGGGCAAGTAAAGAGAGGGGTAGCACCATGAAGTTATATTTACTCTAACTTCATGGGTAGCAAACAGCGTAACAAGAACAACATAGTCGAATACATATTCTACATAACATAAAAACTAATAATAATATATTTAACGACTAAAATTAAATAATCAGCCCATTGCTGTCCCACTGCTGGGCAAGGGCCTCTTGTCAGAATTAAAAGGTTAAGGCCTTAGTGTTGTGGCCTAGTTAGGGCCACGCCTAGTGCGGGTTGCCGAACTACATACCAGGCCCCTCAGAAAGTATTGCGAAAAAAAGTTTTTATATATGGGAGACTGGCCAGTTATAATGTTTTTCGAAAATATGATTATTTATAAGTAAAAATAAGTAAGTTCCAATTTCAAAATTTCCCTCCACATTTTTTGCGAGTTAATTCAAAGTATTGTGTCTCACTGAAATATGGATCTGCGCCGGGAACATTTTAGAGCTATGATTTTATACGATTTCAAGTGTCGCCTGAAACCGGATGAATCGTACGATAGACTTCAAATGGCATTCATGGATGAAGGCCCTTCCAAGGCAACCGTGTATCGTTGGTATAACGAATTCAAGCGCGGTCGACCAACTTTGGGGGATGACGAAAGAAGCGGTCGCCCTTTGACGGCTGTTACCGAAGAAAACGTGCTAGCAGTGAAAAATTTAATCCAAGACAATAGGCGAATTACATATCAGGAGATTCAACACATATTGAAGATTGGATCGGGAAGCGTTCACGAGATTCTACACAGCCATCTTCGCGTGAGGAGGATAGTATCACGCTGGGTGCCGCACAACCTCACCGATGCTCAGAAGCAGGCCCGGGTGGAATGGTGCCGTGATATGCTTAACAAATTTGAAGCAGGCTCGTCTCGGCGTGTTTACGACATCGTTACAGGTGATGAGTCCTGGATTTATCAATACGACCCAGAAACCAAGCGCCAGTCGACTGTTTGGGTGTTTCAAAATGAGCCAACGCCTACCAAAGTGAAGCGATCTAGAAGCGGGGGTAAGATTTTGATCGCTAGCTTTTTTAATTTGACTGGCCACTTGGTATCAATTCCCTTACGGGATCAAAGAAGCATTAATGCCGAATGGTATACTACCAAATGTTTGCCAGAAGTTTTCTCTGTTATAAGCAACAAGCGACCAAACACAGGGCTCCGCGGGCTACTGCTCCACCACGACAATGCACCTGCGCACACCGCACTCAAAACGAGGGACTTCCTGGACAGCACGCCAGTCAAACTCCTGGGTCACCCTCCTTACAGCCCTGATCTAGCACCGTGTGACTTCTTTTTATTCCCAAAAATAAAAAATCAGCTCAAAGGGATACAATTTTCGTCACCGGAAGATGCGCTGGCTGCGTTCGAGCAGGCTGTAAACGAGGTGTCTGCGGCGGACTGGAAAAAGTGTTTTGAAAACTGGTTTAGGCGCATGAATCTTTGTATAGAGGCTGGTGGAAAGTACTTTGAAAAGATTTGATAAAAATATATGTACGTATAGAACAATTTTTTTTAGTTTCGCAAAACTTTCTGAGTGTCCCACGTACACAATCGAGGCCTGTATGTAGCTCTCTCAGGTATGCAGGTTTCCGCACGATGTTTTTCTTCACCTAAGTGATAATAAGATTCTGATACTACTATGGTATACATAGTACTTTTAACTCCATTAGCACGACGCACACCACCACATACGTTAAATGCCATCGTTGTTAGAGTATTAAGTTTATTTTTATTTTTTTATAGTAGGTATAGGATGGCGAAACGACCTAAAGGCCCACCTAATGTTAAGTGGTTACCTTTGCCCATAACAACTGCAATACCACCTAGGCTGTTGGTTGCCTAAATGGTACTGCAAGTCGGTTCGCCAAACTTAGACATGAAGATGGAAAGTCTCGTGTGATTGTTATTTCACCGGCACCTTGCTTGTACCCTTTAGAATGCAATGCAAGCAAGTGTAACTGTGAGTGATGTGTTGCGTACCTTATAAAAAGTACTTTGCGTACCAACTGTGCACTGTGCACCCAGCAGTCTAGTTACTACTTACTAGTAGCAGTGCTACAACAATACATGGTGCAGCCTCGCCTCAATCGTGCTAGCACTTTAGCACATTGTGATGGCAGAGTTTTAAAAAGAGTGCCTCGCACAATCCTCGTCATATAGAAAAGTACTCCGATCCGCGTTTTATTGGGTGTGCTAGTACTACCCATCACAGAGTACATTATAATATGCTACCCATATTGTATTTACAAACGAAAGCGAAGTTTTTTCAAAATACCCTCAGAGTAAAAAACATAGGTACCTTTTGCCGAGCATTCGTTCGGATAGAATACCTTTATGGATAGGACACTTATTTACTTCCTAGTAACCAAAACTACTTTGATATATACAATTTTATTGCCGATACCATACAGCAAACATTTATTTATTTATAAAGAAATGAAACCTAAATCAATATTCTATTACTTGTGCAATAAATTACATAATACAGATTTCAGAACGAAACTTCCAGTGTCAACTCCTTCAAATCAATATAAATTTAAAAAAACACTGACAGTGACATTAAATTTTCATGAATATTTACATTGCGAACTTCGTACATTCTTTTCTTTTTTAGTTTTAATTAATTATGTGCATTGGTTTGATTAAGTCAATACATAGAACGACATTAATTTGCAGTGTTCCTAAAATCATGGCTTTGCGACAGTCGAGTGACATTTCCAAGTTTAGGGAGACCTTAAAAACGGCCAAAGAAGTTGTGATTCTAACCGGGGCCGGTATTAGCGCTGAGTCTGGTATACCAACGTTTCGCGGCGCTGGCGGATATTGGAGGAAGTACCAAGCTTCAGCTCTAGCTTCACTTGATGCTTTCAGGACCAGTCCAAACTTAGTTTGGGAGTTTTATCATTATAGGCGAGAAGTAGCAGCTAAGGCACTACCTAATGCCGTAAGTAATACTTCTAAATGGTTCGTTGCTTAGATTTTCAGTTCTAGTTTAAATCCTTCTTTTCTTGATTTCAGGGCCACACAGCCATTGCTATATATGAAGCCAATCATGGTACAGATAAAAAAATAACAGTGATCACGCAAAATGTGGATGGATTACATACTAGAGCTGGCACCAAGAACTTGATTGAGCTTCATGGCAATCTGTATAAAACTAAGTGCACTAAATGTAAAGAAATCTTGGTCAACAATAAAAGTCCTATCTGTGAGGTACATATATGTGAAAAATGCAGTATTTTCTTAATAGCTTGCATGTTATCTATGAGTGATTTGAAAATTTAAAATTTTGTTGATAAACAGTTTTTCGTTGATTAAGATTTTCCTCAGTAAATGTATTGTAAAGCCAATTTTTTTAAAGAAACAAGATACAGGCTTACCTAGTTTAGAGCCAATGGCAACATAATATTTTTGAAAATAAAAATCTTAATAAGTCTTTCAACACATTTTTTTTTTGTATATTTTCAAGAGTTCAAAAGGCAATTTTTCACATTATCCTTTAATTTTAGGCTTTAGCTGGCAGAGGTGCCCCAGATGAGAATATAGTTGGTTCTGATATCCCTGTGAAGGCACTTCCACACTGCCAGAAGCCAGACTGTGGTGGTCTACTGAGACCTCACATTGTTTGGTTTGGAGAGAATTTGGAGCCTGCTGTATTAGAGAAAGCTGGTTATTATTATTATTTTTAATTTCCATAGTACCCATTAAAATTTTCCATGCTAAATAATATTTAAAAAAAATGCTTATTTGTTTCAATCTCTTCAAATGCCATTTTGCCTAAAAACAAAACAAGCCTTTTCAAAACACTAAATGCTTTGCTAATATTTTTGGCCCTTAGTTAGATATCCAGTTTTTGTTCCATCTTCCTCTATCATGTACAGTCAACGAAGTCAACCACACACCAGTAGTAACAGTTCAGCCTTGACAGTGTCTTTATTTCGTAAGCAGTTGGGTGGTTGGACATGAGGTTGGCTGTACAATATTGGACAAAATACTTATTTGATGATTTCATTCAAAAACTTTATATGTTAAATTATTATGAATTCCAGAAGCGGCAATGTCAACCTGTGACATATGTCTAGTGGTGGGAACTTCATCAGTTGTGTATCCAGCAGCTATGTTTGCACCCAAAGCGGCTGCAAGAGGAGCAATTGTAGCAGAGTTCAATATTGAACCCACACCTGCTACATCAGACTTCCAGTATTACTTTGAAGGACCTTGTGGCACTACTGTACCAGCAGCTTTGGCAGATTAGAAATTTGCTTAGGAGTCACCCATATATTTGCTTGTGTGCTGTTTATAGATGTATATTTCTTGCAGTCAAGCAGTTTAAATTGATTGACTTGGTATCTAAGCTTAGATGTCTGAATGTTACCCTTCAGTGTCTAAATACACAAAATGTATACTCACTATACTAGGAACAAGTAGTTTCATAATATTCTCAGTGTTGTTTGTAAAACATTTTATTGGGAACGGGTGAGGCATATAATTAGTTTGGTAAGATTTAATTATAGTCTGGGGCCGTATTATGAAGTGTTAGAACCATCGACCATACACCCCGTAGACGCCTCATAATAGGCGAGCAATGTCTCAACACATCAATGTAATAGGACTGATATAGGTCGTCACTATTCGCCACTTGAAAACTTCAACAGTTTCGACCACTTATGTGAGCCGTCAAAACTTCCGCGTTAATTATTCAGATTGGCCAATAGCCGCCTTGGTAGAGCCAATCGGATTGCAGTACCCCACCTCAGCTAGTTGACAGAATTTATTGTAAGCATTATAATCAACATTAGGCGTCTATTGTGCTGTATGGTCGATGGTTAGAAACATCGTTTCGGGTGAGAGGGATGGCGCTATATGTCCTGTATAGCTCTGTCTCTCTCACAACGAATCAATGACTGCTCTAAGACCGCTCGGTCACTTGTCGTTGCAGTATCGTTTTACTTGGTAGTCTGTAACGATTTGATCAAGATTTTTTAACGAGCGCCTATATTTAGTTCTCTTTGACTTGCGCGTTACGCGCGAGAGCAGGGCGGGAATAGATCGGTATACCGCGTCTCATACATACATACTATCACACCTGTTTCCCATTGGGGTAGGTATATGTCCGCGCGTAGCTCAAGGTTTCATCAGGATTCATCACGAAATAAATTTCTCTTTACTACAAATTATTTATTTTCCGATTATTACATGAACTGACCAGAAGAAGAAGTTCTACAACAAGAATGACAGCCCGCGCAAAGCACAGTGTCTCCATCTTTATATTACTACAATCAAATAGACCCAACGGAGTCACTAAATACATTTTAATTTATAAATGAACACTAAAATAATTAACCACTCGTCGTGATAAAACTAATATTAATTTAGATAATCTCTAAACATTATATAAACCAACAAATCATGCCAGATATTAAAATATGAAACAATATAAAGCGGAATTATCAGAACCACAAAATTAAATTAACAACATTTAAATTAATAATTTCATAAATCTAATTAGAATATTCGAATTATAGTTATCATAATATTAACATTATTTACAACATTAATTTAATTAATACGGATCATCAAATATTAAACTTTGCTAAACAAAAAGGTATCTTCTTTGATCTTTGATGATCTTTGCAAAGTACAACAAATACAACAGCAAAACTACATAGCAAATTCTAGAAATAATGGATATTTATTTCAAAATACTTCATAATCTAAATACTTAATTCATCGTATAAACTAGTTACCTCAAAATGGCAAAAGTTCTGTCAAAAAAGTGTAAACAAATTGATGGTAACACTAGCGCGCCCATATATACGTCTGTCGTCTCGGTTCGGACAATCAGTAAAGAAAGGCGCGGGAATGACACCGAGATGGCGTGCGCAAAATGGCGGCGGAGAAAGATATTCATGTGATTTTGGTCTCTAATTGAGAAATGTCCATGTGGTATAACTATAAATTAAATGTAACACGCTATAATGAAATATCTTCTGAGAAACTGTTGTATGTGCCACCACGAGATTATGTCGTGCATAATCTCGTGGTGGCACATGCAACAGTTTCTGCAAGATTCTATCGAAAGTGGAGAGATGATGGCGAAATCGGTAAGCTGTCAGTAAAGCAGTAAATACCGTATACTTATACAGGGCCGGATTAACCATTAGGCAGAATAGGCAACTGCTTACGGGCCCCGCATCGGCTTGGAGCCCCGCGCGCGCACCAAAACAATTGAAAATGTTTCATAAAGTGAAAATTTGTATCCTCAATGCAATAGGTGTTATTGCTTTTTTCGACGCATGCTGTAACTTGATGAAATTCATGAAATAATTCATTCTTACAGAACAGAACCATCTAGTATCGCTAGTAGAACTAATAATATGGATGCGTTACGTAGCGTATTGTATGATAAACACAAGTATTGAAATGCTTGATCTGTCTGTAATAACGATTTGTGAGTTTTGCGACCATGATCTCTTTATCAACTTGAAACGAGCTGATCTTCAAGCGGCTGAAAAGAGGCCCCGAGAATTCCATTGCGTAAGGGCCCCGAAATGGTTTTTTTTTATTTTATTTTTTTTCGACTGGATTCTCGCAGGTGGCACCGAAATACCATTTCTGCTTAACCGGGCTAAGTTGGCGGAGAGTCCCATGTGGGACTCCATACGCCGAAGGTTTTTTCCCTAAATACTTACAAACTAAAGACGCGGTTTGAATACCGCAAGCGGGCGTCCCCCAAGGGGGGGGGCTCGAACCTCGCTGGGGCATTGCAGGGGGACCTCGCCGATCCTGTCCCCCTAGCAGCCGTTGCTGCATCGAATTGGTTTCCTCGAAAGTGGCGGACTTTCGGTCTATCGGGTGACGCGCTAAACGCCGTTATGCGGCAAGCCTCGCCGGCGAGGCTAAGACCTACCTAAAACCTAAACAGTGGCTACGCAATAGCCTGCTCCTAGGAACTACTCTAGAGCATAGGGCCGGTCTCGCGTGACGAGATTATCTCCGGTTGCTACACCGTGAGGGCGTCCCCAGGGGGGAGCTCGGACCTCGACTCAGGGTGCAGCAGGGGAACCCCGCCACCGGTCCCCCCAACAACCGCTGCTGCGTCGGCATGTGTTTCTGTTTCTCGAGAGTCGGATTCTGTGTGTGTGTCGCGTCGGGCCTCGCCGGCGGGGACGATATCTTGGACGACGGCGTCGGAGTGTGCTAGTGCTTTTATCTGACTCCTGGAGGAGTGTAATAGCATCATCGGGTTCTATGAGTGTGTGTCTGGGACGTCGGATTTTACCCCGAAATGGTTAATCCGGCCCTACTTATACCGCACCGACAAGTGGACAGGTGGCCTCTCGGCCCCTGATGTGTAACCTGCTAAGCTTATACCATTGATTATGTATTAAGCATCGACCATACAGCCCAATAGACGCCTAATGTTGAATATAATGCGTACAATAAATTCTGCCACTAGCTGAGGCGGGGTACTGCAAGCCGATTGGCCCTACCAAGGCGGCTATTGGCTAATCACTAACGCGGCAGTTTTGACGGCTCATGTAAGTGGTCGAAACTGATTTAACAATTTCAAGTCGCGAATAGTGGCGACCTTCATTAGTGAAATTTCATAGATGTGTTGCAGACATCCGTCGCCTGTTATGAGGCGACTATGGGCTATATGGTCGTTGATATTAAGTAAGAGGATATAAACCTAAAAAGAATTGTAAATATGTAAAAAAATATTTTATTTATCTCTATGTGTTTTACAATAAATATCATAATTCTAAAGTAAACTTCTGTTATATTATTTCTCCTTGTGTCGTGCAAAAAACTTGGCTACATTTCCTATTGTTGTTCCAAAATTGCAGTTTGATATCAGTGATTTCTGTAAAAGAAAATAAAATGCTACTGGTTTAGTATTGAATTGCAGTTTTCAATGTGGTGTGGAGAGGTATACCGCTTGTAAGGAACATGCTGCCGAAAACAACCCGTGCAGCGGATTCCGAGCCTCCCAGCATTGGAATTCTTTTTTATTGTCTTTTTACTTGTATGTCCTGTGTCTTGTTTTTGTAATAAATAAACGCATTGTCTATCTACCCATTTCATAGGTCTTTAGAAAAAATCGTTGTTTCATATATTTATGTCCTCTGCCTTCCGCATCCAGTCCCCCCCCCCCCACAGCTACTGAAAGTAGTCAGGTCGTCGGGCCACCTGGCTGAGGCCCTACGCTGCGTTTGCCGATTCGCGGTCTCCACTCAAGGACTCGTCTGCTCCAGCGGCCATCGGTCCTTCGACAGACATGGCCAGCCCACTGCCACTTCAGCTTACTGATCCTACAAGCTATGTCGGTCACTCCGGTTCTTCTCTGGATAATTTATTTATGGATTTTATCTTTTAAAGCAACTCCAAGCATAGTTCGCTGAGCGACTTTGAATTTGTGAACTAGCTTAACTGTCAGTTTCCACGTCTCGGCACCGTAAGTCATGACAGGGAGGACGCACTGGTTGAAGATCTTTGTCTTCAAACTTTGCGGTTACATAATGCATGGAATAGCAGATTTTTTTAGAAGACCAATGAAAATTTCCAATGCTGTGGGAGTCAGAATCAGGGTCTGAAACCCTTGTTTCAGTTTTCGGTAGCGTGTTCATTATACGCAGTATTTTATAAAGATGTTTTTTAAGTCCAGAATCCATTGTCAAAGCAAAGATTCAAGGCAACAATGTTATGAAATGTTTTAAGATTAACTTACCTGTACAAAAGAAGGCAATGCAGACATAGTTTGAGGTCTCGAGTATCTTTCATCAACCAATAAAACGCAAGCGTAATCATTGGCATGTCGTACTGCTCTGCCTGTAAAAACGACAACATGAAACTATTATTATAAACGCAGTTTTGATGAACTCCGCACGCAACAGCTGAAACTTGTATCTAACTGCTAAAATGTTTTTAATTTGTATCTAACTGCTAAAATTGATTGCTTTAAGCTGTAGGGGAAGGCGCCGGTGTCTGTCACACAGTTATTTTACTAGCACGGGCACCGCCGTTAACTCTATCTTAAATACCTATGTGCAAACAAGACAATACTGTTATAATATCTAAGTAAGATAGAGATAGATAAGTTGAACCACACTCTGAATAATAGTTTTTTTTTTTTTTTTTTTTTAGCTTAAATTAATTATTGAATAACGAGACCAGCGATTGTATTGTCATTTTTGTTTTAGACTACGGTTATTAAAGCGAATCTTTTACACGTGTTATTGAAATAACTGAAAACCTCTTAAGGGGTCATTGTACTCAACATTATGAACAACTTTTACTATGGGACCAACCCTGAAATCGCCAAAAAAAACAGCTGATCCCTACATTTGTGTTCACATAAATCGACAAAATATGGGATCAGCTGATTTTTATTTTGCGATTTCAGATTTGGTGCCATAGTAAAAGTTGTTGATACTGATGAGTACAATGACCTCTTTTTACTTACCAATACATTGGTTAACAGCTTTCATACACAAGTTCTCATAGTAAATGTTGCCGGCGCTCCCACCAGCGGTTTTGTTCAAGTAGCTCATCTTCTCCTGCAGTTCTGGTGACTTAACATTTGGATACGGCATGCCGACTACTATCACACATCGGCCTAGGTCATCACTAAAACAAAAAAAATACAAGGTTCAGTACGACACAAAAAATAAAGTCTTTCTTCGTTCGCGCAGACACGAAAAGACGATCGATGAAAACACCAAAAAAATATAATCAACCTTATGCAATGCCCGTCAGGTGTCAATATTCATATCCTGCTGGCCCAGAAATTGGCCACCTTACTTGCATGGAGTATTGAGACATCCTGTATATCTAAAATCAAATTCACGAACATTTTGGAGTGAAGATAGGACGGGGGTAGAGTAGCAACTAATTAGCAAAATCTCAATATGTATGTTTACGTATTTAAAAAAAACAAATTACAACAAATATTACAAATTACCTGAAATTCAAACCTTCACTAAGTTTCCCACCAACAACGCTCAACAGCAAAGCTCCATTTTGTTCCCCATCTTTACTTTTAACTGCTGATGCAAACTTATTTAGCACCTAAAACCAAAAATATATTTATTAACCGCCAAAATTAATATCTAATCTATCCACGATTTGCCCTACTAGAGATAGAAATTTGACATATTTTGTATGGAGCTTATGTCAAATTCCTATCTCTAGAAGGGCAAATTGTGGATAGATTTGATATTAATTTTGGCCTTTAAACAAGTTCTGTTATCTGATTTTACGACAAAGGATAGTGCACCAATTTTTCTTGCTACCCGTAGGTGGTGTAAAGAAAGAAATGAGACCTAGTCTAAAGCGATCATTAATATATATATATATATAATATATACCATAATCATTTCCGTTCGTTCCATAATCAGTTTCGTTCGGTTCCGTGTGGTGTCGGACGTAAAGAATTGCACCACCCTATATCTTCTCATGGGTGTCGTAAAAGGCGACTAAGGGATTCACCAGAGGATGGGCAGCAACGTTCTCTGAGTATTTAAACAACCCCTAGCTACTCCCCAAGCTACTTGGGGGAGGCCAAATCCAGCAGTGGACGTCTTTCGGCTGAAAGACGTCTTTTCTTTTGGCTGATGATGATGATGACCATAATCATATATCCTGTAGATACAATACCTTATTTATTATAACCTATTTACGACCACCGCGAGAAATATTAAAATAAATGAATATTTTTGGGACATTTTTACACATCACCATCTAGTCCCAAACTAAGCAGAGCTTGTGGTATAGGTACTAGACACTGGATATAATACTTATATACTTTTTTTTTTGGAAATACATACTTATAATACATAAGAAACAACCAGACCAACACAAACACTCATGTTCATCACACAAATATTTGTGTCCTGTGGGAATCGAACCCACGACCTCGTGATCAGCAGTCCGACACTCTAACTAGACCACAGAGGTCGTCAAAGCAAGTAACAATATGACAGTATAAAAACATACTTATACACAGTAAAATAAGGTTTAAAATCTAATAACTTACTTGATCAACATCAGATGCAGATTTCGGCTCGCGGAATATGCTTTTCTTCCTAATAATAGCTTCAATAACTTTGTTGTTCTTCAGATGTTCGTATACTGTTTGCTCGTAGGAATATGATGGGAGGAAGCATACTACACCTCCTGGTACTAAGCCGCAGATGTTCCTTAAAACACGGCCGATTTCGCTTAGCTGTAAAAAATATAAATATTTGAGTGATCTGCCTCATTGGTATTGGTCTCTATTAGTGGTCGATTACGGGTCGGGCGAAGTGTTATTAAATATTATAAAGTTTTTTTTTTTGTTTTTATGTTTGATAAGTGGCACTACACACCTTCATGAACAGCCGCAAAGTGTCGGAAAAGGCATACACTTATGTATGGTAGTGAAAGTTGGGTATGGCAGAAGAAACATGAAAGCAGAATAAATGCAGTAGAAATGAGAGCTTTGAGAAATATATAATATGTGTGGTGTAACTTTGAGAGATAAAGTAAGGAATAACGTGATAAGGGAGCGTTGTGGAGTGAAAGAAGATGTAGTGACAAAGATTGAGAAAGGTATGTTAAGATGGTTTGGACATATAGAGAGGATGGACGAGAGGAGATTGACGAAACAAGTATACGAAGCGAGTGTGGATGGAAGAGTTGGAAGGGGACGACCTCGGCGAATGTATCGCGATCAAATCGCGGACGTTCCCAAAGAATGCCAGGTTAAGAGTTCTCTAACCCGACGATCATGCATGACGAGGTTAATGGACGTAGATGAAGCGAAAGAGGTGTGTCACGATCTTAGCAGGTGGAAATCCATAGTCTCTACCTACCCCAATAGGAAACAGACGTGATAATATGTATGTATGTATTTCTTGAGGAAATTCTTTCAATAGTAGAGTTTGAAGGTGTGCTGGATGAATCCAGTAGTTGACTAGTCTTAAAAAAACTAAAAATTTATATTATTTTAAAGAAACGACAACATTGTTGATAAAAATTATAAAAACCATGAAAAAATTGGAGATGCACGCTTTTTTAGTTTTTGAGCGAGCATTTTCTGTCCTTGTCGTGCTAAACGAACATTGTACAGAGAGATGTCAAGTTCCTATGAGGGTTTTGAACAATAACGTCATACTTTGATAGTGCTGTCTCTGTCTAGTGAAGAAATTTAAATCAGTTATAACATGAACATTTTATTAAATATTTTATTGGTTTGTTCGCCATTGCTTATTTTTCTTGAAAAAGTTTCGAGATTTCTATTAAAAACTAATAAAAATAAATTTTCACCTTCCCTATTGATGAAAAAAACCGGCCAAGAGCATGTCGGGCCATGCTCAGTATTATAGGGTTCCTTAAGTAGGTGTTATTATAAACAAATCAAATCGAATATTAATCATGGCTATTTTAGTTTTTGCAATAGACGGCAGTATTGGCGGCTCAGATAGTGTTGTTAGTAGCCGCTAGATGGCGCTGTATAGCGACAAATTTAAGAAGTGTGTCATGTCAACATAACACAAAGTTTATTTTTGGGATTTTTTTAAATAGAAACTAAAGGAGCATTCTTTGTCAAGATCATTTTTCTCTAAGGTCAATGACCTTTGAACTAGGACGTCTTAAGTATTATTCAGTTTTCTCTCTATAACTCGAAAATTTATAATCACATTATACTCAAAATAATTTTAAAAGAGAGTTTTAATCAATGTGGAAGATTACAAGTTTCTATGTTGCATAGTTTAGAAATGGCAGGGGGGGGACACATTGAAAGCCACTTTGGGAGGCTATATTTCGCAGATGGTACACCTGATAAAAAGTGATGTATGAAATTACTTTCATCTTAGTAGACCTATTCAATGATACCCCACACGAGAGGGTGCAGCGAAAAAAATATTTTCATCCCCATTTCACATGTATGGGCGCCACCCCTAAAATACGTAATTACGACTTTTTCATTCTTTTAAAATTGAGATCTATATGTAGACTACTTTATAACAAAATTTCATTTACTTATGTTTATAACTGTAGAAATTATTAAGCTGTAAAGGATTAGGACAGACGGACAGACGGACGGACATGACGAAACTATGAGGGTTCCTTGCAGGAACTACGGAACCCTAAAAAACCAGCACATTCTCTGAAGGCACTGGAACATGTGTTCATATCTCACTATGTTTCCTACATCATCACTAGTTACTATAGCTACTTACCAATTCATTAGACATCCTATGTTCGTATGAGAAGTTTAAACTGACATTGGTAGGGCCCCTTGATAGACACACACCCAGCACATTCTCTGAAGGCACTACATGTCCACATCTCACTATGTTTACTATGTCGTTACTACTCGAGTTGCTAGTGAGGAGTGCTTGGAATTCTGCTATAGGCTCCATTGTTCCTCCTGCTACTATCACCTGAAAAAAAAAACAATTATAGAGTTACATAAATTATGCCAACTAAGACTTTTTCAGTATTTAGAAAGTGCTGTAAAATATCTGGTGGAGACGCAGTACGCCCGACAGAAGAGAAGCTTTTACGTATTTGCAAGCGCAGATAGAACGCGCGTAATTAACGTTATTTTTGTAATCGTAAAGATACCCATCGTACCGATACGACTTGGTATAGTTACTTGTTAACATATCATAATTATAACGTTAAGTACAACTCTCAATCGCGGACGTTCTCAAAAAATGCCAGGTTAAGAGTACTCTAAACAGACGAGCATGCATGACGAGGAGGAAATTCATAGTCTCTGCCTACGCCAATGAGAAACAGGCGTGATAATATGTATGTATGTAAGTATTAATATTAAAAGTTAAAAAATTACGTTATTTTTATCGATGTTTTAACGGTATTTCAAGTGACGTTGCCGTTTTTCCTTCGAAACGAGGTGGCACGGTGCACCCCGCGTCGCATTATAGCGTTGCACGTTGTTGCCACTTCGTGCTACTACCGTCTCGAGTTGTCTCAACTCTCGGTGTTGGTGACAGTTTTTCCCGGTTTCCTCACCGGCAGCCGAACGCGCAAAGACGCTATAGAAGCTTTCGAAAATCCGGGATTCTTTCAGTATTTACTTTATTATCTGTTCATCAACTCAGCCTATCACAGTCCTCTGCTGGACATAGGCCTCTCCCAAGTTGCGCCACAACACTCGGTCCTCTGCCTTCCGCATCCAGTCCCCCCAGCTACTTTTATCAGGTCGTCATTATCTGTTCGCTACTTGCAAACTATTTTTTCAGAATTTTCTGAAAAATGTATGGCAGTATTTCTCAATTCAGTTACTAAATTAGTATACTACTACTAGTTATTATGTACGAAACGTACCTACTTTTACACCGTACCTACCCACGATCGGTTTCCATTCTTCTAGTCCATCCAAAGGTTGTCTGGAAGAGATTGTGCGATAAGACCGCCCATTGTACTTACTTAATCTTTCTGTAAACTATTGTCTTTGTATTCGTTTGGTGTAATGTACAATAAAGAATATAATAAATAAATAAACTACTTACAGAGCGACACTGCTTCACGACTTCGCTGAAATGTTCAGCGGGATTTAGTAACAAATACTTCAGTAGTCCAGTCTGATCATTCCTCTGTGCTAATACTCGGCCGTTCTCACTGCGATCACAGAGCATCTCTAAGAAATCTAGGACAGCGTATAAACCACTGCCTGCTGATGTCTCTGTAGGTACCTGAAAACATGAAAATTTGACTTGACACCAACTTCGTAAACTGTTTGACACAATTTCTTTTATTCTTTTTGAACTAGGTTTTTCTATTTTTATTTTCCATTTTTCTATTTTGAAAGACAAGCGATTGCGGCAATTCCGGATGATTTGCTGTCACCCATAGAATAGTTCCCTTCTTTATCTCCGAAGATATTCATCAGATCTTCACCAAATTATACTTTCTGAATGCAATGACTTGTTGATGAAAATACTAAAATCGTTATATATATCCCATTAATATTTGAGGAGTTCCCTCAATTCCACGTGGATCCCATTATCAGGACTGGATTTTGATAAAAATGGGACCAATCTGGAAGTATATACTTTCTAATAAATAAATAAAACAAATGGGTTTATAAATGACGGAGTTGTGAAGTAACAAATAAAATTGAACATTAAAACATAAAAAAATAGAATCAAATTGAAAACGTCCTCCTTTTTTTTGAAGTCGGTTTAAAATAAAATAGACCCACATTTGTTTGAACTGGAACATTTGGCTTCACTTCAGATTTGAATTCTTCCATATTCTCCCCACCTTTCTTCTTAGATATATTACTCATAAACGTTTCAAACGAACTTTTTTTGCTGACCGTGTTTTTCTTCAACTCTTCTTCGAGCGTTTGCTGACTGTACCTCATAGAGAAACCATGTAGTTTAGGAGCTAATCTAGTGTTCCTACAGAATTCTACTAGAGGTCTTAAGTTCATGTGGTCTATCTCAGCCTTTATGACAAAATCTTCGAGGGTAAATATTGTAGTTTCATTTTGCTTCTTTTCACTTGGTTTAGTTTTTATCATACCTGAAATGAAGGTGACACTAGACTTTATGGCTGCAAAAACATGGTTGATTTTCACCTAAACAGTTACAAAAAGGTTACCGTTACCTACTCTGTCACAATTTTTTTTTAAATACTCTTTTATTTTAACGCATTAAAAGAGCCTCCACGAGGGACGATATTTAATTGATCGTCCGGCGCACCCTGGGCAGTCAACCGCGCTACCAACCTGCTGACTGGCTAATCTTTTCCCCACGGCATGAGCTATAATCATTGTGTAGCTCATGTCTAAAGATATAGATTGTAAAAAATCCTTTGTCTCACAGTAATGACTTGTATGGTAATACAAAAACCTATAAACCATTAAAATAATCTTTATTTGCCAAATATAAACCATTGAACTAACATCACGAAATAATATACTGGATGTAGATGGCACAAGCGCAACTTGGGAGAGTAGGCGTCCAGCAATGAACTATTATGGGTTTATGCATCATTGTATAATTATGCAGCCTTTAACTCAGCCAAAAGCTTCCCAACAGCAAAGCTAATCCGGTTAAGCTTAAGCAGTGTGGCTGCTGAGCCTGGCTCTGTACTTGTGTATGCACGTGCTCACTGCACACAGCTGTGCGAGGCCCAAGGGCGCCGAATGCACGCTCTCTAGGGCCGCCGTGAGTCTAGCAGTAGGTACTACGTTCTTACGTTGTATTATAGATTTTATGAAGAAGGATTTAAGAGTTATTTTGGCCTGCATAGGTAATTTGACATACAGTTTAAGATATTTTTTTTGCATTTTTGTTTTAATAGTATTCTAAAAGGTGATTGATAGTAAGAGAGTAAAATGCTGCCTTCAGTCTAAAATTACAAAACCCAGTACTGTACGTTGATTAGGATATTTTAAAGCACATTGTCATGCTCGTATTAAATTTCTAACATAAATATAACTTGTTATTGAAATAACTGAAAACCTCTTAAGGGGTCATACTCATCAGTATGAACAACTTTTACTATGGGACCAACCCAGAAATCGCGAAAAAATTACAGCTGGTTGTGAACGAAAATGTGGAAATGATCAGCAGATTTTTTTTGCGATTTCAGGCTTGGTCCCGTATTAAAAGTTGTTCATGCTGATGAGTACAATGACCCCTTAAGAGGTTTTCAGTTATTTCAATAACACGTTGTAACATTGTATAACACAAAACTCACCTAAAAGCTTCCCCACTACAAAGCTAATCTGGTTCAACTTGAGCAGAGTGTGGCTGCTGAGCCTGGCCCTGTACTTGTGTGTGTACAGCTGCAGGCACGAGCTCACTGCACACAGCTGTGCGAGGCTGGCGGGCGCCGAGTGTGCACTCTCTAGGGCCGCCGTAAGGCCGTGCGCCTCGTCTAGTATCAGAATATTGTTCTGTAGCTTCAAGGATATGCCTGAACGGGCACCGGAGCTTACAATACCAGCATGGCTTATGAGGACTACCTGAAAGCACGGGACTGGTAAGAAGGTAAACTAAGCTAGTAAAAACTCACAGGATGGATGTGGCGCTATTCGGGTATTTCCATGTTCTGCAGTAGCATACCAGCTGTTATAGAAAATGATATGCTAAAAGGAAGTGGCGCAAATGGCAAACTGTTGTGTTTTTGTAAAAGTCATGAAGTCTGAAACAATATTATTAAAACTGAAAAGCGAAAAATAACTAATTATGAGTCGGCGCCAAACGAACTTTTAACTAGCAAAGTGCGTGTAAGTTGCAAGTGGCCGAGCGGAGCACGCATTTTTGGAAAGTTATTGTTTATCGTTGAAAATTTCACGTTGTATTTGATGTGACGTTGTTTTTATTATTTATTTAAAGTAATTTAATGATCTTCGTTGATTTGTTGTTTGACGCCGACTCATAATTAGTTATTTTTCGCTTTTCAGTTTCTGTTTTCGTCGGTTCAATTTTTTGTTAAAAAGTTTTATTTTTTATTTTTTTGTGGTTAAAATCTAACTCCAGGCCTCCATTATGTCGTAGTGTCTAGAACTATATTTATGTGTGTCAAGTTTCAACAGAATCGGTTAACAGGTAAGAATTCAGTGGGTGAACAAACACTCATCCCCTGTTTTACTACCCTTAGGGGTGGATTTTGATTTTAAAATTTAAATGGGACCAACTCCGAGATCTACCCTATCCATTAAAAAAAGAATCATCAAAATCGGACCACTCTGTAAAAAGTTATGCGTGGTCATACATAAAAAAAAATAAAAAAAAATATATATATATATATACGCGTCGAATTGAGAACCTCCTCCTTTTTTTCGTCGGTTAAAAATAAACCCAGTCATACTGTAACAGTTAAATTGGGGCCTCAGCGGGTATTCATGATAGGTTCTAGCTTCTACAAAGCAAAAGCTAAGCTGCCAGACATCCAATGCTTCCGGAATGTATACCTTCTATGTTAAGGCGTCAAAATCTTGGAACAAATATTTGTATAGCCAACAGGACCCACAATCAGGGTAGATACCTATATCATTGAACTTCAGCTATGTTTAAAATCCTACTAATATTATAAATGTAATGAAAGTTTGTGAATATGTTTGGATGTTTGTTACTCAATCACGCGTTAACTATTGAACTTAGGGGAACTTGAATTAATGGGCTCGTGGCTAAGTAGCAACCGTGTGGATTGTATGATCTGCAATGTTAAGCTGCACTAGCCGCGGTCAGTCTGTGGATGGGTGGCCGTTTCGTTACACATCGAGATCCCTTCGTGCCTCGGAGAGCACGTAAAGCCGTCGGTCCTGCGCCTGATCTCTGCCGGGTCGTGTCAGATTGCCGTCCCATCGGATTATGAGTGAGGGAATAGAAAGTGCACCTGTGTTTGCGTACACACTTACATACATACATACATATTATCACGCCTGTTTCCCATTGGGGTAGGCAGAGACTATGGATTTCCACCTGCTACGATCCTGACACACCTCTTTCGCTTCATCTACGTCCATTAACCTCGTCATGCATGCTCGTCGGTTTAGAGAACTCTTAACCTGGCATTTTTTGAGAACGTCCGCGATTTGATCGCGATACGTTCGCCGAGGTCGTCCCCTTCCAACTCTTCCATCCACACTCGCTTCGTATACTTGTTTCGTCAATCTCCTCTCGTCGACACACTTGTTTGATTAACATACAGGCCACTTTTTTTTTTTCTTTTTTTTTTTTTCTTTTTTTACATTTCCCTTGGGATGCACGATAATATCTTTCTGTGATAAGCCCAATCATAATAATAATTACCTCATAAGTGTATAATAATTACCTCAGACCTCTGACTTTTCGAATTTATATGCGGATTTATATTCGATTATCACTTGTTTTAACGGTGAAGGAAAACATCGTGAGGAAACCTGCACACCTGAGAGTGCTCCATACAGTTCAGTACAGTGAGAGTGTTCTCAATGGTGTGTGTAGTCCGCCAACCCGCACTAGGCCAGCGTGGTGGACTAAGGCCTTAGCCTTCTCGTACTGAAAAGAGGCCCGTGCCCAGCTGTGGGACAGTAATGGGCTGATTATGTATGTTATGTATGTACTTACAACATGGGACTTACAACATAACTGGCGAAATGTGGGTGTACTATACACCTCTGCCTACCCCTTCGGAGAAATACAAGGGTGATGTTATGTTATGTGTTATGTATGTAATTACCTCAGCATCATCCAGCGCCATTCTGGACGCGTAATAAGGACATGCCTTCAGTTCTTTACCGCCTTTCACCAGGTCTTCCATGTCCATGATATCAACAAGCATTCTCTCCTTCAACCGAGTGATGTTGGTCTGATTGTAGTACGGGCAGGCAGTACATGATTTTGTCTTAGTCTTCTTAAGAACTTTGCCTTCTTCGCCTATAGAGGTTGATTTGGTTTTTGATTTTTGCATGTCGAGGCATCTGAAAACGTTGATAATAGATAGATAGATAGAATATTATTTATTGTACACCATTAATAATATTGCTATATATATATATATGCTGAAGTGGAAGTGGGCTGGCCATGTCTGTCGAAGGACCGATAGCCGTTGGAGCAGACGAGTCCTTGAGTGGAGACCTTGAATCGGCAAACGCAGCGTAGGGCGCCCCCCTGCCAGGTGGACCGACGACCTGAAAAACGTGGCTGGGGGTGACTGGATGCGGAACGCAGAGGACCGAGTGTTGTCGCGCAACATGGGAGAGGCCTATGTCCAGCAGCGGACTGCGATAGGCTGAGTTGATTAATAATATTGAAACTTAGGACTAACATGTAAATTATTGGGTTAATTATTGGCTAAGTGTTATTGGGTTTTTTCATTAGGAAATTCTCAGTAGCAGCCCAGAGTCTGGATTAGTGCCTGGTTAATGGCAACAGGCTAACCCCCTATTACATGGGACTGGTAACATAACTGGCGAAATGTGGGTGTACTATTACACCTCTGTCTACCCCTTCGGGGAAATACAGGCGTGATGTTGTTATGTAAATTATTACATTACTTTTTAAATGTAATATTTTTAAGGGATCACTTGATTTAACGTTAAAGGAAAACATCCACCTGCACACCTGAGTGTTCTTTATATATCTTGACGGCGTGTGTAGTCCATCAACCCACATTAGGCCAGCATGGTGGTGTAAAGGCACAGAATATCTAATAGTACTAACGTACAGAACGGCCACTCACCGCCCCCCGCCAATTTAAGATACCTCGCCCGCGCCCCGCACGTGCCCGCAGTCTGACGGCAATTAGCCTGCAAGATCGCAATGGATGTCAATCGCCAGTCGCTATACAAGCACGCCATCTCTGAGAACTACTGAGAAGCGCTTGGAACCCAGTCGGCATTACGAGCGGCGAAAATCCCTAACCTACACATGTGTGTGCGTTCGTATACAGACGTAATCTTGTGTATGTAGGTGGTGCTAGCATTTATATTGTATTGAGTGACCAAGGTGTGGTAAAGGGCCTTCGCATTCTGAGAAGAGGCCTTTGCCCAATAGTGGGACAGTAATGGGCTAATTATGACAAATCAACAGGCTTCATGCATGGAAAGGGCCTCCACGAATGTCAATTTCTAAGTTCTTCTAGCACATGGGCAGTCAGTCCCATTACAAACCTTTCTGACTGGCTAGGTGAGCACTTTTTATGCAAGAGCTCATGCTGACATGACAAAAGAATAATTAACAAAACCAAAAAACCCGACTGCTTGTAAATATAACTGAAAAGATGTAAACAAGATTTATGTAGGTACATGTAGGTAGATATATGTGAAAGTATCAAATTAACACGCAGGCGGAGGCTACCTATGAACTACTTTTGTAATTCATGACTAAAACATACGTAGCCTCCGCCTGCGTGTTGATTTGATACTTTCACATATATCTACCTACATGTACCTACACAAATCTTGTTTACATCTTTTCAGTTATATTTACAAGCAGTCGGGTTTTTAGGTTTTGTTAATTAACTTTTTATTTTATAACCCTCCTTCTGGCGCAGTCGGGTAAAAAGCAGAATTAAATGCTATCAGCACATAATCAAAACAGTAATAAATAAACAGGGGCCTTTCTCCCGACTGGATTGAGTTCTGAATCAATCGAATTTGAATTCGAGTTAGTGTCAATTCGTACTGCATTTCTCTAGGAATTCACATCAGCTAGATTTGGTTCAGAACTCGAACCAGTCGGGAGCTGGGATGTTATGGATATGAAATTTCGGATCTGGATACGGGATACGGATATAGGAATAATATTATACCGGTTTCAGATACGGTTACGGATATAGAATTATTTCGGATTATCCGTTAGATTCGGATAGTTTCGGTTATGGATATTTAAGGATTTTTAAGGAATTGTAAAAGTAAAAGAAAAAAGCAATAGAAATACCAAACAATGCAAGGAACGCTCGCGGCTAGTGTGTCGGCTCAGCCGGGCAAAAACTAAAACATGTCATAACATGTCTCATTTGGACTCCTATCAAAATTATTCGAAACATTTGTATCGGATTAGTTACGGTTACGGCATAGAATTAAAATAAGGTTACGGATAGATTTTTATTTCGGATATCCGATAGTTTCGGTTATGGTTACGGAGCTCCATAACATCCCTGGTCGGGAGTAAGGCCCCTGGTTATGGTTATAATTTATAATCGGCTAAATCCAGTTAGCTTAAGAGTTACTATGGTGTACATGTACAACATATAAAAGTGACAGACTATACTGGAACTGCAGGCAAAAACTGGTGTACAGATAATTTCATTTGTAAGACCTACCTTTCATTAATTAGATTAACATTTTTCAGCTTATTGACATCAGAATTGATACAGTAATGTTGTCTGGAAGCCAATGTAACTACTCTTGTGTCATCTTTGAAGACTGTCCTTTTGATTTCACCTATGAACTGAGACAGTTGACTGTGGGTTCTACTGCTTATGTATATCTGAAAGATATTAATGAATAGGGTATTTGACAACTATATTTTTAATAAAAATCCTAATTCTATTCGAAAAAAGGTGAGCAATAATGAAAAAACAAATGAAATATTATTAACAATGCCCAAGTTATAAGCATTTCAAAATTGTTTACTAGACAGAGACAGCAGTATGTACTACTATCTGACGTCATAACGCAGTAACGCCATCGCAAAGACACACCACTCAGTACAATATCCGTTTTGCGGGACAAGGATAGAAAATATCTCTTCCAAAAATGTTTTAAGAAGCGTGTATCTCTTCGATTGTAATTAATTTTATTTGTTTTTGAACAAATCATGATATTTATATTCTTTCTTCAAAATTAAATTGAATAATTGATAATTTTTAGAAAGAGTCAAATACTAATGCTAATAATATCGCTTATTATACATTGAATTAAACCTATGGAAGTGGCCCATTCTTCTATATCCACCTAGTTTATACAAATATCTATTAAATCGTTATTGAATTATGAAACTATTCTTTGTCTCTTGTTAACCAACGTGTTATGTCGTCTGGTGAAAGAGATCGCATGCTATTTGTATATTCTCTGTTTGGCAACATCTTTACGGGATGTCAAAATACCTACACCGCGTGGCAACCCCGCTTACCCCGCAATGTGGCCCAAAGTACATGAGCTGTCAAGTAAACAAACTAGGGCTGTTGATATTTTTTAAATATCAGATTTTTGATCTATCGATATTTTTAAATATACAATCGGTGTTCGATATATTGAAAAAAAAAAGATATTTCGATATATTGGCCAAATTTCATGATTCTAGGTCAATGCAAAGTACCCTATAGGTTTTTTATGTGAGTTTGCGAGTATCAAAATGTGACATAGCCGTATGATTGCCTTGACCTAGAAGCTTGATTTTTTATGTCCTAGGGACAGCTGAACTTAGAATTTGATATAATTGCATTATTTATTACTACTTGAAAATGATTTTAATCAGCACACATCTCTGGTACGAAACACGAGCATCGATATCGATACTTTATAGTTTTGATTACTTACTTCCCTAGCTATGGCCACCATAACGGTGGCCCGGATATTGTAGGTATACCACGCTTATTTCGTAGGTATTACTGGTCCATAGGTACAAGTCAATGTTATTATATTGCTCCGTATGGTGCCGGACGTAAAGAATTGCACCACCCTATATCTTCTCATGGGTGTCGTAAAAGGCGACTAAGGGATTCACCAGAAGATGGGCAGCAGCAATCTCTGAGTATTTAACCAACCAACTGCGATCGCCAACCCGCCTGCCAAGCGTGGCGATTATGGCATATCCCCCCTTAGTGGGGAAGGCCTATGTCCAGCAGTGGACGTCTTTCGGCTGAAATGATGATGATTATATTATAATTTTTTGGAATACTGGCATAACAAGATAATTTTAAATATCACAGGCATTGGTGTCGATTCTCTTGTTCACGAACTAAACTTATTTTAAACTATCGCTCTCTTTTACTAACAGTACATACAAGAAAGGGATGGCAACCATTTTAGAACTGTCAAATTAGTTTACGTGTTACATTTCTTTGTATTTTAGTGGGCACGTTCCGAGATCACGTCTAAACTTGTATGGAAATTTTAATTTTGTCTAATTTGACAGCTCTTAAATGGTTGCTATCCCTTTCTTGTATCTACTATTAGTAAAAGAGAGCGATAGTTTAAAATAAGTTTAGTTGGTGAACAAGAGAATCGACACCATTGGCATTCATGACACTATTGACAAATTCTATTGATTTCTGTATTTTTCGCGTGCATAAAACTATTAACACTCACTGTTTGCTTGTGTTTAAGACACAGACAGACTTATTTTGGGTAAGATCACTCCATCGTCAATCACATCTCTCACAGGGTTAAGAATTAAGATCAAGACAACGACCATACAGCCCAATAGACGCCTGACGCCTAATGTTAAATATAATGCATACAATAAATTCTGCCACTAGCTGAGGTGGGGTACTGCAATCCGATTGGCCCTACCAAGGCGGCTATTGGCTAATCACTAACGCGGCAGTTTTGACGGCTCATATAAGTGGTCAAAACTGTTTTTTATATTTCAAGTAGCGAATAGTGGCGACCTACATTAGTGAAATTTCATAGATGTGTTGCAGACATTGGTTGCCTGTTATGAGGCATCAATGGGCTGTGTGGTCGTTGGATCAAGAGCATGCCTATTCACCCCATAATATTATTATCATCATCATCCATTACTTTGGTTATTTGATCATCATCTTCAACAGCTTCTTCCCCCTCTGAATCACCATCTTCTTTATCCACACACTCTTCTAAAATGAGATCTCTATCCTCTTCAGTATCTTCTCTACCTTCTTGAACTTTCTCTTTATCATCTTCAACTTTATCACTTTTATCCTTCTTATTGAAATATAATTCAATGGTCTTATTTGCTGAATTTGTTTTATGTTTCGAAACACGAACTTTCATTTGTTCCAAAAGATCTTTCTGTTTTTTTATTTTCTCTAGTTTCAATTGAAGAGATAATAGTGTTTGGTTTTTCTTTATTTTTTCATATTCTTCAGTAAGCCAATCATTAGAAGCTAGAATAAAAAAAAAAATTGAAGGATGTCCTATCTATCAGAATTTGAGTCTCTATTGGTCTACTAACCTGTAGTAAGCCAGCATGTTGAACTAAGGCCAGTAACCTTTTCATTTTGAGAAGAGATCAGTGCCCAGCAGTGGGACAGTAATGGGCTGATTATACATGGGCATGCATTATTATTATTATTGCATGGGCATGCATTATTATTATTATTGCATGGGCATGCATTATTATTATTATTGCATGGGCATGCATTATTATTATTATTGCATGGGCATGCATTATTATTATTATTGCATGGGTATGCATTTATTGTTCATTGGCATGTTCTGTTATAGTTGTGATAAAGCTTACAGCATTACACATGAAACTTTTACTTTGAGATTTTTTTTTTTTTATTTTTTTTATTTTTTTTTATTTGTTCAGTGGTATACATAACAAAAACATTCTAAAGATGTAAACATAAACTCATTAGAGTTTTACCGTACATCAGTATCATCGACTATACAAACAGGTAAACAAAAATATAGTTAATAAGGTAGGATATTAAATAAGTACAATGAGGGTAGATACCAGATAATATTTATCTACATTATGAAGGAGCGAACACCGGTGACTGCGCGATCCGTCTTTACAAACTGGTGGAGGGTAGTGTTTGTGTTGATACAGGTTGTTCCTACAAATGCAGCAAACTTTTGAGAATTTATTATACTTACATTAATAATGTTATTAATTGTATTGACTAGTTATTTTTATTATTGTGTCTTTGTAACTTGCAAGAAATGTTGTTTTAATTTAAATTTTATGTTTTTTTTTGTTATTTTATCCCTTAGAGATGTTGGTAGTTGATTAATTAGGTAGGGTATAATGTATTTTAACGTTCTCCTACCATGTAAATTAAAATATTTTGGAAGTAACAATTTGGCATTAGTGACACTACGAGTTTTCATTTCATTTTTTTGTAATATTTTAGTTTTCTTAAGATTTTCATTAAAAAATTCTTCGGTTAATAATGTCATTTCAATTTTTTCGTGTATTGGTATAATTTGACAGTGCTCAAATAATTTATGGTAATCATTTTTGTACTTTTTCTTAATGTTATAGGGAACAATGGTTTTTAATATACGTAGTTGGAGTGTATATATTTGATCAAGGTGAGTTTTAAATGTTCTCCCGTAACTAGATAACCCATAGGATATCGTTGATTCGGCCAGAGATTTGTAAAGCAGTAATAGTGTCTGGTATGGAATTTTATATTTTACTATAGAGAATTTTGCTAATATACTTCTTAATTTGTTTTTTCTTAATTTTTTTTTTTATTTTTTTTTAATCCAGCATTAGCAGTCAGTTTTTCCGTCTTTATGCAGAATTAAAATAAAGAGTTTTTAAAGAAGTAACTACATTATTCGAACATTTGTTAAAAGTGATGAAATAGGATTTGTACATACATACATACATATTATCACGCCTGTTTCCCATTGGGGTAGGCAGAGACTATGGATTTCCACCTGCTACGATCCTGACACACCTCTTTCGCTTCATCTACGTCCATTAACCTCGTCATGCATGCTCGTCGGTTTAGAGAACTCTTAACCTGGCATTTTTTGAGAACATCCGCGATTTGATCGCGATACGTTCGCCGAGGTCGTCCCCTTCCAACTCTTCCATCCACACTCGCTTCATATACTTGTTTCGTCAATCTCCTCTCGTCCATCCTCTCTATATGTCCAAACCATCTTAACATACCTTTCTCAATCTTTGTCACTACATCTTCTTTCACTCCACAACGCTCCCTTATCATGTTATTCCTTACTTTATCTCTCAAAGTTACACCACACATACTTCTCAAAGCTCTCATTTCTACTGCATTTATTCTGCTTTCATGTTTCGTCTGCCATACCCAACTTTCACTACCATATACCACTATAGGATTTGTAATGTAATTTTAACTTTCTTTACCTGTGTTACTAGATATTTCAGCTTTCAGCTGTGTAATTTCTTTTTCAAGATCTTCCAGAATTTTCTGATTACTGTCCCTTAACCATTTCAGGGCTCCACAACATATGCTTAGTGATTTTCCCTATAATAACATGGTACAGTTTTTATAAGTACACAGTACACACATTTATAATTAAACGACTCCTTTCTCCATGGGTTTCATAAGAGTCTGGAAGATGGGCATGATGTAGCTAGCATAGCCAGATCGGTTTTTCCAAATATCAAAGTGGGTGGGTAGCATTATTTTGTGTTCCAAATACTAAATAAAGCAGTATTTATTTTCCTTGACAATGATTCATTGTTCCAATTTATTTGGAAACCACTGAAGACAGCTATCATCAGGCGCAAAGCCACCAGTGGCTACAAAACAATAAATAATCTATTGAGTCCCATTAACAATTCTTTGATGAATTACCTAGTCAAACTCACACTTTTTATTGCATTCATGTGTACACAGATATTACATTTACAATTTTCAACATGAAACCCGGTAAGGTCACAGCAACATACTAAAACTCAACCAAACTGCATTGATGATTTTTCATGAAAGTATAATACTACACTAGAGGAATAATGTTATACATATACATCCATAATTCAGTCAATGTCACCTTCACAGCTTATTATGGCCTATCATACTGCCAGGATAGAGCAGATTTAAAGCCAGGAGAAATGATAGAAAAAACCTAAACTAGAATTTCGCATTATCAACATTCATCATAGGATTCCAGCGGGGTTCATGGCGAAATAACAACCATGCGGATTGTATGATCTGCGAGGTTAAGCTGCACTTGCCGCAGTCAGTCCGTGGATGGGTGACCGTTTCGTTACACATCAAGACCCCTCCGTGCCTCGGAGAGCACGGTAAGCTGTCGGTCCCGGTTGTCATACGAATATCTATGGCAGTCGTTACAAAGTCAGAAGCTCTGATAACAGTTCCAACCTCCGAATGTCAGTATTACCCAATAAATGGTTTACGGGAATCTCCCGTCGCTCCGTGTTAAATACTGATGTACAGCCGCATCTGGTTAGACTGGAAGCCGACACGAATTTATTTGAGAAAAAGGCTCGGAAGATGACCATAGGACTCCAGCCCGATTGTGATGCCTTAGTTAAACCAACAAAGTAGAGTATTAAGTAACTTACTGTTCCAGTAGGGCTCTCAAATATACCTAGTTTCTGATCTTCTAACGTTGAATAAAGTTCTTTCATAAACTTTTCTTGAATAACATAAGGTTTAAACGGAAAAGGAAATTTGATATCCATTATTGACTTTACAGTCACTTGTGTAAGTAATATTTGATAAGTAATTATTCATAAAATTATCAACAAATCATCAGTCAGGAAGTATAATATTCTTGGTGCAATGTAATGCAACAACAACAAACTAAAACACTTTTCCCGCCCGTTCACATCATTTCAGAACCCATCACACAGGTGATTTTGACAATTGACTGACATGACCAGTGTTGCCAACAAACTATTTGCTAGCGTACTAGTTGGAGCTCGTACGACAGCAAAAACATAGTGGTTATATTATATTCTCTTGCAAGAATTTTAATGAAAAAAGAAGAAAAAAATATTAATTTTAAAATGAATAGACCTTTAAAGGAACAGACTACCTTTTTCAGAATAACCATAAATAAATGAGTATTTTTTTGCAATAAATAATAAATTGATGCAGGGAAAGAGCGTTTTATAATAATTGCATGACCACTCTTCACCCTTCTTCAGTACACCTTAACCAAAGTGGTGGAATGGACATGGAAATAAATCAAAAAGCGTTTCATTCTAGAACATGGAAAGAAGTAGAAGACGCTTCAGAAGGACGGGGCGCCACCCACGCCAGCATTGCTCTAAGGGCATTGGATATGGAGCCACGTGCCCCGGAAGGGAACCCGTCTTTAATGTGTTGTACACGCGTATTTACATACAAACTTATTTAACTGACATAGAACGCTAAAGATGGCCACTCACGATGCTTCCAACCGTACGAATGGCATGGCCGTATTCCAAAATCCGTCCGTGAATGTTGAAAACGTTGGTTATTTTTAGAACAAGTCGAGCATTTTTGGATGTCTTCATTAAAACGACGTCCGAATGGTTACGTCGTCAGTGCCCACCTTAAAACCGCGGCCCCACGCTCAAACTTATGACTAGTACCTTTAGCTTTTAAAAAAATAAAAATCTTGCTATATTGTAGCTATTTTTTGCTGCTGATCTGATCTTCAAACATTTGAGTTGGCAGCACTGTTGTTAGGTAGGCAACACTACTACTGTCAATGTCAATGGATATACGTAGTATCTCTAAGTAGTCTGTGCAATGGATGGACTTACGACGACTACGACTGTATTTTTGTCTGATTCGAAATAATTTTGTAATTTATTAACTGCTTTTCATTTTAAGTTATCACAACATTCAATTGAAAGTGTTGTAACTTTTCACAATGTCTCATAAGTAAGTCCCATTTTGTTTAGAGCTTTTGTTTAAAATTAAAACATTAACAAATAGAGTCTGTTTTTCAGCGTTAAAATTCTTCCTGGAGCTACAGTTTGTGAGGATTGTACGCTAGAAGGTGATATCACAATCGGTGGAGGTACAGTCATCCATCCAAGAGTTACAATCATAGCAGAGGGTGGACCGATAATAATAGCCGAGTACTGTATTATTGAGGAGTACTCCACTATTACTCATAAGTAAGCATGACTTTAATTTATTGGTATTGTAATGTAATGGACTTGATGTCTGTATTACTGACAAGCCTGTAGCTAGCATTACATTTAAAATTGTTCTCATAGTAATCACAATTAATTTTTAATCAAATAAAAGTTATTTGAATGTTTTGTTTGTTTTTGATAATATAGTGAAAAGAAAATACTAGACAATAGCTTATAAATTTGTTTTGCATAGATTCTAAGTCCTATTAAAGTCATCAGTTAAGTTGAAAAGCATAGTAAAACCACAGACATTAAAAAATATAGACGAAGTGCTGCAAACAACCTAGTGAAGCCAAAAAAAACTGCTCCTTCGTGTACAACCAGTGCTCAGTTGCGGCATCGTCCAGTAAGCATTGCAAAAACAAATATCCTTCAGGTGCATGGTGTGTATGTGAGCGGTGCTTGTACAATGAAGGAGCATAGTTTTTTTTGGCTTCACTATGATACAGGTCTTTATTTTTACTCTCTGTGAAGTCGTATTAAAGTCATCAGTCAAGTTGAAAACCATAGTAAAACTGTGATTAAAGTCATCAGTCAAGTCGAAAAGTGTAGTAAAACTGTGTATTTTATATTTTCAGAAAAAGTGATAAACAAGAGAATCCTCCCAAGCCGCTATTCATTGGAGCACATAATGTTTTTGAGGTGGGCTGCAAGTTGGAGTCACCATGTGGTCATATTGGGGAGAGCAATGTGTTTGAATGCAGGTCTTATGTTGGTGTTGATGTTAAGATAGGAAGTGGTTGTGTTATTGGTAATTTATTCTTACTCTTTCTATTTAAAAGTAGAAGTTGGTTGAGGTTTGAGTATACAGTATACAGTCAGTCCATTTGAGTTCAACAAGTTATGATCATGACTAGTTTGTGCATTACATCCTTTATATTGCTCCATCAAGAAAATTGTTTGTTTACTATTGAGCAGGGAAAAATGGTTAACCTTTGCACTGCCACGGCGTCGTAAAGGTTTTCGTGCCGTCAGCGCCACATCTTCTATAGGAGATAAATATTGTATGGAGATTAGTACAAAGTTATAAAGTTGTGGCACTGAGCGCATGAAATTACTTGTCTTCTATGGGTGTCATGGCGGTGAAAAGGTTAAAGCAAAAAGGAATGTGCATGGTGTCAGCAACTACATACTTTCTAAGATACTTTCACCTGTGGGCAATCAGTAATAATATGAAATTATCAAAATAACAACACAGGGATCTGTATGATTTGGCTTGCTACTATAAACTGCCTCAACTCGACTCGACTGCCTCATTGGTCTAGTGGTCGCAAGCGTGACTGCTGATCGTTGGTTCCTGGGTTCGATTCCCGGGTCGGGCAAAGTGTTATTGGGATTTCTTTAGGAAATTCTTAGTAGCAGCCCGGATTCTGAATTAGTGCCCGGTTGATGGCAAAAGGCTCGCCCCCGATTACATGGGACTTATAACATAACTGGCGAAATGTGGGTGTACCTACACCTCTGCTTACCCCTTCGGGGAATACAGGCGTGATGTTATGTTGCTGTTGCTACTATAAAAGCTTGTGTGATGTTAAACAGAATCATCAATAAGTCATTGTTATTTGTTTCAGGTGCGGCATGTCGTTTGACAGAACCACAAACACTAGCCGACAACACTGTGATATGGGGGTCTGATCATCACATCAGGGAAGCACTAGAGAAGCAACCTTCACAACTTCTACAACTTGACTTTTTGAGCAAAGTGATGCCCAACTACCACAGGCTAAGGAAACCAAATGTTCACAAACGACAGCCTTCTACGAGACAATCCCAAGAATCTTCCCCAAAACCTTGAAACTGTCGTTATTAGTTTTAAAATGCTGTATAATCCTAATTCTTACTTATAATGCACTATGTTAAGATTTCATATTTATTTAATGCTTTCACTGAATAATCAAGTATTTTGATAGTTAAGTGTTGTCTTAATTTTCATACAAACGCATGATATTCATTTACGGCCAAAATTAATATCCAATCTATCCACGATTTACCCTACTAGAGATAGTAATTTGACATATTTTGTATGGAGCTTATGTGAAATTCCTATCTCGAGTAGGGCAAATCGAGGATAGATTGGATATTAATTTTGGCCGTTAATGGTCCAAGATTTGAGACATAAAAACCATAAAAATAAACAATAAAAGGAAAGACCAAATCCCAGAGGGGTTACCCGCCCGGTTAAAAGGGGCAAGCAAGTTAAGTTAAGCAGTTAGGGCACCTATCTTGGGTTCTTGGGTGCCAAACTGCGTGAGGCCATTCGAAAAAAAAAAACATCCCATCCCAGTCAGTCAGGGCTAGGGTTACCAGATCAATAAAATTGCTTTCTGGAAAAACTCTAAAACTGGATATTATGTGAAGTTATTTCTAGACATTTCTTTCAAAACTGAATTTCGTGCCATATCTTATCGGTCATTGTAGGTGAACAAACAAAAATTCATTACATATTGCGGACTTGTCTGGAAATTGCGGACGAATGACAACCCTAGCAGGGCTTTAGTTTGGCCCTTTTGCCCTGTTCTCCTCCTTCCACAAAAGAATCGTAACCGCCCTTGTAGACATTGAATATTACTTTAATGACTATTGAGTTTCGTGTGATTCCCAGCAAAGCAACAGATCAACCCATCCTCGTGCCAGTATAGAACACGTAGTGTTCTCAGTGGTTATATTCTCTTTGGTGTTCTCTTAGTAGTTTGTGCAGTATAGTAATTTTGAATGCGTTCTTTCTTTTGATAATGGATATGATAGATATCCATAGTCAAACTAGTCAAAAGTTCTTTCCACAGATCACTATATAGTAGCTACGCCAGTTCTTTCATGAATAAATAAATATTTTGCGTAGCACTTAGACCAACAGAAAAAGGTTTTTCTGTTGGTCTAAGGCGTAGCATCTCTAGTACGTCTGTAGTTCTTAATCTGTGGTCTGTGCAGACAACATAATATCACGCCCACTCATTGACTTGTACCTATGGACCAGTAATACCTACGAAATAAGCGTGGTATACCTACAATATCCGGGCCACCGTTACACAGAGTATCCCAGAGAGTAAGCTTCTAAAGAGCGTGCAAAATTTATACCTATTTTGGTAGGGTTGGCACACGTGGATAAAATTAAATTAACAAAACGTTTATCAGCTTTTTATTATGAAATATTTCTGACTGTACCTACCTGTACAACGATAAATTAAATGAGTATGCGAAACTTCACAGACGTGATAGGTATCGATATCTAATGATAATAATACTTTTTTTTTATCTAAATTCAAAATTTCAACTACAGCCAGCTGACAATGGGGTCAACGGCTGCGAAGAAATATTTTTTACGTATTATTAAACAATTGTAGTGTTACAATATTTTTTACGTATTATTAAACAATTGTAGTGTTGTTACAGCACCTATCTGATATATTTTAAAAAAATACTATGTAAATAATAACACAAAGTTACTTTTGTGATTTTTTCAAATAGAAAGTAGCTAAAGGAGCATTATTTGCTATGATAATTTTTCTCTAAGGTCAATGCAGAAATTTCAACAAATTATGAACTTATTTAGTGTCAAATAAATAAATAAAACATAAAAAATAAATAAAATACATGACCTTTGAACTAGGACGTTTTAAGTATTTTTCAGGTTTCTCTCCATAACTCAAAAATGTATAATCACATTATGCTCGAAATAATTTTAAAAGAGAGTTTTTACAAAGGTCTATCAATGTGGAAGATTATAAGTTTCTACGTTGCATAGTTTAGAAATGGCAGGGGGGGGACACATTGCAAGCCACTTTGGCAGGCTATATTTCGCAGATGGTACACCTGATAAAAAGTGGTGTATGAAACATTACCATCATTTTAGTAGACCTATTCAATGATACCCCCCACACGAGGGGGTGCAGCGAAAAAAATTTTTTCATCCCCATTTCACATGTATGGGCACCACCCCTAAAATACGTAATCAAGATGTTTTTATTCTTCTAAAATTGAGATCTATATCTATACTATTTTTTAACAAAATTTCATTTACTTATGTTTATAACTGTAGAAATTATTAAGCTGTAAAGGATTAGGACAGACGGACAGACGGACGGACATGACGAAACTATAAGGGTTCCTTGTAGGACTACGGAACCCTAAAAAACGGTCGAATTGCAACCTTTTGAAGTCGTTTAAAAATATAACCCTCCTTCTGGCGCAGTCGGGTAAAAATATAGACGAAGTGTTGCGAACAATCTAGTGAAGCTAAAAAAACTATGCCCTTCGTGTACAATCAGCGCTCAGCGCTCACGCACACATACACCTCTATCCGTGCTCTTCCCTCTCAGTACACATGTCCATGCATCGTCTAGTAAGCATCGCGAAAGTAAATATCCTTCAGGATCAGAAGTATAATATTATCTGTGGTTGTACACGAAGGAGCATAGTTTTTTTGGCTTCACTATGATTGTTCGCAGCACGTTGCTTATATTTTTTACTATGTCTGTGTTATAAACATAATATATATAGTTATTCAATCACTAATATGTAGGTACCTAGGTATTACCTACGTAATTCGAATCATAAACACCAATATCATCTGTGGGCCTAGTACGAGTTTCACACTTACGAATACTTTCATCGTTTTCGTCGACTTTCATTCATAAATCAGTAGCGCCCCTGGCGGATACGAGGAGGAACTACAGATTTATTAATGAAAGTCGACGAATACTTTGAAAGTATTCGTAAGTGTCAAACTCGTACTAGGCCCCCAGGTATTAAAAGTAAAAAAAATACTCGTAGTCGTTAATTTTGGTCTTGATCGCACCATTTACGAGATAGGTGCACATACATAGTATGTGCAACTTACTAAAAAAAACACAACCATTTACGTTCAATAGCAAAACGTTTTATTCACCACCGTGTTAAGTTTTCTTTCGTAATTGAGGTAGGAATTAGGTTATGTATGTAAGAGGTATCTATCTACCACATTAAAAATAATAAATTATAACCAAGTTGCTACTTACCTATTGGAGTCTTTGGGATAATTAAAAAATGATGTTTTTATTCGTTCTATTATTGTTCATACACACAGCACAGTAAACCATATTTACACTTTTTTAAATTAAAACACTATTATTCTTTACTCATTAAATCAAAACGTGAAACGAAAACAAAGACGACGTGCTAGATGTACGCCCTTAGCTTGAGCACTGGCTGAGCCGGTATAAACCGGTTTCACTGCGTACGCGACGAGGCCGCCAGTGCTCACGCACACACGCGTCTTATGCTTGTAGTAGTGTACCTATCATAGCGCGGTTGTATGAAGCTTACTCTCTGGGATACTCTGTGACCGTTATGGTGGCCATAGCTAGGGAAGTAAGTAATCAAAACTAAAAAGTATCGATATCGATGCTCGTGTTTCGTACCAGAGATATGTGCTGATTAAAATCATTTTCAAGTAGTAATAAATAATGCAATTATATCAAATACTAAGTTCGGCTGTCCCTAGGACATAAAAAATCAAGCTTCTAGGTCAAGGCAATCATACGGCTATGTCACATTTTGATACTCGCAAACTCACATAAAAAACCTATAGGGTACTTCGCATTGACCTAGAATCATGAAATTTGGCCAATATATCGAAATATCTTCTTTTTTTTTTCAATATATCGAACTCCGATTGTATATTTAAAAATATCGATAGATCGAAAATCTGATATTTAAAAAATATCAACAGCCCTAGTTTGTTTACTTGACAGCTCATGTACTATGGGCCACATTGCGGGGTAAGCGGGGTTGCCACGCGGCGTAGGTATTTTGACATCCCGTAAAGATGTTGCCAAACAGAGAATATACAAATAGCATGCGATCTCTTTCACCAGACGAGATAACACTTTGGTTAACAAGAGACAAATAATAGTTTCATAATTCAATAACGATTTAATAGATATTTGTATAAACTAGGTGGATATAGAAGAATGGGCCACTTCCATAGGTTTCTTAATTCAATGCGCCCACTGTATTTCCCCAAAGGGGTAGGCAGAGATGTATATGTATAGTACACCCAGATTTCGCCAGTTATTGTTTAATTTATTTAATTTAAGTATTATATCCTTTTTCTAGTACCCATAGTACAAGCTCTGCTTAGTTTGGGACTAGATGGTGCTGTGTTAGATGTCCCAAATATATTTATTTATTTAATTTAATTGCCATGTATTAAGGGACGAGCCTATTAGTAGACAGCCGTAGGTATTTATTAATATTCCAGCTCATTATGATAATTATACAATATTTATACTATAAGGGTGAATGTAGTAATTAGCTTATGGTGATTGATACCAATATATAAACCGCCACGGCATCGTAAAGGTTTTCGTGCGCTCAGCGCCACGTCTTATATATAAGACAAATATTGTATGTACGTTAGTACAAAGTTACAAAGTCGTGGCGCTGAGGACAAGAAATCGTTTGTCTTCTATGTGTGTCATTGGCGGTGAAAAGGTTAAATACGATCAGATAATCGTAATCGGATACAAAATATGACGGATCCTCCCTGCCTAAGGGAGGTTCTACACGTTGGCCCCAACGTTGGGACGAGCGTTGGCCTGTAATCTTCTTCTTATCGTGTCATTGGTTCAAATATGGTTGGAATAAAAAGTGGCCACTTCAATTGCCTTGTAATTATGCCTAGCGTTCACACGTTGGATGGATTGTGTGAAAGATGATATGAATAGAAAGAAAGTGAACACGGAGATGACGGCTGATAGAGATGTATGGAAGCAACAAACATGCTGCGCCGACCCCAAATAAATTGGGATAAGGGCAGGAGGATGATGATGTCCACACGTTGGAGATAATGTTACACCACAGATTACTATATTGGTAGCTAGCTAGCTCTGTGTAATGTTAGTTTAGTCCCTTCAGAGCCAATGAAAGACGTCTGAAATAGATGTTGCACTGGGCACTTTAAGATAATTGAGTGCTATTATTAAGAGCTGAATTGTCAATTAAAATAACACAATAGTTAAAAAATGAACGTCACGTTGAAAAATGTTGTTACAAACGAGAGAATATCATTGTTTTTTTTAGAATTTCTATAACTATTGCGTCCATCAGTATTATATTATCTGTGACGTGGATGACATTTTCAAGGCGCGGTGACCGTAGGAACAAGCTAGAGTTGGGTAGGACACGCAAATTCAATGAGTTTGTATGAGTAACTCATTCTGCATGATGAGGTGGGACATTGTCACACTTCAAATGAGGTGGGACAATGTCATGTTGCTGTGACATTTAATACACTGAAATACATTAAGACATTGTCACACTTCAAATGAGATGGGACAATGTCATGTTGCTGAGACCTCAAATACACTGAAATACATTGATTTGAGCTTACATTGTCTAAGATAAGAGTGGGTAATATAGCTTTTGCCGAGTATCAAATCGAAACTATGTATCGATATTTGATATCGGATTTTGAAACTATACATTTTCTGAAACTAAGTATATAAGTATCGACAGATGAGCATAGTTTTGGTCATATTGTAGGTAGTTAGTATAGGTACGTCGTTTTCGATATAGATCAGATTCTTATATTGGTTGGCAAAGGTATTGCGTGCGTTGCGTTATAGAATAGGTACAATATCAACATTGTTAATTCCAAAGACTCCAATTTATTTTTTATTTTAATCGGCCGTTTAATCAGCAACACACTACAATTCCCTGGTTAAACGACAGTTTAGCCAAAATTCCAGTACATTTTTCGTGTAATCGGCTGTTTAAGCAGATAATTAACGTTAATGAACACTTGTCTTAGGCCGGTCTTCATCAAAGTTAATTCTCTGGCCAAACAACCGTACACCCACTATTCCAGTATATTTTTCAAATAATCGGCCGTTTAATCAGCAACCAACGAGAATTTTCTGCTTAAACCTCCGTTTAGCACCGAGTTCTATCTTTGTAGGTATTGTGTCAATTTGTGTATTTGATCATGCAAAAAAATGTGCCTGGAAACACAAATAGAATTTATATGAATATTTTACATTTTCAATGTACGACTGGTGGCGCTGCCCCATTTTGTGTACTCTTTTATGCCAAGCTGTAACTCAATGTCTTTAGGTAATTTAGAAGCGCCGAGAGCGCGCTTGAGTCAGTCTGGCCGTATGGGCGCGCTAGTGTTGCCATAAATTTTGTTTACACTTTTTTGACAGAACTTAATATATTAATCTTTATTACTGGTCAGTATTGAATGAAATTAACTATAACTAATGGTAACTAATAATAAAAATGCTATGATGTGTTCTATAGGTACTATATAATTTGTATGCCTTTCAAGGTTAAACATAGTGTGACGTATGTTAATTTTCCACCAAGTTTTTAACTTTTATACCTATGTTTTACAAATAAATTATTTTGATTTTGATTTTGATTTTGAATGTTTCTTCCTGGCGTTGGTTGAACATTGCGCCCTCTAGTGTAATTTGAGAGTAATATAGCTTTCCATAGCTTATAACATTAAAATATTAATTTATACTCGGACTCAGACCAATTAATGTCTATGCTATATCGAATATCGATGCTTACAACGCAACGCAATCTATTGCCATTTTGAGGTAACTAGTTTATACAATGAATTACTCTTAGATTATAGTTGCATTGCATGCTTTCATAATTATTACTATTAATAAATTTGTCAAATCAAATTAATGTCAAATTATGTATCTATTATGTTTTAATGTAAACTATGTCACGATTTGTATAAATTAACTAAGGAAGGTGGTCCCTAAGATACAGGTTAACCTAGTTTGGGGATCAACGTTCATCTGAATTGTAACATGTTACTTATTTTGGAAATAAATGATTATTATTATTATTATTAGATTATGAAGTATTTTGAAATAAATATCCTTTATTTCTAGAATTTGCTATGTAGTTTGCTGTTGTATTTGTTGTACTTTGCAAAGATCATCAAAGTTGTATTTGTTGTACTTTGCAAAGATCATCAAAGATCAAAGAAGATACCTTTTTGTTTAGCAAAGTTTAATATTTGATGATCCGTATTAATTAAATTAATGTTGTAAATAATGTTAATATTATGATAATTCGAATATTCTAATTAGATTAATGAAATGATTAATTTAAATGTAGTTAATTTAATTTTGTGGTTCTGATAATTCCGCTTTATATTGTTTCATATTTTGATATCTGGCATGATTTGTTGGTTTATATAATGTTTAGAGATTATCTAAATTAATATTAGTTTTATCACGACGACTGGTTAATTATTTTAGTGTTCATTTATAAATTAAAATGTATTTAGTGACTCCGTTGGGTCTATTTGATTGTAGTAATATAAAGATGGAGACACTGTGCTTTGCGCGGGCTGTCATTCTTGTTGTAAAACTTCTTCTTCTGGTCAGTTCATGTAATAATCGGAAAATACATAATTTGTAGTAAAGAGAAATTTATTTCGTGATGAATCCTGATGAAACCTTGAGCTACGCGCGGACATATACGATTGCCTCGTTGGTCTAGTGGTTGCAAGCGCGACTGCTGAACGTGGGGTCCTGGGTTCGATTCCCGGGTCGGGCAAAGTGTTATTGGGTTTTTTCATTAGGAAATTCTCAGTAGAAGCCCGGAGTCTGGATTTGTGCCCGGTTAATGGCAATAGGCTCGCTCCCTATTACATGGGACTATAACATAACAGTGAAATGTGGGTGTGCTATACATCTCTGCCTACCCCTTCGGGGAAATACAAGCGTGATGTTATATTATGTTATGTTGTACGTATATTACACGTATTATGTACATGCAAGTATTGTAGTCTTATGTTGTTGTGTGCGTCAAATCGAGCGCAAAAATAAAATCTTTTTCTTTATTTATTTGTTTCTAATATAACCTGAAATAGGAAAGAAATCTCTACTCACGCGTGTTCTCGACCAAATTTGAGTGATTGATTACAGATCAAATCTCTGCTCAAACACCGAAACAGGTGACAGAATAAAGCGAAACTCACCTGACGTGTGATTAATGAATTAATGTTTCTTGAGGAAATGAGAAATGTTCAAAACTTGTTTTTAAATTGTGAATTTAAGACATAATATGTACCTAAATATGTACTTATATAAGAAATGTTATTTTAAATGTAATATTGTGGCGAGAAAATAAATATTTATCTTATCTTATCTTATAATAATGATAATAAAATAGTAATGATATTAGGTATATAAATTCGCGCGGAAATGCGCGCGGAATACGCGGACGAACTAACTTGCTCAGCAAAGCGCCTATGACGCGCGCCTTGTCTACACTTACGGCCAAATAAGCTCCATACAAAATATGTCAAATTTCTATCTCTAGTAGGGTAAATCGTGGATAGATTGGATATTAATTTTGGCCGTTAATGATGTAGCTGTGAGAATAGATTTATTTTCCTGCTCTCTGAATGAATTCACAAAAATTACATTGTACGTGTTATGTTTGACAAAATTAACGACCACACTACCGCATTGGGCGAGTCCTGTAATGGTAGTGGTGATTGGAATAAATAAATAATTAAATATTTGTAATATTCAATAGTAGGTAAGGTGTATTAACATAACAACATAACATCACGCCTGTATTTCCCCGAAGGGGTAGGCAGGGGTGTAATAGTACACCCACATTTCGCCAGTTATAAAAAAAATAAAATATAAATAAATATTTTGGGACATTTTTACACAGCACCATCTAGTCCCAAACTAAGCAGAGCTTGTTATATGGGTACTAGACAATTGATGAAAATACTTATATACTTTTCTTTTGTAATTATAAAAGTTATGTTAATATATAAGGTATGGCCAGTTATGTAAGGTGTATTAATATAATTTTATTGTAAATGTACCATTATAATCGCATGCCTACAAAAAAGCAAGATACGACGGACTTGTAATTAATTGTAATATCTTTGTACACGATATCTTGTGGCGAATAAATGATTTGATTGATTGATTGATTAAACAGTGATCAAAGCTTGTGGAACGTTCTGTAATACGGGCCTAGGAGCTTATTCAGGGAATGCTATCGAACAACTTGTATGTACCATGGGCAACAATAAAATCAGCTGATCAATCCATACATTTTGTCGAGCAACCTCGATTATTTTCTAGGGAACAGCTGTTTTTTTTTTGCGGTTGGTCTCATCCTACAAGTTATTCTATGCTATGTTTTATGCTATATCCACACTATCGAGCCAAAACTCGATTTTAAACTATTGCTACTACCAACTGAGTTACCAACCAACCACCTACTTTTATGAAAATAACGAAATGAATTTGAATTTGAAACAATGCTCTTTGCTTATAATATTCAATGAGTACCTCCTAACTAAAGGGGACTTCTCTCTTATGCTCTAAGCTCTTACTATACAATACACAACATTTTTATTAACAATAAAAAAACACGATTTATTTCATTATCTTTTTGTAAGAAATATTATTTATTCCTTAAAAAAAAACATCTGGCAACACTACTGCCAAGCTGCCAACCAAAAAACAACAAAAGTGACGAAAAATTCTGAAAAAAAAAAACCCCACAAAATGAAAAATAATAGGATGTCATTTCCATGGTGGTATAACTTAGAAGAAAAGGGGTGAATTATAAACCAACAAATTTACATACGTCAGTAGATTAGTGTCTTTACTTCTATCTGTCAAAATATTTCATTTAGTCGGGTTATAATCCTAGAGTTGCATGTTCCGACCGCTAGTTGGTGCTTTGTTCAATTTTAAATATTTCACAAAATGTATAAACTATGTATTTTAAATATTTAATGATATTTAACAATGTAAATTTTTTTATTTAAGGGCATTTTTAACTTTTCTAATATAATTTAACTCTTGACAAAAAAATTACTTGAACACTAAAATAATGTTTTCTTCGTAAAACGGAATAGATAGATGCACATTTTTTTTATTTTAATTATTATGGCCTGGTTGCTAAGACCTTTAAGCCAAGTCATTTATTTGTTATATTATATGTGAGTAGTTTTATGGCCTGGTTGCTTAGACCCTCCAGCCAAGTCTTTAGTTTACTCACCCTAGTAAAGTGATGGAAACTTTACCAGGTTTTTGAGCGGATGATGAGAAAATACGAAAGTCACGTTTTTCAACTTTGTACCATTTACCCACACTTGTATACGTTAACGAGCACTTAACATTTAATAATCCACCATTATTACACATTAACACTCGAAGAAACACAAATTTAGATAATACAAAATCCACAACACGATCTTTCCGAATTTTTTTTATTCGAAAAAAAAAGGTAAAAGTGCGTGAACTTGTCGCCGCGTACAGGTGTCTCATAAGAGCCCAGTGCGTGAATCGTTTGCTTGATCACCAGTGCTGTTTTGGACGCAGAGTCACTAAAGTTATATTTTGTCGCATATCTAAGGGACTTTACTCATGGCGCGACTAGACGCAGAATTGCATCGATTACCGATATCGGTCAGATATCGCAACAACATGTGTTCGAAGAAAATGTATTGAAAATCGCAAATGTCTTCAGACAAGATCGCATGGATTGACGATATCGCTTACAGATCTGCTCGATATCGAATTGCATGAACGTTCTAATGATCTGCGATCCTATTTCAAATAAATGTACGTGGGCGTGCGAGCGATGGCACTTGTTTCGACTTGCATGCGATTCTCTGTACGGGATATCGATGAGCGACTTCTGTTTCGCAACAAGTAATCTGTTGGAAATATTTTTGGTATCAATTAGAACGTACGTACAACTCGAGTCGACAATCGATGCGATATCGCTCGCATCGCATCGCGTCATGAGTAAAGTCCCTAACAGTGAAATTGTTTTTAGGCTTAATTTACTTTGTATATTGAATGCTGGAAATATGGTGGGCGTAATTGCGTATCTATGTGTTGGTGGCGGAAAACCGGCGACATGCGTTCCGGAAGAAAAAGACATTAGATATCATTTCTATTACCTTATTATTTAAATTTCTATGATTACGGCCAACCGTTAATTCTTTTTCCATACAAATACGGCTTTTCTACTGAACGTGCACGGCCGCCTAAAGACTTGCATTGGCAACACCGGTAAAGTATAACCTAGTGATGCGACTCGAGTCCGATTTTGCCAGTCGAGTCATTCGAGTCATATTACAGTTTTACTCGAGTACCACTCGAGTGGTCGAGTCACTCAAGTAGTTCACGAGTCACTCGGTCACTCACCTCACTCGATTCACTTGTCACAATCTTTGAATTTATTAAGTTTCTTTGTATTTAAGTGGATGTTTTCCTCGTATATGTGTAATCAGCTTTGTTGTATTACCAATTGTTTTTACACATTTTACAAATCACTTTTTTTTCTTTCGAAATAATTCCACACTAGTGACTTTGTTGTAGCTGCTGTATTATCGTCACTCATTTTGAAACAAAACAATCACTTTTATAAACAATTTCTATCTTATTTACGTTTATGAACGTCGATAATTCATTCAACACAACAGTTCACTTGAGTTCACTACACGCAAAAAGTGCAAACAAGTGTGACAACAACGGGTCTTCTTCTCAGCGCCCCGCAAGGGGCGCGAGGAATCGGGCTCGGAGGTTGGGGGCCCCCTTTCCCGAACACGACAACAACGCACTTTAACGTATCTCTTTTAAAGAGCAGGTTTAAACCTGTTTGTCTCGGCGAATGGTGGGCGAGTGACTCGAGTCTACAGATGCAAAGCCGGTTAATAACGATTTTAACCTAACGGTAGCTTACGGTTCCTTTTGTTATTAACGGTTATTAACCACTTTTTCGGGTTACTACGGTTAGTATCATGTTTTCTTTTATCGAACCGAAATTTCACCTCGTGCAATTATTAGATAATGGATATACCTACTTTGTTTTATTGAAAATATTTTTAAAGGACAATACCCTCTAATGTATGGCACTTAGTCTACCCATCAAAAGTTGATGTCGCACAACCAAACCCAGGGTATTTGAAGGACAATAAAATACTCTTTCCGTATAACTAATTGTTTAAAATAGGTACCAGTAATTCGCACTTTTTGGTACTTATTTAATATTTTGTGGTTAAGTTCGAAAAAAATTACTGATTCGAAGTGTGACAATAATAGGATATTCGCTATAAGTGCTTTATAGTGCTTGTCATTTATATGACATGTTGATAATTACATAATTGTATGTGTTAGTTTTTACACAAAAATTGTAAAGCTGCTAGTGGTAGTAAAGTTCCTATTGGTTCGAGGAGCGGCCGTTCTGGTATGGAGTATAGAATATGGAGTATTCAATATTCACGCAAATAAAGAATTGAATTGAATTGGAGCATTGAAAGTAGCTGCTTTCATCATCATCATCATCGTCATCATCACCATCGTCATCATCGTTGTCATCTTCATCGTCACCATCATCATTGTCATCACCATCGTCATCATCGTCGTCATCTTCATTGTCATCATCATCATCATCATCGTCATCGTCATCGTCGTCATCATCATCACACATGACAACACTTCACACTTCCACTGCTCGCTACCAAACATACACAATCTACTTATATCTCTTATCTATTTATCAAATCAAATAAAATCAACCAAATTAAAAATAAAACAAAAATTAAATAAATTAAATATTAATTATTTAATAATAATAAATATTTTTTCTACATACTCTCTTTCTAGTTTAGTTTTTCGTATGATCAACTGTTTTCGATTATAATTTCTATAAATTAAAAAAAAAAAACAATAATATTTTTTATTAATTATTTATTTCTTAGGTTTTCGCGATCACTGCACATTATTAATTAATTAATTAAATCAAATCTTATCTATTTATTTGAGATATTTATTAATTTATTTATTGAATAAGTATTAATAATTAAAATAATAATAAAAATAGTAAAATTTACATTTGATTAACATTTATATTTGAGTAGCTACAATATTCGTAAACGAACGCATTAAAAATAAGTCATGCTTGAAAAACTGTTCAACATAACCACCCTTTTCACGTCGCAGTCGGATAAATAACCGTAGCTAACCGGCTGTTTATTGGTAGCTAACGGAAATTTTTGTTTAATAACGGTAGTCTACCGTTATTTTACAACTATACTCGAGTCCGAGTGAAATCGAGTCGATATTTTTTTCACTCGAGTACGGTTTTTTACGATGTGACTCGAGTAAAATTGGACTCGAGTCGCATCACTAAGTATAACCTGTCTGTGTTAGTGTTAATTTTATAAAGTATTTTCAAATATGTACAATTTTCGACTATCCGGCTACTGTTAATGACTTCGACGATACCGCTTTTTGTAACTGCACTGGGAAACTATTGGATTTTGGCGGAATTGCTACCACAGAGTACTTTTGTATATTATGAAAAAAGCTACTCCTGAACGACTGTTTGGATCATTGCAGTGCTGCAGTGTTTTGATTCTGATATTTCTTAATATGTCGACCAGAAAGTGGTGCGTTCGAAGCTGCATAACTCGTAAGTCAAGCTATGTTTTCATTATTGCACTAGGTACATACATATTTCCCTCAGCAATTTCCTACTTGTATATCAGATTCCTGAATTGCGTTCCACTAGTCTGTGACCAATCTTTTAAAAGGCAATAAAAAAAATAAGATTGCCTGTAATTTTTTTGTCTGTTTGTTATTCCATCACTCTGTAATGTTTTGCTTAAGTGCGGAATAGGAACCAACCTTCGCAAAAATATATTTTAATGATTATAATACTGATGCAATACAGAAACTAAAATCTGAGTCATTCATCACTGGGGCTACATGAATTATGGCCCACTCCCCCTTTCAGCAGTGATTTTATAAAAATATTACCTAAGTATTTATATTTTTATACTTGTTTCAGGTTATCAGTCATTAAGAAGGAAACCTTTACAAGAGTTAACAAACTGTACTGGCCCACATGGCTCTCACACCCAAGGACCTATAATTGATTCACTCTCAACATCGGTTAAAGAAATAAATAATTGTTTTTTAACGGTTTGTTTTATTTTCTACATGCCTATAAAGGAAAATAATATAGTACATAGTTGGCAATCAAGGGTAACATGTTTATCCTTTATTTCCGATTATGTACTATAAAATTAAAACATAATATGGATGCTGATAAGCAATAATGTGTCAACCCACAAAAATTCGAAAATTGAGTTAATGATGCAGTACGCTTCTTTGGCTGACAAAGAACGTTTTTCAATAGGGTTTTAACCTGATTTAATGGTTTTTATACCAAAAATGAGTATAAAAAGGTTGACACGAAATCAGTTCGAAGGGTAAGACATTTTGCAATAAGATGTTTAGGCACTTGAAACATTGTTTGATGACCCTAGGCGCCGTCTGTTTAAAGTCAAAAGAAGTTATGGGACATGATCGGTTATTGCGTAATTAGTATTATCCGTTTTCAGCTGTGTAAACAACATTGGCCCATATTTAATTAAAATTATACGTATAAAGTGGGCCTCACAAGACTACTAGCCACGAATACTACATGGAAAACGCAGTAGAAGACTTGGGGAATATAAGATCATCAAAGGTAAGTCAAAATATTACATAAATATGAGGATTTTAGCTATACATGTTTATAGGTCATTTTACCGGTAAAATGATTAAAACAACGCTTTTTTATGACAGAATACTGTTTAAAATTACATTTAAATACGTTTTACATACTAACCGTGGTAATATTACTTATCTTAACTACCTAATTTCAGCAAAATGTAATATTTTTGATTAACAGGTTATTGCTTAACAAACATTCTACTATTGACTAGCGCTTGTAAAAGTTTTATAAAGCTTGACACGTTATTGCTACAAAAAAATCTCGTTCACTTGTTCGTTCGTTTATTTCAATAGTATGTTAAATGACTTGAAACGTTTTTGAAAAACGTGGAATGAGGGAATTAATAAAACAAACAAGTTCACGACTGTAAGTATCCGCAAACAGGGTAGACAGACATTGTCTCAAATCTTCAGGTTCTCGAAATTATTACATTTGGCACATACCCTCATTTTGCAAGTTGTGTCTTATTTTTATAATTATTTACAGAATGCTACCGCCAAGATCAAGAAGCCATGTTTGCGGATCATTTACCTAATACCTCACGAGGAAAGCCATGCGTCGCGTTCTACTTCTGACGAGGAGTTTCAGTGTGAGGTTATTAGCCACGATGTTGAAGAAAAGAGGCGTATGGTTCCGTCAAATAGCAGTCTCAATGAGGAGTTTCCAGAAGTTCGGCCAGCAGAAACATACCTTCCGAATATTTATATTTCTGATCAAGATCTGGACTTTGAGAATACTCTGGATTTATTGGAGTTTCTAGCTGCTGTTGATTGCTGTTTGTGGCTGATAATACAACACTAGCTCATTCGTCGTTCATTGAGCTTATTCATCATACAGCAACTATTCAGTCCGAGCCCAATGAGTTGTATGATTCATCATAATCTCAGCCTGTCGCAGTCCACTGCTGGACATAGGCCTCTCCCAAGTTGCGCCACAACACTCGGTTTTCTGCCTTCCGCATCCAGTCACGTTCAGCCACGTTCTTCAGGTCGTTGGTCCACCTGGTGGGGGTCGCCCTACGCTGCGTTGGCCGATTCGCGATATCCACTCAAGGGCTAGTCTGCTCCAGCGGCCATCAGCCCTTCGACAGACATGGCCAGCCCACTGCCACTTCAGCTTAATGATCCTACAAGACATGTCGGTCAATCCGGTTCTCCTGCGGATAATCTCGTTACGGATTTTATCCTTCAAAGAAACTCCAAGCATAGCTCGCTCCATAGCTCGCTGAGCGACTTTGAATTTGTGAACCAGCCCAACTGTCAGTGTCCACGTCTCGGCACCATAAGTCATGACAGGCTGGACGTACTGGTTTAAGACCTTTGTCTTCAAACTTTGCGGTATATGCGACGAGAAGACTCGGCGAAGTTTTCCAAATACTACCCAGCCTAACTAGAACCTTCTGTCGGCTTCTTTCTTGAAGTTTGTCTACCAAGCTGAATTATCTGCCCTAGGTAGACGTATTCCGTTACGACTTCGAGTGCCGACCCTTCAACGAATATTGGCCTCGGCATGACATGCATATTGAACATGACTTTCGTCTTGTCCAGATTAATGCCGAGACCGACACGCCGAGATGCTCAGTTTAAGCTGTGCAGCATTTCGCCCAGGTGTTCCAACGACTCAGCCATACAACGATGTCATCGGCAAAACGGAGATGTGAGATGTTCTCGTTAACGTTGATACCCTAACCAGTCGAACGAAACGAGATTATTTTGTTGTAGGTAGTTTGATTTTGATTTTTAAATACTGTTTTAATTTAGATAATGTTGATTATGATGTAGGTAGGTAAGTATTCAAAGTAAATCTTGAAGATTGAATAGCCAATAACGCTCGATGGTCCCTAATTTGTTCCGTTTTTAAAAGGGTAATAAATATTTTAATATTGTAAGAAATCATGGCTTTTATTGATAACACCTTAACAATACAATTTTTATCTCAATAATACGTTTATCAATATAGGGTTAAGGTACTTGACATTAATCAAATTGAATTTAAATTAATTGTTTTCAGTTTAGCAATAATGTGTTATAAGACTTGAAATGTATATTCAAATAAAATGTTTGCTGGCGCATTTTGTAATATCAAATTTAATGGATTTTGGAATGAATATAACAGATTTTACAAGTTTAATTGGAGAAATTTGATCTAAACTTATATTATGATATAATGACTGCATATCATCAATATTTGCAGCAAATTCTTGAACAAACTAATTAAATTGGCGCCGTAATTTTGAAACACGATTTACTCGAAATGGCTTCCGTGTAGGTTGACATACTATTGCTTATCAGCATCCATATGTACAGTAGACTGCAGAGACTATATATGCATGTATAGCTATATATAATAGCAAAAGTTGCCTGTTCCGACCACCAGGCGGTGCCACTGTGCTACATCTTTAGAGTGATCACTCTATCTCATATATACAAATGTACTCTGTGGTCATTTCGGTTGGAGCGTCATCGATTTCTTTAATTTTGAAGAATTTGTTTATTTTATTACGCCTAACGTTGATTTTTATTTAAAAATCGTTTTAGTGTTTTTCGTTGTTTGTTTTTTTTCTCACATTTCGCTGGGTTATGTGTTGAAAAAGTTTGTAGGGCAACCGAAGGTTTACATACTTTGCTTAATGTATTAATATTGCTTTGCAATACACATTGATGGTATATCATCGGCTGTGAGTAGATAGTTTTATTGGGAATTGCAGTAAAAGAGCCGTAGCGTAGTGTATTTGAGTTTGTATTAGTATTCGTTACGGACGCCATGTTGTTATTTACTTTGTGATTTTACTACGGGGAGTGATATGGGTTTATTGTGTTGTGCCGTTGCATCGCGTGTGTGAGAATGTTAGAGGATGTACCCATCCACGGGAGTCGCAGCGACGTCCGAAACTCGAAAGCTACGACTCATCAGAGAAACCTCAGCCTGGATTTCAGGTATGTAAATTTCCAGTTCCGTTCATTACTCTATTAATTTGATGAGATGAATGTAGATTACGAGGTCTGTTTTTGGTAGGTGTTGAATCACGTTGATTGCCTCGTGCGACTCGCGTCACAGAATTAAGTAAACACAGAAACTCGACCAAGTTGTTAGCCTGTTCATCATTACTTTCCATGATACAAGTTTGGGGTCTATTGAAAAACATGGTCAGGGTGCCGGTTTAGGGGCGGATTAAAATCATTGTAGGTACTATAAAAATTTTGATACCATACCATGCAATCTTGTTACAGATTACAGATATACAATTATCTAAACTTATGTACATTATTTACTTTGATAATTGAGGTGAAAACTTGTGGTATTACTCATAGAATTAGGATATAAATAACTTACGAGTTTATAATAAGTCTGTGTTAGGCTAAAAACCACAATACCACAAACCCTAAGGCGACAGTCTGACCAACTTTCCTCAAAATTACAGTATTAAATACGTACAAGGACTTTCCCTTTCACAATAATAATGATTATCATTATTCTAATTGTTTTATTGTTTACTGTAATTAAAAAAAATAATGTTAACTGAAATAGTTTTATCGCTAAATAAAACTTAATTACCTCATAATTTTCATTTTAAGCGAAAATGTTAAGGTCAAGTAATTTAACAGAAGTTAAATTACTTTAAAAGAAGTTTGATATTGAGCTTAAAATAATACCTCATAATTTTTATTTTAAGCGATAATTTTAAGCTCAAGTAATTTAACAGAAGGTAATACAGACACTAAATGTAAATATTTTAATTTTGCATTTGTATGTATGCAACATATTTATGTCTGTACTGAAAATTACTCCAAAGGCACTAATGTGTATTTATTACTTCCTAATTAGAGTACAACTCATACATATTTTATGATCAATAAAATACTATAGACTACAATACAATAGACTAGTTATTAGATTGTTTTTATGGTATGTTAATATTCTTTAAAGTTTCATGTTTTAGATGCATGTTTTTGACACATGTATTATGATGCAAATGTTTACTAAAACAAGTTTAGTAGTAGAACTCTTTTGGTGACAAACTACTGTCCTTTCACAATCTATTAAAAGCTATTTTCTACCTAGATGTAAAACATGCATTTCCAATTATACTTGACAATATTATCTGACATCAAACTACTGAATTAAAATTAGAAGATAGTTATCAAACTGAATAGTAAGTCAAAAGTTACAGAAGACTGTTTTTATCTGTGATTAATCTTATCTGTATTTTACATATGAGTCACAGAATGAATCCATTTTAATGTTCAGAGATAAGAAAAGTGATAGATAAATAACAAACAGAAAGATGTTCATAAAAGGTTTGTGATTGGTGTTGATTTTCTTGTTAACAACACAAATCAAACTTATTTCAAACTCACTTTCTTACACTAATAGTGCTGTCAAATTAGTCTAAATTAAAATGTCCATATGAGTTTAGTCGTGATGTTGGAACATGACAATAAAAAATATGAAGTAAAACTAATTTGATTTTGCTATCTCTTTCTTGTCTTCACTGTTAGAAAAAGATATAAATAGTTTAAATTAAGTTGGTGAACTTCTTTTCTTCGAGAAAGAGGTCAATCGTCGAATCCGACTCGGTTGGGCAGCGTTCGGGAAGCTACACAATATCTTCTCGTCCAAAATACCGCAGTGTCTCAAGACGAAAGTCTTTGACCATTGTGTGTTGCCTGTAGTTACTTACGGTACTGAAACATGGTCGCTCACAATGGGCCTGATAAGAAGGCTCAAAGTCACTCAAAGGGCAATGGAGAGGGCTATGCTCGGAGTGTCCCTGCGTGATCAAATCAGAAATGAGGAGATTCGCAGGAGAACGAAATTAACCGACATAGCCCGAAGAATTGCCAAACTTAAGTGGCAGTGGGCGGGGCACATTGCTCGCAGAACGGATGGCCGATGGGGCAGTAAAGATCTGGAGTGGCGACCGCGTACTGGAAGGCGCAGCGTGGGTAGGCCCCCCACAAGGTGGACCGACGACCTGGTGAAGGTCGCGGGAATCCGCTGGATGCGGAAGGCGCAGGACCGGTCGTTGTGGCGATGCTTGGGGGAGGCCTATGTCCAGCATTGGACGTCTTTCGGCTGAAATGATGATGATGATGATGAAGTTTGTGAACAAGAGAATCAATACCAATGTGTTTTTGTTTGTTTTCATAGTTTAATATCGGAAATTATAGAACATAACTAGAAACAAACAAGTTTAAAACAGTTTTATTACTTTTTATGTATGTTATTTATTGTACATACAAGAATTATATTAAAAAAAAACTACACTTCTACACTAATATTATAAAGAGGAAAGATTTTTATTTTTGTGTGTATGTTTGTAATGAATAAAATGAAAAACTACTGTGCCGATTTAAAAAAAAAATTCACCATTAGAAATAGAAAGCTACATTCACCCTGTGTATCATAGGCTTTATTTTCATGTCCACCCGTGCGATGCCGGGACGAGCCGCTAGTACAAGATAAAACTGTCCCGGATGGGAGCTCTTGCTAAGCTCAAAAGCTAGTATCAGAAGTAAAGACAGCACAGTTGAGTAGGATTGGATTGCTTTAGTATTTCTTATTGTACTTGTGAGTCAAACTACTATCACACCTCTTTAAATTCACTTTTCACCTATTTACCTACTTCTGTATAATTGCTTCATATTTCAAGGCTAACAGGTGTTAAATACTGTTTTTGCTGCAATATAATAAGTCTTAAAATATTAAATTACTATGTCTGAGAACTTCACAGTATGTATTCTTATTAGAAAAACAAATCAATAATTGACAGTATCAAATAAAAAGAGAATGTCTGTGACAATCACAGTTAGTATTATTGACAACTTTAATCCTTAGTTACTTGTGTTAAAAAACGAATCCTTAGTTACTTGTGTTAAAAAACTTATGTTACCACCTATGTGGGATCGATTTGACCCCAAATTTGAATTCTCAGTAAAACTAAAATATTCATGCATCATCATCCTCCTGCCCTTATCCCAATTTATTTGGGGTCGGCGCAGCATGTTTTTTTCTTCCATACATCTCTATCAGCCGTCATCTCCGTGTTCACTTTCTTTCTATTCATATCATCTTTCACACAATCCATCCATATTTTCTTCGGTCTCCCTCTTTTCTTATAGCCATCAACATTCATACTTAAAACTTTCCTCGTAACATGCTCCTCATTCCTCCTCATCACATGTCCATACCATGACAGTCTAATGCTACTTAACTTCTCTGTCACTGGCGCTACTTTCAGACTCCCTCTTACATATTCATTCCTTATCCTATCCATTCTCGTTACACCACACATTCCTCTTAACATTCTCATCTCAGCTGCATGCACTTGCCTTTCATTAATTCCTTTCGTAGCCCAACATTCCGATCCATACATAAAATATTCATGCATATTGAGACTTATTAACTTACTAACTTATAATATCTTACAGCTAATTGTTAGAACAAATATCTGAAATATCTTAAATTATTAAACTCGCTTTCTTAAAAACAAAACACATAACATAGAAATCTTTTGATTTAAGAACTGTTTCCATTACAGCAATGTAGGCAGATCATTATTAATGCCCATTAAACACGTCATGCTGATGGATTCAGCACCTGACATGACATGAAAATGTCATGCTTAATAAACACTTGTTCAAATTCAAATCATTCTGCAAATTGGATGTTTGAAATCACTTTTACAAGTTGGTTATTTAGACTTCCCACCCATTCATCATCATCATTTCAGCCAAAAGGCGTCCACTGCTTGACATAGGCCTCCTCCAAAAAGGGTGATATGCCATAATCGCCACGCTTGGCAGGCGGGTTGGCGATCGCAGTTGGTTGGTTAAATACTCAGAGAATGCTGCTGCCCATCCTCTGTTGAATCCCTTAGTCGCCTTTTACGACACCCATGAGAAGATATAGGGTGGTGCAATTCTTTACATCCAGCACCACACGGAACTACCATTAATACACCCATTAATACGACGCAATTACAGTGTGAGGTCACGCCGACCCCAGCCATCCTTTTCCACGACAACTTCGTAGATGCCGTCCTGACGGAATTTGATTTTTGAAGCTCACTGTTACTTAGGAAGCGACTAAAAAAAACGAAGATTTGATTAAAAAACATAAAATACGACAAATTGGTTATGCACTAGCTGGGGTCTATCTGATCCCAAGCAATTAATTAAGAGTTAAAATTGATATGAAGTTTCAAAAGTGAGCAAATACATATAATTTTTTAACTTTATTTATTCTGTGTATTGTAATTTGTAATTGCTCGCAGAACGGATGGCCGATGGGGCAGTAAAGTTCTGGAGTGGCGACCGCGTACTGGAAGGCGCAGCGTGGGTAGGCCCCCCACAAGGTGGATCGACGACCTGGTGAAGGTCGCGGGAATCCGCTGGATGCGGAAGGCACAGGACCGGTCGTTGTGGCGATGCTTGGGGGAGGCCTATGTCCAGCAGTGGACGTCTTTCGGCTGAAATGATGATGATGATGATTGTAATTTAAAGCTATCTAGATTGATGTATTATTTTGTCTTTAAAACGTTTTCTAAAACATGCTGTCATCTGCATAAATATCATTTTATTGACTACTAACTGACGCCCGCGCGCCTGTGGCTTCGCTTCCGTGTTTTCTTCATACTATCTTTCACCCCTATTTAACCTAAGGGATAAACTTTCAAAAATCCTTTCTTAGTGCTTACTTACATCGTCTGAGGAACTCTTGTGCAAAACTTCATTTTCCTAGACCAACCGGTTTAGGCTGTGTGTTGTGTCAGTCAGTTTTAAGAATTTTATAAAGTAGATACAAATTCAACTTACCACATAATGTAAAAAATATTGAAATTTTTTAACCAAGGCACATAATGTGATGGTTTAATTAAGGTATTTCATGTGAGTATTTGTGCCTATTACAATAAAATTAACCTTGGGACTCATACTCGTTACTTCATCAGTAGTGTGTAGTATTTCCTTTTTTTACTGGAATTCCAGTTTTATTCACACATAAGGTATGTTCATATTATGTTCTGCTCTGTTAAGGCTTGATTTCACCAACGATAATTTTAGTTAAACAACCATTAACTAACAATTCCAGTACATTTTTGGAGTAATTTGGTGTTTAATCAGACAATTTATGTTGATGAACACCAGTCTAAGTTGTTGAAAACCTGTTACTGACTTTAAATAGTAATGTAGCTATGCATAGTTTCCAGTATTGTGAATCAGTTTAGAAATAATTATTGTGTTTGAATACAAGCAAACAGCTCATCAAAAATGTGTTATGCATGTTCAATGACAATTACTGACAAGCAAAAGATTAATTTCCTGTGTAATTTGTAATTATACATGGCATGCCCCACTTGCGGTGTGGTGCCGGACTTAAAGAATAGCACCACCCTTATCTCTTCTCACGGGTGTCGTAAAAGGCGACTAAGGGATTCACCAGAGGATGGGCAGCAGCGTTCTCTGAGTATTTAACCAACCAACTGCGATCGCCAACCCGCCTGCCAAGCGTGGCGATTATGGCATATCCCCCCCTTAATTGGGGGAGGCCTATGTCCAGTAGTGGACGTCTTTCGGCTGAAATGATGATGATGATGCTGATGCCCCACTTGGGAGGCGTAGTGACCCACGGGGGGCGTAGAGACCCACGGGGGCGCAGCGGCTCTTTAAATTTATATTCCTGGAACTAGAAAAAAAATATATTAATGCATTTGATGCCAACAACCCTGATGGTAGCAGTGACCTGTATACATGCTGAAATTTGAATAGCTTATTTCCCGAGAAGGGGTCATTGTACTCATCAGTATGAACAACTTTTACTATGGGAACCACCCTGATATCGCGAAAAAATAATCAGCTGATCCCTACATTTTTTCGATTCATGTGAACAAAAATGTAGCAGATAACTGTTTTTTTTTGGCGTTTTCATTTTTGGTCCTATAGTAAAAGTTGTTCATACTGATGAGTACAATGACCCTTTAAAGAGGTTTTCAGTTATTTCAATACCACGTTGTTAGAACTTAGAACACATTCACTCGTATATTTGATGTACGGTAAAACTAATGAGTTTATGAATACATCTTTAGAATGTTTTTGTTATGTATACCACTGATCAAATAAATAAATATTAATTTATGTACAAAGAAATAATTATGATAAACTACATTTTAATTAATGTTAAATACGTATTTCATTAGTGATTCTTATTCTTAATGGGTTTCGATAAGTAAGTAAACTGAATGACAGATCGTTAACAAAGCTAGATAATCTGCCCAAATCCGGTAAAATTAGCGTTTTGATAATTCTTGACTCTTTGTTCAGGGTTCTTGATTGACGATCTATTCCCAACTTCGCGTTCTAATTCGTTATCGAAATAGCCAGTGTTTGACTATTAAAGATCAGTAAACATCGACTGAGCGGTATGTAGGGCGTCTTAGATCGCAGCTCTCGGCTCTCCGGCCAGGTGAATGTACGGGGGCGAAAGTAAAAGTGAACAGCGTCTCGACGGAAAGCGGCCGCCTCAATTTCCTGACGTTCTCACTTCAACAAGCGATTTTTTTTTCAGATACACTCGTAAAACCCTTGACATATAATAAATAAAAAAACCGACACTAACCGAAAAACAATGCTTATAGTTAAGTACCTAGTTATCCATTATCCAAATCCAAGCATATTTTAGTAAACGATTTTTTAGTACGTCATCATCATCATCATCATTTCAGCCGAAAGACGTCCACTGCTGGACATAGGCCTCCCCCAAGCATGTTGGAGGGATATGCCATAATCGCCACGCTTGGCTGGCGGATTGGCGATCGCAGTTGGTTGGTTAAATACTCAGAGAACGCTGCTGCCCATCCTCTGGTGAATCCCTTAGTCGCCTTTTACAACACCCATGAGAAGAAATAGGGAATTAAAAGTTAATAGACGATTGAAATACCGGCCCTTAGTAAACTAAACAATATTGGTAGGTCTCTTTAATGTTGTTTTTAAAAAAAAAAATTACTGATTTTTATAATTACTGGTTCCGCACACGTAATTAGGTTAAAAAATGTGTTATCTTTTAATAATCATTAATTATGATTTCATAAAAAACACATGCCAAGATTGTAAACACTCGTATCTTCATTAAAACGAATATATTTACACCCGTTATATTTTTAGGTGGACTTTTCATAGACGGGAATATTGGCCGAGCAAGTTAATAATACGACTTTCGCAAAATTTGGTTCTCGAACGTCTCGAAGGAATACTTCCATATCTCGCAAATTAATATTTTCTGAGCCAACTAGAGCTTGTAATTAATTGTTGTCAAAGCAAAGCTGATTTTTATTAATGCTTTAGGGCTACAATAGGGTTGAGGAAAATGTAGGAGATGGATTGACTTCTTCGTTTCACACGCTGAACATGCCAGATGTCATGTCCAAGAAACGTTAAACTATTTTTTTTGTTTTGTATTTTCGTCTTCTGCAAGATGGGAATCGAATAGTATTGTAACATTATTTATTGTTTAATAATTTTGTTAGACTGTTAGATAAGAGCAAAGGTCTTCAACACGCGGCCCGGGGTCGCCTTCTGCCCGCGGAAGCTTCGTCTGCGGTCCAGCGATAGCTTGGTTAAATATAGTTGTTTTATCATAACATTCAATAATATTATATTTTCCTTTGTGTTGCGGTCCGCGAAAATCAAAGGAATTATTCTTGCTTGGCCCTTGACATCAATAAGGTTGAAGAGCCCTGGACTAGAGTAATGATTTCATTGTGTCGTGCTCTCTCTGCAGCAATTGGGGGAGACCTCTAACTGCCGGCCGTGGTCAGGGCCATGGCTGCCTATTATGGAGGCGTGGGAGGCAGTCGCGTCCTTCTGCGAGGATGTTATCTCGCAGAAGGAAGCAGCGGAGTGGGTCAAGGAGGAAAGCTCTCTCGCTGATCCGATCCGCCGCAGGAGGACTGGTCGTCGCAGGCGGGTTTACGGTGACCTGATGCCGCCCTAAGAGAGGCCACACATAACCAGCCCATTACTGTCACACTGCTGGGCACGGGCCTCTTCTCAGTACGAGAAGGCCTAGGCCTTAGTCCACCATGCTAAGAGAGGCCAGCGGGTGATATATTGGGGAGTCTATCGGCCGCATTACTCGGCCCTCGAGCTGCGGTGATATCCCAAGTGAGTCCGGACAACGCCGAAGGAGAGTTAGGAAAAAAGTGGAAGGCTCTGAAGGGGGCCGCGCTAGATGGGTCGCGAATGCCATGCATTGCAGTTCTCGTGGCCAATCCACACAAGGCGAAATTAGGCTCACGGCGGAGTTTTTAGTGGATATGAGTCCCACATAACACCCCCTCCCCCCCCGGTGGTGTGACAGGCGTAAGCATTTACTCCGCTTAAAAAAAGAGTAATGATTTAATTGAATAGTTGTCTTAAACTGACTTCAAAAGATGGGCACTGAGTGTTTTTGCAAGTAGCAAAGGCAACGCACCGTGTAAGTACAGGCTATTTTCGTCATCTCTGTGACATTCAACAGCAATTTATAAGACAAGGTTGGCAAATTGTCGTCAATCTTCATGATCTGTAATTTATAAATGTAAATTCCTTTTGTGCTGTAATGAAACCTCACCTTATTGTCATGCTTTATAATATCCTTGACTGAAGTTTTTCCTCTCCCCAGCATCTTTTCCTTCTCTGTTCACCCGTGCTACGGAATACGTTAGCAGAATTTAACGAATCATTTCATTGAACAATGAAGCTTCAAGTCTTCAACGTCACATTGTTTAATATTTCCCTTGGAGCGTAAATATTCACGGAAAGTTAAAATTCATTTACTGAATTTGAAAGGATTAATCAACGGCCTGGTCCAGTGAAGTGATTAATCGCTTTTTGTTCGTGTGACGCTTGGAACAAAAACGTTCTGTAGACGGTAATCGATCATTTGATTTAGAACAATTGATAGTAATATAAAATGTGTTGAATGTGGCCTTGTTTTGGTCGCTTCTAAGGCTAAAGGAGCACTGGTTTTGTGTACTGAGTCAATTAGTAAGTGTTAGGAGTCTGTCACGCGACCCGTCCATAAAATCATTACAAGGCTGTGGCTGAAGCACAGAACAAACAATAGTACTACGGCTGAAGCTCTGAGGTAGCAGCCAGTGAAATTAATACACACTATTTGGAGGAAACCGTTTTATGATGAGTAAGCAAAAAAAAGCATTAAAGCAAAAGAAGACAATATAATAGTACTACGGCTGAAGCTCTGAGGTAGCAGCCAGTGAAATTAATACACACTATTTGGAGAAAACCGTTTTATGATGAATAAGTACCTACATTAAAGCAAAAGAAGACATTAACCCCCAGTTTCCGAAAGGCTGGTCAACGCAAAAGTTTACTAAGCAGCTGTCAAATCTCCAAAGTCCGTGTGGTGCCGGACTTAAAGAATAGCACCACCCTTATCTCTTCTCATGGGTGTCGTAAAAGGCGACTAAGGGATTCACCAGAGGATGGGCAGCAGCGTTCTCTGAGTATTTAACCAACCAACTGCGATCGCCAACCCGCCTGCCAAGCGTGGCGATTATGGCATATCCCCCCTTAATTGGGGGAGGCCTATGTCCAGTAGTGGACGTCTTTCGGCTGGAATGATGTCAAATCTCAGGTCAAGCGTTGTGATTGGTTGTTAACATTTTTGCCGGCCAATCACAGGAGCTGACATGAGATTTGACAACAGATCAAATTGATCAGCCTTCCAGACACTGAGGGTTAGCCAGTGAAATTAATACACACTAATTGGAGAAAACCGTTTTATGATAAATAAATACCTAAATTAATAAGCCAGTGAAATTAATACACACTATTTGGAGAAAACCGTTTTATGATGAACTAGCTGTGCCCGCGACTCCGTCCGCGTAGATGTCGGAAAATAACATCGTGTCATAATTATGAACACAATATCTTCAAATATATACATATAGGCGCCTACACAGACGGTTACACTATTTACCGACCATACTATATTTTGTTTTTACAACCAACCGGCTAAGGTGATGGAATTTCATGGAATTAGCCCTAAACTCCCTCATTCTGAGAAGACGCTCGTGCCCAGCAGTGGGAAGTAATTGGGCTGATTATGTTATTCTATAACACTAACCACATCTCTTCTTATGCTGAGAAGAGGCCCGTGTCCAGCAGTGGGACTGTAATGGGCTGGTAATGTGATGTTATTCTAGAATACTAATAATATCCAGTTCATTAACTCTTCTCATTTTGAGAAGAGAGCCATACCCAGTAGTGGGACAGTAATGGGTTGACTACGTTATGTTATTCTATATTTTCTAGTTTCTTAACTCTTCTCGTTCCGAGAAGAGGTCCGTGCCCAGCAGTGGGGTAGTAGGTAATGAGCTGATTCATCATCATCATCATTTTAGCCGAAAGACGTCCACTGCTGGACATAGGCCTCCCCCAAACATCGCCACAACGACCGGTCCTGTGCCTTCCGCATCCAGCGGATTCCCGCGACCTTCACCAGGTCGTCGGTCCACCTTGTGGGGGGCCTACCCACGCTGCGCCTTCCAGTACGCGGTCGCCACTCCAGAACTTTACTGCCCCATCGGCCATCCGTTCTGCGAGCAATGTGCCCCGCCCACTGCCACTTAAGTTTGGCAATTCTTCGGGCTATGTCGGTTACTTTCGTTCTCCTGCGAATCTCCTCATTTCTGATTCGATCACGCAGGGACACTCCGAGCATAGCCCTCTCCATTGCCCTTTGAGTGACTTTGAGCCTTCTTATCAGGCCCATTGTGAGCGACCACGTTTCAGTACCGTAAGTAATTACTGGCAACACACACTGGTCAGACTTTCGTCTTGAGACACTGCGGTATTTTGGACGAGAAGATATTGCGTAGCTTCCCGAACGCTGCCCAACCGAGTCGGATTCGACGATTGACCTCTTTCTCGAAGTTGGACTTACCTAGCTGGACAGTTTGTCCTAGGTATACATAATCGTCAACAACTTCGAGTGTAGATTCTCCGATGTTTACGGGAATGGGTGCTATATGGGAATTCAACATAACCTTTGTCTTGTCCATATTCATTTTAAGACCCACTCTATCAGAAGCTCTACTGAGGTCATCGAGCATTGTACCGAGGTCCTCCATGGTCTCAGCCATGACTACTATGTCGTCGGCAAACCGAAGGTGAGTGATGTACTCGCCGTTTATGTTAATGCCTAGCCCCTTCCAGTCCAGAACCTTGAAGACATCCTCCAATGCAGCAGTGAACAGTTTCGGAGAGATCACATCTCCCTGTCTCACACCTCATGAGCTGATTATGTTATGAAAATCTATTACACTAACAATATCCAGTTCCTTAACTCTTCTCATTCCAAGAAGAGGGCCATGCCCAGCAGCGGGACAGTGATGGGCTATGTTATGTTATTCTATATTTTCTATAATACTAATAGAATCCAGTTGTATTTTTAGGAACCTGCAACCTGCATCCAACCAACAATCATGACCTCTACTTTGTATGCAACTTAATACAATAGAGGGGTCAAGCTGTATCGCTGGATCTACTCAACCGATTCAGATAAAACATACCCTATATTTTAAGTTAGACTAATACCAATACAAATGCTAAGTTTCATTACGATCCGTTCAGCCGTTTTCACGTGATGAGGTAACAAACAGACAGACACAGACAGACAGACAGACACAGACAGACAGACAGACACAGACAGACAGATAGACACAGACAGACAGACAGACACAGACAGACAGACATAAATTATTTAAACGATTGATTCGTGTTCTGTAGCTTATTTCTAGTCCCCCTAGCCGGTTTTCGCGAAAAAAAACTCAATGTACAGACTTTTCGACCTTTACAGTTTTATTATAGTATAGATAAGTACCTAAATTAAAGCAAAATAAGTCATTGTAGTCCCTCACAAGTCCACAATGTCTTCTTTAGCGGCCATGAGCGAACATCGGAAGTTACCACATTGTAACTTTTTGCTGGTAAACTGCAGCAAAAAGTAGATAAAAGCAAAAGTGTGTTGAGTAAAATGTTCTATAGGAGCGCTAGTTTTTATTTCACGATGTTATCTGCTTGCTGCTGCTATCTAGACAAAAAAATGCTATCTAAGTCCCTACAATCAATTTTGTAATTCATCGATGTAATAACAACCTAGTCCTATGCTGTGACTCATTTTTCGCCCACATCAAAATTGTTATCAAGCTAGAGAGTCCCGCCAGAAAGCGAGTCACAGTCTGTTATTTTGCCTTAGTTGCGGCCATGTCCATTTTATGTTTTTATTCGATAGCTATAGTAACGATAAAGGTTTGGCAGAAATACCTATAGTGTTTTTTTTTATAATTATAAAGTTATTAAGGTTTCATTGAAAAGTGAGAAAAACAAAATTAATTTTTATTTTCGAAAATTGTTGTAATACATATTTAGTTAGTCCTTTAAATAAAGTAACAGCATAATATATATTTAGATAAAAAAATGGGGCATCGTACCTTTGATATATTAGGAGATTTTTTACTTTTACCGATTAACACAAAACATTTTTTTTTCATGTTTTCTTATCACGGTCGCATCTTATTTTCATTTAAATATATGCGTAATGTTATTGTCAATAATACACTAAAATATGACATGCGTCAATAGCAGGAATACGAAGATAGAGAGTTTCTAAATATTTTTGAAATTTCTATGGAAATAGGGTTATCGCAATTGAATAAATAAAAAAATAAAATAAAAGTGCCAGATATTTCCCAAGTATTTAACTAAAAAAAAAAAAAAAAAAACATAACATAACATCACGCCTGTATTTCCCCGAAGGGGTAGGCAGAGGTGTGTAGTGTGTTAGTATTTAACTAACTTTGAGTAAACTCTTTCTCGTGTCTTTCTGTGTCTCTTTCTGGGTTTCTGTTGTCTGAAAACAATTACTATAATGTTCTCAATGCTCTAAGACTACAACGATACGTGACGCTAACCTAGCAGTCATCATCGGAGTTTGTCAAAACTTCTTGTGATGATAATACGAGTATATTATCATCAGAAGCGTCTGTTACCAATTCAGTATTAGGAATATCAGCAAAACTTTGCGGTAATGGATCATGGGTACTACATGGGATAATACACGCACACCGTAATTGTGAGCTGGTATTTGTGATGACATTAAAGACTTTTCCGTCAATTATGGTGAGGTATAATTTTGGATCTCCGACAACGACATATCCAGCAAAAATTTCCGAATAAATTAGTGAAAGATTTTCAATTTCTTCTTCTACCCAGTTCCTTTCTTCCAGAATCAGATCTTTTGATTCTGATCTGTATTGTATTTTTATTGGTTGGCAAAATCTAAAAGATTGTGGATTTGGGTTTGACCATAAGACAAAACCATCAAGACTTTTTATGCGCAACGGAATGTAGGTAGTAGCAAAGAGGCAGTGTTCGTCATCAATTTTATCAGAAAACGTTTGCTTATATGTTGACTGTCCTGTGCTACCATCAAAACCCCATGAACCCTCAAAAACGCAGTGAAGTGTATCTAACTGTTTTTGATTGCAATATTCCGAAACCCTTTGGTCGCAAGAGTCAATGATTCGTCGAAACGTGTGCATAAGTAAATCATTTAAAGGTACTTTGGCTTCTCGTTCTGATATTTCAATTTCAACATCAAGATAACAATGTTTTTTAGCTTTTTGTATCTTATAATAGGCAGGGTAAATATTAAATCATCGAGATTTGGCACCTTGTTGCATGTAGATATAGTCCTCCACTGATAGTTTTATATCAATCATTAAACAAAGAGCTTCATCAGGAGAATAGGGTTTGGGTTCCGATTTTGACTTTATGGTTCCTGCGATTTTTTTAGGCCGAGTTGGACTTTTCAAGCATTCCTTTATTATAAACTCAAACTCCTGAGTAGAACTTTTATTTAGTTTTTCGCCGGTTTCGTCTGTTACTATTCTCGACATAACTTTAATTAGTTTTGAATGAGGTTCTCCGTCAAGCGATTCCTAAAGATCTTTACGTGCACGGCGCTTTTGGCGATCACTTAAATTTTCATAAAATGTAGATGTGGAACTGGATGAAGCATCAAAATTAGTTTCAGGTTTCGGATCTATTGAAGGTTAGTCAAAGCTACTAGTTCCCGAAGTCGAAGGATTACTTTGTAATAAATGTGTATTTGATGTGAAACTGGAATGAGCGCCAAAAGAAGTTTCAGGTATCGGGTCTTCCAAGTTCTTGGGGTCTTAAAGTTTTTTGTAAGGCATAGCTACTACTTCTCGAAGTTGAAGGATTATTTTGTAATAAAAAATGTGCCTCATCCAATTCTATAATATTTTGTTGTGGTAAAGGACTTTCCTCGATATTCACTTTTGGTATTTCAATATCAAAAATAGTGGAAAGCCAGTGTTTGTTTTTATTACAAAATCGTTTGAAATTCCGTTTACTACTGCAATATAAAGTTCCACATTTACTTAAAAAATTTGAAAGATTGTAATTAAATTCATTGTTTTGGCTATCGATATTGTTCGGAATTCCATTTGGATATAAAGCGTTTAACACGATTAGGCATCGTTCCTCTGAATTGAGATCCAAAGGTCTTTTATGAACCCCGTGCAAATGTGCCTTATCTACCAAAATTTTATAAATTCCCAATTTCGTGAGTGATTTCTTCAGATCCGTGTTCGTGCTTTCGTTGTTAGTCGTTGGAGTTGCCACTCGCTGACCAGCATGAGGGTTGGCGCCCTCATGCCCCCCTTGCATTAAGTCCTCTGGTCGGGGCCCAGAAGGACATCCCCCAGCAGGACGGGTCAGTACCTGCTGAGGCAAAGCAGTGCCATGGGTCTTTGACGGCTCCATGACACCTCACCCCCGCTTCTCCAGATATTATGTATGGAAATTGGGTTTTGACATTCTATCTAACGAGGGCGGACCCCTTCCCGATTCCACATAATATCCTTCATCGAAGATTCATTTTGATGTAAGTGCATGCACTTACAAAACAAAAAAGAATAATAAACAAGATTTGTTACATGATTTGTTAGTTACAGGTGAATCTAATAAAATCGTGTTTGTGAAGACATGATTAGACCAAGGATAATGCTTCAGAAATAGTAATAGGAAATTATAATAATTGAAGAAGCAAATTTATTCCGAGCGAAATTGGTCGTTTGTTAAAGGCGCCTACATTAGTTGACAACCCTAAATTAAAACTTTAAAAATGAATATCTCCGAGTTCCTGTGTTCGTTGCTTCTTATTTTTTTTGTGGTTATACTTAGTAGTGTACTAAACATTTACACACAAAAATAAAATGCGACCATGTTAAGAATGACCATAAATAAAATTATTATGAAATCATGGAAAAAATAAAATTGACGCCTAGGAGAACGCATTTTTTTATGATAAAATAGATGTAATGATGCATTAAGTTAATGGCTAGCGTGCCATGAAACATTTATTGTAAAATGTTCATTATGAAAGCCTAAAACACGTTTCTATGGTTTCTATGGATTTTTCTCGATTTTCGAAATATTTTGAAAACTATGACACTTAAAACCACGGGGGTTTTAATAGAAGTTTTGTTTGGTTATTATCTTTCTAAAAGCCTCAAAAAATAAGGATGGCCGCAACTAAGGCAAAATAACAGACTGTGCGAGTGTGTTTAGCCAATTACAACGCTAATTATGTTGACCCTTCATTGTTGCCAATCAACATCAGCACTCGAGGAATGCGACACGCTACTGGCCAAGATGCCCGCGATTATTAAACGAGCTGGTTTATTGTTATCGTCCAAACTAACTAGACCCGTCCAGCAGAAGTCTAATGTATTATAACACAATAATTTTTATAGGAAACTAAGACTAAATATTCTTAGGCAGCAAAGTCTCTTCAGAGCTCTTAATATTATGGTCTTGATTTACCATACACATTTTTTGTAGTCAATCCGTGACACGATTGCGTTCGTTGGTATATGATATGCGTACTAATTGACTAATTATTAGAACAGTATGCTTCGTGCATTTTACACCCGTATGTGATTTGTACACGCCTTTGAATACATTACAATTTTGCAAGCGCTTGGCGAAATGTAAAGAGAAGATTGTGGTATTTGAATAGCCTCTATATCTCAGCTATGATAAAATTATTTTTAATTGTAACATTTACCTATCGACTAGCGATTTTACACCGCTTAAAATGCGTAAAAGTATTGCTGTTGTCAAAACCCGATAATAAACATTCGAGTAAACAACTAAAAGAATTCAACATAACATTTCAGTCCTAAACCTAGGTGCTCCTTTATTCTAAGGCATTTTAAGGGTTATCGTAGGTGGTTAGAGCGCTAAATAACGGCTATGATAGCGGTAAAATATTTCCTGAAATTTCTGAGTTTGGCCTGAACTTTCAAACCAATCTGTGGGCCTAGTACGAGTTTCACACTTACGAATACTTTCATCGTTTTCGTCGACTTTCATTCATAAATCAGTAGCGCCCCTGGCGGATACGAGGAGGAACTACAGATTCATTAATGAAAGTCGACGAATACTTTGAAAGTATTCGTAAGTGTCAAACTCGTACTAGGCCCCCTGGATTGTTTTTCGTCAAGTTTAGTCAAGGTGATATCTATCGATCTTAGATTTTTCATCATATTCTAGTGAACACTTCGTACGCCTTGGCTCTGAGTCAGAACCATATCATCCCGTCATAATATAGGTAGCTTATTATAGCGTCTCATAACAAATATCACGAAAGACGTTTATTTCGGTCGCCTGATAAGTTTGTAGTCCGTTCATAGTCCGACGTAGTACACGTGCACCGACCAACGCTGTCGTCACGTGGCATCCAATGAGTCTCAATGTTTCTACCTACAGCTACTTATTATACAGTCGTAAGTCTCACAATAATTAGCTTAATTAACATCCTAGGCATTTATGATAATGAAGTACCTATACACAGATTTAATTTGACTCGAAATCCCGTCCGTCGGAGGTTTTTACTATTATTAATTGTTATGATAAGCTTGGTTATTAATTATTTTATTTATGTACGGCTTCGCCCGCGTACTGAAATAAAATGTAGCCTATGTTTTTTTCTGGATAAAGTAGATTTCTAATGGTGAAAGTATCATTAAAATCGGAACGGTAGTTTTAGAGTTTATCGATTACAAACAAACAAACAAATCTTTCCTCTTTATAATATTAGTATAGATAGATTTATAATTTTTTGTCTCACCATGGACATTTATGTCCAGTAACAAGCAGGTTTTTTAAGTTTCTGAATTATATCCCCTCAATTCCTTATGTTGGTAGTGGATATCAAATTGTAAACATCCGGTTTTAGGACAAATATTTGACGTAAAACAAACATATCCTGAAGTGTTAACGAACCGGTGACCTTGAGGACAGGAGGCAGTCACTGGGGTGCTGCGATTTAGATCATCAGCATACGCAAACATGATACACTGAACAAATGTAGATATCCGTATACTCTATAACTCTGTAGATACCTCAGTAGTACCAAATAAGCTGTACTTTTCAGCAGTACGGTGCAATACCATTAATTAAATATATTTATCACTTTTTGTTTTGCATCTTTATTACTTCAATATTGGGATTGTAGGTAGTACTAGCTGTGCCCGCGACTCCGTCCGCGTGGATGTCGGAAAATAACATCGTGTCATAATTATGAACACAATATCTTCAAATATATACATATAAGCGCCTACACAGACGATTACACTATTTACCGACCATACTATATTTTGTTTTAACAACCAACCGGCTAAGGTGATGGAATTTCATGGAATTAGCCCTAAACTCCCTCATTCTGAGAAGACGCTCGTGCCCAGCAGAGAGAAGTAATTGGGGTGATTATATTATTCTATAACACTAACCACATCTCTTCTTATGCTGACATCATTCACGCTCTGACACTCGCCCCGAGAGGTCGTGCTGCTCCCGCTCCGTCCTTTCGTGCCGAGTTTCGTGCCCGAATATTTTTCGCTACGGCTCACCGTAGCGCCCTCCGCAGTCGCCCCGCCGACTGCAGCCCGATAAGCACATTCGCTGTCTTTTTCAAGACAGCGGGCGCGCTTTTGTCTCTGTCTGAGGAAGTCAGTCAAAAACGTTGTGTCCCTTCAGGAAAAACCCACTTATTTACTGTGGTTATCGGTGGATACCTAACGGTGATAACAAACCGAGGGGCGTTGACCCGACACGCCAGCTGCGCTCCTTAAGGGCAAAGCAAAATTGGAAGAAGCTAGGGCCAGAAGGCCTTGGGGGATCTCCTAGTCTTCCCTAGCTTACCCCCGTTTCGTCCTATCTAGCATTCTCTAGGGGTTTACACCCATTGCACACTAGAGACTTAGGGACCTGTTTGCACATTAAGACTGGCAAACAGGAGTGCAAGCTTAGGGCTCACCAGTAGGCACACAACCTCCCCGTCTATACCCGACGGGGAGGGTTTGAACACACTCCCGGGAACACCCACCCGAGGAGCAAACCCCCATGTTAGTACGCCACTAATTTTCTCCCCCTCTCATTGTTGCTAGGCTTGGCTTAGTCATCATCTATATGATGGTGTCTGATGCCGAGTTCCTCAGCATCTTAAAAAACGTCCTCTTCAAGGACCCTACCTTTATCGCCAACTATGGCGACCTGTTTGGCAGCGCTTTTGCCGCCAAACAACCTGACGTCCCCGACTCTCCAGAGTCGCCCGATACCCCCCCACCCCTAAGGAGGAATAGGCGCCCCGCCCGTTCCGACAGTGATGAGGAGAGGCCGAGGTCTCCGCGTGGTCCGCCTAGGCGTTCAGCCAGCCTGGACCATAAGGACCGTACCCCCTCACCTCTCCCCACCCCAGCCCCCACTCAATACCCTGATCGCTCCCCAATCCCATCAGACCAAGAGATGTCTTCGGACAGTGAGGTCAACTCAGACGAGGCCGGTGCCTTTACCACGGTAGTGGGCAAAGGTAAAAAACGCAGCCGGAAAACAAACAAGGCCGAGGCTCTCGCCTCAAAATCTTTAAAACTTTCCGAGGCAAACTCTGCCCCGGCCCCTACCCCCCGTCCCGCCTCTTACTCCTCCTCGCAGGATAACAGGCCCCCCTCCCCTCAGGAACATACCTCACCTTCCCAGAAGAAGGTGCCCATCCCGCCTCCCTTATTCATCCAGGATAAGGCATATTGGACCAGGATATCCGACTGGTGCAATCAAAATAAGATTAATTTCACTAGTGCCCGCCCCACACAGCAGGGCATTAAAGTAGTTGTCCCCACCCCCACTGATTACCGCAACCTTACCAGGTTGCTACGCGAGCGTGGTGTGTCTTTTCACACCTACGCACTCCCAGAGGACCGACTCCTTAGAGTTGTGATCCGAGGGATTCCGTCCGAAGTCAGCTGCACGGAAGTGCACGCCGACCTCGATCGTCAAGGGATCCCGGTTGCTATAACCCACCGTATGTTCCGTGGTAAGCACGGTGAACCCTACAACATGGTCCTTGTCATTTGTCACCCTGGCGAAAACGCCAAAAACATCTACAATATAAAGACCGTATGCAATTTATCAGGCATCACGGTCGAGCGCCCCCACAAGTCAAACCAGCCTGGTCAATGCCACCGTTGCCAGCTGTATGGTCACTCCCAGCGTAACTGCTACGCAAAGCCCAGGTGCGTTAAGTGCCTAGGCGATCACGGGACTACCGAGTGCGAGCGTCCCAAGGAGAGGGACCCGTGCACGGAGCCCCCTAGCTGTGTCCTTTGCCGTAAAGCCGGGCATCCAGCAAACTATCGCGGATGCCCCAAAGCCCCCAAAATGCGCAACGCCAAAACGGCAAAACGCGCCTCCGACCGCGTTGCGAGGGAAGCCCCCTCCTACGCAGCCCCCTTCCATTACCAACCACCAAACCCTAGAGGCCCACTCGGGCCCTCCCCTAATTTCCACGGCCCACTCGGGCCCAACCCCTGGTTTAAGGGTAATCAAAAGCCCCAATACCCACCTCTTCCGACCTCTCGTCTCGCGCCCCCGGCCTCAGAGCCCCCCGCGCTGATGAACTTACCCATCCCCGCACCTTCTCTCAGGCCCAAAACTGCACCAGCAGCTAAAGCCCCCCCCCCATGAGAACCCCCCCTCCGGTAAACTACCCCGGCCTTCTGCCGAGAGAACACCTCGAACCCCAGTCAGGGGAAACCCGTATTGACGCCTACTCTAGACTTTGGGCCTTTACCCAAGGCATCCACGAGCAGCGCCTTCAGGTACTTACCAAGTACCAAGACATCTATAGAATACTTAATTCCAATTATAATGTATAATACGGCCCCACCCAAAAGATTCAAACCCCGTTCCCTAAATTTAGGCTTCTTTAATGCCAGAGGCATTAGTGGTCAACGCGATGACGTAGCTGTCTTCTTGCGTGAGCACCAACTTGACATATTACTCGTTCAAGAGTCCTTTCTCAAGCCCCACTGTCGTAATCCCAACATAGCCAATTATAGGCTGATTAGAAACGACAGAACGTACACCGCACTAGGCGGAACGCTAATCTATTACCGCAATTCTTTATATTGCATCCCCATTGACCCCCCAGAGCTAGCATGCCTGGAGGCTTCAATCTGTCGCCTAGGCATGACAGGGCACCAGCCCATCACCATAGTCTCGGCCTATAGGTCCTCAAACAAACCCGCAAGTCTGCTCGAGGACGACCTAAAATCCTTACTCGATCTTAGTAATTCTGTAATTATAGCAGGCGATCTAAACGCCAAACATTGCTCATGGAGCTGTGTCTCCAATAACACCGCTGGTGTTCAATTAGAAGCACTTAGCGACAGACTTTCCTTTGACGTCATCGCCCCGATGCGTCCCACTCACTTTCCCGACACAGTAGGGCAACGGCCCGACATCCTAGATATAGCCCTCTTAAAGCGCGTAAACCTCGGTATTCGCTCTATCGAGGTAATTCAAGAATTAGACTCAGATCACCGACCTGTGATCATTCAACTGGGTCCCCGAGGTGGTCCCTCGGATCCCGGTACTCCACCCTTAACTAAAATAATAACCGATTGGAGGAGACTAGAGGACCGCCTCAAATCTACCTCATCCCCCCAACTAGATTCAATCCCTGACTCCATCGAGACAGTCGCGGATACGGTGGCCGCGATCACCTCGCTCACCAACCATGTACAGTCCGTAGTGGGCGAATGCTCACGGCAGGTTCCGATGCTGGATGACCAGCGTCTGAAACTGCCGGACGATGTAAATGAGTTGAGGACCGAGAGGAACGCGGCCATCCGTGCCTATGACGCTTTTCCCAACGAAGCCAACCGTGCCCATATGCGCTCTTTGCAGAATACTGTAAAAAGACGTGTAGCTCAGGTACGGGAGGATCGCTGGGACAAGGAAGTCAGCGAAATCCAACCGTCTCATTTAGCCTTCTGGGCACTTCAACGCAAACTCAAATGCGAGACCACGGCAACTATGCCCCCCCTAAATCGACCCAATCAAAGGCCGGCCTTTGATGATGACGAAAAAGCCGAATGCTTAGCCGACAGCTTGGAGTCTCAGTGCACTCTCAGTACGCTTCCCGTAAGCCAAACCCACCTTGACAAGGTTAATTCAGAAGTAGAGCGTAGGTCAGCCCTCCCCCCCCCCCAATAGATGACCCTGATGACCCGCTCCCACCGATCACCCCTGACGAAGTTCTCTCTATAGTCAAGGATCTTAAGCCCAAAAAAGCCCCCGGCGCAGACGGCATCACCAATAAGGTGTTGAAACGTTTCCCTGCCACCCTAATCGCTCTAATGACCGTCATCTTCAATGCGGCATTTAAAAACAACATCTTTCCCCAGGCTTGGAAACAGGCTACGGTAATCGGTATTTCAAAACCGGGCAAACCAAAAGCCGAGCCGAGTAGTTACCGGCCGATTAGTCTCCTCAATGTCTTCGGTAAAATCTACGAGAAGCTTATTTATAAGCGACTCAAAGATTTCGCCGACTCAAATAAACTCCTTCCCGACGAGCAGTTTGGCTTTCGTACAAAGCACTGCTGCGTTAATCAACTGCACCGCATTGTAGAACACATCAGTGCAGGCTTCGTACGCGGTCAAATGACCGGTACTCTCTTTTTAACCGACTTCAAAAAAAGGAGGAGGTTATGTATTCCGCGGGTTTTTCGACGTAGCAAAGGCTTTCGATAAAGTGTGGCACAACGGCTTATTATATAAGCTGTACACTATGAATGTGCCACATCGTCTCGTGCTCATCATCCGAGACTACTTATCGAATCGTACCTTTTGCTATCGCATAGAAGGGGCTCTCTCCTCCCCCCATCCCATTCACGCCGGTGTGCCACAAGGCTCCGTGCTCTCCCCCCTACTGTTCACGCTGTACACCAGCGATATTCCAAAATGCGGTGCAGCCCGTATTGCCCTTTTCGCCGACGACACGGCAATCTATTACTCCGGCAGGAGCCATGTCGCTATTTCTCGTACCCTCCAATCCGCGGCCAACACCCTAGGTGACTGGTTCCGGAAATGGAGAATCGAAGTCAATCCCGAAAAAAGTGCAGCGGTCCTCTTCGATAAGAGACCCCTGTCACAGTATCGTAAAGAATTAAGCGTACCAGTCTCAATGTTCGGAAAACAGATCCCATGGCAACGAGAAGCCAAATACCTTGGCGTGATCCTTGACCGTAGACTGACTTTCAGACCGCATATCCGCAAGGTGAAAAACCGTGCCGCCTTCGTCCTCGGACGTCTCCACCCCCTACTCAATGCGCACAGTAAGTTGCCCACTCCTCTCAAAGTAAGGATATACACCACCTGTATCCGCCCCATACTCGCCTATGCTAGCGTTGTGTTCGCACACGTTAAGCCGGTGAGAATTCACATACTCCAAACCCTCCAAAACCGTTTCATGCGAAGGGCCGTAGGCGCCCCCTGGTACGTACGCAATGTCGACCTCCACCTAGACCTCAAACTGCCGACCATCAAGCAGTTTTTCAAGCGTGTCTCAAAACGCTATTTCGATTCCGCTCCCAAGCACCCCAACCCCTTGGTCGTGGCGGCCACCGTCTACCAGCCATCTGCTATTAGCAAAACCCGACGTCCCAGACACACACTCATTGAGCCCGATGACGCTATTACACTCCTCCAGGAGTCAGATAAAAGTACAAGCACACTCCGACGCCGTCGTCCAAAATATCGTCCCCGCCGGCGAGGACCGACGCGACACACACACAGAATCCGAGAGTCCGACTCTCGAGAAACAGAAACACATGCCGACGCAGCACCGGCTGCTGGGGGGATCAGTGGCGGGGTCCCCCTGCTGCACCCTGAGTCGAGGTCCGAGCTCCCCCCTGGGGACGCCCTCACGGTGTAAGCAACCGGAGATAATCTCGTCACGCGAGACCGGCCCTATGCTCTAGAGTAGTTCCTAGGAGCAGGCTATTGCGTAGCCACTGGTTAGGTTTTCTAGGTAGGTCTTAGCCTCGCCGGCGAGGCTTGCCGCTTCACGGCGTTTAGCACGTCACCCGATAGGGACCGAAAGTCCGCTACTTTCGAGGAAACCAATTCGATGCAGCAACGGCTGCTAGGGGGACATAGGAACTGCGGGGTCCCCCTGCAATGCCCCAGCGAGGTTCGAGCCCCCCCCTCGGGGGGCGCCCGCTTGCGCGCGGTATTGATGCCGCGCGCATCTAGTTTGTAAGTATGTAGGGAAAAAACCTTCGGCGAATGGAGTCCCACATGGGACTCTCCGCCAACTAAGTCCGGTTAAGCAGAAATGGGACTTCGGTCCCACCTGCGAGAGCCCATTCGAAAAAAAAAAAAAAAAAAAATTCTTATGCTGAGAAGAGGCCCGTGTCCAGCAGTGGGACTGTAATGGGCTGAAAATGTTATGTTATTCTAGAATACTAATAATATCCAGTTCATTAACTCTTCTCATTTTGAGAAGAGGGCCATACCCAGTAGTGGGGCAGTAATGGGTTGACTATGTTATGTTATTCTATATTTTCTAGTTTCTTAACTCTTCTCGTTCCGAGAAGAGGTCCGTGCCCAACAGTGGGGCAGTAGGTAATGAGCTGATTATGTTATGATAATCTATTACACTAACAATATCCAGTTCCTTAACTCTTCTCATTCCAAGAAGAGGGCCATGCCCAGCAGCGGGGCAGTAGGTAATGAGCTGAATATGTTATGATAATATATTACACTAACAATATCCAGTTCCTTAACTCTTCTCATTTCAAGAAGAGGGCCATGCCCAGCAGCGGGACAGTGATGGGCTATGTTATGTTATTCTATATTTTCTATAATACTAATAGAATCCAGTTGTATTTTAAGGAACCTGCAACCTGCATCCAACCAACAATCATGACCTCTACTTTGTATGCAACTTAATACAATAGAGGGGTCAAGCTGTATCGCTGGATCTACTCAACCGATGCAGATAAAACATACCCTATATTTTAAGTTAGACTAATACCAATACAAATGCTAAGTTTCATTACGATCCGTTCAGCCGTTTTCACGTGATGAGGTAACAAACAGACAGACAGACAGACATAAATTTTTTAAACGATTGATTCGTGTTCTATAGCTTATTTCTAGTCCCGTAGCCGGTTTTCGCGAAAAAAAACTCAATGTACAGACTTTTCGACCTTTACAGTTTTATTATAGTATAGAAGATAGTATGGTGGTTTCCCACTTGCCTTCCACACCGTAGCGCGGAAGCTGGAGGTTTCCCACCTCGGGTCATGAGCCTTACCAGAATTAATTTCTTCAGCCTCACGCCAGTACTGGTGTCAATGCTGTCCGACACTAGAAGGCCAATTCTCAAGATTTTAATCATTGAGATTAGTTTAGAACTACATTTTGAAAGTTTTTAATTACGAGAATTGGCCTTCAGGGGAATGTTTGTTTGATGGCGGCATTAACTCCCCATTTCACGAAAATTAAGAGTATCCACGAGTGACGATATTTAATTGATCGTCCGGCGCACCCTGGGCAGTCTGCCCCGTTACCAACCTGCTGACTGGTTAATCTTTTTCCCACGGCGTGAGCTATTATCATTATGTACCTCATGTCGACACGATAGAAAAAGAAGAACAGGACCGGTATAGGATGTCGTAGCTTTTTATAGAAAAGTCCGTCCTACTGGACTCCACTACATGCTGATAATCCTGTTTTTGTGTAGTCGGGGACTGCTTATTCAGTACATTTGCAGGTAACCACCATATCTGGTGGCCTTTTACCATCCGCCACCTGTGAGCCCGTTAGTAGCCTACAGCTTAGCCCCAATGAGATGTGGTGTTGGAGAAAGATGGAAATAATTAGTTGGACGGAAAAGAAAACGAACGAGGAGGTTTTAAAAGTTACTGAAAACTGTAGAGGGAAAATGTTGCGACATCTGATAAGACACGATCATTTAATAAAGACTATTATAATAGATGAGAAGAGGAAGATTGAGAAGAATTTACATGCAACAGTAAAGGAAAAAATTGATGTCATGTGCGTGTCCTATCAAAAAGTCAAAAGAGAGGCGGAACGCAGAGAAAGATGGAAAATACTCCACCAACAAGAGCCTACCTTGACGATCACTTTAACTTAACTATTCCAACAAAACTCAGAACTCAAAAATTATCCCAATAAATTAATCCGAACGTAATTTAATACAACTGCACAATTGAAATTGTGTACTAAACCTCTTGTATTACGATTCCCCGACTTTGATAAGTAACAAAAAATGTTTGGAAATATATCGATGTTGAATGAAGTTCATGTGACACTGCTTACAATCGTTTCTTGCAATGTTGATAGGATAAAGTCCAAGTTGAACATCGTTCCTTAAATATGATTCATTTTTATTCTTGTTTACGCACTGTTGTTGATGACGAATGTCTCACTAATGAGTTGTTAATTATTATCAAACTGAATTGAAGGAAAACTGCTAAATATAGTTTTGTGAGGTCATTTCACTGCATATTCGTTATCTGCCATTTTCCAGAATTAATATAAGATTGCCTGACGATACTAACTTTCATTGCATATTTATCTGTTGATATTATTTTATAATAGAAACATTGTGGTTGCAAAATATTGACGACGTGGTGTTACCGAATTCGTGGTTTTAAATAATTACACAATTTATTATAGGTAGGTACGATACGTTCTTTGTTATGATCAGGGTGAGGAGGAAACAAATGTACAAATTAACATCACATGAGGAAAATCAGAACTCCGTAATTAAATTAATATTCAGAGGGAAATCAAGGCAATAACAAAACAAGCAAAAACCTTAAGGAAACCATTAATAATTGTTTTGAATAAAATTACTATAACATTTCTGCAGTCTACCGCAACCACTTACGATTCAGAGCAAAACCAATACTGTATAACTAGAGCCAATCTCGGTTCTCGATGTAGTGTTTATTGTAGAGGCTTTCTTGAAGTATGAATGAGACAAACTGCATCTACGTTAAATCTCGTTTCCCAGTGGGGAGATGACAATTTGGTCAATTTTAACGCCTCTAAAACTCAGGCGTGTCTTTTCACCGCTAAACGGAGTCCATTCCACCAAAGGTCTACTCCCGTTCGACGATATTCGATAAATCGTACGATTCATCGCACAATTTGCTACTCCGGTCAACCATCGTGCTCTTATCGCATGCGATGATCGTGTTTTGACGTTTGTTTTTCTCATCTCCGGTAAATTGTATACGACTATGAACCGTAGTCTATCTTAATTGTGCCTTTTTTATGAGCCTATCTTTATTATGTAAGTATCAGTCGGAACGAAAGTTCGTACTTCGTTTGTCGTTCGTAAAATGCGAGTAGACCTACTGGCTCCTACTTTCCAAAGTACACCCATTAGCATCGCTGACCACCTAGAACTTCTTGGCATGGAGTTGACAACTAACCTCAACTTCGGCACCACAATCGAGGCAAAGGCTCAAACTGCGGCCAAAAAGTTGGGCATTCTTAACAAGGTGAAGCGATACTTCACTCCTGGACAGCTTTTCACTTTATATAAAGCTCAAGTCCGATCGTGTATGGAGTATTGCAGTCACTTATGGGATGGCTCCGCCAAATACCAGCTTGCGGCTCTTGACTCGATTCAACGCAGAGCTGAGAGGCTAATTGGTGATGAACTGCTAGCAAAATCTAAGCTACAAAGCTTACCCCATAGACGCACAGTTGCTTGTTTGTCGGTGTTCTACAGGCTGTACTTTGGAGAGTGTGCGCACGAGCTCCATGAGCTTATTCCGCCATCTCCTTTCTTTCATCGGACTACACGACGCACTGCAGGATATCATCCACATTTGGTAGAAATCCCTCCTATCAGGACCAAGCGCTTTGAGAACTCTTTCATAATGCGCACAGCCAAGTTGTGGAATTCACTGCCGGCATCTGTATTTTCAGGCACTTATAACCCTAACGCCTTTAAAGCTGGAGTGAATCGGCACCTAATAGGTTTGCTCGCTCCATCGTCGACCACATACTGACAAAGCTGTCTAGATTGCGGTCAAGACCAGATCTATTTATCATAAAAAAAAAAAAAAAAAAAAACGGTTTTCTTCTCACACTATGACTTGGCAGCCAATTACACAGTACTACTTTTGGTATAGTAGTTTATAACACAGGTTTAATTGTCCTACAATTCTAAATCAGCAGGTAGAAGACAACAAACAGCAAAACATGAAGGAATACATTTTGCTTCCATTTTGTTAAAGGTAAAACAAAAACTGCATAGCTAGTTTTATTTCTACTCCAAGCAACAAGAGCCATTCTCAGTCCACAGCTGAAGTGTTTATTGGAGGCAATCATAACGGACGGCAGCGCATTAGCAATCTCATGGGCCGTGTAATGGACCTAGCTTACAAAACAGAGAACCCCTTTGTGAAACAAGAGGGACCATAATACGTCTTCCCACGGATTTATATCGAGGTCAGACTAAAGCTGCAACACACGATCGATTTAAAGTGTTTAGTCGAGGGTGACGTCATCAAATAACTATAAAAAGTTCTCTAGGGGCCAAAGAAATGATATTGTGTATGTATATGCCACTACATATAGGTTAGTGTCAGAGCAACAATACGATACATGTACATTCACTCTTTTCATTTCATTCTCTTTCATTGTTTGCTGATTTGTCACCGAGAATCGCCGATTGTTTACAATTTTACCGTTACTCACATGCTACATCTACCTTTCTATACATTAGGTATCAGACTGATACTTCATTACCTACTGATATTGAAGGATGTTCTAGTGTATTACAGTACGTAATAATCCTTATCCACCCACGGGCTGATATAAAGCTTACTATGAGTTGTTATGATAAAATGATAATTAAAAAATACAGTCCACATATCTAATTACATTCAGATGACGCATTTACAAATCGAATCTCTCAAAGTGTAACCTTTTTTCTTGAAAATAAATAAACTTATAAAGTAGTTATACTAAACACATGCAGAATCGTCAGGAAATTTTTATCCGCAGATACAACTAACCCAGCTCTCGTGCTTGCCTAAGGCCCGCACGAAAGTGTAGAATTGAACCCAATTTGGGGAAACAAAAGTTTTTAAAGAGAATTAATAATAGAATTACAAATAATAATAGTACAATTATACATTATTACAATTATTAATAGTTAAATTTCACTTACTCATATAGAAAAGGTCATGAAAGTACTTGATGGAGGGGCGACGACCTTTTTTGAAGAAGAAATGGAAGCTAAAATCATGGCTCATAATATACACTTGAGATACATCCCGAATAATACAAAACAGTCTGAATAATAAATGAATAAAATAAAAGTAACAAACAACATTGATTTGACCTTTTCAAACTTCAGGTCAGCGAGATAAAGATTTGCTTAAAGCTTCCGAAACAATTTAGGGTCTAGATTAAAGATTAATGTAGACAGACATTGTTTTTTTGTAAGAGTCACAGAAAATAATTTCTAGAACCAGAGCAATCGATACATGACATTCAAGAGATCTCAGTTTTGTAGAATTATAAATTTCTACGAGAGTTATAATTCTCTGTAAATCTCATTTGATTTTCCATGTTAACATGCACAAAGATTCCTAGTTTTTTTTTGTAGAATTACTAATCTCTCTAAACGAGACATGGAATTATAATAATGTCCGGAACTGTGGCATACGAGAGGTAAATTATTATAAACGTTCAGAATTTTCACCAGCATCAGCATGCTCATTTTCCTTTTAACCTTTATAATATTTTTTTAATTTTATGACATAATTCAGTGATTTCAGTCTTATCAAACAGTGTCGTTATGTCTTCTAATCTATGCAAATATTAGACGTATAATTTCCTGTTATTTGCGAATATACATTTCGGTGTTACGTCGTGTTTTATATTCTGCAAGTTGACTCACACAAACTCTATTAAGTCTGTCTCAGTAACATTTTATTTCGTCTGCGATTACTCAGTCTCCGGGGAAATGGCATCAAACAGATTTACTTAATATAAATTATGACGTCATATCTCTTATCCCGTTATTTTTCCGGACATATTCCTATGTTAGAAATTATAATAAACGATGCGGTAAGTACCCTTGTTGGATGTCATGGGAAGAACTGTACATTGACCCTGCAAAATGGGGACGCCCCAGAAACCCTCATATAGGTTATTACACACATGATAATTATTTGAAACACACCCCTGAATATAACGAAGCAGATGCCACCAGTTTAGGTCAGTCATAATGAACACCACTTTGTATTTATTTGAATTTAATTAACCTTTAATGATGTAATTATCTACTAGATAATTAAAGTAGATTGATTATCATCTAATGCTGAAAGCACTTTAAGTTTCTTATTATTTGGAAAGCACAATTCTCGAAACGTCAACAAGTGAGATATTTTTAGAAACAAGGAACTTACGTCAGATGATAGTCTATTTCGATGACATTCGTTACGGCGAGCATTGAACGAGTATTATAGGTCTATGGGGTGTATAAAAGGAATGACACAATGGACGGAAATGATCAATCAGGGGCCCTCACCCACGAGATCCCTCTCGTAACACTAGCGTAATAGTCGCCCACAGTCCAATGCAACTGTCCCCTTTAGTGTGTCTAAAGTATGATGAATCTCACATGGGTCAAGGGACTCAGACGCTATGTACATAAGCTTAGTCATGTCTGCTGGTTGTAGATTAGGAAAAAATGCGTAAGAAGGTCAAACGAATAAAAGTTAGGCATTACTAATTTTGTTAACTATACCACCGTTATGGAGTTATGGATTTCTTTTGATAAAAATCGTAGAATATACTTTTTACTTTAGTAGCAATAATTTTAATGACATCAGCTAGTCTTCCGAATTTCTGCCATCAACACTTTTTTTATTAATCAGCACTTTTTTGTTAAATTCAATGACAAGCTAAAATCATTCGGGTGTTTTATCCGGAATATATCCCAGAGTTTAGTTGCAAGAAATTGGCAGAAGATTTTCCTCGCTGGTTAGTCATGTCACGGTTGTTTTGGTAACCGACAAACAAAACATTGTCGGGGGAAATCCTTGTAAAACTTCTTTCAGCAGCGAGTAAGCTGATAATGATCCCATTTAGGATGAATACTAATGAACTGCAACTGGTTTAGTTTCTCGCTGGTTTCAATTGGAGTATGTTCGGATAATTCGGCGGTCGGCCTCGTTCGCTCGGTTTCGGAAGTGGCAATTCATAGGTTAAACTCGCCTTGCACGTTACAAGGTCGATAATATCGTAAAAATTAAGCGGACCACTTCTGTGTAGGTTTCATTTGGATTATTAACGAAATATTACTTGCTTTATTACGGAACATGTTATAAGTAAATCGATCTTCCTACTCTGAAGCTTGATATAGAAACGTCAACCGCAAAATGTTATACATGATCAAAGTCTAGCTATATGGTTTCTTACATGATCGGTTTAAGCAGTATGGATCGTAAATTAGTGACTAATTGTTGGCTCAGTAACTATACGTTATACCTACAATGAACTTCTATACAAATGTTTGAAGTAGATCAATAGAAACTCATATTGTGGTAATTGCTAATATTATCAGCGTTACGGGAAGTGAACGGAATGAATAAACAAAAATTTATCCGCTGCTGTTTTAATTTCAATAAATATTACAGAATACACCATTGTTGTGATTAGGTAATGGACTATCAGGCTTGTATCCACGATCAGTAGCACGTAACTGTGTATTTCTGTATAACAGTGATTATTTACATCGACCGGGTAAAAGGCAGGCTTTTTGTAGTCAATAAAATAACAATGAGGCCACTAAGGAACGAGTAGCTAGTAAAGTAATACATTACCACGTGATGTGGGTGTCTGCAAAATGTCGTGGAACATCGTCCTAATGGATTTATTCTATTCTAATGATATACCTACTACATTATCAACGAGTTTTATTCGAATCTAAATTAGGAATGTCTTAACTCTAAATACCTTGTTGATATGAAATTAGAATACTGATTTAATAAATCTGATAGGTGCCTTCAATGTTGTATTTGGTAGCCATTAATTTTAGTTGGATACTTCTGGGCGTGAATCTTAATCATCTTGTTGCATAACAACAACAACCCAACCCAAAGATTGTATGATTGAAGTTTATGGAACTGGTAAATGCTGAATGTGGGTGCCCACTGGAGACTGTTATGCTGAAAATAGCAGCGTGCTTCGCAGGAGCATTGGTGAGTGTAGAATTACGTCATCAGTAGACTTGTGACGGACTACCACTTCATGTTGGAGTTTCCAACTTGGTAATATTGACACGGGAAATATCCTGCATTAAATTGTGCATAAGATTTCGACGCTTACTAGGTAAACGAAGAAGAAGGATCTGAGCGAACAGGCCACAATGACCACATCACACGATGATTGCCGGATTTTTATACTCCTTGACTCACACATTTTATTTTCGTGTAATTGGCATCATATCTTTCGATGGATGTAACCAACTAATAAATAGTTTTGACTACGATATGTATCTGGTTGATAAACGATGAATTTTACGTCAGTGATAGATTTATTATTGGCATTTCGATTGCCACTATGTAATATTTTAAAATGAGAATGTGACGTTTTTACGATCTTACTATTATTTGCTTTTACCAACGATTTGAACAAAGATACACGTCACTTGAAAAAACAAACATTATCATTCAATGTTGCGAGACTGCATCAGGTGTATTTGATTCAGGATTTCTTTCTTAGCTGTCATTAAGAATTTTAATAAAATATAGTAAAAAAGGATTTTTTTGCAACCATTTTTTGGAACAAGAATAGAATAGAATAATAATTTATTTGCAAAGAATGTAGGTACATGACATAAAGGTGTTATCGGGCAATACTGACATTCGGAGGTTAGACCAGTTGTCAGACTTTCAGGCTTCTGACTACCCGTAACGACTGCCATAGATATTCGTATGACAACCGGGACCGATAGCTTAACGTGCTCTCCGAGGCACGGAGGGGTCTCGATGTGTAACGAAACGGTCACCCATCTACAGACTGACCGCGGCAAGTGCAGCTTAACCTTGCAGATCGTACAATCCGCGCAGTCGTTGCTTCACTACGAGAGTTGAGTTTAATTAATTAATCAGTTAAATTCAAAATCCATAACACTAATGAAACAATAATAAAATCTATTACATTAAACTGAATAAAATATAAAAATATGTAGGTATGTCACGAGTTAGGTAGGTACTTAAATAGTAAAACTAGAATTTATCATTTTCAAATCATTAATTAAATAGTAACATTTCTGCAATAAACTAATAATAATCAAAACAATTTCAAATTAAATTTAAAATATTAATGTCATGTGTTATCTGCATTGTAAAAAAAACTAAAACTAAACTTGGACTACATCTGCGCACGACGCACGAGTGGCGTTTGCTATTACAAAATAAAATTCTACACTAGTAGTAAATCAAGTAAATGTCAGAAATATTTTTGCACGAGAATCACTGTTGTTGTTGCTGTTTGTTGCTGTCAACTATAATTTTATGAAAAATATACACTAGAAACCAGATTTTTATCAAAATAGATCTAAACTAGCAGCTACTACGGGTGATCAGAACGAATACACATAGTTTGAAAGAATATTCAGATCATACTAGCAATCACAAATTTTGAAGATATTTCTGTCAACACATTGGGCAGTTTTTGTTGTGTAGTAGAATCCAGTTGTGTCACCCTCACTTAATTGTTGTTTCGTCACGGCAACTGGCTTTTACATTCTATTGTGTTCAGAGGAAGCAGTATAATTGCCCTTGCAATGGAAGGAAGCAAACGTTTTTGAGTGTTTAGGAAACCACATTGTGTTGAGAGGAAAGCGATGAATGCCCGGAGCGTTGTACTTTATAGGGTTTAATATTTTTGTGGGATTAGAAAAATAATTATTATGTGCAGCTGCCTCCACCATATATAGACTACGTTATAGAAGTGATGTCACACTGCTATGGTAAATTAAACTTACTAGATGTGGCTAAATGTCAGTAGTCGTCCAAATTTTATAAACGGAGTGATTACCGTCCAACTTACTCGTGTGGAGATTACAGAAAGATCAGAATTACGTTATTTTTCAATTATTGCTAATATCCTAGTCTCTCCTTTTGTGGCAAAAACTCTATTGGTGTTTATAGGTCACTGTGTCACTAACACAAAACCTTACCTCTGCCATTACAAACAAATCATCAATTTTACACGTTTTAGTGAACCAATGATAACTTACGCATCCATCACCCAAGAATTAGACATGATCAAATAGCCATGAAGTATTTCCAACAGCTTTATAAATACCGCAAGTAAATTTACCCAACACATGCAGTCTGGTCCACTGGGCTTTGCCGAGTGGTCTGGAGAACCTTTACATGAGGATTAACACGTAAAGTCATTAAAACTAAGCTATCTAATTCCACGAAACGAGCAGCGGCTGTATAAGTATTGCCTTTAAGATATGTTAAATGCTGTGTGATATAAACTAACTTTATGTGAGAGCCGGGCTTGGAATAATGTCAACAGAAATTAAAATGGGAAGAAGCTTGCACAAGGGAAAGATTCAATTTCTAAAAAAAAATACAGTACCTACCTACTTACTAAATTGCCAATGTAAGTATCACCAAGTAGATAAGTACGATTTATTTAGTAAGTGTAGTAGTGCCTCTACAAACAAATCGATTGTTGACGCTCGAAGTATCCCAGAAAATTCAAATGTCTTGAGCGCCCACACATGTCATCAAACGAATTCAATCGGGTGAAAAAAAGAAAAAAAATTGTGCATCTGTTTCTCATAAATACACATAATATAAACCTTGCACAAATCGCGATTCAATTGATGAGATTGGGCTTTATTCTCAGAAAGCATGAAGTGCTTATTAGATCTTGTTCGTAGAGTATGAATCAGTAATCTGTCAGTGCCCATGGCTTCTGTACAATAACCTCTGTGAAACACTTAAATATGAATATAATGTAAATGTTGAATACAGAACATTTTGATTTGTAACCATCTTATATTTCTTGCAGAATTGCTGGACATTTGTTAATGCTGCTATGCTAGTCTTTCCGCTAATTTCAAAACGATAACAAGCATAATGAATGATAAATAAGTTATTGTAATAGTGAATTCCTCAAAATACTCGTACTCATGCTAATTATGTGAATTCTTCTTCTTCTTCGGTTACCTTACCTGCCAGTTTTAAACGAAACTTTGTTCAAAGTTGGACATTTGGCAAACCTGCCAATACCACCACCTGTTTACCATGCATGCATCGTACACGTTTACGTTTTGCGCACGCACTTGTGGAACTTTGTTGTTTGTTTTGATTGTAGAACAAGCCTTGTTTTAAAATCTAAAGTCTATGTTGGTAAGCCATGAAGTTCGAAATATACCTCAGTCGTTGGGCGGCCAATTGAGTAGCCAGCATATTAGGTCAAAAGGAAGGACGTAGCTTGATGATAGATGCGGCTGAAATAGTCTGATCCGGTGATGAATGGCCGGAAATTGCATCGGTTACTTCGTCTGGCACTAAGGAGAATATTATCTTTTACGCTTAACGCTGTCTTTAGTGTTAAAACCAAGGATAAAAGCATATTGCACTTGAGTGAGGAGCATTCTGTTTGTCTTCAGCCAGTGTCTATATTATTATTTTGTTTACTACGAACACGAAAACAAGATCACCACTTTAAATTTTAAATGAGTTTAGTATTCTAATAAAATACCAGTTCCAATAAAAAAACAAGAATTTTATAACAACCTTTTGTGGAATAGATTTGAATCATTATGGTATGAAATGTCCCGTTAAACCTAAAAGGGGACTAAATAATGAGAGAGAATTTATATTGGTTATGATTACTGACGGAAAAGTCTCTCTTATTGAATGCTATTGTAAGGGTAACATAGATAAGATTAATGTGTTGTGTTTGTCAAGGACCAACCCTTCGACAAACAACATACGGGTCGATTGGATCACCAATTCAATTTATGTATTGAAATTTAGATCACAATAGGATCGCTACGCCTACGGTCTTTTCTGACCTTGTTAATTCAAGGTCTATTTACTCTGTTGAATATTTGATTCGTTTTTTTCCCTTAATACAGCTTTTTTTGACTGGTCTCTGAGGGAACAGTTTATCTGGACTTTATTCAGAAGGTTTGTGGTCTTTAAGTTACCTTTCTTCATTATCTTATGTAGTAGATTCCATAAAGCTGAACCTTCTTCGAACGATCTGATCATGTGTTTTTTTATAACGTTAACAAACACGCAGACTAACAAAAATAGCGGAGAAACCGATGTAACTCAGGATCTTTTATTGCTTTTAGGTATTTTACAATTGTTGAATAAATTCATAATTTGATGATACAAGATGATAACAGCCATAACTCTTGTTGTAATCATGTTTTGACGTCAATGGAATTTGGGTTGCACATTTGTAATATTCACTTACGTACTAACTTTCTTTCTACACAAAACAATGTTTTCGGAGCCCTCGAGAATCGTAATAGAGAAAGTCTCATTAAAATACGCCCAGCACTTTTAATTGATATGCGTGTCAACATAAACTTGGTGTTGTCAACGGAGTCTTGCTTACATAAAGGATGAGATGAAACAACATTTCGTACATTTGTTTTGTTTTTAAAGTATTTACTCGGGGACAGAATCATCATCACTAGTACGTTTAGTTCAGAAGCACCGGTCGAGGCCACGCTTTGAATTACAGCAAGTTTAAAGATCGCTGTTCTACTTAAATAATTATTAACATCCACAATTTTTTTTTCTCTTACGAATAAAATCCTGTATTTTTTCTAATCATGAACGTGTTCGGTTGCATCGCATGCGTTAATGCGTTTTGGTACAACAATAGCATTCCTTTCTGGGTGTAAACATCAAACGCTTGATTTATTTTAAACAGTATTGTGGTTATCCACCCAAATGTGGAAATGAATGTAACCGACCGCGACAGTCTACTATTAACTATTGCTACTGTTTATAGTAAGTTTAAAGTACAATTTCTTATCAACGTCATACGTATCTCCAAGTAAAATAAATTATTTCTGTGACGTATGTTAATAATTTTGTTATAGTCAAGAGAACTCTTTGGTTGTTATGTCATATTGCCAACATAATTTTGTAAACGGTGGAAATCTCAATGTGACTACACATTTATGTATTTTTTCCATCTGTCGTTGTCCACTTATCTCTGTATGAAATCGAAACGAGTGGCAGATGGTTTGCGAACTCCCGGCAGCCAATCCGGGATCTTTGAATTCGACAGATGTACCTTTGAATTCGACGGATATGCACTAGCACGACTCGCAGATGCAACTCTGTAAACATTTGCGATACCGAGATGACGTGACGGCTGGAACCTTGCCCTCTGTATCCCGAAAACTGTTAATTTGACTCAATTTTTGCTTAGCAACATTCATATGAATGTTGCTTTTTTTTATAGTATCGGATGGCAAAACGAGCTAAAGGCCCACCTGATGTGAAGCGGTTACCTTTTGCCCATAACAACTGCAATACCACCTAGGCTGTTGCCTAAATGGTACCGCAAGTCAGTTCGCCAAACTGAGACATGAAGATGGAAAGTCTCATGTGTTTGTAATTTCACCGTCACCTACGGGTAAGGGTACGCCCTTCAGACCGAAACACAGCAATGCAAGCATCACTATTTGGCGGAGAAGTAGGTACGGTGTAGTACTTCCCCGGACGAGCTCTGTCACAAATGAGCTCTACTACTACTAAAATGAATGTTGCTGTTAATTTCCTTTAATTATGTACTGTATTTGTTGACGTCACTTATACCGTCCTCAACATTTCAGTAACATGCGAATCGACCTTCACAATAGACTAAAACTAATTATAAATTTCGATATTACTTCAAGCGACTACCTACTGCGCAAACAAACTTAATTACCTTAATTACTTCTCACGTATTCGTATAGTTCAGGTTCAGTTGTTTCATTTAGAATTGTGTTAGTCGTCTGTAAAAATGAGACGATTCTTTACGGAATACCAACACCAATAGACTGAGAGCACTGGAGTCTAATGAAAGAAAACAGAACTTCGAAGAGGTCAAATTCTTGGGAAATGTATTCAAACACTCGTAAAATTTGTCTTTGATTTGATTATCATTATAATGGAACGAGATAGGTAATTAGTTTCGGGTAAACGTGTTGTTTCTAGAATAGAATACATTCTTGATTCTGCAAAATGTTAGAGGTCAATGCAAACAGACCTAGCTTACATGATGTTGCTAATAAGCAACAAATAAATAATAAAAAAAATGAAAAATAAAATGTTTATTTTCATAAATTTTCTTTACAGAAAAATGGTAATGTTGGTACCTGGTTGGTTGGTAATAAAAATAAAAATAATTTCAAATAATAATTTGAAACAGTTTCTATTGAACTATGTGTCGTTAAATTAAAACTATCTAGCTAGATCGCAAATCTTACACGGAGTTACGGATAAATAATTGATTTAATTATCATGAGAAACTTTTAAGAACGTAGAGATTATACCGGTCTCCCCCCAGGACCGGCCATTATAACGGTCTACGCGGGAGACTGTTGACTTGTGGAGATGAATGATGACAAAGAACTTATTACGAATTCTCCATTCTATCTACCATTTTTGCTTTTGAGTGTCAATATTTTTGAAGAATATTTATTCTGCGGATACATCCTGTTTATCCATTTAAATTTTTGATGATTTAAAATTTCTTTACATCAACCGATTTGATTTATCATTTCCTGGGACAGTAATGGGCCGATGATGATGATACAAGTCCTCCAACGTTTCATGTACGCTAGATGTACGCAGTATTTATTTAATAAAATCGCGTAAAACCGGTGTCAAGGAACCCTTACAAGTGATTCTGGTGTGGTCTACGTCGGTTGCTTGGAGCCGTCTATTGGATTACTAGAGTACCCTCATACAGAGTTAATTGAGTGACGCGTGGTATCGAACATTTTAGGGTTTGCTGCTAATTTATTTATTGATTTTGTATTGACTACACGTGGTTTTGAGGCGTGACCAAATGTCTGTCCCGTTCGTGTTTATAAGACGTAGAGATACACAAACAGATTGACTTTACCTTGTTGTTTTCAAAGTCATGAAGGTTCACAAATTATTTAAACGAGATTCGACGCCTGTCAAGCGCGGCGATTATGGCAAAAGATTTGTAGCGGTTTGCGGTGTAGGCCTGTTTCAAATAGCATTGTTGTGTGTATTATCAGCTTCAAACCTCAGACCGAAACAATAATATGGTTTGTGCTTCAAACATAAAGCATTCTCTATTAATTACCCATATAACTCATAATTTATGTTGTGCTATGACTGGAACAAAACTTGTTTATTGAGTAATTTGTGTGTGCTCAGTAAACAAATTACAGTTCGGAACTTTCAAATCAAAATTATTTACCCAGAATTATATCTTACTATAGCCTCAAGCCTGTGCCCGCGGCTTCACCCGCGTGGATGTCGTTTATCGCGCATCCCTCGGGAACTGTTCCATCTTCCCGGGATAAAAAGTAGCCTATATGTTAATCCGGGTTGTGTTCTATCTGTATGACAAATTTAATTAAAATCCATACAGTAGTTTTAGCGTGAAAGAGTAACTGTGGGTTTGCACCAAAAAACATTTAACATGTAATCGAAACTTGTCATATGAAACTAATGTCACAACTTGTTTTGTTGATTATTACGTTCGCACTGCAGAAAACTGGGTAAATTCTTTGACAGATTTCATGATTTGTTGTTGGCTGTGTTTGCACTGACTAAAAACTTATACATTGACATGTTTGTCTATAGATTTTTCACGGCGGACGTTGGCAATGATGCTTAATCATGTGTCAAAACTTGTATAAATCTCGTTTTTTGTGTTATCCAATGAGGTCGGTAAACATGTATGGCCGAAAGCAGATACTTTGAAGTGTATCGAAATTAATTGTGAAACATGTCAATAGACTATGAAATGTCAAACAAGTTTCGTTTTAACAAGAAGCGATTCGGTACATTGACAGAAAACTGACTTTTCAACATGTTTTTATGTGAATGTTTCGTCAGTGCAAACGCACAGTTACAAACATCCATCCATCCATACTTACAAACTTTCGCTTTTATAATATTAGTAGGATACGTAAAACTTAATGAAATAGGAAGACTTCGATGATCGAATTTTGTAATAATAGATTAATATTAATGCAGATATAATGTAATACTCTTATCTCTTCACTTATTAGATATTGTAGATAAAAAAATCGCAACACAGCGTTCACAATATCTTGCATAACGTCAATATTACGGTCCAGGTGTCATTGAGAATACATTTGGTTGCTCAATCTTCTTTTAATATTAGTTTACGACTTTTCGTTTGTATATGGAATGGTTACAACGTTATGTAATTGGAGCGTGCATCTAATTAAGCTGAGGAAGTATGGAAAGGATCTAGCTAGAATATTAAATGCACGGAATTTTCCAATGATCCCCTTTATATTGGCGAGCTAGATTGGAAACAGTTTCTCTGCGATCTATTTTCCAATCTAACCGGGCTTCAAATCTATTATTTTCTACTATTTTAAATTTTATTCCATTCCTCGACTGGCTTCGTATTTGACTGTATAACCATTAATAAAATTGATCGAGCGAATTCCACACTGAGGTTGTAATTAGGTCAACCCTGGAAAAGGACATACAATATGCACCGTCACATGTACTAGTGTCGTATTCATAAATTAGCACGTATTAAGTTGAATTGTTAGTATTATTAATATTACATTAATTTGACCTTATTATTTATGTCGTAACTGTAGTTGATTAATTTGTTTTTACGAGACGAGTGTTTGCTGGTCTGTGATCATCATTACAGTGGCTAAGAGACCATGCATATCCAATTTGTGTGACGTGTGTAGCTGGTGGTATCCTCTGGGGGGCTTAAGCGACCAGGGGAATAAATCAGGGGGACAAACAGTAGTAATTGTTTGCTAATCTAATACCACTGTATTGCGGTCTGGTCACTAACCCAGCCTGTCAAGCATGATATTTATGGCAATGTTTTATTCGTATTTTGTTTACGTCCAGTCAACTTGCCTACTGTTTACCAGCGTTGTCCTAGGCAAAAAAAAACTGATTTGTTAGGGAATTGGTTGTAACTGTTGAAAGACAGTGCACACTGTGAAAAAACAATAATTTCTTCCTTGTAAAAATATCATAAGTTTCTTAGAGCATTTCTTAGACTGGTTGTTTGATCACCGGCTGTTCATAAAATTTTGGGCTGCTATGATGTTTCAAATCTTGATTCTATTTTTTTCATGAAATGGCACACTTTCTTTAAAGTAGCCAGAGTTGTATGGTAACTATGTACAAGAGAAGAGTGTTATGTGAAATAACACAGGTTTTACCACTACCTAACCAACTAGTTTTGTACTAACGAAAGGTACTTGTTGTTAATGTAATATTTCAACTTAGAGTAATTACATTTTCGTAATAGATTATTGTAATAATGTAATATGAAGTTATGTTAATACAACGTGAATTTTACTGGTATTATAAAATGATGTTATATTAGAAGCACAGAATAATGGTTTTATTAATTCTACGTCATTTAATAGTGCCATAAAGGTATGAAATGGTGTCGGTCCATTCATTTCTAAGATTTAGTTGAAAGCCGAAAACAAGGCGAGTCCATAGATAGTAGTATTTGAGTACATCAAAGGCATGTTAAAACAAACGTCAAATGTTTATTTTCTACATAAATACGTTTTCTATTTAAGAACAGTTGACTTGTCTGAGAAAATAACTGTACGTGGAAATATGGTTGTATTTGAAATTATCTACAATAAAGACATGCTTAGAGAACGTTTCTAGTTTTACAAAACATTGAATATTCCTTTAAGATAATTCTTTGAATGTATTGAATCAACTTTGACACGGAATATTTTGACATGGAGCTCTTTTGAGGTGAGTCTTTGTGTTTCTAGCAATATGTGGAAGACTTTAAATACAAGGTCGGTGGAAGCGTTCACTTTCGCTACCACGATTTACAAAGAGCGCACATCACGATTTTGATGTTCCGTCGTCACTTGGCAATCATTGCTAATAAAAGCAATTATACTCTAACGACTCAAACAACCGTTTCCACGATTTTTATTGTGGTGTCTTTTATTTTTACACGAATTGTGGCATTTCTACAAAACTTTCTCCATCTTCCTAACTTAATGATGATTTGAAGTGTTTATTAGAGATTGCCGTATTAAGAATATAAGTCAAAAATTATACCTTCCTAGCGTTTCTACATCGATTTTTAATCGAAACAGGTGCTTGGAACGTTAGATTAAATACAATGATCGATTGTATACGAAATCAGTTTGCAGAAGCTGACACGACTGGCTTTCACCAATATTCATACAATATCACCACAGTATAGTGCCGAGTCGAATCAATCCGCTATTGTTTGATTATTGACGTCAATACGCGTCGTGAAATGTGCCAGTACACAGCACGGAGGCCTTCAACTCCTTCAAGTTTCTTGCTCGCCAGTACCCGATTACATTCACCTGTTGGCTGTTACTTACGCAAAGATCGCGTGTCTTAAAGAAAATAACTACGAGATCATCGAAGTAATAGACTATTAAAAGCTTTTTCCTAAAGTACCGCAGTTACCCAGTAGATAGACGTCAGTTTTACTATTTGCTTTTACAATTGCAAAAGCTCGTCAAGAAAGGCGTTAATTTTTTTCGGAGTATAAAGCTTGAAGCCATAATATAAAATTGTCCACTGGCGTCATAGGGAGCTCTAAATAGTCCTAATTTAAATCAATATAAGAATAGTTGCCATCAAGTGGTGTGTCAATTCATTCAGTATTTTTCATTGCTTCTGTAGTCACGAGGTCTTACAGCCAATAATTGTTTTGTTGTGCTCGTTGGTCTTGTTTCTGCAGTGTAACGTTCCCAGAGTGATTGTTATGACGTGATTTCCAATGCGTGATATAAAGGGGCTAGGCAGCAATCGTATTGAATTTATCCGGTCGTTCCTTACCTGTCGGGCACGCGAGGTCGGCGGGCGGGTATTTGTATAGTCCATCGGTCGTGGTGGGTGACCTACTTGTGGTGATAATGCAAACAAGTTGTCGTATAACACCGGAAAAGGTTTTAAGTTAAGATGTAAACGATAAGACACCACACCTTCGAATAAAATGTATGCAATCCATTAGCAGATTTCTCCATAACTTGCATTTGATGAAAAAACGTGGCAATTATATGAATTTGGTAACGGTGTAATTAATATCATCGACATAGGACACTCCATTACATCTTAACGTGAATCGTTTCTGGCTCTCAGGGGCACCTTTGAAGAGCGTTTACACTTGATAATAAACCTTTTAAGATATGTCTTAACTTCATCATATCCAATAAATATATAATTAAAAAAGTATAGATGTATCGACAAGTGTGTTGTAACATATTTGCGGCAATTCTTACGTGGTAAATCAAGCATTTTGGCTATGTTCCAAAATATATTTGTAATGGACTATGTGGACGGTAATTGATCGTTAAATCTTTAATGTTTATGGTAGTTCTTTTAAATCTACCATTACGTAGAAAGTGCACTAATAAGTTAACCAACAACGTCGATTTCTGGTGCCTATGGTAATATACTTCAGATAATGTTAGTAATGAGTAATGACATTGAGAATAATCTACACTTGAAGAAAGGCTAAGCTATTTAGTCTCACACTAAGCTTGTTCAATTTGAATAATGTTTATGTTTCTTATCAAAGAATCACCATTGGATGACTGTTATTTTAATAGTGGTTTCCGGAGCCTATATTTTAGTACACGCGTACTCCGTACGTCATTGAAATTGGATTGGATGAATGGCTCCTCTCTTTCGATGCCTCAACACTGTTGAACGGCACATCTGTTGGCAGGACGCAACATATGCACGATTCCCGATAACATTCCAAAAATAAACCAACGATAATTCGTTCACCACTCACGCTCCGCATGGAATGTTCACTCATTGAGTAGCCACTATATACAGTACCCACTTCCACTTCCTCCACTTTCTTGTGTGAATACACGGCCGCATTAAGAACGCCATTGCCACTTAAGACTGCATTGCGTTTTATGTATCTTCCGAGAATGATAGCTAACTCGGTGATAATCTTTTCGGGGTCATCGGCCGCTTTCTCCTACTCAGTAAGTTGGTATGCGTTCTTGAATCTCGGTTATGTCATGATGTCTGATGTCTGTTTCAAAAAAAGCACAAATATATGCAGAATACAAGAGGACCTGTATCTTAAGTCCTAGATAAAGAATTTACGATTGTAACTGTAACTGTCTCATTGAAATTCCTTGCGATTAGCTAATTTATACGCCGCGCAGTCTCATAAGGCACTGCTTTGGTAATCGTCCATTGAATACAAAATATAAGGCTAATATCATCCTTTTATAATACATTTAACTGCATCGGAATATTAAGTCATTGAACTACCAACATTTTCCAACTATCTATTTTATTCGCTTAATACCTTTACAAGACCCCGATTACTGAAATTTCGTTACGTCAGTTTGCACAAGTGTCTTGTCAAGTCTGCAAAAACATAGAAATTAGTTCCACGTTTCTGAGAGAACATAAACTTTGCATCGTAAACTCGGTCGGCGAAATCTTTAGCCTGCAAAGATCTTTGTTTATACTGTTTCGTAGTTGTTTAGTTGCGTTTCGGCTGCGTAATCGAGGTGATCCTTATTCGAATGGTATGCGGAGCGGCGCGTCTATTTGTTGCGTAAAACAGTTTGCCATACGGCGCCCGCGGGGTAGGACGTGTGTGCTTCGTTTGCACAATATTCGGTGTTTAATTACGCGCTATGTTATATCGCAAGGCTGCTCGCATTGTTTTAACGCTACGCCAGTGCTTAAGCGCAGCCATTATGTTTATGTGAGGAGGCTAATTCAATAATCGTGTCCTGTGTTCTAAATCAGTGTTGAGTTTCTGTGCGTTATAGTGTTATTCGAGCAAATGGTTAGGAAAATTATTGTGGTCGGCATACAGCATTACGAAGATCCGTTTTATAAGTACGTAACTTAAACTTTGTGTAGGATTTTCTGACATCAGTGCTGGTGATGCTTTCTAGGAAATTGTATTTTTTTTCTTATATCTTTATCTTTTGTTATAGACATGTGACGGGCGCGAGTGGGCCGCCAGCAGGATGCGGTCATCAAAGGAACCGATCCCTGGACTCTGTGCTCCAGCGGATACCAGAAGACATGACACCTACTTCACCGGAGGGGGCACCACTTCGAATTCCTATCGAAGTGCCCGCTCCGAGATTAGCGCTTCCACCGGAGGTGCCCACGGGCTCCGACGATTCCGGTATTCACACACCCCCTGACGGCAACGACGAAGAACGACCGCAACCACCGGCCGCTGCAAGGTCCAGAGAAAGTCTCGACTCTGGCAATCCAGAAGACACAGATAAACCGCCTGACCCTCCAGATATAATAATTGATTCAGCAGTGAAATCCGATGTTTGTGCTGCAGAAACATCTAAAAACAAAGACTTTTTGCTCCGGTTATTCGAAAGTAAACTGTTCGACATGAGTATGGCGATCTCATATCTGTTCAACTCTAAAGAGCCGGGTGTGCAGACCTATCTGGCTAACAAACTATTCTCATTCCCATACGAGGACGTGGATTTCTACCTGCCACAATTAGCCACGATGTATATAGAAATGAGCGATGTGGCGGACGTGTTGAAACCGTATTTGGTGCACAGGTGTAAACAAAGTGCTGAGTTTTCACTAAGACTTGCGTGGTTATTGACTGCTTTCGGAGGTGACGTTAAGAGATCGAGGGCGACGAAACTTAGAGACTCTATACTTGCTGAAGAGATCAGGCCGGCGGCGAGGAGAGGGCATCATAGGTCGCAGTCTGACGCGTCAGCGTTGAGGCTAGCGACTCCCTCGGGGAGGCACTTAGGAGACCTTGCTTCTGGTCGGGCGTACGATAACGGATGCCTTTGTGGAGAACAGTGCTCATGTGGAGCACCGAGATTAGCACCTCAAATACAGGTAAATAAATATTTTCTTTTACTTAAAAATATTCCGCAATTTACTGTTTCTCTTTGTGTGTTTTGCCGTCACGCATAATTCTAGTGTATTTAAGGTTATTTACAATGCTTATGTGATTTAACATTGGCCAGTCTGGAAGTCCCTCAACCGACTGCGGACTCAAGTCGGTCGCTGCAGAGAGAATATGTGCAAATGGGGAATGCGAGACTTGTCTAATACTGAATGCGATTGCGGGGCCCCCATTCAGTCCATGGCACATTTGCTCACTTGCCCCTTGTGCCCTACTACCTGCACAAGAGAAGATTTAAACAAAGCCACAAACAACGCCATAGAGGTGGCCAAATACCACATGAATACAGTGTGAAGTAAATAAGAACCATTGACACGAAGAAGAAGAAGTACGTAGTTGTTTGTTGTCATGTAAAGCAATGCCTTTCCATGTCACGTAGAGGTCTACGTGACACGGAAAGGCATTGCTTGAAGAAGACTTCATCCCAGTATTTTCACAGTACCAGTCAAGCAAAGGTCAAATACGCAAAAAAGTCAGTTCAGATATGGTTCAGATAGTTTTTTCAAACTTCACTGGATAACTATCGGTTAACTCTGCAACCCTTAGGAAAGGCTTTAGGGCTATAATTTTGTCTATGCAGAGTCAATCTATAAAGCAGCATCCGCTTGATATAATTCCTGATGTAATTCGTTTTAGAAGTAACACCGACAGCTACTTTTATTTATTATAACCGAGGTCCGTGAGAATAAAACTTTCGATTCACTCAGTTCATTCTATATAAATGTTATGATATTAGATATGACGGATAAGCCGATTTCATAACATTTGAGGAGTTCTGCTACGATTTACTAAATAATTCCTTCTAGTGTCGATATGTCCTGAACTGTATTCACGTTCACATTCTGTAAGCACGCGTGTATCCGTGTCGTGAGCCGGTCGCCAGCCTACGTAGAACCTTGGCTGTAGAGGCACAGACTGAAGTTATTAATATTACGATTTAACTAAAGTCTAACTGACAAGTAATCAGAACTTAAGGCAATGAGGTGTAGGTCAGAAAAATATTATGCTTTTTATTCTTATACTCAGCAAACGACAACGCGGCAGGCCCAGGAGATGGCGGGATTGGCCCCAGACGGTTAAAGATAGGGACAAGTGGAAAAGGGAAGGGAGGCTTTTGCCCTGCAGTGGGACACTACAGGCTGATAATAATAAAAATTCTTATACTGATTTTGCTGTGGCTTTAATTTAGGATATATTATCTTTCTGCAATTAATTTTATTCAAATCTGATCAGCTTTTACTGCGTGATTGAGTGTCAAACATCAGTAAACATGAATTTAATCATATAAACTTTAGCAATACAATATTGATGTGACTGTGTATGAAGTAACCATAGCTATTGGCTGTTGTAGTTGTAGAGGTCAGAAAAATAAGCTGGTATTATTTTTATATCAACAAACGTCCTAGAAACAGATTAAATTAAATAGGACTTACAGAATACTATATTTTGGCACTGAAATAATTAGATTGTCATTGAAAAAAAATGGAAAGAAAAAGAAAGAAAGAATAATTATTTATTGCCACAATAAAATTTACTGCATTCTAATCATGTTCTTTTTAGAAGTTTTCTTAAATTCATGATCCGACATAATGTAATGCATTCCGACATCGCGAAAAAAAAAAAGAAAGCTGATCCGTACCCTTGTGTTCACATAAATCTACAAAATGTAAGGATAAGCTGATTTTTCAGGGTTGAGCCCATAGTAAAAGTGGTTCGTAATGATGAGTACAATGACCGCTCTTCGTTTTCGAAACGAATTTTTTTTCAGCATGTGTCGTTTTTTTTATTGTTTGTTATGTTACGTGATATGCGGTTGACTGTACATATCATTACGATTAACACTGGACTAAGAATAAGTTCGCAAGTGATTGGTACTTGCAGCTGTTTCGCGAAGCTCAGCAAGGTCTTACGGTAACCTTCACTTTATCATGAAGCTCGCAAAAAGAGTGGGCATTGATCTTGAAATGTAACTGACATTTAACATGATATTACAGATTAAAATAATCAGCTTGTATACAAGGTGTAATTGAAACAACTGAAAACCTCTTAAGGGCTCATTATACCCATCATTAAGAATAACTTTTACGATGGGAGCAACCCGGAAATTGCAAAAAAAACAGCTGCACCGTACATTTATTTCCACATAACTCGACAAAATGTAGGCAACAGCTTATGTAATGGAGGAACGAGGTAACATGTTCCTCCAACACAAAGGGAGGATCCTCCGACCAGGCTGGGTCAGCGCCTGACGGGCTACTGCCCAACGGTTGATGTTAGGCGCTTGTACAACGTGTTATTGAATTAACTCAAAACCTGAAACTAGTTTGTTCGGAGTCGATAGTAGAAACCATTACACTACTTTTTAACATAGGTTCATTTTTAATGATTAATATAAACGGTTTCACTCACGTTATATCATCGGGTGTGCCCGACCGGTTTCGAGCTCGAACGGAGCCCTTAATCATGAGCTGGTTACGCGGCGGCGTCGCGCACCAAACTGTGGATTTAGAGGCCACAGCGCGCCGCGTAGCGCTGCGCTCGCGAAGACGGTGACGGAGCGCCTGGTTTCGGTGGTGGTCGTGCATCTTCGTCGCTCGTCGTGTCCGAGTCTTCAGGTGGATTATCACCGGTACACACACTGCTGACCGTGTCATGTCATGAGCACATAAGCAGTATGAAAAGCATGGACAGCAATAGGTCAGCAGTAGCAGAACACGTGTGCAATGCGGGTACGGCTCATTTCATACGGTTTGACAAAGCTTCCGTACTAGCGAGGGAGAAGTACTTTATACCGCGGAAAGTACGTGAAGCTATTGAAATCAGTCGTCACCCAAATTTCAATAGAGACGGAGGTTGGAAACTGCCACCTGCCTGGAAACCAGCTCTCAGGTCTTCATCAAACAGCCATGTCCCGTTGAGCCTGGAGTATGACACGGTCAGCAGTGTGTGTACCGGTGATAATCCACCTGAAGACTCGGACACGACGAGCGACGAAGATGCACGACCACCACCGAAACCAGGCGCTCCGTCACCGTCTTCGCGAGCGCAGCGCTACGCGGCGCGCTGTGGCCTCTAAATCCACAGTTTGGTGCGCGACGCCGCCGCGTAACCAGCTCATGATTAAGGGCTCCGTTCGAGCTCGAAACCGGTCGGGCACACCCGATGATATAACGTGAGTGAAACCGTTTATATTAATCATTATGAATTTAACTCACGATAGTTATTATATAAAAATAGGTTCATTTTTACCAAAAAAATATTTTCATACCATGCATGAGTCTAAAAGTTTCATACGACGACGTGGCGCTGAGCGCAAAGGCGAGCAAAACCCAGTAAAAAAGTGTGATGGAAACTTTTGGGTAACATTTGTTTCTTAAAACTATTAAAACTTAATTTTAAGAGGTTTTTCATCTCCCGACATAAGCGTCGAGAGCGCCGCACGTTCGTGAATTAATCTAGCACTATGAATCGATTAGAGTAACCATGATACCAGAAATTACAAATATCTTCTACAATAATAAATGAAAATTAATAATTACTTTCCATATCAATTTATTATAAAAAAAACTAGTTGGGGTGTCTAAGGTTTTAAGTTATTCCAATAACACGTATATTGTATACTAAGTTGCGTGTCATACTCTGCTTGCGCGATTCAGGATTTGTGTCGTCATTGACGTCGTCAGTGACGTCAGTGTTAGTTCCTATGTACCGAGATAGTTGTTAAAGCTGTATTTTTTTTCGCGATATCTGGTTTGCCCTATAATAAAAGTTGTTCATAATGATGAGTACAATGACCCCTTTTATTATTTATTAATGCTGTATATCTTAATAACGAAAGTAACCGACATAGGCCGAAGAATTGCCAAACTTAAGTGGCAGTGGGCGGGGCACATTGCTCGCAGAACGGATGGCCGATGGGGCAGTAAAGTTCTGGAGTGGCGACCGCGTACTGGAAGGCGCAGCGTGGGTAGGCCCCCCACAAGGTGGACCGACGACCTGGTGAAGGTCGCGGGAATCCGCTGGATGCGGAAGGCACAGGACCGGTCGTTGTAGCGATGCTTGGGGGAGTCCTATGTCCAGCAGTGGACGTCTTTTGGCTGGAATGATGAATGATGATGATCTTAATAATGTAAACCAATCATGTTTTGTTTACTCACGTGATTGAAAATTTGGCTGTCAAATAGATATCAATTAAACTTTATTATTTGTTCAGCCTGTTTTTTGCCAATGGAGGGCAAGACCTCCTTCATAATTGTCATTAATTTCTGTTTCGTTTGATACGAAACATTGTTTTGTTTATTCAATACAAACGTGGAAAAAACCCATTTTAAACTATTTTTTTTTACTTGTGTCAATAATACATAGTGGTATGTTACCTACATGACCTCGAAGCAGAGCTTTTATTTCTATGGTTAGTATTGTTGTATTTTTAGATAGAGTTTTTGAGACAGGCTTTGCTGACCTTTGTTGGATTTATTTGCTATAAACTTCATTGAAAACTGGTAGGTCCCACAAAAGAAAAATATTCTTCATTTCTATTTTCTCCGCGTACGTTACATTAAAAAGAAGATAACTACAGATTTAGTCCATAACTAGAAATAAACCTATACGTGTTATTGAAGTAACTGAAAAAAAACTGCTGTTCCCTACATTTTGTCGATTTATGCGAACACAAATGTAGGGAACAGTTGATTTTTTATCGCGATTTATTTATTTAAACTTCATGCAACATGTGTACATAGGCGGACTTAATGCCTTAGGCATTCTCTCCCAGTCAACCTTAGGGTGATACAGAGATGACAAGGCATGATTTCATGTTTGATCCCATAGTAAAAGTTATTCATACTGATGAGTTCAATGAGGTCTTCAGTTATTTCAATAACACGTCGTATATCCACGACCTTGGTGCTGAAATAACACCTCACCAAATAATTTTATATCAACTCATATATTAATAAGGTTTAACTTTTTACACCTACGGTTTTAGTAAAAGCGAGTCACCTTGATATAACACTAGCGGTAGTCATTGAAGCTATTTAAATATACTAGCATCTGGTGAACGTCCAGTATCAAACATTAACTTTCTCTAACTAAAGGCAAGGTGGAAACAGTCAAAAAATGTCTCGGTTGCTCTTCCTTCTTGTATTTTTAGTATAGTACCGTAAAACGGGGTGAATAGGGGTGCAGGGGTGAATAAGGATGCAGGGGTAAATAAGGATGCAGGGGTAAATAAGGATGCAGGGGTGTATAGGGACAAAAGTGGGCAAGGATTTTAAGTTTTAACATTGAAATAAGATAGTTTGTAGCCAACAAACACTTCAGAATGTTTACCAAATTATGGCAGAACATTTTTGAAGTAATCCTTGCCCACTTTTGTCCCTATTCACTCTGGCATACCTATTCACCCCTTTTACCCGTTATCACTTCTTCGTACTGGTGGTTGTCACAAGTTTAGAGCTGCCCTTGATTCCTAGGTCATTGTGTATGAATAATAATTAAAAGTAAGGAAGTTTTTATTTATTTTTGATGATTAGCGAAATAATTTAATGGCGATACGGTTGTATAAGGTCTTACTTTAATAATGGCAAATATTTAAAGTGGTGAATGTACTCATCATAACGAACAAGATTTACTATGGGAACATTCTGAAGCCGCGAAAATAAATCTGCTGTTCCCTTCATTTGTCTTCCCACCAATTTAAAATCTTTGCGCGATGATATTTAAAAAGTGAGTAAACTTGACATCATTTTCTCATAAAAAAATAACAAAATAAATAGAATAATATACGCGATATAATCAGGTTAAAATTGTTTTATTATAATGTGTAGTGATTGCGAAAACCTAAGAAATTATTAAAATAAATAGACATAAAATTCAGTAAATATCAAGTGTAATTAATAATTATTAATACAAATTACGTAAAAATACGTAATTCTAGGCATTCTTCTAAAAATTTGGTACACGCAACAAAACTTGTTTATTTATTTAAGGCAATAATTTTAATGATGTCTCCTTTCATACGTTATTGTGTGTACATAAATTATAAATAAATAAATAAACAATGGATCCAATGTGTTAGTTAGTAACATATAACATATCCTATGTACCTTATTATCTAAAAGTGATTTGGTCCGGTCGACTAGCGCCCAAGCAAGCGGACTATCAGCCCGGGCTGCTATCATGTATACAGTATCTTGAAAGTTTCAAATAAGGACATGTGTTAATTAATAGGGATCGATTTTTAGAACTCGTCGACCACCAAAATCAGTTTTCGCTTATGTCGACCACTTTTGGGCATCCCTGGCGTAAATAATATTGTCCAAATCACTGAATGTCATTATTGGATTAACGATTTCTGTATGCTCCTAAGATGAATAGACAATCAGAGTAATAGAGGCAAGATATATTTTTGAAACACTCATAATTATTATTTACTAGACTAGCCGCGGCTTCGCCCACGTATAATTTGGCTTATCACAGAAAAAACTTTCTCCTTCGCATCCCTCTGGAACTGTTTATTTTCCCGGGATAAAAAGCCTATATTTATTAATCCGAGTTATGGTCTATCTCTGTGCCAAATTTCATCCAAATCCGTTACTCACAAACTTCTATAATATTAGTGTGATGCCATGTAATGTAAATTATGACACAGCTGTCTTGAATAAAAAGTAAGCTATTTATGAATGAAATATTTTACTGAATCAAATGTAAATAAATCAATCACAATGGCTACCATTTTTCAGCGGCAGCTCTTTGTTGATAATAATCGATCGAAAGTGCATGATAGTTTGTTTTTTTGTGATGGTTAATTTATATTTGTGTTGATAGAATCGTTATTAGATAAGATACTGCACGCCGCTATCGGTTTTCCTATAGTTTACCGAGTACACGTTACTAAAATGTTTACGGTATCGGTACCAAAAAACAATCCGATTCATGTATTGTATCAATTCATTCATTCATTATAGCGCCTCGCTTCGACCACAAATAGCACGTCTCTCGAAAGCTTTCAATATTTTAAAGTATTTACTTACACCATGTCTTTATGAAATTCTAAAGAATTATTTTTTAAATTTCTTTACGTGCTGATCTAGAGATTAGTTTTCTCGTGTTTAACTTTCCAACTGTATTTATAACAGATTCGCTCTAGTAGATTCCGAGATTAACCCGCTTGTATACTTATTGTAGCTTGCCTTGATCTGTTAGCACTGTACAATTGTTCATGAGTGAAATGTCACATGACACAAATAAACAAGTTTTGATTGCAAAACGTGATCGGGAGTGAAAGAAAGTGCTTATGATCTCTTCTCGATTAAATATTCAGTTACAATAAGGGAAGGTTCACACCAAACATTTAGTCAGCCGCTGACTTTTCGCTATAGCTTAGCGTAAGGTTGAAAATTATAAGCTAACTCACATTCGGCGGCTGACTTAGCTGACGCTAAGTTAGTAAGTTAGTAGACGGTTGGTGTTACCCGTCCATGAAATGTGATGCACTACTTGGTATAGTACATAATACAATAATCACCACGTCAAGTATGAAAAAAAAGGTGTAAAAGATGGTTGATATTATTACACAATGTAACGTTCACAGGCCACCGGTTCATGAGTACGAATTGTGTGAAATTATGAAACATTAGACGACTTGTGTTAGCGCCTTCCGGTATCGTAGCTATTGTAGCTAACTACACATTTCTACAGTAGATTGGATACATTTACCAGCTTTTAAGAGCAGTGTCAGCCTAGCGGTTAACTTGCCTTCCATCTGGGATTACTCTTGAAAATAATTCCTATTTCAATCCAATACTAATGTCAAAAAGTTACAAGAATTAATGGGTATTCTTGATAAAAAATAAACAGAGTTTTAATTCTAATATATGACATTAGCCCAATGCGGATCGATCGGAATTATTTACAAGAGTAAGGCCGATGGTCTGAGTTCAACACATCTGACTTTTTGAAACCATGAGTGTAATGAGAATCAGAATTTTATTGTCACTTAATTAACGAAGAAGATAAATATTGTCAGGAAACCTGCACCTGAGAAAAAAAAAACCGATGCAGAATTAGAGCACCAGGACAGCGTGGTTTAAGGCCTTAAACCATTTTCATTCTTCGAAGAAACTCGTGCCCAACAGACAAACACCAAACAGGAAACATTTATTTGCATACCAAGTGTAAATAAGATCATAAATTATACAGTAGGTTAGGTACTTATAACTTAGCAGCCTTCTGCAGGCGTGCCAAATTTGGACAGTAGGACAGTAAAGGTCTTTTTAATTGATTATGCTTTTGCAAATTTCTAGGTCACTATACTACATCGTTTCGATCAAATTCCAGGGTGATTTATACGGGGAGAATTTCGCCAGGCGAGAACGATCTGATTGTGTTTCTTTCGGCGAGATAAAAACAACATGACACTCGCCTGGCGAAACTCTTCCCGTGTAAATCAGACTTTATCAAGGAGATTTAGCGACGTATATGTATATAACATAACACAAGTTAAATCTTACATTGGGTACCAGAGTTCAAACAAACACTTCATACCGAGAAATTGTATAACTACTATTTGTAAGTGTTTACTGTACACCATTTATGTGAAATAAAGATTTATTTATTTATTTATTTATATCAGACTAATGTTCTCGTGTTAAAAAAAAAACAATTTTGGCACCGTGTTTTCCGATAGATTGTTTCCACTTTAATTGAGGGTTCACGTCAACGTTATTATCATAATATGACCCAATTAATATTCCTGGGTAGCCCCTAGTTAAAGATAAACTGGTAAATGACGAGTAAACAAGGTAAAAGGATGAAACAATAATACGAATGTGATTGTTGTACGTTCTTTCAAAATAGACTACCACCTCGTTCAGCCTTGCTTTTAGTTTATATGTACAGTCTAACAAAGCAATTAGTATACAGGGTCGCCAGATATAGATGAAGATTTCTCAGGAAATTATTATAGAACGGTTTGATTAGGGTTTTGTATAAATACAGTTTAACTTTGTCCGTTATCTAAATGATATTTCACTCGAAAACATCCATAATCTTCTACTTAACGAAAACTTCATTTATATCTCTCTACCCTGGATACTAATTGCTTTGTTATACTGTACTCTTATTGTACAGTTCCTAACATCCAGACTGACCTAGTTTAAAAGTCAAGGCCGCAATAACGTTTGTAACAATACAATTAAATGCTATAACTGCTTCATGTCTAGGGCGAGAACGTTCGCGAGTGCGAACCCTGCCAGACTTATCTTGTTCAACTATATTTAGATTTAATTGACTACAGGAAAAATGCTTTGAAAAGGACGTTCTTTGATGTATTGTTTTCACACTTTTCCTCCTATTATTGTTCCAGTACTCTTGTACTTGTCAGTACGAGTTTATTTTTATGCTGTGTGATGCCAAAAGCCTAGCCTACTATGTGATTAAGGACCTGTTTTGTATTGAGTAATACTGTTTTAGTGAAAGCTAATGGGAAAGTTTGATTTTTATTAGCTCATTACTCTGAGTGTGAGAACTGTGGTCGATTGAATAATACAGTCAGGAAACCAGGGAACATCCACTTACTTAAAATGTAGATAGATTTGATAAAGGGTCACATAAAACTTTTGCTTTCACGAAATATTGAAATGTATAATCAGTATAATCACACAAAAATCCCAAAAAAAACTAGGTTAGAAAAGTGCGTCACATGTCATCACAAAATTTCATACTCATTGTAGTTGTAATTTATTGCATGTGGCACTGTTGCTGCAATTTAAATGCAACTACCAAAACACATATTCTATCCCTTATGCCAATGTGTCCTGTCCTGCGTCAATACCCATACACAATCGTCAATAATATGCTCAACACGTAATGCTATGCTACACGTGACTTTATGCGGTACTGATTCACTTTGCGACTGTTTAGAGGTCTTCGAACAAGGAGAAAAATATAATTTATTATGTTTATGTCGCACAATGCCAAGTCGTTTCTTCCGAAAGTCATTAGGTTGGCTTAATCAGTAGAGATTTGCCAAAATTCCAATTTTCTCTATTTTACTACTGTAACAAGAGAAACACATAATACTTTGTTGATCCCGTCAAAAGTGGGATTAAAAACGCAATGCAGGAGATCTGACTGTAATAAATAATCAACGGCTTCAAACTCCTTAAATCGAGGTTGTAAAATTCTTCATTCATTTTCATCCTCCAGTTCTTATCCCAATTTATTTGAGGTCAGCGCAGTATGTCTTTTTCTTCCATACATCTCTATCAGCCGTCATCTCAGTATCCATTTTATTTTTATCCATTATCATCTTTCACACAATCCATCCATCTTTTCTTATAGCCATCCACATTCATACTCAAAACTTTTCTCGTAACTTGCTCTTCATTCTTCCGCATCACATGTCCATTTACAATCTACTGCATCTCAAACTTTTCCTTCACTGGCGCTCCTTTGAAACTTCCTCTCAAATACTGATTTCTTATCATATCCTATCTCGTTACACCACACACTTAATATTCTCATTTCAGCTGCATGTTACTGCCTTTCGTTCAGCCCTTTCGCCCATTCTGATCGATACAAGACAGCAGGTCTAATCATGGTCTTGTAAATTTTCCTCTTTAGTTTAAGGGTCACAGATAGTTCGTGACCTGCCTCCATTTCTTCCATCCAGGTTTAATTCTGTGCTTGACGAAAAATTCTTTATGTATTTGTAATTTATATTGTTCAGATTGTTGTTTATGTCAGACGTGTTAATTTTGGATTCTTCTATTAGAGAAGTAACGATCTCAGCCAAAAGTAGTTTGCGTCGAAATATAACAGTTTCACACCCTACTCCGTCACATACTGGCGCGAACTTTCTCTAAACGATAGTCCAACCTCACCTACTTCTTCGGACGTTTGAGTTACGTAAAATAAACATCACCATTACATATTTCAGTTCCTGACGTCACTGACGAACATAGGCCGTCGTCTCGCCGGGGTCGCGGACAAGGAGCGTCGTAATGGCCGTCTCAGGGCCGAACTAGCGAGTCTAGACCTAAACCTGCCCGCTCGGGTGTGGTTACCTTTACATCAGAGGGCTCATTATGTGCTGAGGATACCGCCTCACGCAGCCGCTGTGCTTAATAGCAAGGATAAGGTAAGATTTTTTCTTCTATGATTAAATTATAGGAACCTGGACCCAAAGTTCAATACAGTGTTTGTTGGGGACTTAGGGTCTACATTTCAATGACCAATGCCTTGTAAAGATCGAGTTTTGGTTTGTTGTTAAAATAATCCCTAGTTAAATATTTAATGACTGATGTGGTGAAAATAGCCGTGGCATGTATATTTAATTACTGATTAAGTTAAAAGTTTATAATTCAAAATTACCATAAAATTACGCTGAAGGTATGATATCACAACTTGGAATCAAAACATGCTTTGTTAGTTTAGATTATGTTTGTTTTACTTGATTCTATCAAATTCTTTAATCGCTTAACTTTTAAGTCACCTACGGACATAGGGTTTGTCTATTCTTATTACAAAGTACCACACATTCTTTAGTTCCTCGATCAAATGAGATAATTGTGTCAAGCTCAAATCAAATTTATTGAGTGCCAAATCTGGACTTAAATTAAGTACTTTTACGTGTCCAGCTTAACGATAAGTATTTAATCTTAAAGTCGGATCTTAAGTCACGTGTGGTTAACTTGAAAAAACCGGCCAAGAGCATGTCGGGCCATGCTCAGTATTATAGGGTTCCTTAAGTAGGTGTAATTACAAACGAATCAAATCGAAAATTAACCATGGCTATTTTAGTTTTTGCAATAATCGGCAGCATTCGCGACTCAGAGCGTGTTGTTAGTAGCGCCATCTAGCGATAAATTCAAGAAGCCAAATTGAAGACGTTTGTCATTTCAAAGTTACTTTTTGTGATTTTTTCAAATAGAAAGTAGCTAAAGGAGCATTATTTGCTATGATAATTTTTCTCTAAGGTCAATGACCTTTGAACTAGGACGTTTTAAGTATTTTTCAGTTTTCTCTCTATAACTCAAAAAATTATAATCACATTATACTCGAAATAATTTTAAAAGAGAGTTTTCACAAAGGTCTATCGATGTGGAAGATTATAAGTTTCTACATTGCATAGTTTAGAAATGGCAGGGGGGGGGACACATTGCAAGCCACTTTGGCGGGCTATATTTCGCAGATGGTACACCTGATAAAAAAGTGGTGTATCAAACATTACCTTCATTTTAGTAGACCTATTCATTGATATCCCACATGAGGGGGTGCAGCGAAAAAAATTTTTTTTTCTCCATTTCACATGTATGGACACCACCCCTAAAATACGGAAAAACTATTCTTTTATTCTTTTAAAATTGAGATCTATATGTCGACTATTTTTTAACAAAATTTCATTTACTTATGTTTATAACTGTAGAAGTTATTAAGCTGTAAAGGATTAGGACAGACGGACAGACGGACAGACGGACGGACATGACGAAACTATAAGGGTTCCTTGTAGGACTTCGGAACCCTAAAAATGAAACTAATTACTGGTCGCGAAGTTTATTCCTTTATAGATCTCGATAAATTATTTAACTATTGTATTAAAACCGTTGAAGGTTGTCTATCTTCGATCGTGTTAGATACGATGCACGAAACCCATTACAGCGATTGAATTCTTCTAATAATAAGGTTGTTCGGTTCACTCGGATTTGCATTCGACGTAAACTATCGTTATACGTATTAGCATTTACTTTAAACTGCTAATATTGCTTTATGCAAAGACAGAGTTATGATTTTGCTTCTGTGAACTTTTACGAACCGATTGTTGGTCAATATTCACTTATGAAATGTTGAGTCGTCATATCGTTTATTGGATTTATTATGATCTCCTTTGATCATATGAATGGCTTTGAATGGCTTTCGTCTAATTTTGATAATTAGTTTATTCAACTCTAAAAGACTGATATTCTTTTGATCTTTTGTATTTCTTGAGTTTATCTTCAGAACCCAATTTCAATTGAATCTGTAAATTAGTATTGATACGAGAGGTCAGTAGAGTACTATAGAGTTTTAATTGAGTCTTACACCCATATTTTAAGACGCTTCCTTGAATATTACTCGATTCCACTCACTCAAGGTAATCTGTATTCATAGTTGCCAAAAACCTCCTCGACTCAGCGTCACTCAACATTTTTCCTCACTTAAGGAAAGGAAATACCAAACATCATCATCAGCTGGAAACCATTGTTTCAATCTGAATATTTTATTCGGAAAAAAATTCAAACGTGTTTAAATGGATTTCTAACGTCATTTCTAATATTTTTTATGATACTCCATACACTCCCTACTATAATTTCTCGACTAGGTTCCTCAAGATGAACTCTTTACATAATTATCCTCTTTGCTCTTAGCAGCTCTAAAATGTCAATTTGTTTTATAAGGGTTCAAAACGTTTGAGTAATTGAAGCCTTGCTTTTGTCTTTCTAAACAAATATATTATTAATAATTAAACATGATATTGAACGTCGTCTAAAGCCTAGTGTTTACGAACTATAATTTAATCTGATTTATCTTTACGACTCTGGTAATTTAATTCTCGTCACGTTACAGGGCACTGTATTTTCTCTCTTGCCTTGCGATATAAGCAGATATAAATAATGATAAGTATAGTCTCGCTTGCGATACTGTGGTATAGTGCAATCGTCATACTGGTAATCCCCGAAGGAGATTGTTGATTAAGGCAGTGTACTGCAGTTTACTATATGTTTACGATGGTTCAAGTTTCTGTTTATTATTGTTGTACCTACGTATTTTTTATCACAGGAAAACCCAAACAAACTGTTGTAGGAAGACGCTTCTCGCGATTATCGGTTGGTATCGGGGACACTCTCGTTTGTTTATAAATGAGGATCTGGCGAACAAAACAATGTAAGTACACTTCTGGGCAGAACATGTTTTTTATCCGGACTACACGACGCACTGTAGGATATCATCCACATTTGGTAGAAATCTCTACTATCAGGACCAAGCGCTTTGATAACTCTTTCATAATTCGCACAGCCAAGTTGTGGAATTCACTGCCCGCATCTGTATTTCCGGGCACTTACAACCCTAACCCCTTTAACGGCCAAAATTAATATCCAATCTGTCCACGATTTGCCCTACTAGAGATAGGAATTTGACATAAGCTCCATACAAAATATGTCAAATTTCTATCTCTAGTAGGGTAAATCGTGGATAGACTGGATATTAATTTTGGCCGTAAAGCTGGAGTGATTCGGCACCTAATAGGTTTACTCGCTCCATCGTCGACCGCATCTTGACAAAGCTGTCTAGATTGCGGTCAAGAGCAGTTCTATATCTCATAAAAAAAGTGTTCCTGGACTCATGAATCTAAGTCTAGTCTAATCTAAGTTTTATAGGATTAGATCGTTTTGTTCGCCATCTCCTCAAATATCCTTCAACCTGCCCTTAGAAGGAATGATTAATTGATGATTAAAATCTGAATTTATTATGAAGAATTTTCCCACAGACCATAATTGGTCATTGAGTGCGGCAAACGCCAAACGTCTAATAAAATTGTAAGTCACCTCGCCTTGGCATGGTGTGTATCCACACAAAATCTACGGTCTACGCCTAAAGGGTGGCCATTACAGTCAAGGCGAGCTTTAAGGCGTTGCATGTGGATTTCCTCATAGGATTTCCCTTCACCATTTAGTTAGTGATACACTTAAATTCAAATTGTGTAATACTCGCTAATAAAATGTACTAACTTTATTTTTTATTACGTACAATAGGTAATTAACGGTGTTTTTATTGTTATCGCATTTAATTTCATGTTTCATATTAGTCGTGGGTTTCCGCTGTGACATGTTGTATATTACCAGTCATTGTCAAACGTAACGCATGCTGCGCATGGGATTATCTTCCACTACAATTTGGGATATCATAGTATTATTATCCCATTTTTCTTTCATTCTTTTTTACTCCCTTCGAAAAGTAAGCCAAATCTACATAACACTACGCTCTACATACACTCTTTACGGAATTTCTTTTCCTATATAAATAAGATAGTTCTTAATACATATTGCTATTAATTGTAATTGTATGTAATACTAATGAATCATTAAATGTTAGTGTGCAGTAAAAACATTACATTCAATTCTCGTGGCAAAGTAATAACTGCAAGGATTGTACAATCTGCGAGGTTAAGCTGCACTTGCCGCGGTCAGTCTGTGGATGGGTGACCGTTTCAATACACATCGAGACCCCTCCGTGACGTTAAGCTGTCGGTCCCGGTTGCCATACGAATAATATCTGTGGCAGTCGTTACGGGTAGTCGGAGCCTGAAAGTCTGACAACTGGTCTAACCTCCGAATTTCAGTATTGCCCAGTTACTGGGTTGCGGGGGTCTGATGGCAGTCGCTCCGTGTAAAATACTGATGTTCAGTCCCATCTGGTTAGACTGGAAGCCGACCCCAATATAATTGGGAAAAAGGCGCGGAGAATGAATGAGGGCAATCCTGGGAAGGACATATTAAAATATCAATATAATACCTTTATTAGTAGTAAAATCTACGTGGTTTATCTAACATTATGACATGGACGAGTTCGACGACGCAACAGTGCGATAGATAGCTCGCGCTAGACCTATAATACTATCAATACGCTACAACAATATTGATAAGGCCGTTCCGCTGCTATTCAATATATCTGATAAGTTATTCAGATAAAAGTGTATATAAACTGTATTTAAATATCAAATTGGTAGTAAAAGTAGAATATTGAATGTACCAGCTGTCCCTTGTCCCAGATCCCGGTTAGTTGTTAGGTTGTTACAGTCAATTAGGGTTAACATTTTGTTAGGCAACGGTCGCACTGGCAAGACAGCTGAGACAACGAGGACGAGATAATTTTTGTGGATTCATTTGCAATGCAAAACGGTGACTGACTGACAGTTTTTAGAAGTCAGTTCGGCGTCTAGTATTGGTTTTGGTAAAAACCTTACACCATCTAGAACACTTCTTACTCACTCAATTGAAAAAAAAAACCGAAATTTATTATATACGTATTTGTTGTTATAGACAAACAACAAACAATTAATCAAAGTTTTAAAACCGTCTGAAGGCCTATTGTCGTAATTAGAAACATTCAAAATATAGTACAGTCGACTGCATGACAGTGGTAACACTTCATTTCGAAAACCGCTCTTATTGCTTACGAAATAAAGATGCTGCTAATGTCAAAGTGTTACCACCGACGTGCGGTCGACCGTACCAAACTAATCTCAATGCTTTAAATATCAATCTCCAGACAGTAGACTATCCTCCAGTTTCTAAAAGGCTGATCAACTCTAAAAATTAACTAATCAGCTGTCAAATCCCATGTCAAGCGTTGTGATTGGTTTTTAGTATTTTAGTCGACCAATCACAGGAGCTGACATTAGATTTGACAACAAATCAAATGGATCAGCCTTCCAGAAACCGGGGGTTAGTTTCTGATTGCTGTTTATTGGTGACATTAATAAGTGCCGCATAAATATCTACTGTCAGGCGATTGGGATTTAAAGTATTGAGATTAGTTTGGAACAATATCTGGAACGTTTTTATTATGAGAATTAACCTTCCGAGTTTGGTCTGTGTCATCTTTTAACTCTGACTGTGTGTGGGTTGGTTGTCCTTTTTGCTAAGCTACGTCCAGTTGGTTGACATCATACAGCCGGTTGTTGTGGGCTTCAAAAGAAGCACACACAAATGTCGTACATCGAAGTTCCTCCAGCTCGTACACACGGCTACACATCAAGCTGTACATTTCCAGTATAAGATGACCTCGCATTGTTTAGGTTTTCCGTACAATGCGAGATCAGCTTATACTGGAAATGTACAGCTTGATGTGTAGCCGTGTGTACATCGTATTTATATTCTTGCAAACTGAACACCACACCAACGAAACTGTAAACAGCTTAGCTGATGATGATGATGATGATCTAAGTTACTAACAATACATTTTTGTCAACAGGCACCCTACATAATGTACGTGGAAGTCTTAGAAACGGACGGCCACGAACCTCTCCCCCCGCGCCTACTACCCCCCGCACCGCCAGCCCCGCATTCCCCTCCCATAAGACATACGAAAAGTGAAGAGAACCTCGTTCCGGAATGGCCGGCATTGTCGTTGTATTCGGGACCAGATGATGGAGACGCAGGAGACTGCTGGAGTCATGATGACGAAGAGCTCAGCACGCAGTACTCGCATAGAGCGCCAGCGCCGGATAGCTTGTCGCAGGTGATTGTTTATATGTATAACATGTTATTGAAATAACTAAAAACCTCTTAAGGGGTCATTGTACTCATCAGTATTTATGTGAACACAATGTAGGGAACAGCAGTATTTTTTTTTCGCGATTTCAGGGCTGGTCCCTTAGTAAAAGTTGTTCATACTGATGAGTAAAATAACCCCTTAAGAGGACCTCAGTTAATAATGTTACACTAACCCCCAGTTTCTGGAAGGCTGATCAATTTTATCTGTTGTCAAATCTCATGTCAACTCCTGTGATTGGCCGGCAAAAATGTTAACAACCAATCACAACGCTTGACCTGAGATTTGACAGCTGATTAGAAAATTTTTGCGCCTTTCAGAAACTGGAGGTATATCAATGGCGTGGGTAGGCCCCCCACAAGTTGGACCGACGACCTGGTGAAGGTCGCGTGAATCCGCTGGATGCGGAAAGCGCAGGACCAGCCGTTGTGACAAGGCTTTTGTCCAGCAGTGGACGTCTTACGGTTAAAATGATGATGAAGATGATGATATCAACAGTGAACCACCATAGGTGTTTAGTGATGAGGTTATTTACTTAAATAAATATGACACATGTATTATTGTGTCTAACAACCCACACACAAACTGCAGATAAATAACTGCTAAATAAGTCGCCGTTCGCTACTACCGCCAACGCTTACGTATATACCCCATTAATTTAGTATTTTTTTACGAATCATATGTTAATATCGGCACACATTCTACATTGAAACCGGAACGGCTCGGAAACTAGTCGGTGTTTCAAATATGCATCTAATTGACATATTAGATACATGTTTGTTATTGCATGTTTTGTCTTCTACTATTTCACTTGTACAGTACTAGAATTACAAAAACCGCCCTTACTGCTTACAAAATAAAGATGCTGGCAAGGTCAAAGTGTTAGCACTGACGTGTTGTAATGTCGACTGTACACACGGCTACACATCAAGCTGTAAATTTCCAGTATAGGCTGACCTCGCGTTGTTAGGAAAACCTATACAATGCGAGGTCAGCTTATACTGGAAATGTACAGCTTGATGTGTAGCCGTGTGTACCTTCAGTATTTGCGCATGGAGCGGATGACAGCAGGATAGAACGATGCCTTATGAATAAGTGTAAAAGAGACTTCACCATCACCACAAAACAATGTATTGAAAAACTGCCATCCGCGCACCTTGCTTTATAAATACTGTAGCTATAAAAAAACCTTTATACAACGTGCTATTGAAATAACTGAATACCTCATAAGGCGTCATTGCATTCATCAGTATGAACAACTTTTACTATGGGATCAACCATTAAATCGCGAAAAAAAAACTGATGTTCATTTTGTCGATTTATGTGACCACAAATGTAAGGAGCATTCGTTTTTTTTTTTGTTGTATATGGAAATCAAGGGAGGAGATCTTTATTTAGCAGTTCGTGGGATGTTACAGGCTAACAGTTCCTACATCATTACTGTAAAAATTAGACATAAATAATTGTACGAAGAAAATAACTCCTATTTGGAAGAAGCCTACTATGTTGTCCAGTTGCATCGAGCATTAAACCCTATAGTAATACGAATTGTGCAAAATGTTGCAATTCCGTAACTGTTCTATTTATTCGCACAGATAAGTATCAGGTCAGGAGCGCGCTTGCTAATAGGAGCGCGTTAAGTCTAGTCGAAAATTGGCGGAATTGATTTCAAAGAAAGCCGATGTGATGTGACGCTGCCTGTCCATAAGAGTGGAGAGGAGCAAAGTGGAGAAATATTATCCAATAGAATTGCAATTGAATTGAAATGTTTCTCCGCTCCTATGGACAGGCAGCCTTATTGTGACGTGTGTTACGCCTCTGTAGGGTTTAATTTGTGTCATCCAATAAGGCTGATTGATTGTATTGTAGAAAATTCGGTTTTCCATGATTCAGAACACATTAATTAGCAGTATACGCGATACTTATCAGTAAATACATTAAAGAAGAATTTATTACCTTTCCGAATACTTTGATTAGATTACATAACTCAATGACCATTGCTTATTATTGCATGATATCGACCACATTATGATAAATGATAATTCATAACCGTGGGTTATTATTATTTCAAATAACTAAATAACTTAATTAAAATATTGCGACTCAATTCGTCGTTATAATCGCGAAATTAACAGTTAATTTTATCGTTTTGACGGCATGTATTTAAGTTTTGGATGATGCCAATTTCAGTTTCCGGTCAGAGGAATGATTGCCCTTGAATATGACGAAAGATAATACAATTCCAACGTAGGTATACGCGTGTATATGAAACAAAAAAAGGTGCACGTTCGTCATTAATTTTTTCGCAAGTTTGAATAAACAATAAATGTATTTTTTTTGCTAAACTGAGAACTCGTGTGTAGAATACAGCCATGCAGCAGCCATGATGAAATGTTTCAAGACAAACATAAAGAGATTATCCGGAGAAGAACCGGAATGACGCACATAGCTTGTAGGATCAGTAAACTAGAGTGGCAGTGGGCTGGCCATGTTTGTTGAAGCACCGATGGCCGCTGGAGCAGACGAGTCCTTGAGTGGAGAGTGGAGACCCCGAATCGGCAAACGTAGCGCAGGGCGCTCCCCAGCCAGGTGGACCGACGACCTGAAGAACGTGGCTGGGGGGGACTGGATGCGGAAGGAAGAGGACCGAGTGTTGTGGCGCAACTTGGGAGAGGCCTATGTCCAGCAGTGGACTGCGATAGGCAGAGTTGAGTTGAGAGACATAAAAGAGCTATTTCCTTCCTTATTTGCTGCTTATGTATACCATCTTCAAACTTCAGTTCTGTATCCTCTCTGAAGCCCACACATAAATCCCACTAATGACTTGCTAAGGGCATTTAATCAGTCTTCAAAAACACTAAACGGTGTTTAAAGCCATCCTAAATCCTAAATCAACCTAATACTTTTATAACCAAAACTTAACGTTTAATAAATCATAACGTATACCCAAATCACTACCCATAATTCAGTCTAGGTTCAAACCCACTCTATACTCCATATCGAGTTCTTTGTCCTAGTTTATCGGTTAATCATTCATCGTACTAATGAAGACTTCTCTACGTGCGTGTTGAAAGGGCAATGTCGTTTACAACACGTGTCTATAGAAGCAGAGGTGATTGCTTTCTTTGAGCGTTTGTATAAGTAACTGTTATCGGTAGTATTATGTATGATTATTGAGTTAGATTTTGCTACTAAGGAATATTGTTAAGGATTTGTGGGAGAAAGATGTTGACTACTTTCAGGATCGGTTTCCTAAAATGGAAGCCTATCTCATATTTCAGTTACAGCCCCATTTATTGGATTTTCTCAAGTCAAAACAAAAGTGCTAATCCTTTTATTTGCTCTAAGTTTCTAAGTCTAATATTTTATATTATTCAAGCCATTTGGCGACGGCTACACGATGATCTGGAATAAGAATCTGGATTGCGATCTGGATTTAAAAATCAAGATCTCTCGTCTAGGATAGCAATTAAACTAGTCAAGAAAGAGATCTTGATCGCAATCATTGATTTTTTGATCCAGATCGCAATCCAGGTCACCGTGTAGCCGTCGCTTTTAGCCTCTAGCTAGACTAAATCAGGCCCTTTGTGCTACACTTCAATTTGGCTTGAGTCTGCTACCCCACTTGTCCCCTCTAGTTCTGCAGTGTTTTATTTAATTATCTACTCTTAGATTTAAAAACTCAAAGACTAGAACTCTAAAGAGAACACCAGCAATTTGAAATTGCAAATCAATAAACTGTTTTAAATAAATAAAAAATACGACTATCGTTTACACTTATTGACTAGCTTTCTTGTCTGACTGTTGTCTGTTCTGTACACATTCTGCAATCGATTTTAAACCTAACTAACTTCCCAATCAGCTAGAGACTCGAAACTTTAAACATAGCTCAGAACTAGATGACAATGCAATATTAACTCGCTTTCGTTTTAAAAACGTGGTAGGTACCCATATTAAAAATAAAATAAAGTTATTATTGTGTGTTCGATTCGGTTTATCACAACTTTTACCTGATCATGACAATTGTATTTCTCTAACAATGACACAACTTGAAGCAACAAATAAGAAATATTTTTGGGACATCAAACTCTCATTAAAAAATTTTTTTCTCGAGTCTACAGTTCACATAGTAGCTCTTTTACATTGATAAGCTAAGAAAGATGACTGAACCAATCGTAATGGCCCAGTAAATTTGCAGGTGGCACCACCAATCTAGTCATTTATATGAACAACGGCTTAAACTGAACAATTCTTACATCTGTACACAATGGTGTACAATGACCGCTCATTAGCTTTTTTGTTCTAGCTTTTTGTTTTTCTTTAAAGTCGTTTAACTTATATGATGTTACTGATCTTGAGAAGTTTGTTGTTTCTTTTTAAAGATTTGTTGCATGGTGATAAAAATCTAAACAAAGTCAAAAGTCTAAAGTAATTATGGTTGTTTAAAAACTTTTTTTTATTTTCTTTGTGGCAAGTAATTATATTTAATTATTGTAGTGTCTGGGTATTTTTTAAGTTTCCTTTGTACGTCACATATTATGAGCTGGGTTACTATCATTCACTATCACAATTTCGTTCACTATCGGTTCACTATCATTGGCCTCCTCCGTAGATTGCTATAACGCCTACAAAATAATGATTTTCAGCATTCGAAAAATCCTTGTGTCAAGGGCTTAAAATAACACATTAAATAACCTAAGATTAGTAAGTTCTCGATAAGTATATTCTGGCGGTCTTCAAGGCTCGAGTAAATAGGCTTTTGCTGGGCAAGCGTGTACCATCGTCGACAGCACCATCGCTTAACATCTGGTGAGATGGCGGCCAAACACAAGTCGATTAGGTATAAAAAAACCTACAGATATTTTCCTCCCGAGTAAAGGAAAATGAATATCGTAATACAACATTCACATCTTAAATTTTCTACTGCCTTTCTTCATTTATTATATGTCGTTCGAACTTTCATTAATTCTAAAAGTGTGATCATAAGTGTATTCCTTTTTTAGGGTTCCGAAGTCCTACAAGGAACCCTTATAGTTTCGTCATGTCCGTCCGTCTGTCCGTCTGTCCGTCTGTCCTAATCCTTTACAGCTTAATAACTTCTACAGTTATAAACATAAGTAAATTAAATTTTGTTAAAAAATAGTCTGCATATAGATCTCAATTTTAAAAGAATAAAAAAATAGTTTTTACTTTCTTTAGGGGTGGCGCCCATACATGTGAAATGGGGAAAAAAAATTTTTTTTCGCTGCACCCCATCGTGTTGGGTATCATTGAATAGGTCTACTAAAATGAAGGTAATGTTTCATACACCACTTTTTTATCAGGTGTACCATCTGCGAAATATAGCCCGCCAAAGTGGCTTGGAATGTGTCCCCCCCCTGCCATTTCTAAACTATGCAACGTAGAAACTTATAATCTTCCACATTGATAGACCTTTGTGGAAACTCTCTTTTAAAATTATTTCGAGTATAATGTGATTATAATTTTTTGAGTTATAGACAGAAAACCGAAAAATACTTAAAACGTCCTAGTTCAAAGGTCATTGACCTTAGAGAAAAATTATCATGGCAAATAATGCTCCTTTAGCTACTTTCTATTTGAAAAAATCATAAAAAGTTACTTTGACATCAATCAGACTTCTTAAATTTGGCTTCTTGAATTTATCGCTAGATGGCGCTACTAACAACACGCTCTGAGTCGCGAATGCTGCCGATTATTGCAAAAACTAAAATAGCCATGATTAATATTCGATTTGATTCGTTTGTACATGTACTTAAGGAACCCTATAATACTGAGCATGGCCCGACATGCTCTTGGCCGGTTTATTGTTTATTCTAATAGTGCTTTTGTGGTGAGCGGGGAATGAATCTTCATTTATTGGACGAAAGCTGGCGTCGTGTACCTATTTGTGATAGGTAGGCGTTGTTGAGTAGAGTTGTTGTTGTAGGAAAATACACATTATTTCTGCAAATATTTTGCGTACGCACCGTTCACTCGTTCCCTCTACTCTGTGGCTAAAATAAACACGTTTCATATTTAATAAGGAAATACCTAGCTCATGACCAGATAATGATACAGGAAAATGACTACCATACTATAATTATTTTAACTAGCAATTATACGTAGAGAGAGGCAGGAGCCGTATACAGTACCCTTTCACCAAAGTAATAAACGTGGAAAATTGCTATAGTCATTAAATGTTTCCATGAGTCAATATAATGAGAAATGAAATTTGGCTATACAAATTTCAATTCTCGGCCCATCCACACCACGCCTCGCCGGTGTGAAACGCAGGATTATCTGCACGGCAGCAATCACTTTTTCCGTTACCTACTGGGGAACATACATTGCATGCTTGCATTGCATTGCTGTTGCTGAAGTGTGAAGGGAGAAATTACAATCACACGAGACTTTCCATCTGCATGTCTCAGTTTGACGAACAAGATTTGAAATATCATTTAGGCAACAGCCTAGATGGTATTGCAGTTGTCATGGGTAGTTGCCCGGCCTTTAGCTGGTTTCGTTTTCCTATACCATAAAAAAGATGTCTCAATTACAGAATATATTTGGAGAAAAAAAAAATCTGATGGTTCTAATGAAAATATTTTATTGGGTGTTTCGGTTCAAAAAAATGTATATGTTCTAACCCCCGTATCTCCTTCCAGGTGTCAGCGATATCAGCGCTCTCAACTTCATCGTGTGGTTCCCGCGAGTCAGTGGCTGTGGGCGCGGGTGAAGTCAGAAGGCGGCTGGCCGACGCGACTGCAGCGCCTCCACCGAATGCTTTCCGACATGATCCCGCTGATCCTTCAGCTACGGCTCTAAAGGTGAATATATTGAAACAGCATTGTTTATTTATTTTTATTTATTTATGTACACACAACACATTTTATAATAGATAACATACAGAACAAACACTTGAGCACAAAGGTAATCTTTGACTAGACCTCTTTTCATTCTGCTTCTTCTATCGTATTGACATGAGCTACATAATGATAATAGCTCATAGCTTGGGGAAAAGCTTAGCCATTCAGCAGGTTGGTAGCGGGGTGACTTTCCAGGGCGCGCGAAACGATCAATTAAATATCTTCACTCGTGGAGGCTCATATAATTCACCCCTATATTAATTTAATTCATTCAATTTTTTTCATTGTTTTCAATATTTGAATAAATTCCATCCAATCAAATTACGAGTCGGTGACGTCATGACAGACATGACAAAGATACCAATAAAAATTGGAAAGCTTCTATTTGCTGTCTTTGTCAAGTGGATAAAGTAGTGGCCAAACATGGCCAAATTACGAATATTAGCACATGAATCAACAATACCCGCACGCGACCATACATTAGCTTTAGGATGTCAGTGTTCCCTACTAGGGAATCCCTGGTTATTGGAATGCAGAGGTCAGTTGATAGTCTGTGTGCAAACGTTTTACTGGAAGCCCACCCCAATGTAGTTCGCTAAAGGTTAGGCTTAAGATTTCTGCTGACTGACCTCTTCCTACGAAGAGTTAATTAAATAAATAAATATAAATAAATATCTTTCGGACATTTTTACACAGCACCATCAAGTCCCAAACTAAGCAGAGCTTGTGCTATGGGTACTAGACAATGGATATAATACTTATATACTTTTTTTGTAAATACATACTTATAATACATAAAACAACACCCAGACCAACACAAACACTTATGTTCATCACACAAATATTTGTGTCCTGTGGGAATTGAACCCACAACCTCGTTATCAGCAGTCCGACACTCGAACCACTAGACTACAGAGGTTGTCACCACGATTGCTGATGGTCAGATGGTTGATGGTTGTTGCTGGAGCAGAGAATTTTATTGTTAACAGCAGAGGCAGCCTTCTGACACCAATGATGCTGCTTTCCGACATTTGCCTGGGACTGGCAAGTCACCTAAGAGTAACAAACTACAAATAATGTGTTGTTTTGGTACTGAAAGTCAAAGTTAAAAGTTTTTATTTCGAATAAACATTTAAGAGCCGGCAAGATACTCTATGGATATACTGTTTTCAAGTAATAAATGGTACCATGGTTTTTTACATGATTTGGAAAGAATTGTGTAGGAACAATGTAGGTTAATGTTCACTGAAGATTACTAATTAATAATGATATTATGTTTAGGGTCGACCATAATAGGAGGAAACCCATCGATTTGACACCATGCCATTAATGGCTACATTATGCTCACATTTACAGTGATCAAAACTGCCAGCTAGGTCATGCGATTAGGGATTTATCGATCGTTGTCGGTCAAAATTAATATCCAATCTATGCACGAGTTACCCCACTGGAGATAGGAATTTGACATATTTTGTATGGAGCTTATGTCAAATTGGGAAGGTGACTAACTTTTTTTTATTAGTTTATATTAGAAAACACGAAACTTTTTCAAGAAAAATGAGTAACAGTGCATAAACCAGTAAAAAAAATGATAAAATGTCTAAGTTATAAGCGATTTGAATTTGTTCACTAGACAGAGACAGCATTATCAAAGTATGACGTCATTGTTCAAAACCTTCATAGAAACTTGACATCTCTCTGTAGAATGTCCGTTTCGCATGACAAGGACAGAAAATGCCCCCTCCAGAAACATAAAAAGCGTGTATCTCTTCCATTTTTTCATGGGTTTTTTTTTTCAACAATTTTGTTGTTTCTGTACCTTCTTTTAAATAATATAAGATTTTTCGTATTTTTTAACAGTAGTCCACTACCGGATTCCTATCTCTAGTAGGGCAAATCGTGGATAGATTGGATATTAATTTTGGCCATATACTTACGTCCTAATCTCAGCCTATCAAATATTATAATTTTTATTCTTAATTCCAGGAATCATGGGAAAGCAAACTCGCTCGCATGCGGTCTACATCTCCATACGGTGCGCTGAGCGGCTGGCGTCTACTGGGTTGCATCGTCAAAGTTGGCGACGACTTACGACAAGAAATGCTGGCGGCGCAACTACTGAGGCGACTACAGACTGCCTGGGTAGCCGAGCGGGTGCCCTTGAAGCTCAGGCCTTATGAGATACTGTGTCTTGATAAGGAGTGCGGTCTGATACAACCGGTGAGTATTTACTTAGTACGGACAAAATTGCCAAACTTATCCACATAAGTTTGACACGTGGTTTTGAAATGTGGTCGCTCACAATGGGCCTGATAAGAAAGCCTCAAGTCACTCCAAGGGCAATGGAGAGGGCTATGCTCGGAGTGTCCCTGTGTGATTAAATCAGAAATGAGGGTATTCGCAGGAGAACGAAAGTAACCGATATAGCTCGAAGAATTGCCAAACTTAAGTGGCAGTGGGCGGGGCACATTGCTCTCAGAACAAATGGCCGATGGGGCAGTAAAGTTCTGGAGTGGCGAAGTCTCGAGTCTCGTTGTGGCTATGCTTGGGGGAGGCCTTTGTCCAGCAGTGGATGTCTTTCGGCTGAAATGATCATGATGATGATGTGCAAAGACCAGTAAGCCTAAAGACACAGCATAAAACAAAGGTTTGCATGAGAATACAATCGTTAAATGTTGAAGGGAGACAAAGGGTGGACGGCGCGTTATGATTGGTCGGCTCAAAAGTTCGGTGGAATGATTGGTGATGCCATTCGCTGACGGAGTGACATATCGATTGGCGACGGGCCGAATGTTATGCTCCAGTGCTACTACAACAACTTGGTGGGCGGGGTTATCCAGCTAATTGGCGTCTTATGACTTCTGGTCTGTGGTTGTATATAATTTAATGACTGTGCGCCGGTCACAGAGTAGTTAAGAAATAGAGGTGACCTGAATGAGTGAAGTATTTTGTTTCTTATCGGTATAACAATTGAGTGAAATGGGAGGTGATTGAAGGGTAATATTAAAGCTGCAGACAAGTAGGCGTGACGGAATTGAAGCGTATTGCCGGCGGGCCTCGTTGTGTTATAATGTACTAAACTGTATTAGATAGTGAACAAAGCGCCGTCCTTTTTTTAGTTTTTTTGTTTTCGGGTGGAAATCCTCATGGATATCCTCCGTCTGGGGAAGGCGGAGGGATATGTCGGGCTCTTACCGACTAAAACCACACGGTGGCCATCCTCAGCACAAAATAGAGGAGCTCCGGGAACTCCAATGGATTCATTTAAACAGCGTGACCCTTCCGCCGCCGCTCCGTCGGGCGAAAAAACAACGCGGGACGTTGCTTGACCGATACGCTGGCGTTGTATTATATGGGAATACATATTAGCTGTCACACATACAGCGGAACGTATTCTTCTGGCGCCGTCATTCCTCCGCCGTCCAGTCCCGCAAGAAATCCGGCCAGTGTGTGACATGATCCACGTTCGGACGAAGCTCCGCCTCCGTTCCGTCCCGCCCGCTGACCTATTATTTGAGCCTCATGTTTATCTATTCGACTCACACACAAATATAAAATCATACTGCTATCACCAATCCCCTTGACAGTGATGACTCAAACTCATTTTTGTTCATTAAACTTAAATTGTTATGTGACGCAGTGGTCTGCCGTCAACGGCTGATTAAACTTGCCTTATGGCTATATTTGATAACAATGAGTCACTACTCAAACGCCAGATAATAATGGGTAATAAAAATGCAGTCCCTTTATCTTGACAAGATAAATAAATCACAGCTTGTTTGTTATGAGATAAATGAGGACTCAAGTACTCAATATGATGGTAAGTTCATAATACGTCTCGCCGGATTGCATAATAAAGAATCTCAAATATAAATAAAACAGAATGTATGTAACCAAGTTTATGATCAAGATATCCCAGAATTAAATGACAATGGTGCCAATTCTCTTGTAAGCCGCACTATAATTATTTTAATCACACTGTATCTCTTTCTTACAAACATCATTGAAAAAGGACAGAAAATATAAAGAAATTACCTTTTAGTCTGTGCCCTTGTAATTTACGGGAATGTAGTCGCGACTTATAGAGATGACGACTAAATTCACGTGGAATCAGGGGCGTAGCTACGGCTGTATCAATGGTACGTGGCCCGCGAGCTACAGGGGTCCATTTAGAATTAGCTACGCCATTGCGTGAAATACAAGCTGGACCTTCTATGATTTTCTAATGTTTTTAGTTAGAAAGAGACAATGGTGCCGATTCTCTTGTACACCCACCTAAACCTAACTATAACTAAAATTTACAAATTTTAGTTTAGAAAATCATAAAACTTATTCTGTGTTTATCTTTTTCTTATTTTACAAAACTTGTTGACAGCTCTAATAATTGAGTTTGACGCATCTAAGTTGAATTGGCGGTGTTACCAGTACATCTTAAAAAATTTATTAAAGAGTAAATGGAATGACCGAAAGTTCACAAAAACAAGGAAATTAAATAATAATTATATTTGTAATTATTAGTTTATCATGAAAATTATGAAGAAAAAATCATGTCACGAAATAAAGTACATTTTTGTTTTATATTTTCAATAAAATATATAAATTGGAATAATGTGATCAGGTTATTATTACCTACGGCCCGTATTACAGAACGATACTCAAGCGTTGATCACAGTTTAAAACTAGTTTTGAGTTGAGCTTTGATTTTAGATCGTTCCTCAAGCAGAGATTTATTGATCACAGTTCAGATCACAATAATAAACTATTTCTTTAATTTAAAAAGCTGGAATTTCCCTTTTTAAAGACGTGGTTAATAAGTTCTAGCACCCAGGACACGAAATTTCTGAAAAAAGTTGAATAAATTAGAATATAACATTGAATTAAGAAACCTATGGAAGTGGCCCATTCTTCTATATCCACCTAGTTTATACAAATATCTATTAAATCGTTATTGAATTATGAAACTATTCTTTGTCTCTTGTTAACAAACGTGTTATGTCGTTTGGTGAAAGAGATCGCATGCTATTTGTATATTCTCTGTTTGGCAACATCTTTACGGGATGTCAAAAAACCTACGCCGTGTGGCAACCCCGCTTACCCCGCAATGTGGCCCATAATACATGAGCTGTCAAGTAAACAAACTAGGGCTGTTGATATTTTTTAAATATCAGATTTTCGATCTATCGATTATTATTGAAAAAAAAAAGATATTTCGATATATTGGCCAAATTTCATGATTCTAGGTCAATGCGAAGTACCCTATAGGTTTTTTATGTGAGTTTGCGAGTATCAAAATGTGACATAGCCGTATGATTGCCTTGACCAAGAAGCTTGATTTTTTATGTCCTAGGGACAGCCGAACTTAGTATTTGATATAATTGCATTATTTATTACTATTTGAAAATGATTTTAATCAGCACACATCTCTGGTACGAAACACGAGCATCGATATCGATACTTTTTAGTTTTGATTATTTACTTCCCTAGCTATGGCCACCATAACGGTGGCCCAGATATTGTAGGTATACCACGCTTATTTCGTAGGTATTACTGGTCCATAGGTACAAGTCAATGACTTCTTATCCTTTATTATATAGGTACCTCTTCTTTTCGAAATTATAAATTTCATTGTATGTTTCTATGAACAATTTACCTTTCTGCTGAATCTACAACAGCTGCAACCACATAGTAGGCATCCATTATTTATTTTAAACTACCTAAAAACTATAAAAATGAATAAAATAAGCTTTGCAATTTTAGTTGTTGATAACTAATTATAGTCGACATGTATTTTGATGCCTTCTAAAAATAGTCAGATTTAGGTTGACATTTCTAATATTAGGTGAAAAACGTCAATTACAGAATAGCAAAATGTCAATTTTTACTAAGTTGAATAACTAAACTAATTTTGGTCCTGTCAAACCAAAAATTAGTTTTAAAGTGAATTTCAGAATAGAAAACTTCGTTTGACAGGACTAAACTAAATTTAGGTGATTTTTAGTCTAGTTTAGAGAATGTTGTGACAAGAGAATCGGCACCATTATGAGACTAAATTATTTTTGTTCTTAGACAACAGAATCAGGATCAATGTCTAATAAAAGTATATTTTACAGTTAATCATATTTATTAGAAGTGATATAATGCTTAAGAATCAATGTCAAACACAAGTGTTCATCCATTATCATTTCATATTGGAGAATTGTGTGTGTATGACATACACCTCTGCCAAACCATTCTAAGTTCAGATGACGTATAAAGGTTATTATACCCATTTAATGTTAGTCTTCTGTTTACATAAACAAAACCTCTCTATTACTGTCCCACTGCTGGGCATGGACTGCACACACCATCAAGAACTTTAAGGAGCAGAGGTTCCTCATGATGCTTTCCTTTACCGTTAAAGCAAGTGATAATCAAATTCAGAATCTGATGATATGCTATATAATTCTTGGTTTTCTATTATGTTGGAGTCGGCTACCGGTCTAACCAGATGCGGCTGAACATCTGTATTTTATTAAACAGAGCGACTGCAATCAGACGTCCGCAACCCAGTTACTGGGTAATACCGACATCCTATGGTTTGACCAGTTGTCAGACTTTCGGGCTTCTGACTACCTGTAACGACTGTCATAGATGTTCTTATGGCAACCGGGACCGACAGCTTAACGTGCTTTCCGAGGCACGGAGGTCTCGGTGTGCAACGAAATGGTCACCCATCCACGGAACTGACCGCAGAAAGTGTAGCTTAACCTCGCAGATATTGCATTTTAACTTAGCCACGAGCCCTTAGCTTAGTTATAATTATTATTTATTATTATCAACAGGTATTAAACACGGTGTCGCTCCACCAAATAAAGAAGCAATCAGGCAAGGGTCTCCGCGCCTGGCTGGAGCTGGAACACGGGCCTCCCAACAGCGAAGGGTTCCTGCGAGCACAGAACAACTTCGTAGAGTCAGCCGCCGCTTATGCACTCACCAGCTATTTGCTACAGTTAAAAGATAGGTCAGTATCATTGTACCTTGGAGCAAGTACCTATGGAGTCGTAGTAATGAAATGAACACTTCTCATATTATAAAAAAACAAAGTTTAACCGGATTAAATCGCGTATATTATTTAAATTGGTTTCCCTGACGTTTCGAAAGCTTTGCAGCATTTCGTGGTCGCAGGTAGACTAAGATGACAAGCGTCTTTACAAATATTTCTAATAAATTATTTTAATCTACCGTACAATATTATTAATTAAAATCGTTTCGATGCACGCAGTAATCACTCACAATATCATTAACTTTTACAGTGTTGCGTGCTGTTTGGGACTTGATTATTTTTAGGACTGGGTTCCAAACAGGTGGTAGCTGCCAACCATCTTCTCTATTAAAATTAGGATGTTTTTTAATTTCAATAGCCTCACGGAGCATTCTAGGTACATATCGGTTTTCCTTCGCCAGAACTTGTGGTTTATTAAATCGAAGAAAATGGTTGGGTTTGTCTAGGGCATGTTGACTTCTCATATTGCTGCTATTTTTTGTCTTACACAGGCAGCAACGTGATAGAAAGAGATAGATACCTACAATTGGTATGACTTTCAAATGTCAGTGTATAAGTTTTTTTATCAAAAATTGTACAAGCAAGTTACCAAACTGGTGACTAAATCCATACAAATACAAAATGGTCACTCCATTTTGTATGGAATTTAGTCCATAGTAGTAGTAAATTTCAAGAAAATGAAATTTCTTCATTCCGGTTTTTTCCACATAAAGACAGTATCTGTAATATATCTTTGTCTTTTTCTAACACATTGTGATGTTATGCAATAGAGGAGTCACGCCAAGCGGGGGCAGATCAACTTATTACTACGAGTCTAGGCTTCCTCTAAGCATTGTACAGTTATTTCACAAGCTAGAGGTTTCACCGCTGCTTGGTATGGTTATTTAGCATCGAAAATATCTTGACAAACAGACTGTTTAAAATTATCTGAACAACTAAGAAAATTAAACTATATTATTTCAGTGATACAAGGTATGTTTCAGAATAAACCAGTGCACAAGAAATTCTGACAAGAATCTTATCCCATTGAGATAAAGTTTGATTTTCTTAGTTGCTTACATAATTTTGGACGTTCTGACTGTAATACACCATATTTATTTATTTATTATTTATTTATTTATTTCCACAAAAAAAAATACATACATTTGGCAGATATGAGGTAGTTAATAAATTGTGAACCTTAGTGTAAAGACATTCAATCAATTTTGGTTCACTGACAATGAGCATGTTCGCAAATTTATACTCGCTAAAGTCAGCTATGTAGGAAATATCCAATGGAACCTCTGCCTCGTGTATACTTTAAACTATTGAAATGAAATTAACTGAATATAAGAACTGCGATTTATGTTGCTTTTCTTGAAATTGTGAAGTGGCCATGGCCACTGACAATCATCCGAGATGTTGGGATAGTTTGATATCATATCTGATAGTTTGGTCAGTCACCATAAATAATCCAGGCTAGTTGCAGCTGCATCAATAACATACAGGGTGTCAGGGAAACGCTCCCGAAACTGAAAGGCTATTATTATACTACCTAAACACAATCGAATACCAATAACGATTAGCCTTATACTCGTTGTTTTAGTGATGTGGTATTTTGCAAACCCGCAATGTAAAGCGTACAAAACTCAGGATCAATGCCGCGCGTACCTAACCTACCTACGCTCGCCACGACACGGACTGCGTATGTGAGCGGATGTCGTTCACCCCTAGCGCCAATCAACTCAGCCTATCGCAGTCCACTGCTGGACATAGGCCTCTCCCAAGTTGCGCCACAACGTTCGGTCCTCTGCCTTCCGCATCCAGTCCCCCCCAGCCACGTTCTTTAGGTCGTCGGTCCACCTGGCAGGGGGGCGCCCTACGCTGCGTTTGCCGATTCGCGGTCTCCACTCAAGGACTCGTCTGCTCCAACGGCCATCGGTCCTTCGACAGACATGGCCAGCCCACTGCCACTTCAGCTTACTGATCCTACAAGCTATGTCGGTCACTCCGATTCTTCTCCGGATAATCTCGTTACGGATTTTATCCTTCAAAGAAACTCCAAGCATAGCTCGCTCCATAGCTCGCTGAGCGACTTTGAATTTGTGGACTAGCCCAACTGTCAGTGTCCACGTCCCCTAGCGCCAGCTCATTGTTTATTTGAATAACATTGCGATCTTTAAAAAATTAAGTAAATAAATGGGGTTTTTTTTTTCAAATCAGTTTTATTTAACTGACCAAAGCTGTTTATGTATGAAAAATGCAAAAAAAAAAGGAAAAAATCTAAAAAAAGGAATCGCATTTTTTTGTGGTTTTGTATCAGTAATCACCAGTATTATCACCTATCTTCGTTTTCGGAAGCGTTTCCCTGACACCGAGTATGTTATCAAACCTAGAAGCTCATTTCTCAGATGTACCTATAAAAAAATGAACTTTTCTAACAAGATTGTTCTTTGTTACAGGCATAATGGCAATATTTTATTGGACAGCACAGGTCACATCATCCACATAGATTTTGGATTCATATTCTCAATATCACCCAAGAATCTAGGATTTGAGAGCTCTCCTTTTAAGGTAAGACCTAACTACTTTCCTACTAAATTACAAAAAAAAGGTTTATGAAGCTATAAATTGTAATGAGTACTACAAGTATATTATTAATTAACGAAATTGCTTCAGTCAAAAACAAAACAGCACTACCTTTTGTTTTCCTGTTCCTTAGTCACAAGCGTAGCGAGGGATTTAAAAGCACGAGAAGCAAATAATTTGCAGCCATGCGAAACACACAAACTTTTCACTACAAATTCACACCAAACGTAACGCTCGCTTACAGTCAGCTGCTGAATGCGAGATAGCTATGCGTGGTTAGCAGATAAAAAAAAAATTACCTTATTTAAGTTTGGTGTGAACCATCTCGAACATATTTTTAGGGTTCCGTACCCGAAGGGTGACAAACGGGACCCTATTACTCTCGCTACGCTGTCCGTCCGTCCGTCCGTCTGTCTGTCACAGGGCTGTATCTTTTGAACAGTAATAGGTAACTGGTTGAAATTTTCTCAGAATATGTGTTGCTATGAGGTGTATCACGACAAATACTAAAAACAAAAAAAAGTCTTAAAAACAAAGGGGGTCACCATACAAGAAACCTCAAAAAATATGCATTTTTTTCATCGTTTTTGTTCCTGCTCTATCTTCAAAACGGTTATATATATATACCAGCGTCAAACTTGGTCAGATTATAGTGCATATTATGTAGTTTAGCAACAAATACTAAAAATAAGACAAACATAGACATATGTGGTGGTACACACGGCTACACATCAAGCTGTACATTTCCAGTATAAGCTGATCTCGCATTGAACGGAAAGCCTATACAATGCGAGGTCAACTTTTACTGGAAATGTACAGCTTGATGTGTAGCCGTGTGTACCTCGTAAGAAAGACATGCAAAAATTCATATTTCGCGCACTGCGCGTTGATGTCTTTTGATAAACTCTCGTAAATTAAACTAGTTTTTATGGGGTATCAAGTCGTTGAAGGTACGGAACCCTTACTGCGCGAGTCCGACTCGCACTTGGCCAATTTTTTTTAATCCTTTCTCTAAAATAAAATTTACTTTGGCAGTTGACGCACGAGTTCGTGGAAGTAATGGACGGCGAGAACTCGGACATGTTCCAGTACTTCAAGATCCTCATCCTGCGCGGACTGATCGCGGCGCGCAAGCACTGCGACCAGATCATACACCTCGTCGAACTCATGCGCATGGGTATGTGTAGGCTTTTAATTCATAAGCTATTTATTGACTAATATTGATGTAGGTAGTGGTCTCGTTTTTCTTGTTCATGAACTAAATTTATGTTAAGTTATCGCTCTCTTTTACTATTTTTTGGAGTATGGATTTGTGCCCCGTTAGTGGCAATAGGCTCGCCCCCTATTACATGGGACTATAACATAACTGGCGAAATGTGGGTGTACCATACACCTCTGCCTACCCCTTCGGGGAAATACAGGCGTGATGTTATGTTATGTCTCTTTTACTAATAGTAGATACAAGAAAGGGATAGTAACAATTTTAGTATTATCTATAATTCGTTGTAGTTTAGTCGGCACGTTCCGTGATTACGACTAAACTTTTATGGCAATTTTAATTCAGACTAATTTCACAGCACTAAAATTGTTGCCATCTCTGTTGAGGATTTTTTTTTTGTTGGGGTGCATTAAAAGATCACGAGTACATGGCGATATTTATTGGATCGTCCGGCGCTCCCTGGGCAGTCAGCCATGCTACCAATCTCCCGACTGGCTAATCTTTTTCCTACGGCATGAGCTGTTATCATTATATAACTCATGTCGACACAATAGAAGTAAAAGAGAGCGGTTAATCAACATCAGTGTCTGTGTATGCTATAATGGGTTGAGGGAATGTACAAAATCAAGTACCAGTACCCAGCAGTAAATATTACACATCGAGTTTTAGAGAGATAATTGCGTGAAAAGCGACTAAGAAATTGATTAGAAGTGGAGAGAGCTCTCTGGTTGCTAGCTGTTACTCTAGTATAGTAGTATAGTATAACGAGCTGGTTTCCGCAACTTCACGTCCAAGCGTGTATTTTACGTACGGGTGGGAACTTACTCGATCCATGCCAACTCCTCAAAAAAGGCCAGCAACGCCTTGGTGTTGCTGGTGATCTCTCTGAGGGTTGGGTTACCGAAGTACTTGGCCCTGTATGTGGCGACCTCAGGGCAGTCTAGAAGCACATGGGCTGCTGTCTCGTCCTCCACCATGCAGGCTCTGCACAGTGGGCTGTCCATAACACCTTTTGTGTCAACCTGTACTGTCCCACTGCTGGGCAAAGGTCTCCCCCATATTCTTCCAAACTTCCCTATCAGTAGCTTCTTCAGTCCAATTCTTCAGAAACATGCCATAACACCTATGACAAAAATATGTTTGTCAAAGGACCCGTGGCCAGTTATAGCAGCTGTGCCTATATGCAGCTGTTGTTGTGACAATCGGAAGGCCTGTTTCGTGAAACGGCCGTCAATGGTGGGAAGTACCTCCTTGGCCTGCCTGCACTCATCATGGTCTTTCCATAGTTTGTGGTGTTTGTCCCTGGTGCGTTTCCTTACCAAGTTGCGTAAGTATCCGAAGGGGAGTGGCACTATGGGTTCAGGTCCACCACTACCATACTCGATCCCCTTCTGGCGAGTTCATCCGCTGCATCATTGCTTAGGGAACTGCTGTGTCCTTTGATCCATTGAATGGTTATTACCTACCTGGTTGATTACAGCTGTTTCCGTTTAGCTACAGCCTCTCTTGTTTCCTTTTCGCATTTGACTGATTGTTTTATTACAGGTGGCCAACTCGCTTGTTTACGGAGTAGCAGTGCAGTGTCGTCGTTCCGTGCCCGCTTCCACCTCGGCAGAACGGAACCACAACTTCAAGCGTTAGTCGACAAACTAGTTCGCGACGCACTCAACTCGCTCTCCACCAGACTATACGACAACTACCAATACTACACAAACGGTATACTGTAGATTATGACGTCATTCAGTTTTGTTAGCCTACTGAATTACTTTTTAAATCCTCTGTCGTGTTTTTCGTGTAGTGTTTTGTCTCAGTGTTTGTCCTTCAATGACTGGTGGTATGCTGGGTATAGGAATGGGCAAAATTCATGAAGTTTTTCTAATAATAAAATAATATTCTTCACATCGAACTTGATATTTTTTTAATTTATTTTTTAATGATATTTCGAAAAAAAAAATACGGTTGTAAAATTTCATGAAATTTGCCCATCTCTAGCTAGGCATGAAACGAACTAATGAGACCTATTTGTTGGCGATGGTGTCAATTTTGTACCCAGCGTTGACTCTTCATATTCAGTTGGCCATTCGCCAGTCCTATACACCATGATTTTTATCTACTAACATTGATGTCCCAATTAATGTATTCGTCATTGCGAACAGCTTTTACTAAGGGACCTACCCTGAAATCACAAACAAAAAAAATCCGCTGTTTCATAAATTTTGTCGAGCAACCTCGATGATTTTGTAGTGAGCAGCAGATTTTTTTATGCAATTCAGGGTTGTTCCCAATATAAAAGTTGTTTGCAATGAGTATGTTAACAGGGTCACCGATGTTTGAGGCCAAAAATGTCATGGTGTGTAAGTAATTATTAAAAAATTTGCGACTGAGCCTTACATGTGGTGAATTAGACAATTCCATATTTGAGATACTGCCTCTGAAGGTCATTGAAGGGTAATTTACTCCCTTAAGTTTCGTTTCTATAGCTTATAATATGAGCACCGACACTTTAGAAAATGACTTGTTGAAAAAGACAGAGATTCTTTAGTAATATTTGAATTGAATGTGTTAACGCTCTCTTACTGAAACTCATACTTTCTCATAATGCAGTGTTAGATGAGAGCTGAAATCTTCAATCCACATATTGGTTTAGAAAAGGATCATGACGAAATTTGTACAAAAAAGATTTTTTGAGAAGTTGGAATAGTTTACTATTGATTCTTGGTCTCCCTAAAGAATAGCTTTCGGCATTTAAAATAATTTTTAGAACCCCAGAATAAAATATAATATTTCTAAGTAAATTGTTTCAAAAATTGAGCTAATCTTAAACATTGCATAGCATTGTACAGTTATGAATTATATATTATAATTGTATTGCGGGGTTTAATAATTATTTTAAATGTTGAAGTTGTTATTTAGAACCAAGAAACAGTAGTAGAACTATTATAACTTCTTCTTTTTGTTAAAATTTGATATAATTTGTACAAATCTACATATGCATCTCGCCATGATTCTTTGAGATTCACATACATGTTATTCCTAGCTTACATCACATAGATTTTGTAAATTTTAGTGCCATAACCCCACTGACACACGCTGTACCTTGGAATCTTTAGTCTTATTTGCTCAAACATTAACACTTGATCATTCACAATATGTTTGACCCGTCCACTGTAGATCCCGTTAGTGCTTTATAAACATAAAAATAAACAGTAGCCCTAGCGCGAACCATTTTGACGTATCGAATCGTAAATGCAAGTGAACTTTAAATCTGAAATACTTGTTTGAGACATAATCATAGATTGATGAAGATGTTATCTATATACAACTGTGTCGCATACTAGCGAAAACAAACCCTGCAAACCACACTCTTGGTAATAGGGAGGTCCATAATTGGAACAAGCTGCCGGAGGTTGTTGCTGCCACCTCTGTAAACTCATTTAACAATAGACTCGACAACTGGCTACAAACGAATGAACTCTCGTTGGAAAAGCAGTGAACGCAAAAAAAAAAACCGCAAATTTTCAGCACTGTGTGATGAATTGCTGATATGTCATCAGCAATAATCAATGAAATAAATAAATAAAAATGGAATATTGCTGTATGACACAGTGCGTATGATGCATAAAGTTAAATCAAAATGTAATTGAAGAGAGCCGTACATAACTTAGTACGAGTTCTTGCGATATCGTGTAGTTAACTTTATCATGGAGTTGTCGACAAATTTTATATGGGAATTTTACCAGCGCCACATGTCTGTATTTGGAACTAAACAAGTACCATATAAAATTTGACGATAACTGCACGATATCGGAAACACTCATGTTAGGGGCTCGGTTGTATTTTTTATTTGAAAATCGCCTACGTTAACGATTCAATACGTCAAAATTATTCGTGGGAGGGCTACAGATGACAGATTAATATTACTTATGTAAAAAGGTTACTCTGCAAATAGAATGTTAAAAAATTCTAAAATAAAAATGTGTAAATAATAAAATGAAATTATGATAATTTTCGCAATGAGAAGACTGATTGTTCAGGCATGAAGAGTGGTATAGATTTAGGTTTCTTAGCCGATTAAATTTAAGTTTTATCCTGTATGTACATTGAAAGACGTGAATGCGAAACGAATGATGAATTGTTACTGACGTGAATGAGAATGATATGCCAAAGGAACATGTAAAGATGGCATTGTTTTAGATGTTAAATACTTTTAGAATTATATGGAAATTGAAAATCTTATTGTTAAATGTCCAACGCTAGATAGACTCGGAGACACCAAAATAAATTAGGTGGACCTATACAAAGTGTATCAGAAAAGCGTGGTCATATTTAAAGCTGCTTATTCAGGGATGCTACTGAACAACTTTTACTATGGGACCAACCCTGAAATCGCAAAAAAAACAATTGATCCTTATATTTTGTTGAGCGACTTCGATGATTTAGTAGGGAACAGCTGATATTTTTTTCGCGATTTCAGGTTTGGTCCCATAGTAAAAGTTGTTCTATGCTATGCCCTGAATGAGCTCTTAAAATATGACCACGCATTTCTGATACACGTTGTATAAAGAAATAGACGTTTTATGAAATATATCAATGCATGTATGAATATGGGGTTATTGTTATTCTGTGTTGTGGGCAGTGCTGCCAATAGGTAGGTAATGGAACCAATATTATTGTACTATTAAAATAAATGAGTAATCGTTGATTATAATTATTATACCTCGTATTGTTGACCTTTCGGCATCTAAAAGGTTTAAAAATGGAGTGAGAATGTTGCCAAATTTTTTACTACAGCAATGACGAGATGCTTCTATTTTTCAATCTGTCCACTCTTATATTCGAATTTTCTCTTTAAAATAAATGGCATACACTAAGAATAAAAGTATGGTAGAGCCCTGTATAACCAGTGTTATAGGACTGGGGGGTCACCAAGATCTAACACTTGGTTAATGTTATAATTTTGAGAAAGTGGTACAGGAATACATCGCACATCCGGAGCATCAATGTCAAAATAAACAAAAAACTGGTAGCGTCGGGCATGCCCGACAGAAGCGAAATTTTTAAGCAAGCGATAGAACGTGTGCGCGAAGAGCTGTGTGTGTGTTCGAGACAGTAGCGTAGCCGCGCGCTAATGGAGGGGGAAATTAACGGTGACGATTTTTGTCGATTTACTCCCGGGCGGCCTAGAGCCTAACCAAGCTATAGAAGCTTTGCTTCAAAAGTGCATCGGATGTGCGACATAGTTTTACAATATCCATTTTATGTGTATTTACGTCGTGCCTTTAATCACCTTTTTTCTTGTTCGCTGTATCTTAGTTTATCGTACACATGATGTGCCTAAAAAAGGTACGAGTTTTGTATTTCCCAGGCAGTCCTGCACTGGTTAGCTATGGCTATACTGCGTAACTGCAGTAAGATATGAAAAGTCAGTCACAGATATAAACTCTTTATATCAATATGAAATGTCTGATTATAATATGGCAAGAATGTCTGTCGAGGCAAGGATGTGTATTATATACCGTGCATTTTATTTTATTACGTCATATATTTTTTATTTATATTTCTTGTTTAATACTATAATAAATAAAATAGTGTCATGTTTTAGTTAACAAATACAAAATATTAGGGCCAGTTTATGTCGTTGCTTTGGTTTTGTGTATTAAAACGCTAGAAATCAATGTACTGTTGAGTAATGTTAAACTTAAGTGTTTGTTAAAGCATAAAAGCGTGGAACATATGCACGAAATAGTGAGCAAATGGAGTGCTGACATCACGAGAGACGTCTGCGGTCGCCCAGCGGAAATATTAACGTCTGAATAAACGCGGCGATTGTCCAACCACAGACGTTTCTTTCCCTCTGCACTGCATAAATTCGGTGATTGGGATTCATTGGAGACATTTATGCGAATTTAACGCAAAGCTCTTAGCACTCCACTTATTCGTGGATATCCGGGATCTGTATATGAATCAAGCAATAATATGCCTTATTCTAGAAATGTCTAAGATTATTTTGCGCTTTTTGTGTACTTAGCTCCGCTAGGCGTTCTAGACAATCCTTCGATGTAAACTGGCCTTTAACAACGCTACTCATAGTTTTGTATAAATTGCCTCTCAGCTTAAAATCTAGCCTTAAATCCATATTTATTACCATTATATTTGTGTGTGGGTGGACTATTATAATGTCGCATTGGACAAATATATAGTATATAATTGACGTACCTTTAAATATTATATGCATTATAGTCTCATATTTTGTTTCAAGTTGAAAATTATATCTGTATATAAACGTTTTCGCTTACGGTCAATATTAAATTATTCCGTTTAAGAAAATATTGCAAATGTCCGAAACTAAGATAACTTTCTTCTCGAAATTAATTCGTTATTTATCATCATGTACAGGTAATTGTAAGTAGGTACTCTAACATCTATCGTTTATCTTAATTTTTTAAATATACATAATCATGATTTTTTATGTGACTTTTATTTTCCCCACATCAAAGCTTGAAGGTTAAAACTTCCAATCACACATGAACAATGGTCTATGGTCGAGAGTGAATAGTGATAGTGATTGGGAAGGCGTCGCCTCCTACGACTAGGAGGTAATGCTCGCTAAGGAGGCGGCGGAGAGGGTTTGAGAGTCGACGACCTCATCCGCAGGAAGGGACCTGAGCGTCGCAGGAGGGCGTATGCCTAATGTTCTGTGGCGTATGCCGACCTCCAGCCACTCTAGGTGTGGTGTGTTGCAAAGAGTATATAATCACAACCATGGTATAATAACACCAGGTAGTCTCTTCCCGTGACAACTAGGTCACGTGATTGCCTCCGTACTACGTCATCGGCCGTGGAGCAAATAGCGGGCTGTTAGCGTGACACTTGTCAGTTTGATGTGCTGCCACTTTGTGAAAATAAATTACCCGAGCAAAATGGATTTTTTCATTTACTTTCTTCTATAAAGAATCACTTTTTAACTAGTAATTTAATATAGTTTCCTTTATTAACTAATTAGATGAACAACATGAGATAACAAATAGTTAGGCTAGTTAGGAATTTATTTTATATTCATTATGAACAAAAATCTCCTTAAGTATATTGAAGATATCAATCAATGGCAGCACTGATCGTGACGTAGCTTGGAGGCATCGCGCTGTCATTGCGGGAAGAGAATACCTGGTGAAACATCTTATTATACCATGATCACAACGTTCTGCGGGTGGCGGACTCGGGGTGGCTCGCCACCCGACCATATAACGTTGGGCGATATAACTAAGATACAAGTAAAGATATAAGTAATAAAAAAACATTTTCTTGTAATTAATTTTAAACCTGTGGGTATATGTAACTTATTATGTTATACACCGAGATGATTATACCACTGGTAAACCCGCGATGGTTTGTGTGGTATATACCTACTTGTGTTATCACCATATTTATTTATTTGTTCAGTGATATACATAACAAAAACATTCTAAAGATGTAAATATAAACTCATTAGAGTTTTACCGTCCATCAATATCATCGACTATGCAAACAGGTAAACAAAAATAACTAAACTGTAACTTTAATTAATAAAAAAAAGGAACTGAACTTAGCCTCGATTAGCACCAAGCGTATTTTGGCCGTTCCGCAGACCAGTAAGCCTCAAGACGCCGCGCCGCATAAACAAAATTTTGCATGAGAACACAGTCGTAAAATGTTGGCGGGGTACAGGGGGCGGACAGTGCGTTATGATATGATTGGTCGGCTCAAAAGTAGTTCGATGGTATGAATGGTGCCGCTCGCTGACAGAGTGACGTCCCGATTCGCGGCGGGGCGTATCATATGCAGTGCTACTGCATATGCTTTGTGACTGGGGGTATCCAGCTATCGGCGTCTAGACCATGAAGTTAGAGTAAATAGTCTAGAACATTCAGTTACTCAAAGCTGCTCAAAGCGACAATACAACCGAACGCCCAAAGAACGCTCCGTGCGTCGTCCGTGATCGTCTGGCGATATTACTGAACGCATCCCTGACTGTCACTGTCTCGTGTCTGACAGTGACACAGCACTGACAGTTGTCTGCTGTCTGTCTGTCAGAAAATAATAACACGCGTGTTCACGTGCGGCTGAATGTTTTAATAATAATGTGTGGAAACAGAAATCATTTTAATTAATATTAGTAAAAATGTCTAAATCTAAGGATTTGGAAGATCATCTTCCAGGCTTTGATGCCCCTGAGGCAGTAGATACACAAGATGACACTCAAAGTAATAAGAAGAAAAAGAAGGGTTCTGGTGGGTTTCAGACCATGGGGCTGAGTTTCCCTATCCTCAAAGGTATCACTAAGCGAGGTTATAAGCAACCGACACCCATACAACGCAAGGTAAGTGCAACAAAAGTTTTTTCCATAACCTAACCTCAAAAGTTTTAAGGAAAGCAGTTTAATGTATTTTATGCAACAATTAGGCTATAAAAGTTCATACCGTGTTAGGCGAAAATGCGAAATATTGTATCTTTGTTTAAGGCCCTTCTAAGGGCTATGTGGCACCCCCATCAGTATTAAAATAATTACTTACTGAGTACATCATTTATCGAAAACTCTGTAAATTATAGTTTGCTGTAGCTGTAGATAGAAAAAATGCGAAAAATAAATAAATATCTTTGGGACATTTTTACACAGCACCATCTAGTCCCAAACTAAGCAGAGCTTGTGCTATGGGTACTAGACAATGGATATAATACTATTATAATAGTATTATATACTTTTGTATATAATACTTAATTTTTTTTGTAAATACATACTTATAATACATAAGCAACACCCAGACCAACACAAACACTTATGTTCATTACACAAATATTTGTGTCGTGTGGGAATCAAACCCACAACCTCATTATCAGCAGTCCAACACTCGAACCACTAGACCACAGAGTATTGAACTATGTTAACGAGACTTGTCGCACACAATTAAATCAAAATATAACAAACATTTTGACTAACCTCGACGTCGACCAGTCTGCTCGTGACCACGGCCAATGCAACTTGACCGAAACGTCGAGGTTTGTTTGTTATATTTTGAATTAATTGTGCGCGACAAGTCCCGTAAACATAGTTCAATATGAGTGAAATTCGCGAAAGTTTAAAAACTTCTAGACCACAGAGGTTGTCATGCCACTGCCACTTTTGGCACTTTTTCTATCTATAACTACAGTGAACTATAATTAAGAGAGTTAATAGTTTCTGATGTAAACTAAAGTACCTGTACTTCAATTGTTAAAAACGAATTTTCGATAAATGATATACTCGGCGAGTTATCATTTTTTTACTGACGGGGGCGCCACTTAGCTCTTAGTAGCGCCTTAAAACAAACAAACAAACTCTCAACAATTATATTTGTTCTTATATATTTTCAGACAGTCCCTCTAGCGTTAACTGGTAAAGATGTGGTGGCTATGGCTCGTACGGGGTCAGGTAAAACAGCATGTTTCGTCCTGCCAATATTAGAGAAACTTCTGGCTCCAAACAGTAAACCTATGCCCGGGAAGAATTTCAGAGCTTTGGTACTATCACCCACTAGAGAGTTGGCATTACAAGTAAGTTACATTTATTGTGTATAACAACAGATTCATATTTTAATATCATTGTCTGTTTGCATTTGGTTTTCAACAAAAATATTTTCATAACATATAGCAAAGCCTTTAAAACACAACATAAAGTCTTTAAAAATTGGTGTCCAAAGAAGCAAAATAAAAGTAAGTAAGCAAGTAAGTAAATTATTTATTCAATAGAAACTTAGCCTATAGGTACATAAAAATCTTATTAGGTATAGTTAGGTAATTATGGCTATTCACGATCAGGTAAGATCCCTGCCCTATAAACTAGGAAAACCTGTATCTTGTAGGACAGTGTTCTTTATGGGTTGACCACTTTACAAAATAAAATATAATATAATACTAGCAGACCCGGCAGACGTCGTCCTGCCCGGAAAAGCAGCGCCACATATAATTAAAATCGTCCCTGCCATTTAGGAGAAGATCAGTGACATACAGACAGAAGGGCCACCTACCGGATCCAATTGTGTTTTCACACCATCCAGGAAACCATTGAAATATTCACAAAAAAATTCATCCAAATCGGTTCAGCTGTTTAGGAGGAGTTAGGCGACAATCAGATGTACAGAAGAAATAAATATTCGCGGCTTCACTCGCGTTAAATTCTGCTAACCCACGTGACGGATCCTGTTAATTCAGTCCAGTCCAGTCCAGTTCCATCCATCCATCCATCCATCCTTTTATTCGGACCGTCCAGTCCAGTCCAGTCACTATCCCACTATCCCACTATCTCACCCCATGTCCAGTCCCGTCCCATGTCCCGTCCCGTCCCATGTTAAATGTCCCATCCCGTCCCATGTCCAATGTCCCGTCTCATGTACCATGTCCCGTCCCGGCCCATGTCCCTTCTCAAGTCCCGTCTCGTCCCATGTTCCGTCCCCCATGTCACATGTCCCGTCCCGTCCCGTCTCATGTCCCATGTCCCGTCCCGGCCCATGTCCCTTCCCATGTCCCGTCCCGTCCCATGTCCCGTCCCCCATGTCACATGTCCCGTCCCCCATGTCACATGTCCCGTCCCCCATGTCACATGTCCCGTCCCGTCCCATATCCCGTCCCCCATGTCACATGTCCTGTCCCGTCCGTCCCATGTTATCTATTGTTCAGCAAATCAAATTTGGTGACACAACGACTGCAGCGCCACCTACCGGGTCCATTTGTTAATTCAAACCCTGCAGGGACCCGGACTCGAACGTACCTACACAAAAAATATCATTAAAATCTATCATCTATCAGTTTTGGAGATCAAATTTACCTCTCGCAGGTCTGCTGGAAGAAATTTCTTATAGAAATAAGCAGTGCCTTTGTACTATTCAATTATACGGTATTTCGTTCACTACAAAATAAATTTAATTAATTTTATAGCGTCAACAACACGTGGTAATTATGCTGTTAAAATGTAGCTTATATGACACGTTCGTAGATTTACCATAGCAGCGCCATCTATTCATTACTTACTCAACCCAGTCGAAAGGTATCGACATCTGTTAGAATCATTTGGAGTTAACAGATAATTGTGACTGTCAAATAATAACAGACAAATAATTAGCAATAAATTAAAATTGCGACTATAATTTGAGATTTAAACTATCCTATCTCTCAAGTTGGATCGAACTCCACATGGTGTGCGAATTTTATTATAATCGGTTAAGTGGTTTAGGAGTCCATTGAGGACAAACATTGTGACACGAGATTTATATATATTAAGATGACACGAGATTTATATATATTAAGATAAGATGAGTAACAATTTTGATGATAACATTTTTACAATTTGTTTTAAGTTGTAAAAGTGAATGAATAATATAATTGATTTTGTGTGGGTGTGGGGGGATGTGTTTGAGAGTGTGCAGGGATATGTGTATGTAAGTGAGGGGGTGTGTTTGTGTGAGTGCACAGCTGAAGGGTTGTAGTAGATATTTATTAAATGTTAATGGGTTCAACTAATTCTTCCATTTTAATATAGTTAAGATTCAGTAACCAATTTAATAATTTTCTTTCAACACATTGCTCGTAAAGTGGCTCTTATTGCATAGGTTTTAGGTTCATAATGTAGCTTATAACGCACGCGTGCTTTTTACTTTACAGTTTATTTTTAAATCACAGCAAAGAGTGTTTATGCCTAAACAAATCTTAATTTTTTCGGGAATATACCAACTGTATTAATTAAAATATGATAAATAATCATTTCATTTCATCAAATTATTTATTTTTATCAACAAATTAACATTAATTTGTGTTTTAAACAAAAAAATCATATTATAATATTTTTTATATTAGGCTGTTTGGCGGTTTCCTTCGACCACTTGCGCGCGCAAAGCTGTATGTCACCGTGCGATTACAGTAATCCGCGCGCCATTTTTCACAAATTCAATATTTGTCTAAAATTTGTGTGTTTTTTTCCTCGCAAGTGTGTTGAAAAATGTCGTATGACACGCGTGAGCATTGACTATTATACTCTCGGCTCCATTACGCCCTCGCGTTCGGCTCGGGCTGCTTCCAGCCTCGAGTATAATAGTCAACTTAGCTCACTTGTATCACAATGTACTATATAATTCAAAACGGTTTAATTTATTTATAGATAACTGCTTTTGAAGTTTGTTGTATATTCGAGAACTCATAAAAATAAAAATAAAATAAATATTTTTGGGACATTTTTACACAGCACCATCTAGTCCCAAACTAAGCAGAGCTTGTGATATGGGTACTAGACAATGGATATAATACTTATATACTTTTTTTTTTTTAATACATACTTATAATACACTAGCTTTTACCCGCGGCTCCGCTCGCGTTAAATTCTGCTAACCCACGTCAGTCCAGTCCAGTCCAGTCCATTCCAGTCCAGTCCACTGTCCCACTGTCCCGCTGTCCAGCTGCCCCACTGCCCCGCTACCCCACAGGCCCGCAGCCCCACTGCCCCGCTGCCCCACTATCCCACTGCTCCGCAGCACCGCTACCCCACTGCCCCACTACCCCGTTGCCCCACTACCCCGCTGCCCCACTATCACACTGCCCCAAAGCCTGCCCCGTTGCCCCATTGCCACGCTGCCCCGCGGCCCACTGCCCCGCTTCCCCACTGCCCCGCTGCCCCACTACCCCGCTGCCCAACTGCCCCGCTGCCCCAATGCCCCGCTTCCCCACAGCCCCGCTGCCCCGCTGCTCCACTGCCCCACTGCCCCGCTTCCCCACTGCCCCGCTTCCCCACTGCCCCACTGCCCCACTGCCCCGCTGCCCCACTGCCCCTCTGCCCCGAATCCCCACTGCCCCGCTGCCCAAGTGCCCCGCTGCCAAAATGCCCCGCTGCCCAACTATACCACTGCCCCACTGCCCCGTTGCCCCACTATCCCACTTCCCCGCTGCCCTGGTAACACACTGCCCCGCTGCCCCTCTATCCTACTGCCCCACATCCCCGCTTCCCCACTGCCCCGATTCCCCGCTGCCCCACTGCCCCGCTGCCCCACTGCCCCGCTGCCCCGAATCCCCACTGCCCCGCTGCCCCTCTGCCCCGTTGCCCAAATGCCCCGCTGCCCCACTATACCACTGCCCCGCTGCCCCACTATCCCACAGCCCCACTGCTCCGCTGCCCCGGTAACCCACTGCCCCGCTGCCCAACTATCCCACTGCCCCGGTAATCCACTGCCCTACTGCCCCACTACCCCAGTGCACCACTGCCCCGCTGCCCCACTATCTCCCTGCCCCACTGAATGCCCCGCTGCCGCACTCCCCTACTGCCCCGCTACCCCACTGCCCCGCTGCCCCGCTACCCCACTGCCCTCTATCCCACTGCCCCGCTGCCCTGGTACCCCACTGCCCCGCTGCCCCGCTGTCCCACTGCCTCGCTGCCCCACTGCCCGGCTGCCCCGCTGCCCCACTAACCCACTGCCCCACTGCCCCACTGTCCCACCGTGTCACCGTCCCACTGCCACTGTCCTACTGTCCCACTATATCACTATCGTCCCGTCTCATGTCCCATGTCCTGTCCCATGTCCCATCCTATGTCCAGTTCCATCTGCCGTCCCACTGTCCTGTCCCATGTCCCGTCTCATGTCCCGTCCCATTTCTCGTCCCATGTTCCGTCCCCTGTCCCGTCCACTGCCCCGTCCCCAGTCCCGTCCCCTGTCCCGTCCCCAGTCCCATCCCCAGTCCCATCCCCTGTCCACTCCACTCCACTCCATCGTACATTACTATCCGCTCGTGCAAATGCATAGAAGCTTCGATCTGTCGGGTGAGTACGCAACCCACGAATTATTGTTTTTCTTTTTTTCTTTCTTTCTTTCTTTCTCAAAACCCATACCAGTTTTTAAGTCAGATCATCAGCTTTCAAACAAAAAAAAATCATCAAAATCGGTCCAGTAGTTTTAGCGTGATGCTGGAACAAACAAACAAACAAACAAACAGACGTTTACAATTTTATAATAGTTAAGATAAGAAACACTCAGACAAACACAAACACTTAAGTTCATCACATAAATATTTGTGTCCTGTGGGAATCGAACCCACGACCTCGTGATCAGCAGTCCGACACTCGAACTACTAGACCACAGACGTCGTCATAATAAAATAGTAAATAGTAAAAAACAATAGTATCCAAATTCAAGGCCAAGGCTAGAGAAATCTCTTACTCTTATAGAATTTAAATCTTTATATCATTATTATCTATCTGTTATCCAATAGCTTTAGCAAAAGTCAATGAAAGAAACAAGTCAACAAGCGTCTTTACCCCATGGCTTCAGCCACTGTTCTGAATTGTCTTATTCTGACTTCTTGTCTCTCTCGCTATAATTATAAGTATTATTTTGTGATTGTTCCAGACATTAAGATTTATAAGGGAACTGGGCAAGTTCACTGGCTTGACTTCAGCAGCGATCCTTGGTGGAGAGTCAATAGAACAACAGTTCAGTGTAATGTCAGGCACAGCACCTGACATTGTGGTCGCAACCCCTGGACGATTCCTACACATTTGCATTGAAATGAGTTTAAAACTTGACAATATAAGTAAGGATTTTGTTTATTATCTCTAGATGTAATACATTTTCTTGGCTTAAAAGTGTGCCTAAACTGCAAATAGTGCATTTTTTCATACTTATTCAACAAACACACAGCTATTATGCTCTGAGAATAAAAATCTAAAGAAGTACAGTACGCACGTCAGTGGTAACAGTTGGACCTTGACAGCGTCTTTGTTTCGTAAGCAGTAAGGGCGGGCTTCGTTATTCAACTCTTACCAATTACTTACGGTCGACTGTAATAACCTTGTTGATACAGAGCTAATTTGTCTAAAATAAGCGACCGGCCCGGCTTCACACCAATCATCTATTAGCCTATAACCTTATATAATCACCCTTTCTATTGGTGAAAACCATATGAAAACAAACTCAGAGATATGTATTGATGAGGAACAGGTATTAACAACGTGATTAATTATTCTGTCTTTATCATTACAGAAGTCATTGTATTTGACGAAGCTGACCGTCTTTTTGAGCTGGGTTTCGGCGAGCAACTCCGAGAATTAGTCGCCAGACTACCATCAACCCGTCAAACGCTACTATTCTCTGCGACATTACCAAAAATGCTCGTAGAATTCGCAAGAGCAGGTCTCACAGACCCAACACTTGTTAGATTAGATGTTGATTGGAAGCTGCCATCAACTTTGTGGCTTGGTTGGATTGCCGTTAGGGCAGAATTGAAGACTGCAGCCTTATTGATATTGTTGGATAGAGTTCTGACTTCTAAAACTCCACAAGCTGTTGTTTTTGCGGCTACTAAGCATCATGTGGAGTATTTGAACTTGGTAAGAATATGCACTTAAATTAAACTTTCAATGAGATGGTATAAATAATAAAATAATAATAAATAATAAAATCTTTATTGATCAAAAGCAGAGTTACAATACTTAGTACACTAGCCTCCACACTAGGATTCCCTGTGTCGTGGAGTCTAGTCTCTTTCATCAGACTAACAATTATTAATTTAAAAAGAAAAACAAAAATTACAATAATAACAATTTTATATAGAGTAGTATGTATGTGTTTGTGTACTTAGATGTTTATGTGTGTGTGATAGTGTGATTTTAACGATGTTTGTATTTGTGATTGAGGTATGGTGTGTGTGGGAGGTATGGTGGGTGTTGGAGGTTGGGGTGTATGTGTATGGGTGAGTAGGGTATGTGTGTATGTGTGGTGGGTATAATATTGCACAACCAGTTAAAATGTGTTTTTAGGTTTTTTTTCTTTCATATTCTAAACTTCATGAATGGAACTGGATGAAGCATAATAAAATTCCATTACCACACTTATTTTTAAAGTACTTAAATTGAGACAGAGCTAGCCAGTTTTTGAATTTGGACAACTTCTTACAAGGAAAAAAATTCAACTCTGAGGCGGCAGTCCAAACCGCCTTCAAAGAGTTTATTGATTCTCGCCCCCATGGTTTTTTTAATAAAGGGATCAATGAACTACCTGAGATGGTATAAGTGCATAGATAACAACGGTGCATACTTTGATTAATTAAATATATTTTACAAAAAAAAAAAAAAACTCCTCCCGTACAAAACGCCAATTTCATATGTAAGGACCTAATATAATGGTACTGTGAGTGACTACTTTCCGAAAAGTCAGGAAAACCAATTTAAATAATATACGCGAAATAATCCGGTTAAACTTGTTTTGTTATAAGAGAGCTAGAAGTTCTATAAACTTTTTTATTGTCTACAGGTTTTAAAACAAGCAGGCATATCATCAACATACGCATACTCCGGTCTAGATGCATCTGCGCGTAAGATAGCGCTTGGTCGCTTCACCAACAAGAAGTGTTCGGTACTCATAGTGACGGACGTCGCAGCCAGAGGGTTGGATCTCCCGGCTTTAGATACCGTCATTAACTATAACTTCCCTGCTAAACCGAAGCTATTCGTACATAGAGTTGGTGAGTCTAAATAAAAACATTATATCATTATTTTTAGTAGAAATAACATAAAAGACACTCTTAGATAGAAAGAGTATAATTTATTGTTTTGACAGTAGAATAATAAAAATAAAAGACCAACGCACAGAGTAATTTATGGACCCACGCTTTCACCCTCATCCTCTTCTATGTAATTTTCTTTTCTTTATACATTGATATTCCATTATTCTTTCATTGATACTGCATAAACATTTTTGTTATTGTCCCATTTTTGGATAAGTATGGGCCTCTTTTCACTATGAGAAGGGATTAAGCCTATTACGGACGGTGGTATCTTCTTCTGTCGTGTCGACATGAGTTACATAGTGATAATAGCTCATGTCGTGGTGTAAAGATTATCCAGTCAGCAGGTTGGTACCGTAGGTACGGTAGGTTGACTGCCTAGGGTGCGCCGGAAGATCAATTCAATATCGTCACTTGTGGAGGCTCTTTAAATGCAACGACGGTGGTATTACGGCCTAAGACTATTACGGTAGCCTGGTATTCTATAATTATTGTGCATCTGAACTATTTCAAGGACTTGATCAGGTATCGTAAGTTTTTGATTTTAGGCTGAGCGACAGACGCTTCAATCGGTTCTCCACAATTTATTTTTATCGTCGGCAAACAACAGAACGAATTCCTATCACCTTAAAATCTTTTGCGGTATCCTAAGGTCTAGCCCGCACATAGATTTTTACTCGCGCGATTTTTTATCGCAACATCTGTAACACATGGAATCATATGCAAGTGCCCGCACTGGTGATAAGAAATCGCAGTGGAAAAAACATATCAGTGCGCGAATAAAAACCGCGCGAATAAAAATCGCTAAAAAACAAACACTATAATCGTATACTATCTACATTACTAAATCTCCAATGTTCCCCAGGTCGTAGCGCCCGCGCCGGTCGCGCCGGCCGAGCCTTCTCCCTCGTAGCTCCCGAAGACGTCGCACACTTGTTAGACCTCCAACTGTTCCTCGGAGCTGAACTCTTATCACCCTCACAAATCAAAGAAAGGGGACTGGCTTGTCCAAGCGGAGTTTGGGGAGCAATACCGACTTCGCAGCTGGAACTAAGGCACCAAGATGTCATGGCTTGGGACAAAAATTACTCTGAGATTGTGAGTATTGTATGCATATGACGTTAAGTAAAAGAAAATGTTTAAATCTATGGAGAAAAAAACTTTTTCAAAGATTAACTCCTTATTTTTTTTCCGTGCCAATTTCTTTTCTGTATTAGCCTTTATGGTATTAGCTGTTCAATAAGTTGTAGTGGCCTATTTCAAGTCAGGGACTGAACTTTAACCCAATATATTATTATTAAAAGCCTGTAGTGTCCCACTGCAGGGCCACAGCTATCCTTCAATTTCTCTCCGTCTTTATCTGTAAGTGACCAGTCTTTTTGAAAGGAGTCCAGCTCATCCCGCCATCTTTATCTGGGTCTGCCACATTGACGTCTGCATGTTGACCCATTGGGTTGTCAGATTGGCTCAATGGCTGTCTCACATGCGGCAAATGTGTCTAGCCCAATTCCACTTTAGCGTGGCTGCCTTACAAGTGACGTCAGTTATTTTTGTTCGGGAACAAACAGGACGGGATTTTGTCCCGGTGGTCAATATCCATGGTAGTCGTTACGTTAGTCAAAAGCCTGAAAGTGATAACCTGTCTAACCTCCGAATGTCGGTATTACGCAGTAACTGGGTTGCGGGGGTCTGATAGCAGTTGCTACGTACAAAATACTGATGTTCAGCCACATCTGGTTAGATTGGAAGCCGACCCCAATATAATTGCGAAAAGGCTAAGAGGATGATCCCTTATCTCTTCTCATGGGTGTCGTAAAAGGCGACTAACGGCCGAAATTAATATTCAATCTATCCACGATTTACCCTACTAGAGATAGAAATTTGACATATTTTGTATGGAGCTTATGTCAAATTCCTATCTCTAGTAGGGCAAATCATGGATAGATTGGATTTTAATTTCGGCCGTAAGGGATTCACCAGAGGATGGGCAGCAGCTTTCTCTGAGTATTTACCGAACCAACTGCGGTTTCCAACCCGTATACCAAGCGTGGCGATTATGGCATATCCCCTCAGTTTTGGGTGAGGCCTATGTCTAGCAGTGGACGTCTTTCGGATGAAATGATGATGATGATGATGAAGGAGGATGATTTGGTAAAATTCCTTCTTTTTTATTCTTAACGGGCTTGCGTATGACCGCCACCTCACCTGATGTTAAGCGATGGTGCGGTCGACGATGGTGCACGCTTGCCCAGCAAAAACCTATTCACTCGAGTCTTGAAGACCACCAGATTATACTTCTCGGGAAACACCGGCAAAGAATTCCACTCTTTGGCGGTACGCATGATAAAGCTATTAGCAAACCGGTTCGTGCGTAAGGGTGGAATATCTACCATATAACGGTGGCGCATTGCCGTGCGTCTGGTCGTCCAATGATGGAAAGGGCTTGGGGGAATTAAATTCCTTGATTCGTCAGGAAGACGCAGCCCGCGTGTGTGGGCGCGGCTGGCAGCAGTACATCAAGTGGCGCGAGCCCGCCTCCGCCGACGCCAACCGGCGCGCTAAGACCACGCCCTTCCCCGTGCTCACGCATCCCTTCCTAGTCGACGAGAACGACAGCGCCGCTGTTGAAATGATAGAGCAAATCAAGAACTATACGCCGAAAGGGGTGAGTCATTTTTATACAACGTGTTATCCAAATAACTCAAAACCTGAAATTAGTTTATTCATATGAACATAGCAAGTGCGAAAAGGCTAGATATGCGACCACCATCGTCACTTAGTGTTTTATCATGCAAAAAATGTGCATATATGAATTGAATTTAAATGATAGGACTAACCAAAGTTCTGCCAGAAAACCGATTTGTAATGTTTAAATTTTGTAGTGTATGACTAGGGGCGCCATATTATTAATGTTATTAGTTTTTCGCGTGTTACTTACGGTAAAATATGTGGAAACTAATTGTGACTCTTTATCCAGATGGACTGTACCCGTATTTTTTGCAAAATAAATTATCCTTATTCTTGTTATTCTCATTCGTATTCACTACCTATAATTTTACCGTGATATTTTTGGTTTCAGACAATTCTGGAGCTGTCAACTAAGAATGATTCCCCGATGTATTTAGCAATGAAGAGGAAGAAACAAGTTCACGGGAAGACGGTCCAGAAAGTTCGGGACATCAAAAAGTTGAAGGTATGCACTTTTCCCGTATTACTCCAAAACCCAAACTATGAAACTTTCCTCCGAAAACCGAAAAAGTTCGGCGTTTTATTGAAGCGTCCAAGGGCTATTCTATCCATTTGTACCTCATCGAAAAGTTACCAGTAAATTAGGAAACGCCAAAAAAACTTTTCTTTCTTGTTTGCAAGAAGGCAACATTCGAAAGGCTGCCGGCCTCATGAGGGACAGAGACAGATTATTACTGTTTTAAAATACTCCCGTTGGCCGTTTTCAACACAATAAGGGGACTCCGGGAATGTATTATGCCTTTGGAGCCTTTCATGTGCTACGCCTGTAAGGCTATGTCTCAAGAGAGACCTTTTGTCTTCCTGTACAGTGTACACCTCGATGTGGTGCACCGTGCAAACCAATAAAAAACCTTAACATGCATTCAACGTCTTTAACTCAAGTAAATTTGTCTATAGTGATACTTACTCAAAGTTAATTAAAACAACAATTTATAGGCTGAAGGAGTACTAGAAGAAACAAGCAACATAAATCCAAGCAGGCCTCCAAATGAACCTCCAAGGAAAAAGAAGAAAGAAATCGTTCGGGATGAGAACTACATATCTCATTATGCTAGTGATCAGGATACTGAAATGGGGTAAGTGGATACAAAGTATATGTAGGTACAATAGATAGGTATCCTCGCTTTTTCAAATAGCTCCTCCTCCTCCTTAATCCTCCTCCTCCTCCTTAATCCTCCTCCTCCTCCTTAATCCTCCTCCTCGTCCTTAATCCTCCTCCTCCTCCTTCATCCTCCCCCTCCTCCTCCTCATCCTCCTCCTTAATCCTCGTCCTCATCCTCCTCCTTAATCCTCCTCCTACTCCTCCTTAATCCTCCTCCTCCTCCTGCTCCTCCTTAATCCTCCTTCTCCTCTTTACTCCGACAAGAGGTTAGGTGGTATGGAACTGGTTTTGGGATGTCTCATAAGTCATAAGTAAGCGTATTAACATTGTCCCGAACGGTATATTCTAGCCTCTTCGGGAAGAACATCGTAAGCGCCAAAGTGGAGCCTCGGTAATCCGGACCTCGTCTAATCTTAAATTTTAATTTGACTCAGTCTGACTGAGCCCGTGACTAGTCCGGACTACTGCGATCACCGGATTAAACGAGGTCCGGATTACCGAAGCTCCACTTTGACGCTTACGGTGTTCTTTCCGAAAAGGCTCGATACGTTTGGCGTTAATACATTGTCTACAGGACTATTGATAATCAAAGATTTTTTTATACAATTATGTGATAAGTATGTATACGTGGGACACTCAGAAAGTTTTGCGAAACTAAAAAAAATTGTTCTATACGTACATATATTTTTATCAAATCTTTTCAAAGTACTTTCCACCAGCCTCTATACAAAGATTCATGCGCCTAAACCAGTTTTCAAAACACTTTTTCCAGTCCGCCGCAGACACCTCGTTTACAGCCTGCTCGAACGCAGCCAGCGCATCTTCCGGCGACGAAAATTGTATCCCTTTGAGCTGATTTTTTATTTTTGGGAATAAAAAGAAGTCACACGGTGCTAGATCAGGGCTGTAAGGAGGGTGACCCAGGAGTTTGACTGGCGTGCTGTCCAGGAAGTCCCTCGTTTTGAGTGCGGTGTGCGCAGGTGCATTGTCGTGGTGGAGCAGTAGCCCGCGGAGCCCTGTGTTTGGTCGCTTGTTGCTTATAACAGAGAAAACTTCTGGCAAACATTTGGTAGTATACCATTCGGCATTAATGCTTCTTTGATCCCGTAAGGGAATTGATACCAAGTGGCCAGTCAAATTAAAAAAGCTAGCGATCAAAATCTTACCCCCGCTTCTAGATCGCTTCACTTTGGTAGGCGTTGGCTCATTTTGAAACACCCAAACAGTCGACTGGCGCTTGGTTTCTGGGTCGTATTGATAAATCCAGGACTCATCACCTGTAACGATGTCGTAAACACGCCGAGACGAGCCTGCTTCAAATTTGTTAAGCATATCACGGCACCATTCCACCCGGGCCTGCTTCTGAGCATCGGTGAGGTTGTGCGGCACCCAGCGTGATACTATCCTCCTCACGCGAAGATGGCTGTGTAGAATCTCGTGAACGCTTCCCGATCCAATCTTCAATATGTGTTGAATCTCCTGATATGTAATTCGCCTATTGTCTTGGATGAAATTTTGGATGATTTTCTTGGATGAAACACGGTTGCCTTGGAAGGGCCTTCATCCATGAATGCCATTTGAAGTCTATCGTACGATTCATCCGGTTTCAGGCGACACTTGAAATCGTATAAAATCATAGCTCTAAAATGTTCCCGGCGCAGATCCATATTTCAGTGAGACACAATACTTTGAATTAACTCGCAAAAAATGTGGAGGGAAATTTTGAAATTGGAACTTACTTATTTTTACTTATAAATAATCATATTTTCGAAAAACATTATAACTGGCCAGTCCCCCATATATAAAAACTTTTTTTCGCAATACTTTCTGAGGGGCCTGGTATATAATATGTGTTCCGTGTGGTGCCGGACAAAAAGAATAGCACCACCCTTATCTCTTCTCATGGGTGTCGTAAAAGGCGACTAAGGGATTCACCAGAGGATGGGCAGCATCGTTCTCCGAGTACTTAACCAACTAACTGCGATCGCTGACCCGCCTGCCAAGCGTGGCGATTATGGTATATCCCCCCCCTTGGGGGAGGCCTATGACTAGCAGTGGACGTCTTTCGGCTGAAATGATGATGATGATGTGATAAGATTTTTTTTTGCGTTTTTAACACCTATTGCGATCTCGACTAGTTTTTTTTTTCTTTTAATTAAATTATCAACAAGATACACAGTAAAAGTTAGTAAAAAAGTACCACTTAAACCTCCTGGGTTTGAGTGTGGCACTAACAATTCATCCTCGTATCAGCACATTTATTTAAGTAAGTATATCAATGTGTTACTTTTAACAAAATTATCAATTTTAACAAAAAATATGAATGTAATATTTGAGGTACCTATTTGATACAGCTTAAAAAACCTAAATGAAGATTCGACAGTGTTCTAACGCCACGCATGAATTATAATTCGGTCAGGAAATATGTTTTTAACTTACATTTGATGTTTTTATCAGTGATATTATTACGTATGGCGGTAGGTAAAGAATTAATGAGTCGTGGAATCAGATAAGCGCTCGCCCGTTCGCCGTAGCAGTTCTTTGCCGGTATGGTCACAAGTTTGTTTTGAGCGATTTGACGTGTAAACACAGGGTGATTTATTTCATGCTGTAGTTCTTTATTGAAAAATTGCTCTTTTAAGAGGCTTTTTTAGGGTTCCGTAGTCCTACAAGGAACCCTTATAGTTTCGTCATGTCCGTCCGTCTGTCCGTCTATCCGTCTGTGCGTCTGTCCTAATCCTTTACAGCTTAATAACTTCTACAGTTATAAACATAAGTAAATGAAATTTTGTTAAAAAATGGTTTAGATATAGATCTCAATTTTAAACGAATAAAAAAATCTTGGTAACGTATTTTAGGGGTGGCGCTCATACATAAGAAATGGGGACGAAAATTTTTTTTTCGCTGCACCCCCTCTTATGGGGTATCATTGAATAGGTCTATTAAAATGAAGGTAATGTTTCATACATCACTTTTTTATCAGGTGTACCATCTGCGAAATATAGCCCACCAAAGTGGCTTACAATGTGTCCCCCCCCCTGCCATTTCCAAACTATGCAACGTAGAAACTTGTAATCTTCCACGTTGATAGACTTTTATAAAAACTCTCTTTTAAAATTATTTCGAGTATAATGTGATTATAAATTTTTGAGTTATAGTGAGAAAACTGAAAAATACTTAAGACTATACTATACTTAGAACTAGGACAGTTCATTCATAGGTCATTGACATTAGATAAAAATGATCTTAGCAAATAATGCTGCTTTAGTTACTTTCTATTTAAAAAAAATCACAACAAGAAACTTTGTGTTATATTGATAACACAAAGTAACAGCGCCACCTAGCGCTAAATTTAAGAAGTGTGTCATATCAATATATTCATATTTCAGCGTTAGGTGGCGCTGTTTGCAAAAACTAAAATAGCAATGATTAATATTCGATTTGATTCGTTTGTAATTAGACCTACTTAAGGAACCCTATAATACTGAGCATGGCCCGACATGCTCTTGGCCGGTTTTTTTTAAATTTATTTTTTGATGTTTTATTTTTATTTGCAGCATGGCAGTGAACTTCGCGGTGGGGGCAGAGGCCGCGCAGCTGGAGATGAGTGCGGACAGCGGCGACGCGGCGCGCGCGCACAAGGCCATGCAGCGCTGGGACCGCAGGAAGAAGAAGATGGTGCACGTGGACCCGGTACGTGACACACACCGACCAGCGGTGTTATTCACAAACGTTCGAAAAGTTTCCGTTTCCGGAGTAAAATTTGACCGGCAAATGATACAAAACGACCACTTCCTGCGACTACGAACGTTGCAAAGCATTCGAAAGGTCAGGCAAACCAATTTTAATAATGTTACACGATGTAATCCGGTTAAAATTGTTTTATAAAGAAACAAAATTATTTGAGAATCGAACGGATTCAGAAACGCAAAGCTAAATTTACGGAAACTCTTCCGAGAGCCATTTGTTGTAGGATAGCACTCGATGTAAAATTAAAGAACTAACTATGAATAGCGTTTCCGAATATCCATTCGATTCTCAAATCGTTTTGTTTTAATAAAACAAGTTTTACCGGATTACATCGCGTATTATTATAAAAATTGTTATTTTTTCGAGGTTTCGAATGCTTTGCAGCGTTCGCGGTCGCAGGAAGTGGTCGTTTTGTTCCGTTTGGCAGTCAAATTTCACATCGGAAACGGAAACTTTTCGAACGTTTGTGAATAGTACCGCAGTAAGCCTCTAAACGCTGATTAGCCGGACACCCCCGGTCACAACGCATATGCAGTAGCACTGCATATGACACGCCCCGCGGCCAATCAGGACGACAGTCCGTCAGCGAGTGGCACCAATCATACGGAATCGTACCACCAGACTTTTGAGCCGACCAATCATAACGCACCGTCCGCCCCCCGGTCCCCGCCAACATTTTACGACTGTTTTCTCATACAAAACTTTGTTTAAGCGGCATCTTGAGGCTTACTGGTCTGTGGTGATCAATCACTCCTATATCATCGGCGTAGAAGTTACAGTACGACCACACCTTGGTCACTCAATACAATATAAATGCTAGCACCACCCACATACACAAGATTACGTTTGTATACAAGATTACATCTGTATCTTGTATGATAGTTTAAAATAAGTTTAGTTGGTGAACAAGAGAATCGTTGTTAGTCTTCTGTTTACATAAACAAAACCACTCTATTACTGTCCCACTGCTGAGCATGGGCTCCTATCAGAATGCGAAGGATTCAGTCCACCACACTGGCACACCTCGGCCACTCAATACAATATAAATGCTAGCACCACCCACATACACAAGATTACGTCTGTATACGAACGCACACACATGTGTAGGTTAGGGATGTTCGCCGCTCGTAATGCCGACTGGGTTCCAAGCGCATCTCAGTAGTACTCAGAGATGGCGTGCTTGTATAGCGACTGGCGATTGACATCCATTGCAATCTTGCAGTCCAATTGCCGTCAGGCTGCGGGTGCGTGCGGGGCGCGGGCGAGGAATCTTAAATAGGCGGGGAGCGTTGAGTGGCCGTTTTGTACGTTAGTACTTTAGTACTATTAGATATTCTGTGGTACGACACAAAAGATAAAGCGCGTCGTCAATCTTCGTTCGCACAGACACGGAAAGAGGATCGACGAAAACACCCGAAACATTAAAAAATATATAATCAACCTTATGCAATGGTGTTAAAATTCATTGCCGCAACGTCTTTTTCTATTTCGCTTACACGCTTCCGTACACTAGCGACAGCGGCTGAGACTTTTGGCGCGCAGCGAAGGTGTTTTCTTATTGGTTAACCAATTTCCCGCGTATTTGAATTGTGTCATCTGCGCAGGTACATCGGTGGGCCACTAATTAAATAACAACGTTTTCCAAGTTCCGAGATAATCGCTATTTATTTCATGTTTGGATTGTTTTATCAATGGTGTTAATTCTCTTGTTCACAAAAACTAGGGCCCCCATTAGGATCTGAGTAACCTCTTATCTTAACCACTGAATAAGATGTAGTTACTGGCATGACAGATCACATCCTTACAAATCGTTCACTGCACTAGAAAAAACATACCTTCTACAAAAATCTACTCGAGCCATTTTGTACCTTCCGGGCATCGAAGAGAGGTTATATTACACTGAACGACTGAGTGAATGACGGCAACTGTCGACTGCGAATGCCTAGTACGGGTGCGTGCCGCGTATACTTTTGCGACCCACAAGACCAAATGAGCCAGTTTTGCCTTAACCTATGAGGATATTGGAAGTTTTTAAACTTTCGCCAATTTCACTTATATTGAAATAAATTTACGGGACTTGTCGCGCATAATGAAATAAAAAAAAAACAAAAAAAATGTTTGTCATAATAAAAAATATAAAAATAATATTCACAAAAAGTTTCACATAAAATATCTGTAAAGTCCCTGACTTCTGAGCTAGGTACAAACCTGTGTTACAGAAGTCAGTGTCTTCTCCCATTAGTTTAACACAAATTGTGAATAATAATATAATAATTACAGTTTACAAAATTTATTTGTGATGTGGGCTATATGTTGTGTTTGTGTGCCTGTGTGAGTGTTATGTTTTGATTTCATTGTGCGCGACAAGTCCCGTAAATATAGTTCACTATGAGGATATTATTTAATATAATGTGTTTTTTTCTAGGATGGCGGTCGTAAAATGATTCGCACGGAGAGCGGCGGCCGCGTGCCCGCGTCGTACCGCAGCGGACGATACGACGAGTGGCGGAAACGGAACGCAGCCGATGCGGGATCCGACGACGAACAAACACACGATCATAATAGGAAGAAATCAGGTAAACTGAGTCACTATCTTCGACATTCTTCAACGACACTTAACTTTAAGGGGCCGAAACCCGTGAGTCTTGTCAACTTTTTGGGGATCGAGTCGCCCGTCGTAGGAGAGTACCCCTTTAGTATTGGTATATTAGGCCATTTTGAAAAGGTTTCGAGATTTCTAATAAAAACTAATAAAATAAAAATTGTCACCTTCCCTATTGTTAAAAACGAACTTTTGGTAAATGATGTAGGTACTCAGCGAGTAATTATGGGGGCGCCACTTAGCTCTTAGTAGGGCCATAATTATTACTTATCAGTGGGAGAATGCTCCAGTAGTTCTCCGCATAATCTGCGCTACCCCTTAATTTGCAGAGGCATTTTAATCGAGCAATGTTCTGCAGATTCAATCAACTCAGCCTATCGCAGTTCAGTCCTAACCATGGAGTTTCTTCTGTCCATTCTCCTCCTTAGGAATTTACATTTTGGAATGGGCAATTTATTTTTCAATTTACTTTTCACTGTCGACTTTCAAAAGTGCCTGTTAAATGGTCTAATTGAAATAAATTATTTGACTCTGTTTTTAAGTTATTATGTTCCGTGTGGTGCCGGACATAAAGAATTGCACCACCCTATCTCTTCTAATGGGCGTCGTAAAAGGCGACTAAGGGATTCACCAGAGGATGGGCAGCAACGTTCTGAGTATTTAACCAACCAACTGCGATCGCCAACCCGCCTGCCAAGCGTGGCGACTATGGCATATCCCCCAAACTGTTTGGGGGAGGCCTATGTCCAGCAGTGGACGTCTTTCAGCTGAAATGATGATGATGATGATGATGATGATGATGATGATGATGATGATGATGATGATTATTATTTTACTTTGACTTTCCACAGAAGGACATAGATCTCTCCCAAGTTACGCCACAACATTCGGTCCTCAGCCTTCCGCAGGTTGTTTATGAATAATTGAAGATTATACAGGGTGTCAGGGAAACGCTTCCGAAAACGAAGATAGGTGATAGTGCTGGTAATAACTGATACGAAACCACGAAAAAAATTAGATTCTTTTTTTAGATTTTTTCATATTTTTTGCATTTTTCATTATGTATGAGTTTCATTTAACTGCCCAAAGCTGGTTATGTATGAAAAATGCAAAAAAAATATATATGAAAAAATCTAAAAAAAGAATCGCATTTTTTTCCGTGGTTTCGTATCAGTAATCACCAGCACCTATCTTCGTTTTCGGAAGCGTTCCCCTTACACCCAGTATACAATATTAGTTTGGGACTAGATGGTGCTGTGTAAAATGTCCCAAAGATATTTATTTATTTTATATTGCTCTTTTTTTCTACAGCATCAGAATTCCGTCCACACTGGGTGAAACACAATGAGCGTGTGGCCAAGAAGTCAGGTGACGCAAAGTCTAAAGAGTTCAAGAACAAACAACAGATCGTAAAGGAAAGGATACGCAAGGAGAAGATCAAGCAGAAACTTAAGTTTAAAACTAAAAGTAAGAAAAAGAAGAAGAAATAAGTGTTAATAAATTGTTTTATTGAATAATGGTGTTTTTATTTTGGTCATATTGGTGAAGTGAAGAGAATGTTTTTAACTCGTTGCTTTTAACTAATAATACAATCAGCTGATTACAGTCGTCGTCTAGTAAAGGATGGTGAAACGAGCTAAAGGCCCACCTGATGTTAAGTGGTATATAGGCCTCTCCCAACGTAAAGTCTGTTTTTTCTCTCTTGGCTTATTTAATAAACAATCTTAGCATGTCTCTTTATTCAAGTAACTACTGATAAAATACAATTACTAATTCGGCACATGTTATTAAAGTGTCTGCTACACGGTGACAAACCAGCCTCCCTACCAAGGTGACCTTGCTGGTTTTCAACCATGTAGAGTCTACGACAAACCACTTGTCTACATTATAGATAGTGGTTTATCACCAAATTTTGTTCGACGACGGCTGTCAGCGACCAACATCCAACAGGCAAAGATAATGTAATCACTCAAAGATAAATAATCACTACGTTTTAGTGGGAGGTTGGTTGCTCACCGTGAAGCACATGCTTTAGCGTGTGAAATTGTTAACATAATGTCTTTGAATAATTATTATTTACGAATTGCATTAAAAGACATGCTAAGATTGTTTACTAAATAAGACAAGTAAGAAAAAACAGTGTACGTCCCATTTTTTTTTAATGGGAGCAGGAAACCTTCAAAAGCCTGCCGGCCTCATGGAGGACAGAGGCTGGGTGTGTGGGATTTTTACCCACTAAAACCCCCCAACCCCCCCGGTAGCCGTCTTCAACACAATAAGGGGGACCCCGGGAATGTAATAAGCCTCCGGAGCCCTTCCTGTGTTCCGCCTCTTAGGCACGTCTACGTCAAGGGAGACTATTGTCTCCGCTTACACTTTCCCGATTGACACGACGGCACGGGACCACTAAGTGCCATCGGCATCCCTGAGGTCATTTTACTGGACACAGAGCCCCCACTCTGTACGTCGTGACCTCAAAGGCTCCCCGTGCTCCAGCAACCTGTGCAACCTCTCCGGCACCTGCAACCTCTTCGGCACCTAGCCTAATAGGGCTATACGGCGCACTCCCAACGTACGTCTTACAGTACAGGCTTCCTATTCCACCTTACCTTGCGTAGCTTAGAGCAGGGGTTCCCAAACCTTTATGGTTTCGGAACCCTAAAAATTGAAGAAAAATATTTTTATTTTATGGAACCCCAACACTAACTAAACGAACTTGATTGGTTGAAATAAAAAAAATTGTGCTTGTTTGCGGAACCCTGGCTTTCCTTCATCGGTATCCAAATTTGGGTATCGCTGGCTTAGAGTATGTTAAGCAAATTACATGATATATATTAATTAGTATTGGCCAATTGGCTCTTTATTAGACGGTCGCCGGCATGGTACGGCGTACTGCTACCATCGAGCCTATAGGATATGCATAGAGATGAATAAAGGTAAGGACTGTCCAGTTACAAAACCGTTCTGTTGGTATGCATAGATAAATCTAAAATAGGCCAATTGGAGCGCGCATTGGCGCCTTTCTATTGGCTCTTGCAATGCCACGCCTGCATTTTGCACTGGCCGAAAATTGGGTGGAATTTATTATTTCAAACTTCAATTCAAACAAATCAGCCCCCCGATTCAGAACCACACGATAACTAGTTTTCGACCGATTCGGTTTGTTATCTCTTTTTATCTCGTTGCGTGAATCATAAGGCGAAACGAGATAATAAACCGAACCGATCGACAACTGGTTATCGTGTGGTTCTGAATCGCGTAGCAGATGTTATAACTTCTCTGTTGGGCTACCACTGATTCTTCCGTTTGGCTCTCAGAACAATAACAAAGCAGATTGACTTCTACAGAGTGATTTGTAATTCAACCTATTCCATGAAAGGGGTTATTTGGATTTTGGATTTCGATGTTGATTATGATTAAAAAGTCACCTATAATAAATTATGAAATTGATCGTATGATTTGCATGCGTTCGATCATAACACCCTGCTTCCGTCTGAGTATAATGACACTAGTGTCAAGATCATTGTCATGACCGTGACATAAAATAACAGACACTAAGGCCAGAAGAGAAATGTAAAATGTGACGGTAACTGGTTTTATCAGAAACAGAAGGCAGATGGTGTACGAGAAATAAGATGTAGCGATATGATTAAATTGAATAGAAAGTAGTGAAAGATATATTGTTTTTAACCCCCGACGCGAACATAACGACCGTTTTTTTTTGCCGTGGGGAAATCCTCTTGGACGCACTCCGCCCGGGGTAGACAGTCTCGGACTTTTACCGACTAAAACCACCACGGTGTTCCTTCAACTACCTTAGCCGGGGGCGTGAGAACCCGTGAGTATTCACACTACCACCCCCGACAGGTCCTGGCCCGCCACAAGCAGGCGAGCCCCTTCTCCCCGTGCGGCGTAATGTTGGCCGCACCCTCCTAGGCGGCGCACACGGAACATGCAGTGTTCCGTGTGCGCCACCTCATCTCAAGGGCCTTTACCAGCTATGTCAGCTGCACCAACTACGCCAGCTATGCCAGCTGTGTCAGCTACGCCAGCATGCTGCCAGGTCAGCATGCCAGCTACGCCAACTGTGTCAGCTACGCCAGCTGTGCCAGCTACGCCAACTGTGCCAGCTACGCCAGCCGTGCCAGCTACGTCAGCTGAATATTCGCCACAGGCAATAAGATCCCCCGAAGGTTAATCCCTCGAAAGGATTCTATTGCCTGAACCCAGGATGCACCAGCCTAACAACTGCCGTTCCCTCCAGACGTGTTCAGAGGGACAAGCAGCCGTCAGACACACGTGGAGGTTTTCTGGCCAGCACTCCGAACATAACGCCCCTCCGTTATGTGTATCTGTGTAGGTATCTGTCTGTGGCATCGTAGCTCCAAAACGGATGAACTGATTTTGATTTAGTTTTTTTTTGTTTGAAAGGATTTTGATTTAGTTTTTTCTTGTTTGAAAGGTGACTTGATCGGGAGTTAGTTTTAGAATTAGGTACTAAGAAAATGGAAGTCATGAAAAATCATGAAAGTGAAGATAATAGGTATCGAGGAAAAACAAATTACGACGCGTTTTTCCTAGAAAAGTATGTTCCTACCTAATATTGGCTATCATCTAATATGGGAGGCGAGAAGTAAAATATGGCTAATAGATATGGCAAGATACACGAGCCAAATACTTTTTCCTTGGCTGCCATAGGGAAAGTCGTCTTACTTGTCCAAAAATATTCACGTTATTTGATTTTCAACCTTGAGTTTTGGCAGTGACGATTTAAAGTAGTTTGCAGTTTTGACATGCACTCACGATAGGTGTTGCCGGCTTCCTGTTTTCCGGTGTGAGTACATTTACGGATAGTAGTTACTTACTTGTAGCTATATCATTTTGTGTTCAAGGATGACACGTGTTTGGAAAGCAAGATGAAAAAAATTGCATTAATTTCGCATGATTTAACATTAAAGTGGATTTCAATGACTCGGTCACATTAATAATACATATACCTACAGTAGCTACAGTATATAACAAAAACCCTGTTGTTCTTGTGACCTACGTTGTGAGAATCGATATTCATACGTAAGAACACAACACATTTGGAAAATCTCTTCAATAAAAATTTATTTAACATAATTTTAATTTAATAATTAATTTTATTCATCATTATCATATCATTTATCATTGAGTGAGTAAGTTTTGAGTGATATGATCACTTTAAATTTACTTTAAATAACGATTTAATATTTAATTTGATTATTTTTTTGAAGAGTTTTTCCAAAGTGTTGTGTCCTTACGTATGAATAATATATCTATTCTGATAACGTAGCTCACAGGAACGACGGGGTTTTTGTTACATACTGTATATTACTTCGTTGGTCTAGTGGTTGCAAGCGCGACTGCTGAGCGTGGGGTCTTGGGTTCGATTCCCGGGTCGGGCAAAGTGTTATTGGGTTTTTTCATTAGGAAATTCTCAGTAGCAGCCCGGAGTCTGGATTTGTGCCCGGTCAATGGCAATAGGCTCGCCCCCTATTACATGGGACTATAACATAACTGGCGAAATGTGGGTGTACTATTACACCTCTGCCTACCCCTTCGGGGAAATACAGGCGTGATGTTATGTTATGTTGTATATTACTAAGGTAGATCATACTACGAGTAACATTAGAAATGCAAAAGTATGGATGTTTGTTTGTCCTTCAATCACGATTCACGCTAAAACGGCTACACGGATTTGGATGAAATTTGGCACACATATAAACCATAACCCGAATTAATATATAGCCTACTTTCATCTCGTAAACAGTTCCCGAGGGATTCACGATAACAGTTTCAGTGATAAACCAAATTAAAGGCGGGCGAAGCCGCGAGCATAGGCTACTTGTAAAATTAAATAATTGTCGTTGTATTTTCCTTTTTGAATTCCATTGTGTGAGCGAATGATTGTGCCATTATCAATATAATGGGAAGACAACATGATGATTAATTGCCTATAGCTTACTTAAAAGAAGAGAGGTTGTTTTTTATTTCGACATCTGCATTTAAAACAAACAAGCATTATTCATCTGATTCTCATCTACAAACAAGGCAAAATGGCAAAAGAGTCGGATTTTTGACCAAAAACAAATTAAAACTAGGTATATTTATAATGAATAATGCGATGACAACCGGAAAGTGTATATTTTTAATTAGGGTTCCCACAAAAAGCCTCCTCTACTGGAAATAAGTATTTATTATTATTATTCAGATAATCTGGAAATTGCTGTCTAATGACTTTAAGGCGTTTATGAGAACTGTAGGTAAAATACAAGTAGACAAGTTCGAAAATAAATGGCAATTTGAGAACGCGTTAAAATCATTAGACAGCCGCTGGAGTCAGATAGATAAGCTGCATTGGGAGATAGAAGGTGAGAGTGGAGCTGATGACATCGACTACCAAGAAGAGTTCAGCCAGCACGAGGAGATTTACAGTGTGTTGACAGAGAACATCAACACCAAGATGTGGGCAGTAAAACATCGAGAAAAGTCAACACCACAGATGAGTATTCCCGTGTTCCACGGAAACTACAACCAGTGGCTTCCGTTCAAGGATTTGTTCAGTGAAGCGATCGACAAAAATCCGTCAATGTCCAACGCACAGAAAATGCAGTTTCTGAAGAGTAAGGTGTCTGGAGAAGCAGAGCGTCTGATTCACCATTTACAGATTAGCTCTGACAACTATCAGGCATGCTGGAAAATTCTTCACCATCGTTACGAAAACAAGAAACTGATTTTTATGTCTCATATCACTACACTGCTTAGCCTTCCCAATATACAGCAGCAATCGTTGAACATGATTAAGAAGCTGCACGACGTGGCCAAGGAGACTTTGCATGCTATTCAGAACCTAGGAGTGGATATTTCTACATGGGATCCACTTTTAGTACACCTGCTAGCACAGAAGCTGGACAACGAGACCTTCACTGAGTACACAGAATCCATCAAAAAGCCCAGAGAGCTACCCTCTTTACAGGAGTTCCTGGAGTACCTTGAGATGAAATTCACAGCATTAGAAGCGTCTCGTCGCAAACAAGAACCACACAACCAGAAAACCACGTCAGCTCAACCAACAAAACCAAACCATTACTACCAAAACCAAAAGAAAAATTACCATCGCAACAATAATCAATTGGGCGATGAAACTTGCAAATCAAACATGAGTTCATTTCACATCTCGCGGTCAGCTACCTGCGTATTATGCAATTCCGATCATGGGCTGTGGAAGTGCCCTGATTTTTTACAAATGACGCATGTGAAAAAATTGAGCAAAATTGAACAATTAAATTATTGTCAAAACTGTTTGTGCAGTCATTTTAATAAACCATGTCAATCAGCTAAGCGATGCCGTAAGTGCTTAGGTGCTCATAACACATTATTGCACGAGGCGATTATATACCAAAGTCCAACGACGTCAGCAAAACCGAATAACGAGCACAACAACGACATAGCAACCGAAGAAATCTCATCTAGGTCATCTCACGTATCTTTTGATGACTCAACAGAGGTACTTTTAGCCACCGCTGTTGTCAAAGTGCTGGGAGTAGATGGCACTCAGCACAAGATGAGAGCGTTAATAGATCAAGGATCTCAGCTATCGTTGATCAGTGAAAATGCAGCTCAGATTTTAGGGTTAAAGAGAGCATATTTCAAAGGACAAGTTTTCGGAGTTGGCGTAAAATCAAGCAATTCGAAAGGAATGATAGAAATAATCATAAAATCCAACCATAGCGATTTTTCCTTAAAGACGAATGTTGTTATTATGAGCAGTCTAATAAAAAGCTTGCCGAATACCACGTTTACCACACCATCGTCATGGAACCATATCAAGGGGATTAGTTTGGCTGATCCGGAATTCAACGTGAACCAAAAAGTCGACTTGCTGCTTGGTGCAGAGGTTTACAGCAAGATAATGTTGGGTGGCATATTAAGAGGCAAAGAAGATGAACCTATCGCTCAACAGACTCAGTTAGGATGGCTGCTATGCGGATCAATGAAACCGCAGTACCATTGCAACGTTATTATTAACAACACGGAAGACTTGACGAAGACCGACGATGACCACGAGTGTCTTCCATATGTTTTAGAAACCACTACTAAACTCGAAAACAGAAGATACGACGAGGTCCAACTACCATTTTTACCATTGCTCAAAGAGAAATTGGGCGTCACTAAACCACTAGCCTTAGCTCAATTTAAAAACTTGGAGGAGTTTGAGAAAAACCAGGAGCCAAAGGAATATGAAAAAGGAGACAACCAGCAGTTCATGACCGAATATTTTCATTCGAACCACATGAAACCATCTACCAATAACCAATCGCCCGAGTGCTACTTACCATACCATGTAGTAACTCGAGCTGAAACAACCACTACTAAAGGGAAAGTGGTTTCCTACGCCTTAGCAGGGTCATCATCGCGGAACTGTCTGAATTATGTACTGTACAGAGGCCCAAATATTCAAAAGAATCTTCAAAAGCGAATGGGCGTCCAGCTTCAAGCACAGTTCGTGCGAAAAGATTTAGAATGTTTGTCAGATTATCCGAGAGAGGTGTACTGCTGGACTGATTCTACTGCAGTATTAGAATGGATAAAGGGGGGTCCAGTCCAGTGGCAACCATTCGTATCAAACCGAGTTACAACCACCATCAAAACCATACCATCAAAATACTGGCAATATATAAAAACCACAGATAATCCAGCAGATTGTGCCAATCGTGGTTTAACTGTCCAGCAACTCTTTATTCACAACTTATGGTGGCGAGGGCCATCATGGCTACCGTCATATTATGAAAAACCAGGAAACATTTACGAGTACTCCAGATCGTTGGCTAGACAGGAAACGTGCTGCAACTCTCGACGTCTTTGCGCCCTAACAGAGGATTCCAACGATCTCGATTTCCTGACACCAACCCATTTCCTAACAGAAAAACCAGGGGCAACCGTGATAGAAACGGAGCGAGATGCTAGAACCAGATGGCATTCCACTTCAAAGTTGTTTCGAGGCTTATGGAGTAGATGGAAGACTGAATACATGATGCAACTTTCATCAAAAACCAGGTGGTTAAAACCACAGAAAAATATTCTCGGACGTGTAATTGACACTCCCCCAAGAAATGATGGCCTAACCAAAGCAGGCTCATTAAAAACAAAAAACAGGCTCATGAAACGTCCTATTGTGAAAATCTCCGTGTCGCCAATTAACCAGGACAACACCCTAACACTTAAAACTGGTAAACTATATTCAGACTAAACTAATCTATAAAACTGGTTAAAATGGTTATAAATGGTTAATGGTGAATGGTACTGGTTTTGAGCACGCGATGTCTCAGCGAGAATCGAACGCGAACTGTCCTATAATTAGGTGAACTCGCTAATGTGCATAGTTGCATGCGATGCACTTATGCAAATTAGCGAAGTGTTCGATTTTAACTCGAACATATTATATTAATAATAAGAGACATACTCTGGAAAGTAACACAGAATATTTAACTACTCTTCTCACACGAAAATTGCATTAAGATTTTTTTTTTTTTTATTCTAGTCCTATCTCTAGGTTTTTGCACTGTAATAGGATGTTATACTCTTTCATAAGTTATGTGGTGTATCTTATATTCTTCAAACTGTATTTTTGTATAAAATCACGATGACCCATAAAGAAAACCAATAAAATTAATTTAAAAAAAACTGAAGCAGTTATGTAACTATATAGTTTCTCAAAAACTATAATGGTTACAAAGTTCCTACTAAACAAAATACGTAGGCCGCGTAGGCGTAGCGTAGGTTTAAGATTGCGTGCCTCAGCACAGGTATCAGTAAAAAAACCATAATCGAACACGGACTTAATAAAAAAAACTCTAGAAAAATTTATGTTACTAGCACATTTGTTGATCCGGTACAAATAGAACCTTCCATATTCATATTCTTTGAAATTAAAAATAATAGTTCAAAAATAACTTTTATGTCACCATTTATCTAGGTGTGAATGCGTCAATGGGCCTTTTCGCGGTAATGTGACAATGATCTTGAAAATCTTCCATTGAGTAGGAACAACAACGCTGGGGAAAGCCCACTGTCAACGGTCATGTTTTTTTTTAATTGCACAGTTAACCTTCTATTCAGCCAATTGCGGTTAGCTGCACTACTCTATAATATGTACGGAAAAGTAGTACAAGTTTCTAGGTCACTTTAGTTCTTTCGTTTTGAACGTACTGTAGAAATTATGAATATAACTTAAATTGAGCTTTCGAATTTCTTGTAGCTAAACACAACTGAAATGTGGTTCTTAACTTTTCGCTCGAAGCTTTCTTCTTAGTATGCAATATCAGTTATCTTTCTTGGTTAATATTTAATTAAAAAATTCTACCCCAATGTTTGGTGAATTTTAGATTTGCAAAAGGCCAACTTCACTGAATTAGGTCGAGTAACAATATTGGTTTTAATTTAAAATTGTCATAAATACCTATATAAATTTATATAAGACATAAATTTATGCGAAAAAAAATACCTATTTATGTAAAACTCGTTACTGTGATACGAAAATTCGATCAATTTTGTAGAATTTTGTAATTAACACATAGAAGGATGTGACCTCTCATTGTACGAAAAGCCTATTCCATTCGAGGTCAGCTTTTACTGGAAATGTACAGCTTGGTATTTGTAGCCAGCTGTGTGTGCGTATAAATTGTTCATACATTTTCGGGAGAGAAAGTACTGCCATTGGGGAATCGTGTGGTATTATCACTCGTATGGTATCATCTGTGCGTGATCAGAGTGGGATGGAACCTTGTCAAAGTGAATTGAAAACGATGGCTATAGGGCGAAGTAGTGTTAGCAAAGAAGCATATATTAAGACTGGTCGTCTAAATAAACATTATAATTTATTTTATTTTATTGGAAGACCAACGATTAGAATTAAACCTTAGATTAACGATGACATTTATGATACATTCTGCCTATAATAAGTTTTCACGAATAGCGACTGAGTACAGTAAAATGCGTGGATATAATACTAAGGATAGATTCAACTAGAAATTTTGAAAGAGACATACCCCCAGTTTCTGGAAGGCTGATCAATTTGATCTATTTTCAAATCTAATGTCAGCTCCTGTGATTGGTCGGCAAAAATACTAACAACCAATCACATCGCTTGACCTGACATCGATTTGACAGTCGATTAGTTAATTTTTGTGTTGATCAGCCTCCCGGAAACTGGGGGATGATAGACTAATTGCTCATCTCGCCGATTGCATACTTCTAGCAAATATATTAAAAAACTGTTAAAAAAAATTGTAAGCCGCGCGCCACAGGAACGCATTCTGACGATAGTCGGAGGCAAGTCGGAGGATACCCAGGCGCGGATCCAGGATTCCGCTCAGGGGGGGGGGGGCAATTTTCTTTATGATTTCTATATACATATAGTCATATATATATAGTCAGCCTCGGTGAAATTTCTTTTTCATATAGGTACACATTGTAAAGAAAAACTGAGCATAGCAAACTAGACTAGTTTTTGATATCATTTTACAAATAACAAGGATGCCCGGTGCTTTTCAAAAATTAAACAACGTAAATCTGATTTTCTTCAAAATTCAGCTCACGACTTCTTTGACGACCTACTTATAATGACGGATGTAGCTCTACAGTCTCATCCCAAAATGTAAAGAAAGTGCGCGAGCGCGAATTTATTTGAGATATTTTGCAAAAACATGACGTCAAATTTACGCGAACACGAAACGAGATGTTAGATTAGCACGAGCGAAGCGAGAACGAAAATTTTGTGTTTATGTTATTTGCGGTTTCTGGTTTTCCTCATTCAAATAAATAAATGTAACAGAACAGTTGCTTACAATATACACCAAACAAGTATAGAGCACACGAAGGCTGAATATCAGGCGTGAACGAAACAAACGAGATTTTTTTTCACTGCTGATAAAGGCTGAATATCAGGCGTAAAAGAAACAGACTTTCACTGGTGCATAAACATACTGAGTAAGATAGATCTTTGCAAAAGTTGTTACATTAATAAAAATCTTCATTATGTTCATTAGGTACATTATTTATTTAGGACGCACAGTAAGGCAAGAAGATCGTCGAGGTTTTATTATTAAACTAATCATTAAAAGCGATTCATCGCTATAATTCAATAATTGAGAATGATCAAAAACAGTACAATTGCCCTCATTGCCCCCCCCCTCCCCTGGATCCGCGCCTGAGGATACCAGAGGCAGTGGATGGGAGTATAATGTGTTACGGTCTTCGTAGGTACATTGAAGGCAATTTTAGAAAGGAGATCAGGACAATCAACACAGCCCGAAATGATGTTGCAGAGTATAGTAATAAGTAGGTATGCTCATTACCGCTTTTGCGTCATCAAAGACCTGATTAACTGTGTCTGTGACCTACCAAAAGAGTCTACAAAGACAAATGCCATACCATTGACGTGAGAGATTTACAGTTAGTCAGTTAGCAACTATATTTGAAAGGTGTTTATTTCAGTAAGACACTGAAAACTTATTTGAATGTATACCACAAATATACCTAATCTTGTCAAAGACAACAAAATAGAAAAAAATTTTTTTTTGAAAATATTTGTTTGTTTCTTTGTAATCGACAAACTCTGAAACTACTGAATCGATTTTAATTATTCTTTCACCATTAGAAAGCTACTTTATCCAGAAGTAACATATACAACGTGTTATTGAAATAACGGAAAACCTCTTACGGGGTCGTTGTTCTCATCAGTAAGTGAGAGAACAGAGAGTGCACCTGTGTTTGCGCACACACTTGTGTATAGGGCATGGCGGTATTGGAGATTCTTGTAATACCGGTTTTCATTCGGTATTGAAATTTTAAATACGGGATTTCCGGTTATTTCGGTATTTTCGGTATTTTTATAAGAAAATTATACATTTTCAGAAAACAATACATAATCGTGATTTGTCTCGTTTTGCTAGTGTAAAAACAAAAATAAAACAAGTTTCTTTTTATTAATCTACTTTTAGGTGGTGTAAATTTATGTCTAAATACAAAATACAACATAGATAAATATCAACCAAATAGGTATAGTTAAAATGATGAGTTAGCTAAGGGCTCTTTATTTCACCGCAATCGTAGCCAAGTCTTTTTGAGACCATTAACAATCAAAGTATCACAAACAATCAGTTGTAAAAATAATCAAGTTATTCAACACTAAACTTTTCAAATTGTCTAAAATAATCATCTAGAACGACAAACAATCAAACATAAAAATTACACAGCGTGGGTCGCCAACGGAATGGTAATGTTTCGTATGTAAATCGCACAAACATGTTTAAATGCGTGCTATAAACATCTGACTCTCGTTGGGCAGTAGACGTGGGGTTAGAAATTTTGAATTAAAGAAAAATACCGAAAAACCGGTATTGGCGATTACTATACCGGTATTCGGAAATGCCAAAAAACCTCCGGTATTCCGGTTTTTCGGTAATACCGAAAACCGGTATCCATGCCCTACTTGTGCACTATAATATGTCCCGCGCAGATGGCTAGTCTCCATTGAGATTGGCCGCCGTGACCGAAATTCGGCCGGGAGGACATTATTATTATTTTTAGTACATTTATTTTTGCTCGGCTAACCGGGATGACTGATGGCACGGGCCTAAGCCAAGTGTTGATCAGTGAAGTTAGGATTTGGGGTAGGTCTTAAAGATGATCATAAATTAGTTTGGGTTATTGGATTCACACTGCAGGAACTTTTTTACTAGTCTGCACGTGTTCAGTATCGCCGCTTTCTGCATTAGGTTGTAGGTGTTTGTAGGTAAATTCAGGGTATTAAGGGACTGGTGAAGTTGTTTGGGTATTACTCCTGTAGACAGCACTATAGGGACTATTATTACTTTTTGCAGATGCCAAAGTCGGGTAATTTCATCTTTTAGATAGTTTCTCGGAAATCGTAGTCTGTAAGTTGTGTGTATTTGGTACGGCAATGTCTATTAGGCATCCAGTTTTGCTTATTTTAAAGTGTATGTTAAAGTGAATCGTTTGGTCAGTTAGGATGGCTCGATCAAAATACAACTTTGTTGTGGGGTTCTCTAATACAGTTTCGGGGTTGTATTTATTATTATTACTCATCAATACTGATAGAAGTTGAACTGAAGTTGTTCATACGAACCACTTTAACTATGGGACTAATCCGTAATCACGAAAAAAAATCAGTTGATGCCTACATTTTGTCGATTTATGTAAACACAAATGTAGGGAACATCCATCTGTTTTTTTTGCGCCGCGGGCAAAATCTAGTACCAATCTTATATTTTATTTAACTAATAGCGAAACACAATAACAACAACAACAACAACTAGCCTAGCTTTTATACTTTTTTTTGTAAATACTAATGATACATAAAAAACACCCAGACCAACACAAACACTTATGATCATCACATAAATATTTGTGTCTTGTGGGAATCGAACCCACGACCTCGTGATCAGCAGTCCGACACTCAAACCACTAGACCACAGACGTCGTTAATCCATCGGTTATGGTATATCTATAAAAAAAAAAAAAAAAACAAAATTTCCATAAAAAGTTGTACAAAAACACTTCTTACAAATAAAATTAGACTTATCAATACAACTAGAAATAAGAGTGTACCAAACTTCACTCAAATCCATTCAGCCGTTTCAGCGTGCTTGAGGGACAAACAAACAAATAAGCAAATAAACAAACATCCATACTTTCGCATTTACGTGGGACACTCAGAAAGTTTTGCGAAACTAAAAAAAATTGTTCTATACGTACATATATTTTTATCAAATCTTTTCAAAGTACTTTCCACCAGCCTCTATACAAAGATTCATGCGCCTAAACCAGTTTTCAAAACACTTTTTCCAGTCCGCCGCAGACACCTCGTTTACAGCCTGCTCGAACGCAGCCAGCGCATCTTCCGGCGACGAAAATTGTATCCCTTTGAGCTGATTTTTTATTTTTGGGAATAAAAAGAAGTCACACGGTGCTATATCAGGGCTGTAAGGAGGGTGACCCAGGAGTTTGACTGGCGTGCTGTCCAGGAAGTCCCTCGTTTTGAGTGCGGTGTGCGCAGGTGCATTGTCGTGGTGGAGCAGTAGCCCGCGGAGCCCTGTGTTTGGTCGCTTGTTGCTTATAACAGAGAAAACTTCTGGCAAACATTTGGTAGTATACCATTCGGCATTAATGCTTCTTTGATCCCGTAAGGGAATTGATACCAAGTGGCCAGTCAAATTTAAAAAGCTAGCGATCAAAATCTTACCCCCGCTTCTAGATCGCTTCACTTTGGTAGGCGTTGGCTCATTTTGAAACACCCAAACAGTCGACTGGCGCTTGGTTTCTGGGTCGTATTGATAAATCCAGGACTCATCAGCTGTAACGATGTCGTAAACACGCCGAGACGAGCCTGCTTCAAATTTGTTAAGCATATCACGGCACCATTCCACCCGGGCCTGCTTCTGAGCATCGGTGAGGTTGTGCGGCACCCAGCGTGATACTATCCTCCTCACGCGAAGATGGCTGTGTAGAATCTCGTGAACGCTTCCCGATCCAATCTTCAATATGTGTTGAATCTCCTGATATGTAATTCGCCTATTGTCTTGGATTAAATTTTTCACTGCTAGCACGTTTTCTTCGGTAACAGCCGTCAAAGGGCGACCGCTTCTTTCGTCATCCCCCAAAGTTGGTCGACCGCGCTTGAATTCGTTATACCAACGATACACGGTTGCCTTGGAAGGGCCTTCATCCATGAATGCCATTTGAAGTCTATCGTACGATTCATCCGGTTTCAGGCGACACTTGAAATCGTATAAAATCATAGCTCTAAAATGTTCTCGGCGCAGATCCATATTTCAGTGAGACACAATACTTTGAATTAACTCGCAAAAAATGTGGAGGGAAATTTTGAAATTGGAACTTACTTATTTTTACTTATAAATAATCATATTTTCGAAAAACATTATAACTGGCCAGTCTCCCATATATAAAAACTTTTTTTCGCAATACTTTCTGAGGGGCCTGGTATAATATTAGTAGGACTTTGAATCAGAAATGAGGAGATTCGCAGGAGAACGAAAGTAACCGACATAGCCCGAAGAATTGCCAAACTTAAGTGGCAGTGGGCGGGGCACATTGCTCGCAGAACGGATGGCCAATGGGGCAGTAAAGTGCTGGAGTGGTGACCGCGTACTGGAAGCCGCAGCGTGGGTAGACCGTGAAGCTTGCGGGAATCAGCTGGATGCGAAAAGCGGAGGACCAGTCGTTGTAGCGATGCTTGGGGCAGGCCTATGTCCAATGGACGTCGTGATGATGAAGACGGTGAAAGAAAACGGGCTTACTATTATACCACTTTTTAGGATCTCCGTCTCTACAAACTCGGGTCATGTAACCGAACCCTTATATGTGCTAACATGTTCAGTGCGCATGATACGATAAATTTTTTGTACAGTTTTTTTGTTGATAACTTGTTCACATTCTTGTCCTGATCGAACTGGTTCTTTGCTCTCGAAAGTCTACCGAATGACGTCAATGATTCACAGGTTAATTCATCAAGAGATTGTAATCGATGGACAAAAAATCTTAGTCCGTGAGCCTGGTATTAAAATATGTAAGTAACTAACTTGTAATTATTTAGCCAGTGTAGATTTTTATGTCTATTGCACGTGTACATAATGTGAGGAGCTATGATTAAGGTAATTATAAAATATCTAATAAAGCTTAGAGTAATTAGACTCAGAAGTATTAATTTCATTCTAAGTTCCGCTCAAAGCTGAAGCACAAACCAATGTGTCTGTAAGCGGCACGTAAAAGGTTCGCCGACACGCACACAGGAATGTACGAACGTAGCTTTTTAAGGCAAACATGAAATTGCTACTCCGCGGCCGCCTACGACTACTGCGTTTTTAAATTCTAAGTAGTATAAAGTATATGAAATTGCATTCATTCATATGTACAGTCACAACACGCGAAAGTTGAGCCACTTGCTTATCATCTTAACTTGGCCGTGTTATTCAAATTGAGCAACTTTGTCATGCACGAGTATATCCGACTTAGTCCGATTTGCCAACACGGCCGAATTAAGAATGTTAGCAAGTGGCTCAACACTCCCGTGTTGTGATGGTACATGAGATCTTAAGAATTTAATAGGATAAACACTCAGACCAACAGATTAAGATATACGGAGCGCACAGAACCAGTGACTGAAGCCAGAAAAAGGAATATATACTAAATAGCAAAGGAGTACCTTTCCGCCCACAGTGTTTGCGAGCCGCGATTGAAAATTTGAAAGTCTGAAGAATGACAAGAAGACACGAAAAGAATGACGAAAATGTTGAATAAACTAAATAAAAAAAATAGATTGGGATAACTTATTTATTTATTTATTTTCCACAAAAATACATACATTTGGCAGATACAGTGTAGAACAGCGGGTCCCAAACTTTGTTCGTTTCGAAACCCTAAAAATAAATTAAATGGGTATTTTTATTGGACGGAACCCCAACACTAACTAAACAGACTCAATTTGTCTAAATTAAATGTTTTTAGCTTGTTCGCGGACCCTGGTCCTACGGGGGAACTCACTTTAGGAATCGCTGGTGTAGAACATAAACCAGTTAAGGTTTTTCTGTAATATATGTTGCTAAGTGACGACCTCTGTGGTCTAGTAGTTCGGGTGTCCGACTGCTGATAACGAGGTCGTGGGTTCGATTCCCACAGGACACAAATATTTGTGTGATGAACATGAGTGTTTGTGTTGGTCTGGGTGTTGCTTATGTATTATAAGTATGTATTTACAAAAAAAAAGTATATAAGTATTATATCCATTGTCTAGTACCCATAATACAAGCTTTGCTTAGTTTGGGACTAGATGGTGCTGTGTAAAAAAATGTCCCAAAGATATTTATTTATTTATTATTTATTTATTTAAGTGCTTCACTTCTCTATATTCCACAAGTATAAAAAGTTACTTGGCTACATAGATATCTATACTAATGAACATATTTAATGCAAACAATCGTCTTTTTCTGAAACACAAAATAAGAAAAAGCACGTGTAACGTGTTTTTTTCACCTCAGATAAATACCCTACACCGCTTGGTCCGTTGACATAAAAAAACAACTAAATAAGTTATCTGTACTAATCGGTTGTGTATAATTTATCAAACAAAATTGTTGATCGAAGTCAGATTAGCAAGAAACATGCTGAATCACGATGACATGGTAAATATACAACGTTACTTTTTGCTAACGCAATTTGAGAAACTAGTTTGTTCTAGTGGTTGCAAGCGGGACTGCTGAGCGTGGGGTCCTGGGTTCGATTCCCGGGTCGGGCAAAGTGTTATTGGGTTTTTTCATTAGGAAATTCTCGGTAGCAGCCCGGAGTCTGGATTTGTGCCCGCTCAATGGCAATAGACTCGCCCCCTATTACATGGAACTACTACATAACTGGCGAAATGTGGGTGTACTATTACACCTCTGCCAACCCTTTCGGGGAAATACAGGCGTGATGTTATGTTGTATGTTATGTTATGTAGTTTGTTCAGAATCACGAGGAGAATTGATTGGTATAGTTTTAATACCATGTTACATCTTAACTAAAAATATATTCAGAAACTCTTTGGTTCTTATGGTTAAATTAAGTACAACGGCGGATCGTGAATAGATCCTTAAGGGGCAAAAAATCCATACAGCTCAGACTCCATCAGTAAAAATAATAAAAACTCGCTGAGTACAATATTTTTCGAAAATTTGCTGGTTCTACGGAATTGTTGCAAAGGTACCATAGTTTAAGTTTAATCAAAAATTACTAACTCTGTAAAATATAGTTCGCTGTAGTTGTAGATAGAAAAAATGCGAAAAACTGCCACTTTTGGCAATTTTTCCACCTACAACTACAGCGATCTATATCAGGGTAATAGTTTCTGATTAAACTACAGTACCTTAACAACAATTCTTTAGAACCAGATTTTCTGTTTTTATTTTTTGTTTTTAATCATTGCTGTAAAAATATTTAATGAATTGAATTTAGATTTTGATAATAATTTGTATTGTCATTAATATTTGCTTACCGTAAATGGTTAAATGTGGAAAAGGACTTTATATTATTAATTAATAACTTGATGTACCCATATTATGCAAATAGATAAATCAATCAATCAATCAATCAAAAAATCTATAAATGATAAAAGTCACTGAGTAGGTCGCGAGTAATAATTTTTTTACGGATGGGAGCGCCACTGAGCTGTAGGGAGCCCCTGGTCCTAGAATTTCGGCTCGATTAGTTTCCGTGCATCAGGTAGTCCCTGGATGACATTCTTCACTTTTTTTTTTTCCTTGTGGAACTCCTCATGGACGCACTCCGCTCGGGGTAGGCGGAGCCAGTGTCGGACTCTTACCGACTAAAACCACCACGGTGTTCCTTCAACTACCTTAGCCGAGGGCGTGGGAACAGCTGTGCCAGCTACGCCAGCTGCTGGTCGGGCAGCAGACTACCCCGAGTCTGCTGCCGCAGGCCCTACCTCCCGTAATTTCTTATAGAGGTTTTCTTCCTCGCGGTCCGGACGGTGAAGCCAAGACCCTCGGTCCCAAGAGGCGCGAGAACACTACTCAGCGGGCACTCCTGGGGTTACGAGACCGACGGGGGCAGGGATGGACAGTCCCCCCGCTGCCTGCCCAGTGGCAGGGTGAGTGCACACCGGGCCCGCCCCTGATCCTCCACTGTGCCCTCTGTTGGCATCAGAGTGACACTTGGAGCAACTCCCCACTGGCCCAAAACGGGCCCCTCCCGCGCCAGAATATTCGCCACAGGCAATAAGACCCCCAACGGTTAATCCCTCGAAAGGATTTTATTGCCCGTGCCCAGGATGCACCGGCCTAACAACTGCCGTTCCCTCCAGACGTGTCCAGAAGGTCAAGCAGCCGTCAGGCACATGTGGAGGTTTTCTGGCCAGTACCCCTTCACTTTCTCTGCTACCAACTGGGGAACTTACAGTAGGTAATTTAGAGAAAAAAACTGCCCTAATCGATTCTCCTCGTGATTCTGAATAAACTAGTTTCTCAAATTGCGTAAACAAAAAGTAGCGTTGTACGGTCGACCGCAAGTCGATGGTAACACTTTGACATTGACAGCATCTTTATTTCGTAAGCAGTAAGGGCGATTTTCGAATTGAAGTGTTACCACTGTCATGCAGTCAACTGTACCTATAGAAGTACTACTATAGTATTATATTATCTGTGAGTATTATATTATCTGTGGCAGTACCGAGTACCGATTGTGACGATGATAGGTTTCTTGTTAGCTTTTACGCACACATAATTTAAACAAATAAATGTATCTTTATCTTTTCATAAATAGTATGTAATGCGGTGTCATCATCATCATCATCATTTCAGCCGAAAGACGTCCACTTCTGGACATATGCCTCCTGAGCTCCCCACATCCAGCGGATACCTGCGACCCTTCACCAGGTCGTCGGTCCAGCTTGTGGGGGGTAATGCGGTGTGCGTTTCTGCAAATGGCTAGGCGTACTAAGGTTGCGGTTGTTCTTTGGACACTGGTAGTATGCGTTTCTCAGGCCCGATGCATATTGACCCTAGCCTAGCTCTACACATCCGAGTGCTAGACAGCGCGTTTATATCTTTTATTCCCTCGGTCTCTTGGTACGTTGCAGGAATGCGGTGCAGAATTATTTGACACGTTTTATAAAACCATCCATTGCATGCCGCCGTCAGTTCATTTGTTTAGTTCTTTGTGAAAGAGCTCGTCCGGGGAAGTACTACCGCCATACCTACTTCTCCGCCAAACAGTGATGCTTGCATTGCTGTGTTTCGGTCTGAAGGGTACGGGTGCCGGTGAAATTACAATCACATGAGACTTTCTATCTTCATGTCTCTATTTGGCGAACCGACTTGCGGTACCATTTTGGCAACAGCCTAGGTGGTATTGAAGTTGTTATGGGCAAAGGTAACCGCTAAACATCAGGTGGGCCTTTAGCTCGTTTCGCCATCCGATACTATAAAAAAAAAAATGCGTGGCCTTAGGTACCAAAGACATTACAAGGTCGTTCCTGGACCTGAATCTGTGGTCCTGGCTTTCAATTGAAAATATCAATTAATCTGCGTTAGTTAGTAAGGTACCGAGTGTGACCGGTGACAAAAAAAAACTAAAATGTCGTCTTGTGTGTACAGAAAGAGTTCCAATTATGACGCGAAAGTAACATGAAGTAACCAACTTACTTATACCACAGTCTAAGGAACTGTAGCTCTGCTCTTTCTTATAATTTGTACTAGTTTATGTGTATTGTGCTGCCGCTATGTACGGAACATTTTTTTATTTGTCTTTTAGGGTATGTATGACATATCTATACTTTTAAATATCATTGCACAGAACACATAATAGTACCTACCACAGTTTAACCATATATAGTAAAACTGTGATAGTACTACGTACGTACGTCTGCAGGCGTAGCATGAAGACTGCGTAGACAAAGGTTTAGTCTACGAAAGGATAGAAAAAATGTCATTTTTAGTTCTAAACAATTTAATTTTGTATACTTTTACGTAGACAAGTGCTACACCTGTTGCTCTGAATAATATGCTATAATATCTGACGGACGGCGTGGCTGCTAGCTGTCAGCCAGACAACTGCAATCTCTACTAAAAATATTTATTCACTTTTAACAATAATTACAAAAGCTTCTAAAATTATTAACAGGCACCTTCACCGTACCTTCCAGCTGGTATAATTGCATTGACGTCAAAACTATGAAAAAAGACGCGGGCCAATAATTAGCTAATATCATATATACATACATGTTTCTACTACTATAGTTACGTGAAAAAATGGTACGTGCGCACGTCTATTTTTTGTGGGTACTAATTTAGTTTTTGATTTATGTCCAACGGATAAACAACAAGTACCTAGCTGTGACTAGATCTAGATCCGGTTAGAGCCAGTCGTTTCATCATCATCATCATCATTTCAGTCAAACGACATCCACTGCTGGAGATAGGCCTGCCCCAAGCATCGCCACAACGACCGGTCCTACGCTTTCCGCGTCCAGCGGATTCCCGCGACCTTCACCAGGTCGTTGGTCCATCTTGTGGGGGACCTACCCACGCTGCGCCTTCCAGTACGTGGTCACCACTCCAGAAATGTATTGCCCCATCGGCCATACGTTCTGCGAGCAATGTGCCCCGCCCACTGCCACTTAAGTTTGGCAATTCTTCGGACTAAGTCGGTTACTTTCGTTCTCCTGCGAATCTCCTCATTTCTGATTCGATCACGCAGGGACACTCCGAGCATAGCCCTCTCCATTGCCCTTTGAGTGACTTTGAGCCTTCTTATCAGGCCTTTGTGAGCGACCACGTTTCAGTGCCGCAAGTAATTACTGGCAACACACTGGTGAAAGACCTTTGATAAATAGTATAAAAATAGTATAATAGGGATCCTGAGTAGGTCCTTGAGATCCAGGAAGACCAGCGAAGTGGGTTTCTGTGTGTCAGGTAACCCTGAACGGCATCCTGCAGCTATCCAGCAACCAACTCGCTACCGCTCACCAGATAAATAGGATTCATAATATTCTCATTGGGGTGTCTGTGGAGGACTTGCATTTATTGTAACATGTTGTTTAACGTCTATGCTGACTACTAATAAGCGAGGGTTAAACTTTGGGTTGAAAATTGAAGCACCCAAACTAATATGTGGACAAAATTGGAATGAGTTTGACGTAATTTTGAAACAAAAGTCAAAATAATTGGTTGATTGGTTAGGTACAAAATAAATTAATAGTTTAAAAAACACTAGAAAAACACGCTTTTTGTTCAAAGTCCATTACGTGGCCTTTCTTACAAGTGCAAACACGACTATGATATGATATTCCATGATGGAATGCCAGTGCCTATCTTCCGGCTTCATCATCAGACCTTGAAACCTAATCGTGGTCAAAGTTCATTACAAGACTTTTCTAAGAAATCCAAAACAGCTATGATACGATTTTCCATCATAAAGTTCCAGTTCATATCTTCCGGCTCCATCATCAGATCAGTTCGACAGTACCATATTATTGTATTATTATTAGAACTACATACAGCTGCCAATTTTCATTACGCTACGACCCTTGGAAGATGGTTAAATTAGTTACCTTAGATTCCATTACATATCAGGTCGACCTAATAAAAGCGTGTTAATATACTCAGAATGGTCGACAAAACGTGTTCTAAGACAATAAACAGTTTGGATAATAATACAGTAAATTACAAATTATTTTTTACTTACAATATATTTAATACTCTGTAAAGTGTAAACTATATTTCAACAATATATTTGTTTTAAAGAGAGGCTCGTCAATTACGTCAGAATTTGATAAGAATAAGCAATAATACGACGATAATAATTTATATTATCGTCATTAACAATAATAAACCTATTAATAACACACATAATTATGTCTCCATACGTTTGCTATATAAAAGCATACTTTTCACCACGTGCTGCCTATACATACTTCACCTATAACCTTAATTATTAGGTATACTACATTAGTAATTAATCACCTTTTGTTTATCAACAATAAAATTAGTTTCACCTTTTATGTCAGGTCAGTAGGTATGTAATTAGGGAAGCTCGACGGAAAATAAATGTAAATTTTTGGTACTTTGCATAATTTAAAAAGAAAATTGTTACACTTGAAAGAAATCTTCCAAAAACTTTGCAATTTACTTCTAATAGTCATAATAACTCCATAATAATATCAACCTGTACAGTTCTCGACTACATGAGTCTTCCCCAAAGATATAATAATTACCTACAAATCATGAAAATATAGTCGCAGAGGATATCGCGGAAAGAGAAAACAAGAGACGAGAAAACTGAATTTTATTTTTACAATTCTGATTTCTCTCCGCGTGCGTAATTGCGATAATATTATAATAAAATATTTAGATAATGTAAACAAACTTTGCAAATCACCATGTTACGTCGTAGTTACGAAAAGGACTTACGCACACAATCTCACAAGTGAAACAACAATAACATTATTAGATACGCAATATATATTACAATTTGACCTTTTGACCACACAATACATTAGTCTCAGACCAAAAAAATAAGATAGACAGAGCGCGTATAACTAGCGAATAAAGCCAGAAAAATAAATACAAAATTGCAAAGGAGTACTATTACTATTCCGCCCAAAGTGTTATCGAGCGTCCTTAGATAATATGGACAAAACAGAAAAGAAAAGTGAAGGAAAATAGCTTATTATTATAATATAATAAAACAAAGTTTAACCGGATCACATAGCGTATATTATTAAAATTGGTTTTCCTCATTTTCCTGACGTTTCGAACATTTTCTAGCGTTCGTAGTCACAGGAAAACTTAGACTTATATTCAGACTATTCAGAGACGAATCTAAGCGTGAACGCATGCTCCCAACTGTCAAATAGACATTATCACTGTCATTTTGACAGTTGGAAGCATGAGTGATGAAACATATAACATTCTAGAAATGATAATGATTTTGTTATATACATTATTATGTAAGTACTTTTAAATGTACCTACCGTAGGCACAATAATTGTACATACGTAGTAAGCACTAAATAAATGACCTGTGACATCTTTTCATTTGTTTGTTTTTTTCCATTAATTTAAAATGACGTAAAAGTTCTAACTGTCACCTAAGTGTGGATGACGGTAAACAATGAAGAATGAGAATAAAGAATAATTGTATTGTTGTCGGTGTGTGATAAGTATGATTTCATTTAACAGAACGAATACTCGTACTACGTAATAATCTTGATGTGATCTAAGGCTTATATTTAGAGACGTATCTTAGCGTGAACTCATACTTCCAACTGTCAAAATGCAGTGCTATTTGACAGTTGGAAGCATAAGTTCACGCTTAGATTCGTCTCTGAATATAAGCCTAAGAACCATGAACATTAAAGTTTTTCTTAAGTTCCTTTCTAAATATTATTTAAAATGTGTCCGTAGTTTTTCCAACTTCTTATTTTAATTTATCCCTAGAGACTCGAACCTAGAAGATTTTAAGGGAGCTCCCTCACCGCGAGCATTCGCGTGTAATGGAACAAATTCACTAACGGCCAAAATTAATATCCAATCTATCCACGATTTGCCTTACTAGAGATAGGAATTTGACATAAGCTCCATACAAAATATGTCAAATCGTGGATAGCTTGGATATTAATTTTGGCCGTAAGGATTTCTGGATAGGATAAGTTTTCTGGATAAGGATTCGGATAATTTGTTACATTACACGCGAATGTTCGCAATGAGGGAGCGTCTTAATTCTAAAATAAAATTTTAATAATAGTCGAAAAATTCTCAAAAAACCTTATGTCAAAAAGATTATGTTTTAATAAGATTTTTTTTTCTTGTAGTAAATGATAAAAACTACAATATGTATTTATTTTACACAATTCAAATACTTTATCTATTTTGTCTCCCTAGTGACGCCTTTGTTTTTAATTTATTTAACGGCCATGGATACAAGTCCTTATTGTTTCTGTTGTTAAGTGTTGCTATCAATAATAGAGCTTTGAGCTGGGCTAAAAGCTTACCAGAGCTTACACACTACACACCTTCCCACTTCTCCAAAACAATTACTTTTATTTACTTCATCACCATACTGTGATTATTATTTTCTAACATAATTTGTTTCCACATTTGTGTTAAAATTATGTATAACTAGGAAAATTATAGTCTTAGTAATGCAAAAACGCAAATATATTCTGACAGGACCGGATTAACATTCTTTTCCATCCCAACCATTCTTATATATTTATCGTGAAAGTTTTTGTGAATTTATTTCTCGGAAATAAAAGTGTTCGGTGTAAACATACCTATTGGTAGTTCTTATACCTGTTGTTGTTTACTTTAAATTTAAATTATTAAATATATTATTATTTAATTATTAATTATTATTTATTTAATTTCACTTTTAATTTGATTTTGATATTGTGAGATAATAAACATCGTGAGGAAACCTGCACACCTGAGAGTGCTCCGTACAGTTATCAATGGTGTGTGTAGTTCGCTAACCCGCACTAGGCCAGCGTGGTGGACTAAGGGCCTTAGCCTTCTCGTACTGAAAAGAGGCCCGTGCCCAGCAGTGGGACAGTTATGTTATGTTATTGTAAGATAAACGGAACAAACACCGCTTTCAAAAAATAAAAACACGTCAATGGTCTAAGTTAAAATTATATTTTCCAAATGTTTCATCATCACTACACAAACTAAGAGGTACTACTATCACTCAAATAAAATCAAGCAAAATAAGTGAATATTGGATATTTAATTTATTATTATTTACTTTTATTTAATAAACACTGCTTTCATATCTAAGTATATACAACAAGTTTAAAAATAGTGTAAAACTACAAACATAACATAATTAAAGACGTTTAGGAATACAATTTAATACTTTTTTCTGCCTGCCAAGCGTGGCGATTATGGCATATCCCCCCCATTTGGGGGAGGCCTGTGTCCAGCAGTGGACGTCTTACGGCGGAAATGATGATGATGATGACTTTTGTCAGGCTTTGTATGTAGTTTTGGTCATTATAATAGTTTTTTATCCAAAGTTTGTTTGGTTCCAAATAAAGTGTCCATGTATTTTTTATTTCGATTCCATTAATTCAGTAATTTTAGTCTTCAAGAATTCTAAATAAAACAATTTTAAAATTATTGTCTGGAACTCGAAACTAGCTAATGCCATCAATTTTTTTTAATGAAACTTGGACGACGAAGAATCTAAACCTAGTTCAAAACTTCCTTGGCATGGTCCAGCCAATGCGGCCACATTTCCACATGTTTCTGCAGCATCTCCCCGGGACTGTCAGTCCTGGACAGCTGGCTATGAGCCACCAGGTGGAAGTTTTCTGCCAGATACTTGTTCACGACGCCGCAGGCTATAAGACTCCGGAGGGCTTCCAGAGCTAAGGGTGATGGGATCTTGGCTGTAGAGAAAATTGTGGGGTTTAGAAACAATGAAATTTTTTGAATTTATAAAAAAAAGGAAAAAGTAAAGAGTCTAAGATTTTTTTTTAAATTGGTAGTTTAGATAACCATCTAAACTGCTCATTGTTAAAGCCTTTATTTATTGTTTGAAATTCTAGAACTGTTGTCAAGAACCACTCGTGTGAGAATAAATCTCAGTGTTAGGTGATCGTTAAGAATAAAATTGCTTTTCGAATTATAATTGTCTTTTAATAAGGAACATCTAAAGAAAAGAAAGTATAGTAGGTATATTTGACGACGTCTGTGGTCTAGTAGTTCGAGTGTCCGACTGCTGATCACGAGGTCGTGGTTCGATTCCCACAGGACACAAATATTTGTGTGAAGAACCTAGGTGTTTGTGTTTGTCTGGGTGTTTCTTATGTATTATAAGTAAGTATTTACAAAAAAAAAAAAGTATATAAGTATGATATCCATTGTCTAGTACCCATAGTACAAGCTCTGCTTAGTTTGAGACTAGATGGTGCTGTGTAATATGTCCCAAAAATATTCATTTATTTTTTAATAATATGTCTCACAGACGCTGACAACAGCCAAATACCCCAAATAGGCTTCTTTTAAAAACATCTTTAGCTGCATTTATTCAGTTTGTGGGAATGAAAACAATACCATGTTTATTTTGATCGTATTTTCAGAGACACTATTGTGCCCAAAACAAGTTTTCTTGATGTTTTCTCTATAGAAACAAATTGTAAAACATGCTTTAGAGCAAACAATCTCTATTATTTACAAAATATTATGAATGAAATTAAGAAGACATAAGAAAGACAAAAATCAAAAACATAATTGTTTTTGTTTTTCAAATAAGCTTTTAGTTTTTTATTTAAAAAACATTTAATTAATTTTCATTCAAGTTGAGCGGCGTACCCGACGTCCCTCATCTCGTTGCTTTCAGTTCTGTACAAAACGACAGTACCCGCAGAGGTCTGATTTTTTAGATGTTGTCAGCCCAGGTACCGCATGCGCATGCTCAAATTCGAGCCACCAAGGTTATTGAACACAAATTAAATGTATCTCAAAACAGAAAGTAACTAACAAAAAAAAAAAAACCCGCGGTATACATAACCTCCTCCTTTTTTTGAAGTCGGTTAAAAACTACTCACTTCTAAAATCACCAATAAAAGAAATCCCAACGGCTCTCCTATTGTAGCCAAAGGTGTGTGCCCCAACATGATGCCAGCCTGCTCCCTCGTACACCCTCCCATTACCACCAATTAGGAACCTGAGGATTCATCAAAACATTCGTTAAACTCGAATAAGAAGGGTCTACAGGGAAATCACGTAATCGACATAAGGTGAAGAACTAATTTGCCCACTTAACAATCTTTGTAGAATACAAATCAGTTGCGAAACTACTTCCAAAGGTTTTTGACCCCTATCATGTTTGCCGTTGATCTTCTATTTCTGGACAAAATTGCTACTTCAGTTAATCAACGTCATCACAATGTATATCTAGCTTTAAGGGGAATGAAGCAGCCAAGTGGCGCCGCCATCAGTAAAATTTTTTTTTTTTTTTAAGAACACCATCTAGTCCCAAACTAAGCAGAGCTTGTGGTATGAGTACTAGACAATGGATATAATACTTATATACTTTTTTTTTTGTAAATACATACTTATAATACATAAGCAACACACCCAGACCAACACAAACACTTATGTTCATCACACAAATATTTGTGTCCTGTGGGAATCGAACCCACGACCTCGTTATCAGCAGTCCGACACTCGAACCACTAGACCACAGAGGTCGTCACATATATTATATTACTCGTCGTTATATTACTCGCTGAATACGTCATTTATCGAAAATTATTTTTTAACGATTGAAGTACTGGTACTGTAGTATAATCAAAAACTATTAACTCTGTAAATTATACTTCGCTGTAGTCGTAGATAGAAAAAGTGTAAAAAACGGCCACTTTTGGCATTTTTTCTATATACAACTACGGCGAACTATATTTTACAGAGATAATAAATTTTGAGTCTTTTTGTTTGTTTTTTTGAGTCTGGATTTGTGCCCAGTTAATGGCAATAGGTTCGCCCCCATGCCAACATGGGACATGGGACTTACAACATAACTGGCGAAATGTGGGTGTACTAAACACCTCTGCCTACCCCTTCGGGGAAATACAGGCGTGATGTTATGTTATGTTAATTCATTTTGATTAAACTACAGTACCTGTACTTCAATCGTTAACAACAAATTTTCGATAAATGATGTATTCAGCTAGTAATATTTTTTTTACTGATGAGGGCGTTTCTTGGCTGCTTCATTCCCCTTAAAGAAGATTCCATCAGAGTATTGAATTTTCTAAAAATAGCTACCAGTAATGGAAGCTTTTTGATTTTTATTTGAGCTTGGGCTATAAATCCGTCAATATTTCTGCCAAGTGTAAAAATATTGCAAGTAATGCAGGGAGAAAATATTTTGCAACCAACGATTTTAGAACAAATAAACAAAGACTAGTCTAAATTCAGAATAGAATTCTTCAATGAAATAAGAAATGAATAAATGAAATGTTCGGTACAATAGTAATGAATGACCCATAGGATTCGAAATATGAAAGAATTGTTCAGATTCGAATCGTACCATGCACTTTCCTATTTATAGTTCGAGGATCTAGAAATGCTTCACAACACGGCTGGCGAGAATTGATAGCCCATAAACGTTCGCTTCTGAGCATCTTAAGCCACGTACGCACTGACGAACATATTTATAACTTATACTACTATGCTTATTATATACTATATTTTTATAACTTTGTTCGCATGCGCCATAATTGCTCTAAGACATGTGCGTACCACTACGAACATCTAACACTGTTCGTCCTAAATGTTCGTAACGATCCAATTTGTGTGTTCTATTTGGACGGTGTTCGGAGAACTTTGATAAACGATACTTAAAAACATTACTGTCATCCACTTCCAACGGCAGAGCCATGGATACTGAGACAGAATACATGGTGGTTGTGCGCGAACTCGAGTAAAACCGTGTTCGTGCTCGCTTTGCTAATTTGCGTCCATACGTATGAACCAAATGTTCATGGTCGATGTTCATGCTCGCGATGTTTGTGTTTGTACGTGCGTACGCGGCTTTACACTGCCTTTTTCAATGAGAGTTCAAATAATGTTGCTATACTTAATCATCACGCTTTGAAGACTGATTGCTAAAAGTTATAACAGAGGAGAGCACGTTGCTCCCAATCTAATGTCATTAGTTAACTTTACGAACCTATAGGTACGTAGAAAGAAGGTGATCTTATCTTCGCTCGATGAATCCAAGAATATTTAACTATATTTTTTACGGACCTTTTCGCGCACAATGAAAACAAAACAAAACAAAAAATTTGTATAACCTCGACGTTTCGGCAAGTTACATTGGCCGTGGTCACGAGCAGACTTTTTGACTGTTTGTTTGTTAAAATGTTTGTTTCGTTTTGATTTCAATGTGCGCGAAAAGTCCCGTAAATATAGTTAAATATGAGTGAAATTCGCGAAAGTTTAAAAACTTCAATCCAAGAATACTTACGATTGTCCAATATCAGTAAATCCACGATCCTGGACATGGTATTTCCTGATTGCATTGGCAGCTTTCTCACACTCCTCATCATTATTGCATTCTGGGATCACCGTGTGCTGTATGATGGCGATGTCGACAGGACCTGGGAGGACGTCCTGGCGTTGTAGAGGAGAACCACCCCATTTGGTGATTGGAATTACGCCACAGTTTCCATCTGGAAGAGAAATAGAACGTCATGCTTATTATAATCGGGAAATGCAGAGGAGTAAGTAGTAGAATTTTAATAACAGGCCTGGCGCAGTAGCTAAAGATCCCTTCAATAGCTTCGATCAAATATCAAGATTCTTGATCAACAAAATAATGTGTCGCAGATTTGACTTCCATACGGACTGTAATGTAATGTGTATGGCCTAAGTCCAGGGAACATTTTTTGCGTCACACAACGTTCTTTTATGAAAAGATTTAACCTACGATGAAGAATATGTTTGAAACGAGGGTGAATTATGAGATGACGGCTGACAGAGGATAATGGTGTCCATTAAAAGAGCCCTCACGAGTGACGATGTTTAATTGATCGTCTGGCGCACCCTGGGCAGCCAGCCCCGCTACCAACCTGCTGACAGGCTAATCTTTTCCCCACGGCATGAGCTATTATCATTAAGTAGCTCATGTCGATACGATAGAAGAAGAGGATAATGGAAGAAGAAAACATTGCGCCGACCTGATGCCCGCTGATGATGAAGATTATAATAGAGGTCAGCAATACCTCTAGGCCATTTTCATAATAGTCACAATTTTGCTAACCCGTAAATGTCCATTGTTAAGCTCGGTATCCACTCAAATGAAAAGGAGATGTCTAGAACAACCAATAAGATTAAGTTATTTTCACGTTTCTCCGCTTTGCTTCAACGTAATTCTATAACGTGTATCAGAAATGCGTGGTCATATTTAGAGCTCATTCAGGGCATAGCATAGTAAAAGTTGTTGTATGCTATGCCCTGAATGAGCTCTTCAAATATGACCACGCATTTCTGATACACGTTGATATCTTATTCAATCCTATTGGTTGTTAAAGACTCATCTCCTCCCCTCTCTGCCTTGGTAGATACCGGACCGGACACGGTCTCGTCATAATACATACCGCTTCAATCAACAGAACTCACTACTACCAAATAGATTTTATTCTACTTGAAAACTTTGAAAGGAAACATAACATAGCGCTTTATCACATAAGATCTGTATTATAAACATATAATTAATAAATTGTTCATTTTGATTTGAATCTACCAACATAATTAATTAATTAAGAACTCACCTTTTGCCTCCACTGTTAACGTAACAATTAAAACAAAGAATAGAATTGACCTCATACTGTCTAAGGAAACGATTTTCTCTGAGTAACTAATTTATAATAAGAGTATTTACCAATGATACGCTAGAAATATATATGTCTATGGTATTTACTTTCTCACAACCTGTTTCTCTTGACTTATGAATGAGAATACATAAATTATAGATTCTAACGTCCCTTATATTGCATAAAACATAGCCTCAGGGTAATTACCTTTATCTTTTGGAAACTACACTTTCTTCAGTAAACAGATTCAGTTATTCCTTGCGCTATTTTCCTCTCAGTTGCATTGATAAGGTCTATATTGAAAACAAATTAGTACGTGCAACCGCAAAATCAATAGTTAAAAAACGATTATAAGTGGAACTGATTTAGTATATAAGTTTCATAGAAGAAAGGCTCTGCTTATGCTGGTTTGTTTACCATCTACAGGATGACTGGTTGAACGAGGGACTTATTGTACAAGGATGTTCAGTACTTGATTCTCGTTCCATGGCCATGTGCGAGTTGGACTCTCGCAGTAAGGGTTCCGTACCACCCATCGACCTGATACACCATACAAACTGATTTAATTTACGAGAGATTATCAAAAGACATCAACGCACCATGAGCGAAATATGAATTTTTGCATCTTTTTCTTACGTGGGCACGACCACATATGTCTTTGTATGCCCTATTTTTAGTATTTGTTGCTAAAGTACAGTCAACAAATCGGAATCATGACCCACTCTGCTGATAATTCGTTTGAAATCGTCAAAACAGTAAGGTTTTCTTCTATGTTGCACTTAGGACATTTTGGATATTACAGAAACTGCATTAAAACGGGTCAGAGATCTGTACCGTTTTGAGCTTTGTTATCAATGCAATAGACATATAATTGGATTGGAAATTATGTTTTTGATTGTTACGTATAAGAGTTTATGATGGTTGGTTAAAGAAGTAACACTATTAAAACCATTCAAAACATTTTACAATACACATTTATTAAATTAAAAGGTCGTGGGTAGGTAGAAGACCCGTCACTATGTTTTCACTTTGTAAAGAGGGTGGGGCATGTTCTCTCCTGGCTCAACTCCGCAGTGGTGGAGACCGCCGTGATGGTGAACCCGAGGTGGTGATGGGCCGGCTGGATCACGCCAGGAGGTGGTGACTGATGGTCGCCACCGGGCCGGCGAAAGGCCGTTCGTAGGTAGGCCGCGTGGAGCGCCGCTAAGATGTAGCAAGGCAGCTACCACGCAGCATGATGATGAAGCAGATAAACTACAGTGTAGCACCCTGGAATTAATGTTCCAGTGTGAGTGGCGTGATCACAAGCGTCTCCTCTGATTGCGACCACCGGAAGCATAAGCAAAGCGGGAGTACTATTGCGATAGTGATGGTGGTGTGTGATTGTCACAATCAGAACGGAGTTTACATAGAATGTGAGAAGCACTGAATTAATTTAAATTAAAACAATAGGCAAAACAAATGGGAACGAAAAGTTACGATATCAAAATATAGCAGAGGGCTCAAAGGTCAAATTAAAATTTAAACAGAAAAATCGTTATTAATAAACTACCTGAAATACAAATTAAAAGTTATACTTGTTCAGCACTTACCCAATATGGGGATTTAAAACAAATACACATGAAGTACACAAAACAAATAAGAAATAGTTGTTCACCTAGTCATGCTAAATATACGCTTGACTGACCTTATCATTTGATTAGCTTACTTGTGCTACACTATTATGGATACTATTATGTAGGTATTAAAAGTGATAAGGAATGTTATAATTATGACATAGTATGAGGAAGATACAGAGTATGGGAGAGGGAAGTCACAAGTTCCAAGAAGGTGGGTATTTTATAACCGCATTTTATAATTCCTAATATAGCTGATAGGGACCTGACGATTAAATGATTTGGCTTTCTGCAGAGCTCAGGGTTGCCAAACGCGTCGAAGTGAATTGTCGTACTAACGTTCAAAAATGATCATACCAGACTAAAAATTATCGTACAAGTATGAAATACTTAGTTATTTCAGAGTTGTCACCGCACGTTAGTGGTAGGTAACACTTGAATTTCGAAAACCACCCTTTCTGCTTACGAATTAAAGACGTTGTCAATGTCAAACTATTACCACTGACGTGCGGTTTACTGTACAAGTCTAATATCTTACTGACTTAAAAATTATAGAATAATAATTGGTTATTATTCCATAATTTTTCCAAAAGCCTTTTTAATTAGGTTTATGAGATTTATCACCAAAAATTTATCGCTCAACCCTCGGAAACAGTTTATTTTACCGGGATAAAAGTAGCCTATCTGCTAATCTGGGTTATGGTTTATCTGTATGCCTAATTTCATCTAAATCCATCTATCGGTATTAGGGTGATTAAAGGATAAACAAACCACAAGGCCCCCCACAAGGTGGACCGACGACCTGGTGAAGGTCGCGGGAATCCGCTGGATGCGGAAGGCACAGGACCGGTCGTTGTGGCGACGCTTGGAGGAGACCTATATCCAGCAGTGGACGTCTTTCGGCTGAAATGATGAAAGGATAAACAAACAAACATCCATACTTTCGCAAATGTGATGATTCGGATCAATCGGATTTTCCCTTATTTTTTTAGGTCCACCCATAATTTGTAGCATTTCTAGTGTCTACCATGTATTATTTGTAGTATTTCTACTAATTCTTGCAATTATTTCCAGACGTCAAAATTATCGTACTTTTACGCCTTCCGAGATTTTACGTACGATACTACATTTTATATCGTATATCGTACTAGAGGCGAAATTATCGTACATGTACGATAATTATCGTACTTCTGGCATCGCTAGCAGAGCTACATACTTAAATAAAGCAATTATTTAGTTATATTTTAGATCATTGAATAAATGTAGTTTAGGCTGTTTTTCTTTCGAGTTGATGTTAAGTGTTGAAAATAAACGAAAAGGATGGATTCGGACACAGCCTTGACTCCTTTTGTTGTTCTCCATTAATTAAAATCGTTATAGGCTTTTTCGTATTTATCTTTTGATTTTTCCGGCAGTAGATTATTCATAATCCCTATCCCATCCCGGAGTCAAATCACTATCGCTTGACGAAATTTTAACGTGAAAATGATAAAATACGGAACTGTTAAAATAACACCACAAACATCGTCTTTTGTTTGACATTCTGTATAAACCAGAGACATGACATTTACCGCCGGTAGAAGATAAACAATCACGCGTTTTTTCTTTTTCTATTGTGTTCTGCATATGGTGGCCAGTTCAATTTTAGAAAAAAAAAAAAACCCTTTTTACACAATCGCCTGTTTTTTCTTTTTCTTTTGTGTTCTGCCTATGGTGGCCAGTTCGATTTTCGAAAAAAAAAAACCCTTTTACAATGCCCGTATTACATTTATGCTAAGAGTTTTCATACGAATTTTCGTGTTCAAAATTTAAATCACATTATATACCTTGGGATATAATTGGCCTTACTTTACGTTGAGATTGCGTGATATGTAATTGGACATTGTTGAGCAGGTGGTATGAAATGTTTTTTTTTTTTTTTTTAAAGATATGTAGGTTATAAATTTTTTGCCGTTATTTAGCGGAGCTGTTAGCAAAAGGTACTATTCTCCATTCTGTGATAAGAACATTTTAGATATCATTCTTCCTAATCGCCTTTTTTGACGCCTACGCGAAGAGAATCGGAGTTTTTCTTTATTACGGTTGCTTAATTTTGCCAACATCTAGGCTTTGCCTTGCTTCAGTTAAAGTAAATCACTCAAATACTCGAGTGGTTTTATACATCACAGTAAATTGTAAGCATGTGTAACAAGGTTACTGAAAAGCCAAAATTAAAAAAAAAAATCTATAGCCTCTATCAATTTTAATGAAAAAATAACACAACCTACTGAACGAGGAAATAAAAACACAAAATTTTCATTTTTTGCGAATTTCTATTAAGTATATTCGTAACATTTCTCGTACAAATCGACAATTTAATTAAGATGAACAAACATTTTCTTCATAAAAAAGTTTTACAGAAATTTCAATTAATAAAGCAAAAAATATGTTTTCTTTCATTTACTCGGAAATTGGTTCATTATTCAAAAAAAAGAATATAAAAATCGGCTCTTTTCCGTACGCGACAATGATATTTTTAAAATATCATCGGTATGCAACGAAATAACAGGCCAGTAATATCCAACACGACATTAATAGAAATTGCTGTACAGTTTTTTTTTTTTAAATTATGCTACTAATATTTATCATTATAAAGGCTGAATGCGCATTTCTTTTTTTGAAAATAGAACAAGAACCAAGCGCGGGTGAATTGGCGCGAATGAAAATTAGATACTGTTGATTGTTGAATTAATTTCATTCTCATCTCTGCTACATGCAATCTCCTTTCACCCGTCTTCTTCATGACGCAGCATTCCAATTCATACAGAACTGTCGTGTCTTCCAGATTTGTAAATGCTCTTTAATTTGAGGGGTATTCGTGGGTCGGTTGAAATGATAAGAACATTAAAAGAAACACTACTTTTCATAACTTCAGGCTCTTGTGTAATTTGTTAAATTGGATACTTTATTTACCGTATTTCTTATCGTATTTTTTAATTCGTATCTTCTATGTATTTCGGATTTTGATTGTCTTGGTAAATTAAATGGCAGCTGAATTTGATCGAACCGCGGGCAAATATTGTAAGTGATAAAAAACATTACTTAATATACATATTACCTCAATGCTTAATACTTATATTTTATATGAATTGCGTATAGTTTTCATTATTGTTAGTCAATATAAAATTTATACCAATTTTATAACAATGCGAATTAGGGAAAAACAAATAGTACCTACGTTGGTACTCTTGGGACTACAGAAATCTTTCAATATCTTCGCTTGTAACGCTCAGAATGTAGGTTATTACAACTATATTGCCCAACTATAAACAAAGCCTGGATAAAGGTCCCGAACGAATCTTATGTTATTCCCCATTTTTACCCGACTGCGCCAGAAGGAGGGTTATTATGAAATTTGGTTAAAGTTAATATTGTTATTTGGTAACTATACCGAATGAAGTATATAACTACTCTAACCTAGGTAGGTACTAACTAACTATGGGTTTACTGTGTATATTGCCTGTTACGAACATTTATTAAAAAAACTAATGTTTCTGACTACGTGTTTCTTTGTGTACAGTCAAGAGCCTATTGATGGTGAAAAAATCAGTGTAAGCAGAGCTTGGGGGTCTACTCGCAAAATCGATAATTGATATATCGTGATATTAGTTGTGTCGAAAATTTCACCATCGCTTATACGAAGCAACGAACGATACTAATCGACAATCTTCGGTCGTAACCTACTCTTAGTTGTAAAAATGTCATTGACACCACTTCCCATTCATCATCATCATCATCATCATCATTTCAGCCGTAAGACGTACACTGCTGGACACACTGAAAAAAATGTTGTTATGTGTAGCACACATTTTTGCTGCAAGTAACATAAAAAATATGACTAATAAACTGACGCTACTAGTAGCTAACTAGTTTGAAATGTGCAGCAAATCAGTTAAGCTATGGTTTCTAATTTCTACTAATTAAATTTGGGAATTTTTGAAGTAGCTAAACTTATCATCATCATCATCATTTTAGCCGAAAGACGTCCACTACTGGAAATAGGCCTCCCGCAAGCATCGCCACAACGACCGGTCCTGCGCTTTTCGCATCCAGCGGATTCCCGCGACCTTCACCAGGGGCTGCGCCTTCCAGTACGCGGTCGCCACTCCAGAACTTTACGGCCCCATCGGCCATCCGTTCTGCGAGCAATGTGCGCCACCAATTGCCAATTAAGTTTGGCATTTCATCCCATTCAATTATGATATATTCAATTATTATTATATTATAAAATGCAATCAAAAACTTAAGCAATTGTTCATTAATTTATTACTAGCGTAATCATTGTTAATTAGACGATTTTTTCTTCCACCTGTGAAATTGGTGAAAACGGAGTTACGAAGTCTGATAAATAAGCCATAAAGGTGTCCTTCTTCAGGTCCCACGCTACCTCTTTGCCAAATTTCATGATTATCGGCTTAGGGGTTTAGTCGTAAAAAAAGTAACAAACAGACAGACGGACAAAAATTGTTACTTATTTTTTGTATTAATAGTGTGGATAATTCCAGCTATTAAAAACGTTGATGTTAAGTGATGGTGCGGTCGACGATGTTACACGCTTGTCCAGCAAAAACTTATTCACTGGAGCCTTGAAGACCACCAGATTATACTTATCGGGAAACACTGACGCTGGAAAGGAATTCCATTCTTTAGCGGTACACATGATAAAGCTATTAGCAAATCGATTCGTGAGTTAGGGTGGAATGTCTACCAAGTAAGGGTGGCGCATCGCCGTGCGTCTATGTGCATCAACTTAAAATTTATTTTTTCAAGTGTAAATCATACAATAACTGGTTTTTCGAACTGGAATCCCACGTAGGCAGGCCGCATATTTGAAAGGCATGCGTAGGTAATTATTTCTGTCACAAAAAACGAGCGTAAATCAGATTAATCATTTTGTAAAACAAGTTCTTAGAAAACAGTCAGTTAAATAATAATACTAAATTTTTTTCACCACACGTCGACAATGTTGGTGATGTCGCCCAAGAATTTGGTACGGTCAGCTACATAAATCAATGATTATTTCGAAATTTTTATTAATTAATATTATAGAACCCAATTTTTGTTTTAAATATATCATAATGTTATTCATTAAAGTACTTTCTACTAATATGTATTCTATAATAATATGTTACAAAAAAATTTAGTAGTAGATAAGTTAGTTCATTCATAAATCACTTTTGAACTTTGGAAAGTGGTAATCTACTTTCGTTGCTGACTAGCCTAGTTGTATTTTATTTAGCGAACTTGGATGGTGGGCTCAAAGTTTTTTTTCAAATTGTAATAGGTAAGTTGATGAGAAAAATAATTTTATGGGCCATATTTTATTACAGGCCAGAAATCCATCATAACTATGATGGATTTGCGGACTAGTTTGGATATTACGGTCTTTTTTGTGCTGGAATTTATACTGTGCACGACAATTTGTAATTAAAATATTTTTTTAATAATAATAATAAATAAATCAATATCTTTGGGACATTTTTACACAGCACCATCTAGTCCCAAACTAAGCAGAGCTTGTGGTATGGGTACTAGACAATGGATATAATACGTATATACTTTTTTTTTGTTTGTAAATACGTACTTATAATACATAAGCAACACACCCAGACCAACACAAACACTTATGTTCATCACACAAATATTTGTGTCCTGTGGGAATCGAACCCACGACCTCGTTATCAGCAGTCCGACACTCGAACCACTAGACCACAGAGGTCGTCAAAAATTAAAATTAATATGGCTTCTTTCAAGAACATAGGTTCTTGAAATTTGAATTGATTGATTCTTACTATACATATGTAATAAATAATCAGGCTAGGTCATTAAAGTCTATAGCAAATGGAACCTTGACCGCACTTGTTAATCGCTTTATTAAATTATGTATATTACATTACGTAAGAATGACCGGGCACCGTTTAAAAATATCTACACCTACTACTGCTACTAACTACTGTATAGGTATATATGTATATAGATACAGAAAAAGAAAGAAAGAAAGAATCATTTATTTGCGTAGAATACAGGTGGTACCAGATATAAAAATTGGTGGTTTAGGAACAGTGCTATATTCTGCTTGTATTAAGCATGCAAAAATCCAGTATAGATGAAACCAATTGAACTATTTATTTCAGAGCTGTGTATTAGTGTCGGTATTGGGTATATTCTGTGGTTTCGAGACAATCAACATGTGTACAATATTACACGTTGTCATGCGTTTTCAGTGTATGGTCCAGTTCATGTTATTCATAAAGCAATTGAAGTTTTATGACGAAAACAAACATTATTAGCATTAAAGATATAACTTGTGGAAAGAAAAAATCGCTCAGCAGCAGGCTTCGAACCTGCGACTCCTGGCTCAGTACGCCAGTGCTTTAGCCACTAAGTGGAGATTAAATTCGAAACCACGAGCAGTGCTGCAGCTTAGTGGCTAAAGCACTGGCGTAATGAGCCAGGAGTTGCAAGTTCGAATCCTGCTCGTGAGCGATTTTTTCTTTCCACAATTTAAATCTTTAGATTTCGCTTCGCATGCGTAAAATGCGTTAAAAATATTGCATAGTTTTAGTAAATGGATATAAAAGTTACTTCGTTTTTTTCCTATATATAATAAATATATATATATAATATAAATATATATAATAAATAAAAAATATGATATTATAATCAACACCGAGAAAATAAACAACTTATTAAATTAGACGATCAATGTACTGAGGAAAGGTAAGGTAAGGTTCTTTGACATTATTCTTGAACACAGCTATAGTTGTATCATCATCATCATCATCATTTCAGCCGAAAGCCGTCCACTGCCGGTTATAGGCTTTCCCAAGCATCGCCACAACGTAAGAAGTATGGTTTTTGCTGGTAAATAATAGATTGCATCTTCTTCCTTGCAAAGGAGAATAAGTGACGGATAACGTCAAGGGGATGACTAATTAACTACGTAATGAATGAGGATAATCCTACTGCTGACAAATAAGACTACTGTCACATTAAGGGGATATCCTCAGAAATCTACTTTATATTGAGGTATAACCCAAATCCTATGGGGCGCTGATTTGAAAATCGGCCTGTAGCTCATTAAACCAGGGACTGAATTACCGGAAAAATTGGATACCTCTATTTAATAATATGACGTCATATCGATAATATTTCGATATCAAAATCATTTCGGTATACTGCATTTTCGGTAACAATGGATATGGGGATCAATAATTTATTTCGGTTAAATATCGGTACCGGTACATTAGTGGTAGATAATAACCGCGATGTGATGGCGGCAAAATGAAGCTGCCCAACTGATTCCTTGCTTTTCAGTACCGAAATAAGGTTTAGGTTAAATAACGGTAAGACTGGAAAAGGTTGCCAAATGATTTTATTCATTGATATTATATTTGTAATAGAAAGCTAATTTCGCCTAGACCGGTTATGGGCAAAAGCGTCACCATCGCAAGAGGCTATCAGAGGGCCTAGCATGAGTTTTTGCGGGATCGTGTAACCAACGTTATCGTGTAGCTATCGACAAATTTTACATGGGACTTTTTTTAATTCTAAATACGTACACGTGGCGATGGTAAACTTCCCATAGACAATTTGTCGATAAGTACACGACGTCGCAAAAACTCAGTCAACAGTTCAACTTTCTGTTGATCTAGCGTAATGGGGTACGTTTATTTGTGTCATCATCATCATCATTTCAGCCGAAAAACGTCCCCTACTGGATATATGCCTCCCCCAAAAGGGGGTGATATGCCATAATCGCCACTCTTGGCAGGCGGGTTGGCGATCGCAGTTGGTTGGTTAAATACTCAGAGAACGCTGCTGCCCATCCTCTGGTGAATCCCTTAGTCTTCTTTTACGACACCCATGAGAAGAGGTTTTATTTGTGTAATTGTGAGAAAGCCTCATGTCCACCAATAGAAAACAATAGCCTGAGTTGATAATCAGGTCACAAGTGAATCCAGTGATCACACATCCCGTTAGTGATACCGATATCAGTTCTCTAAATTATACTTCATGTGTGTTTTGTTTCGAAACTGATTAGAAAATTGGATCAAGGCAGCCTATTGGCGTACAGAAATAATAATAATTCAGTTGTGTTCAGAGGTCGAAAAATTAATTATATATGAATAGTTTATCTATGTTTTTTTAACATTTCAATAATAAAGCAGTTTATTTTTAACATTTGATCTGGCACTACCCCAACCTTTCGCCAGAATCCACTTCCGAACTACCGGATCATGGGCATGCCTGGCAGATTATTTAATTTTTATTATTTTTTCAGTCGCACCACAGCGCAATACTTAGGAGTAGCGTGGTCAACTGTTTTTCGGGAAAATATAGCATTTTTCGGGTCAATACATGAATAATATAGTATACAGAAAAACATCATAGAACTTTTAGGAAAAAGAGCAAGATGAGCCCTTGAAAACAGTGGCGCTAGCGCAAATATTATCAGGTATTTTGGAGAACATAACGACCATATTCAGAAAGTTTTAGGTTTTTCTCTTTACGTAGGTAATTACTATTGGGTAGATTTGATCCTTATCATTTGCCCTATCCACATAAGCCGTAAAATACAGTATGGTAATTTTTATTTTGCTTTTAGTTCGATTCCCGGTTCATGTAAGGACATTTTCAGAAATCTGTGAATGCAGTTATTCATATTTTTAATTCCAAGAGTAAAATTTGCTATCTTCAATATTTAATGTACTTTTCCTTCATGTTCCATTCATTGTTTCCACCCTGTATACAATTTTTTCATCTTTATTATTTTGTATTGTATTTGAAAATTAATTTTATTTTTGTGTTTGGACGCTACGTGATTAACATAGTGTAGGTATAGTACGGCTGACAACCCTACTTAGAAGTGAAAAATGATATAGATGGCTTCGTAACAAATGGGCGTATACAACGTGTTATTGAAATAACTGAAAATCTCTTACGGGTCATTGTACTCACAGTATCATGACCAACTTTTACTATGGAACGAACCCTGATTGCGAAAAGAAAACCTTGTTTATTTATTTATTCATAAACAATTCACATTGTGTTTGAATGTCACTTAATATAAATATATATAATGAATATCACATAACATAATATAATATAAATAGTTAATTGAATTCTAAATTATGTCGATCATAAATTATTACTTGTAGGTATCATATTACTATTTAGTATCATTTGACATAAAATCGGACACTGAATACAAACATTTTTCTAACAGGAAGGCTTTTAGTTTTGCTTTGAATACGTTTTTGTTATAAATCAATGTTTTAAGGTTAGTAGGTAATCTATTAAACAGTTCTACTGCTTGGTACTCTGAGCAATGCTTAGATATATTAAATTTGGGAATCATAATATGTTTAATCACCTTCCTTCGTGTACTCTCTCTAAGCTCCCTCTCTTTTTGCGTCTCATGCAGATGAATATATTTAGCGAAGTTGCTTAGGAGGATTAGAATCAGTGTTGCCAGATGGCAAGTTTGAAACTATCGCAGATTTAGGAAAAAAATATCGTATAATTATCGCATACGCTGTATTCTACAAAATTGTAATCATACTGATATTTTAAGTTCTATGTCCAAAGCTTATAACGATTAGTGTGTTCTTTTTAACATCAGCTGTGCCCGGCATGCGTTGCAAAGCTATTTTGTTTTACAAAAACATTAGCGGACTCTCGCAAAAACAACTCACCAAGATTGTCATTGCAATCGGATGAATGTTATAAGAACACGTACGGGACAAACAGGGACAAACAAAGAAACATTCATTTTTTTCATTAAAATCAGAAAATTATTAGAAAAATAAAATTAGCAGCGTGCAACAATTAAAACGAAACAATGCAAAGCAGGCATATAAAACAGATAACTTATCCAAAAGCACTCAGTCTGACTCTAGGTCTGACTGAACTAGGATAGGAATTATCTGACACAGACCGACCGACGTACAAAGACCGAATAAAATAAATGAGTAGAACATCCCAGAACAGGACGCAGGTATGCAGTTGAAAGCAAAACAGTTTTTTTTGTGCATCTTGTTCAGTCTGTCGTATGCGTCACACATAGTGAGTGAAAGAGACGAGAATTTATGCCTTAGCTTATTGTTAATTTTGGTTGTTGTCACTCTGCCTCAAAATTATCGCAGTGCTACTTAAATTATCGTATGAATTAGTAAAACTATCGTGCAATACCTTGCTATTATTTTTTATCGCAAAGGACTTGAAATTATCGTAAATTTACGATAATTATCGCACGTCTGGCAACGCTGATTAGAATATACAAACTAGGAACAGCTAGTATGCCTAACTTCTTAAAATGTTCTTTGCATGACTCACGCTGCGAAATTTTCATAATTGTTCCTTACATTTTGTCAATTTATGTGAACACAAATGTAGGGAACAGCTGATTTCTTTTTCGCGATTTCAGAGTTGGTCCCATAGTAAAAGTTGTTCATACATGCAATAGGCCGAGTTGATGATGGATGACATAAAAATAACAACAACACTCAAACAAAAAAAACTAAAAAGCATTATTATAATGAGCGAGGAAAAACGAATACGAGTCATTTAAGGATAAAATAATTATAAACTTGAGATTTGAGAGAGGTCAGTTTTGTTATTAATTTAAAAATAGTACGTAGCATAATCGTAATTTTAATCCCAACTCTGGGCAACGAATTATTGTTGAAAATGCTATTGGAAATGGAATTTTCCAGAATTTTTATTTTCTGTGGTTTCCCTTCGCTGTCAGTTTTTTATTAGGGTTCCGTACCCAAAGGGTGCCAAATGGGACCCTATTACTCTCACTATACGCTGTCCGCGCAGCCATCCGTCCGTCCGTCCTTCTGTCTGTCACAGGGCTGTATCTTTTGAACGTTAATTAGTATCCGGTTAAAATTTACTCAGAATATGTGTTGCTATAACTCCAATCACGACAAAAACTAAGAAGAAAAAAAAAGTCTAAAACTGAAGTGGGTCAACATACAAGAAACCTTGAAAAACATGAATTCTTTTAGACGTTTTCGTTCCTGCTCTATCATCAAAACGGTAATACATACCAGCGTCTTACTTGGTTTGATTATCGTGTTGTATGAACTTTAGCAACAAATAATAAAAATGTGGTAAACATGGACATATGTGGTGGTACCTGCGTAAGAAAGAGATGCAAAAATTCATATTTTGTTCACGGTCCATTGATGTATTTTGATGAACTCTCGTAAATTAAATCAGTTTCTATGGGGTATCAGATCGATGGGTGGTACGGAACCCTTACTGCGTGAGTCCGACTCGCACTTGACCGGTTTTTATTACAAAATCTGCCAATACCTTCAATACCTACACCTTGGTGGCTATGCCAGCCTCATAGGTACCTTGATTGTCACTTCCTATGATCAGAACCATGTAGAAAAACTAACCAAAACACTCACTAGGTTGTTTACTACTTCATACCAAGAAGTAGTAGACATGGGTAACTCATCAAAAATGCGTGAGCTGCAGCTCAGCTCACGGTTCAGGTCAGTGAACCGGAGCTGTGAACCGGCTCACAGATCTGCTCAATTTGTTTATCTGCCTACTTCGAGTTATGATCTGTGATGCGAGTCGCTGAGCTTACAGAGCCTTCGATCTGTTTGAGCTGCGCCAACTTGCTCACTCTGCGGCTCACCGCCGATCTGCCGCCGCTCCCGCTCTCCGGTTCAAACAGGTTTTTATTGATATGGACATCTTTTATATTTCGTACAACGAACGTTGTCGCACAGATAGATACTATTCTTTGAGCCGTGAGCTGCGTATTTTGTCATTGAGCTGCAGCTCAACAGCTCAAGCTCAATAAATCTGCATATTTGAACCGGTTCTGAGCTGAGTTACACACCTCTAAGAAGTAGCAAGCGCCACATTCCACATGAGCTTATTAATGTTGACATTGGTGGTCTCTAAACCAATGGCAGAAATAACGAGATAAATGATGTTTGATACTCAGAATCACGTGTGAAGTCACGCTTGAAACCACATAAGGATAAAGGATATATAAATTCTTGGTTAAATTAAAACAAGTCAATGCCAGAGAATAATAAAGATAAAAGTATGATGAGCATAGAAACAAGGAATATGCATTCTTGGAAATGCAGAGAATTACATATTTAATGCACTGCAGTACTTGAAGTCGGAAACTGCATGATGTACAATTCTGCATACCAGTTGGCACCACCGCCACTACCACCTTGCTAGATTGTACTGAAAAAAAAAAGAATTTCGCTATGATAGTTTCTCGTTTTAAAAGTATTAAGTTACATGTCAAGTCGAGCAAATACTAGCGTGTTTGAAAAGAACCAGTTCCTTATTATTAGTGGTGGATTCAGCCAAGACAATCTTAAACAATATTAAAATTCCAATGGTAGGAATGTTAGTTATCACCTTAGATTAACAATATCAGTATTACTAATGATAATTTCAATGAGAAAACTCGTTAAGAAAAATGTATGACATCCATTTATGATAGGCATAAATTTACGTAATAAATAATTGACCGAGCGAAGCGGGGTCTCCGAGTTAACTTGTCTCTTTGTCTGTCTGTCAGGACCTTATAACATACTATTAGATATTCTGTGCTTATAACTTCTAATCCAAATAATAACTTCAAAACATCACATAGTGAGGTCTGTCTGAAAAACGGCTCAACGATTAAAGTTGTTACTTATGGATAATTTCAGTAATATCCTGTAATAAAACATAGTTTAACCGGATTAAATCGCATATATTATTTAAATTAGTTTTACTGACGTTTCGAAAGCTTTGCAGCGTTCGTGATCGGAGGAAGACTAAGATGACAAGCGTCTTTACAGATATTTCAAAAAAATAATTAAATCTACCGTACAATATTATTAATTAAAATCGTTTCGATGCACGCAGTAATCACTCACAATATCATTATCTTTTACAGTGTTGCGTGCTGTTTGGGACTTGATTTTAATTAATAATATTGTACGGTAGATTTAAATATTTTTTTAGAAATATCTGTAAAGACGATTGTCATCTTAGTCTACCTGCGACCACGAAATGCTGCAAAGCTTTCGAAACGTCAGGAAAAGCAATTTAAATAATATACGCGATTTAATCCGGTTAAACTTTGTTTTATTATAATGTGTAGTGATCGCGAAAACCTAAGAAATTAATATCCTGTTCTTAAACAACAAATACTAAACCTTATCAATTATCAGTAAAAACAGTTAGAAGCAATAAAAGCAAAAACATTTTCTTACTAGCACTTTCTGGCTAGTCTTTGAAGTCACGTTGTACATTCAAGGGTCAATATTAAATAAAAATATGATTTATGTTTGGAAAAGATACCGAAAATCACAGAAATACTACTCTCTATTTCTGTGCCTACAATCATGGTATAATAAGATATTTACAATCATGGTTTAATAAGAGGTGAAACATCTTATTATACCATGCCTTCAATACCATTTTCTTCAAACTGTGTTTTTTTTTATTGAGTGAAATGTGTCGATTTTGTTTGTCAAACCTATTGTCGCGAGGTCACCGTTCGAGGCAAACCATTAGTAGGTATATTAATATACCATGTACTACCATACAAAATACGATACTTTTCAATCTTGAAATTCAGAACGATATTAAAGCTGCACTGACTTTAGCACATTTGTAGGAGGAACGCCTTTTAAAGGAAGAGATCTTCTGGCTTTGAAGCTGGCACTGTGAAGTATATTGACTGAGTAACATTCTAGCGAGGAGAATTTACGCTTGCGTAACCCAAGATGGAAACTACTCTTGTAAACAACACATTTCAAAATATGAAGTTTCATTTCAAAATAAAAATAAAACATTTCAAATCAAAATATCTGGAATCTAATGTCTTAAAAGTATCTTGATTCACGATCCTAAGTCAGTCAAGTTTAAAAGGATCGATTTTGGTAAAAAAATCGTCCGGAATGAGCAAATATCTCATTCATGCTGGCTTGAGTTTGGATGCGCCTTGTACAGCTGATACTTAAGTGTAATAAATCTTTTGATTAAGACCATTGCCTTTCAATTGAAACAAATGTTTATAATTTGTAAGACAGTCCAACGATCACTCAGTAGCTAGACTAAACAGGTTATCATGAAACCAGACAGAATAAATTGATAAGAATGTTTTCATAAAATAATATGACCTCGTTTGATTGTTAATTTATCAATAAAAATTTAAGGAGTGTTTATATTATGACTTTGATATGAAATCAATGCTTCGTTGCTAACATGCAACAAAGTAAGCGACAAACCTTTCGATTTGGGCCTAAAGGGAAGCTTATCTTATAATATTTATCTTCCTTCAATGGGGTCCTCTTCTAATGAATCATGGGGTTCTATCGACCGACTGATGGTTGGTATATTCTAAGTCAGAGAAATAGGTACAGCAGCATCTTTATCATTGAAATCTAAATAATAAGGTAGTAGAAATGTTACCTACTATCTTTTAATACTGGAACGCGTGCCACCGGTTTGCCGCTACCAAAATATACATACGCATTTACGCCCACTATATTAGTAGCATTCAATGCAACAATGCACCAGTCGATCTCGTAACCCTAGTAGAAGAGCTGTGATTATGGGTGAGGGTCTTGACTTCACCGCACGGACCGCGAGGAAGAAAACCTTTAGGAGGGTGCGGCCAGTGTTAGGCACTGAGGAATTATATATGATGAGTTATAATTCCTCAGTGGTGTTAGGCCGCTCGGGGAGAAGGAGCTCGTATTAACTACTTACTAGGAGTCGATAGAATGAAAAATGATAAATGCATGTGGACGAGCTATTACACAAAAAACATTAACACATGGGATGCGAATCGATGAATGGCAATTGAGACTCAATTGAGCAGGGGCTTGGCTGTAGACGATTGTCAATAATAATTGTAGTTGATATGTCATCTTCAGGTCATTGCTATAAATATATATATTGCTTGCGAGATATGCGTGCAGCGTGTCGTTTAGTAAATAATAGTACAGTCAACAAAATAGTTAGTTGTATAGGCAAATAATAAAGGAGATAATTATAATGACCACCAAAAATAATTTTGTGACCATAACCTCTATTACCTAAAATATCATAACAATCACCAAATTTAGTAAAATGATCACCAAATTTTAATGAGCAAACTTGGGGCACAGCGGTGACACTCCGTGTACGTGTGAGCTCGGTCGCCGGTGACCTTGAGCGAGCGCGTGAATGCAATAGGGCTTGGCTGAGGCAGCCGAAAGACTGCCCGTTCCACACGCTGCGCACCGCGCACGGCCCCGCGCTCGCCCCGACCCGCACACATAGCCGCGAGCAATTTTATGAGCACACATGCTTAAGTGTCGCTTCTTGTCGTTAGTATATATTCTATGCTTGGGGCACCCCGACTCAGACAGGTTAGGTTCGAAGGGGATGGCGGGTTCTAGTGAGCGAACAAAGCGAGCGAACTCAGACCCCGCCATCGCGAAGCGGGGCTTCGAATACGCCTTTTAAGAAACTCAATCATTATTTGGAGTTGGTTGTTCACAAGTTGTAAAAATGTTGGTTCTAATATCATGCTAAAATGGGGATTTAATTTTGGTGATCATTTACTATTTTTGGCAATATACAGTGATTTTTGCCGTTACATTTTCCTAGATCTGGTGGTTCGTTAAATATAAGAAAATAATAAATATGAATGGACTACGGATGTAACTTTAATCAAAATATGCCATATCCTTATTACTTTTTATCTGCATGAAGCTCAAACAAGCGAAGGCAAAGACATGCATTCAATACATGCATTAAGTTTATTAAAGTAAGAATGTTTTTACCGACTTCAAAAAGAAGAAGGTTATTTACTTGTATTCATATCTCTTTTGTTGACTGTACAACTTGCAACACGCTACACACGTGAATCAGTTTCTTTATTAAGAATGAAAACAAATAAAAGCTTACATTTATTTTATGAATCAGTAGCTAAAATTGTAACTACATAATAATGAGTAACATACATATTACAAGTACTTGGCATTACCTAACGCCCTAATGGGTGTAATATAAATAAACAAAAGATAACACTCGTGGTATTGTTGTAAAAATTATGGTAAATTATTATTTACAAATATATATTAGAACATGTGTGAAAGCACGTAAGCAATAGGTTATTTGTTTTTATTTGCAACCCTAGCGATAAGGGCTGTTGCGAGTTGTAAGATGTGTCAACATTGTTTAAGGAAAAACTTTCAAGAACTTAATTAGGACAAAAAAACATTAAACACGGCTACACATCAAGCATGTTTTCCAGTATTAACTGACCTCGCATTGTGCAGGCTTTCTGTGCAATGAGAGGTCAGCTTATACTGGATGAGTATATCATGATGTGACATATGATACATACATACATAACATCACGCCTGTATTACCCAAAAGGGGTAGGCAGAGGTCTATATTACTTACCCCACATTTCGCCAGTTATGATAAAAATCCCATGCAATAGGGGGCGAGCCTAATGCCAGGCACAAATCCAGACTCCGGGTAACTACTGAGCATTTATTTTATTATTTTTAACGCATTTAAAATTTATATATAAAAAATAAAATTTAAAAAATCGCTTACGAGCAGGATCTTATTAAATTTTGTTAAAAAAATAGTCTAGATATTTAGTCGTACGATGACGACAAAAGTATACATAATATTCGACAGAGGATTTTTTCGAAAGACCCATCCGGAAAAAACGTAAGACGTTCATCGAATTCACGTTAAAATGCATTTTTCTGTGTTTCTTGTAGAGAAAAACGAAAAAAAACTAACCCTTGTTTTTTTTTTGTTTTAATTTTTTTGCCTTAATATAAGCCATAGAGAGTAACCCATTCTGTGAAAATACCTACTTGCTACACTTTACGGTCAAAAAGATACAGCCCTGTGACAGCCAGACGGTCGTCCCGTTCTGTCGTCCGATTACTAAAAGGCCGTTATGTGACAATTTTGTCAAATTTGAGTTACATATACTAAGCGTTGGCAACCTTTGGGTACGGACCGTAAATAAACAGTACCGTAATGGAGTGATTGACTGACTGATAAAAGTCGCCCAGTCCAAACTGATGGGCCTAGAACAGCTGAATTTTGCTGGGGAAGGATTTTTTGAAATTTCGAATAGGGCTGAAGCGGGAGTTCAATGCATACGCTGTGAAAGTCAGGAGTGGAAGCTTTTAATAATAAATAAATAATATTCATAAATCACTTATAGAATCGTCTTTAGACGATTTTAGAGTCTTTGACCAGTGTGTGTTGCCAGTAATTACTTACGGTACTGAAACGTGGTCGCTCACAATGGGCCTCATAAGAAGGCTCAAAGTCACTCAAAGGGCAATGGAGAGGGCTATGCTCGGAGTGTCCCTGCGTGATCGAATCAGAAATGAGGAGATTCGCAGGAGAACGAAAGTAACCGACATAGCCCGAAGAATTGCCAAACTTAAGTGGCAGTGGGCGGGGCACATTGCTCGCAGAACGGATGGCCGATGGGGCCGTAAAGTTCTGGAGTGGCAACCGCGTACTGGAAGACGCAGCGTGGGTAGGCCCCCCACAAGGTGGACCGACGACCTGATGAAGGTCGCGGGAATCCGCTGGATGCGGAAGGCACAGGACCGGTCGTTGTGGCGATGCTTGGGGGAGGTCTATGTCCAGCAGTGGACGTCTTTCGGCTGAAATGATGATGATGACTTATAGAATCGAAGGTTACAAAAGGATACAGGTAGGTAAATCAGATGTTGTTGTGCTCTAGTAATTTCAGTTTTAGTTCATGCTCATAATTCTACTGTAACACTTCTAAACAGCATGAAAGCAATAAATGATTATGAATTAATAATCCGATTATCGGGTCAGATAAATGGACGAGTAAGAGAAAATATGTCGGTCTCTTATCATATTATAGAGTTTTCGTTTACCGCTGGCATTCGCAATGTTTAGGAATGTGTTTCTAAACCATATTACTGTTACTGTCCGCCGAAACTGTCAGCATTGTGTGTCGTGATTCAGCATATCTTGTTACGGACAGCGACGTTACGAAAAACCAACCGCGGGTAGTTTGAGAAAACACCCGCCGCTCAAGACGATGACACCCACATACTTCAGTCTGCTCGTGACCACGGCCAATGCAACTTGACCGAAACGTCGAGGTTAGTCAACATGTTTGTTATATTTTGATTTAATTGTGCGCGACAAGTCCCGTAAACTTAGTTCAATATTACTGTTTTTTTCTCATCTTATCTTTATTTTTCGATCAGATGTCAATGTTTTTGATGTGATCGAATCAGAAATGAGGAGATTCGCAAGAGAACGAAGGTAACCGACATAGCCCGATGAATTATCAAACTTAAATGGCAGTGGGCGGGGTACATCGCCCGCAGAACGGATGGCCGATGGGGCCGTAAAGTTCTGGAGTGGCGACCGCGTACTGGAAGGCACAGCGTGGGTGGGTAGGCCCCCAGAAGGTGGACCGACGACCTGGTGAAGGTCGCGGGAATCCGCTGGATACGAGCAGTGCAAGACCGGTCGCTGTGGTGATGCTTGGGGAGGCCTATGTCCAGCAGTGGACGTCTTTCGGTTGAAATGATGATGATCTTCATTTTTCATCTATTTATTCTTATCTTTATAATACAGTTTTTGTTCATATGGGCATTATCACAGTAAATATATAGCAAAATTATTTACTTATGTATTTACTGTGGCATTATCATTCTCTCAGTAATATCTAAAGAATTTTTACCCAAGATAGAATGCGGAAGGAGAAATTTAAGAACTTCAAAAATGAATAATATCCCGTTCATATAAGGTCCAAAATATTTTATCAAAATCAGGGAGAAAATAACGGGCGAGCCCGGTTTTCTGAGATAGTATTACCGAGAGCCCGCTGTCTCTTTCCTGCATGTATGGACACCCTATAGAAAGAGACAAAGGGCTCCCCAATCATCGGACCGAATTTTAGTCAGCCGTCCGCTTTCCAGCTTGATATATAAGTTCCTTGGTAATATCACTCTAGTCAACCATAGTTTTACTTTTCATCATCCTTACATAATTAGATTTGAAGTGCGTATCTTTATACTTACGATAATAAATTATCTACGTACTATCACATAAGTTTTGTAACTTACAGTAGTATTATAATATCTTAATTTTTTACCCAATTTTGTAGTGCGTCATAATCACAACCAAAGGTCAAACGACCTCGTGATATAATTTTAGAATAATATATAATTTTATTTGTATATCCTATAAGATAGGTATTGAGCGCTGAGCACTGATAAATAATCTCGTTTTTAGGTATAATGGGTTTGGTATGTTTTACAAATACAAGCCCCCTTACAGCCAAAATTAATATCCAATCTATCCACGATTTACCCTACTAGAGATAGGAATTTGACATAAGTACCATACAAAATATGTCAAATTTCTATCTCCAGTAGGGTAAATCGTGGATAGATTGGATCTTAATTTTGGCCGTTAGAGGTGTGTCAGGATCGTAGCAGGTGGATCCATAGCCTCTGCTTACCGCAACGGGAAAGAGGCGTGATAATATGTATTTGTGTGTGTAGCCCCCCCATTACAAAAGCTTCGACCAGGTTTAGATCCCTGTTTAAACTGGGTTAAACGTCCAACTCCATATATAAAAAGGTGTTTAAGCCTGGCTTAAGCAAAACCTATTATTAAACACTTTTTTGCAATAAGGTGGATTGTGTCCAAGCCATAAGTGATTAAAGTTCACAGAACAATTAAAGTTCGTATTAATAATATTAGTAGGATAACAGGAAGTGGCATTCATTAAATTCTACAAAAAAATGATTGAATCGGGACATCATTTAAGGTATCTTATCAAACGCTGATCATTATTACAGCCGAAAGACGTTCACTACTGGACATAGGCCTCCCCCAATTCAGGGGGGATATGCCATAATCGCCACGCTTGGCAAGCGGGTTGGCGATCGCAGTTGGTTGGTTAAATACTCAGTGAACGCTGCTGCCCATCCTCTGGTGAATCCCTTAGTCGCCTTTTACGACACCCATGAAAAGAGATAAGGGTGGTGCTATTCTTTAAGTCCGGCACCACATGGACTGTTATCGCGTATCAAACGCTGATGATGAGTAAAAACAAAAAGATAGGTAGAAAGCTGAAACAAAAATAATTTGAAGTTTTTTTTTAAACCAAGTTTTTAAAACGAAAGCGATTTAATATTCCAGTTCTGAGCTATGTTTAAAGTTTCAAATCTTTAGCTTATCGGGAAGTTAGTTTAAAATCTGTTGCAAAATTTGTACCGAACAGACAGACATGATAGTCTTTTCCTAACTAAACTAATGTAAATAACTAATTATGAGTCGGCGCCAAACAAACAAGCAAAGTGCGTGCAATTTGCAAGTGGCCGAGCGGAGAACGCATTTTTGTAAAGTTATTGTTTATCGTTGAAAATTTCACGTTGTATTTGATGTTATGTTGTTTTTATTATTTATTTAAAGTAATTTAATGATCTTCGTTGATTGTTTGTTTGGCGCCGACTCATAACTAGTTATTTACTTATTATTAAATAAGCCTTTTTTATTTATTTTTTTAGTTAGGAAAAGACTAAAAGCTTAATTTTATTTTTCGCTTTTCATTTTCTGTTTTCGTCGGTAAATTTTTTTTTTAAAAAGTTTAATTTTTAATTTTTTTGTGGCTAAAATCTAACTCCAGGTCTCCATTATGTTGTAGTGTCTAGAACTTATTATGTGTGCCAAGTTTCAACAGAATCATAATCAGACCAACTTCGAGATATACCCTATCCACTAAAAAAATAATTATCAAAATCGGACTACTCTGTAAAAAGTTATGCGTGGTCATACACACAACCTCCTGCCCTTATCCCGATTTATTTAGGGTCGGCGCAGCATGTATTTTTCTTCCATACATCTCTATCAGCCGTCATCTCCGTGTTCACTTTCTTTCTATTCATATCATCTTTCACACAATCCATCCATATTTTCTTCGGTCTCCCTCTTTTCTTATAGCTTGATGGCATTCATACTTAAAACTTTCCTCGTAACATGCTCCTCATTCCTCCTCATCACATGTCCATACCATGACAGTCTATTGCTACTTAACTTCTCTGTCACTGGCGCTACTTTCATACTCCCTCTTACATATTCATTCCTTATCCTATCCATTCTCGTTACACCACACATTCCTCTTAACATTCTCATCTCAGCTGCATGCACTTGCCTTTCATTAGTTCCTTTCGTAGCCCAACATTCCGATCCATACAGGAAAAAAAAAAATTGTACGCGTCGAATTGAGAACCTCCTCCTTTTTTCGTCGGTTAAAAACGTGGTCAAAATAAATTCAAAGAGCTCAGCTTTCTCAGCGATTCCGTAAATACGTATATTGAATTATACAATACAATGAATCATTAATAAAGTATTGTAATGCCAGGTTCAGTTCTCTAAACCGACGAGCATGCATGACGAGGTTAATGGACGTAGATGAAGCGAAAGAGGTGTGTCAGGATCGTAGCAGGTGGAAATCTATAGTCTCTGCCTACCCCAATGGGAAACAGGCGTGATAATATGTATGTATGTATGTATGTAATGCAAAAGACATTGGAGTGGATTTTCTTGTTCACGAACTAAACTTATTTTAAGCTATCGCCGTTAGTACTATTGGATATTCTGTTCTATCGCTCTCTTTTGCTAATAGTAGATACAATAAAGGGATGGAAACAAGTTTTGGACTGTCAAATTAGTCGGAATTTAAATTTCCTTAAAAGTTTTGTCGTGATCTCGGAACGTGCCCAATAAAAAACAAAGAAATGTGACTCGTGAACGAATTTGACAGTTCTAAAATTGTTGCCATCCCTTTCTTGTATCTACTATTAATAAAAGGGAGCGATAGTTTAAAATAAGTTTATTTCGTGAACGTGAATCGACACCATAGTATTACTATTTACTAGTAAATAACTACGTAAATACTTAAGAATTATGACGATTTTTTTTACCTGAAGATGTGAAAAACCACATGAAGTACTACTGACGTCACATAAGATACTAAGAAGGTGTAAATGTTACTAAGCGGTTTTTTCTATGAAAACCACCATGATTAACATGATTTGACGACGTCTGTGGTCTACTGGTTCGAGTGTCGGACTGCTGATCACGAGGTCGTGGGTTCGATTCCCACAGGACACAAATATTTGTGTGATCAACATAAGTATTTGTGTTTGTCTGGGTGTTTCTTATGTATTATAAGTATGTATTTACAAAAAAATAAAGTATATAAGTATTATATCCATTGTCTAGTACCCATAGTACAAGCTCTGCTTAGTTTGGGACTAGATGGTGCTGTGTAAAATGTCCCAAAAATATTTTATTTATTTATTTATTTATAACCAGTTTTGGTTTGCTTTCTTATTATTATATCTTTGGAATTTTTTTATGGCCAAAAGAGAATTGCAATCACGTGGACTTTGGTCAGAATATACTACCACCCTGTGGAACCCTGTATCCGCTTTTGGTAGAAGGTTGGTATTTCTCAGTACAATGAAAAAAAAAATGCTGAACTAGTTCAGCTGACGACGTCTGTGGTCTAGTGGTTCGAGTGTCGGACTGCTGATTACGAAGTCGTGGGTTCGATTCCCACAAGACACAAATATTTATGTGATGAACATAAGTGTTTGTGTTGGTGTGGGTGTTTGTTTCCTATGTATTATAAGTAACATAACATGACATAACATCACGCCTGTATTTCCCCGAAGGGGTAGGCAGAGGTGTATAGCACACCCACATTTCGCCAGTTATATTAATAAGTATGTATTCACAACAAAAAAAAAGTATTATATCTACTGTCTATTACCTATAGTATGTACAAGCTTTGTTTAGTTTGGGACTAGATGGTGCTGTGTAAAAATGTCCCAAAAATATTTATTATTTATTTATTTCAGTAACTTAGTAGAAACCAAATTTTTGTTAAAATAGCTAAACATCTGTGGCTAAACTGATTTGTTGCACATCTCAAACTAGTTAGCTACTAGTAGCGTCAGTTTAATAGTCGCCTTTTTCATGTTACTAGCAGCTATAATTTGTGCTACACTTAACAATTTTTTTTAGTGGTAGCAATAAATGTCTGGTTCATAAAAAAAACAGTCACATCGGGCTAAATAGTTCTAGACGGCTTTCAACGGTCATAAGAGAATATCACTCTTATAACTTCGTTAGGGTGGCTTTCCATTTCCATCCATGGAACTATTTTTATTCCGTGTTTCCATCAGAACTTCCTTACAAGCTGAGCGGTGACTAGGAAAAATCCACCAATAGGATTGCTTCATTTTTAACCGACTTCAAAAAAGGAGGAGGTTATGTATTCGGTGGTTTTTTTTTCTTTTTTTTTTCTTGTATGTACACCGATTACTCCGAGATTTGTGGGCCGATTTACGTGGTTGTTTTTTTATTTGGTAGAGGAAGCCCGCGCGGTGGTCCCATATAACTTAGGCTTAGGTAGGATAGACTTAGGTTGAGTAGTTTTTTAACCAGCTTCAATAAATCAGTTTATTTTAGCTTCGCCTATCTAGATGATCTGCTCATTGGTTCGTTTTTCTGAGAAATCATGGCCGATATGCGTGTTTTTTTTCACAATACTGATAGGACGTTTGGTAGAACATGAGCGAGACATTTTCCCAGCAGCGGGATAGCAAAGGTTAATAAAAAATATTTTCTCAAATTGGTTATATAAGCATTTATGAATCAACCTTCGCAATTATCAACTAAAAAGTATAAATTAAAAACTTTTTAACAAAAAATAAAACCGACTTCAAAAACCTTAACTAAAAAGTAAAAAATATTCATTGTATGTATTTTAAAATTTTAACATAAAGCAACATTTTGAAGGCGGCGCGTGATTTTCATGTACGTTCACATAAACTGTTTTTTATTTACTATAGATATGCGCTCGACGGTACATTATATTTACATGACGCAAAGGGTCAATCACGCGCCGCCTTCAAAATGTTGGTTTATGTTAAAATTTTAAAATACATACAATGATTATTTTTTACTTTTTAGTTAAGGTTTTTGAAGTCGGTTTTATTTTTTATATTATTGTATGTCACGGGATATTTACCATGTAAAACCTTTTCATGAGTTCCCGATATTTCGGCGATTTATTTTCCTTCACAGCTGATAGTAACATGAAAAACGTGAATATTAAACTGAGGTGAATAATAAAATAGGTATGAAAAGTTGAATATTAAAATAGGTATGAAGTTTCACACCTCCATGCGACCGTTAAAAATGGTAAAAAAAAAACTAAATCAATAAATTACGTCACTGTTCCAAGCTATTTGATAACATTTGCTGTTCCAAAATTAAGATTGAAATTAGTTATATCTTCGAGCCTTTAACACCTCTTCAATCTAAATAGTTTACTTATAAATGAGACATTTGAGGAGACACAACCTGAAACCATGATCACCGCGTGATAACATAATAAAAATGATTTAAGTAACAAGAAACGTTTACATCAAGTACGAGAATCCTTTACTTAATGTAAAGCAATTAAGAGTCTAATTAATACGACAGTCTTAAGTGGCCCATTTGGAGTTACGAGCTGAATGTAAATCTATTTGAGAATATTTACTATCTTCATTATCCATTGCGTGGGATTTAATACCGGTTAGGAAATAGTTTATTTACTTCCATGAGATCAGCGTGAAAATCTAAGAATGGTGGCGTGTCTACAATAGCCGATACCTCGCTTGTTATAGGTACAGGTACAGCGGGAAATCTTGGTACATAGGGAAGTGACTCATGAAAGCAATGATCATATTAAGAGGCCGCAGCACGGATTTGGTCACCAAAGTCGTATCACAACTCGTATATCTACGAAAGCTACGAGTTAGACGTTTTGAAAAAATTAAATTTTGACATTTTTTCTTTGATAGCATAAGCGTAAAAAAAAACCCAGAAAAATCAAAGGTGAGCAATTTTGGGTTTGCAGGAAACTTTGCCCGGCTCTTTTATCACTTTTTTCAGATACTTTTCTATTTCGGGGTGCCAAATTCCAACATTCAAAGCGTTTGGTAGTAATAAATATAACGGCAAAGTTTGCTATGCGTTCCGTCTTATAATATTCCCAAAAACAAAAAAATAAGCAAAATTGCAGCGTGGGTAGGCCCCCCACAAGGTGGACCGACGACCTGGTGAAGGTCGCGGGAATCCGCTGGATGCGGAAGGCACAGGACCGGTCGTTGTGGCGATGCTTGGGGGAGGCCTATGTCCAGCAGTGGACGTCTTTCGGCTGAAATGATGATGATGATGATGATGATGATGAAGCAAAATTGCGGCCAAAACTTACCAGATAAAAAAATAAAAAAATATTTTTACCTACTGTGTGTGTAGAAAGTTGTGAATTAGCTGTAGGTATATAAGTAGGTAAAAAAATCATTGGTATACTGACCTACCTACCGACATTATTTTATTTCGGTACATTTAGCTACTTATGTAGTACTTACCTGTTACCTGTTAGTCAAAAATATCCCCAGGTCTCCAGAGTATTTTATATTACAACATAGCTCATAGGTACAATCATTTCATGTAGGTAGGTACCTACCTATCTATACCTATTACCTAGCACATATATTTTTTAATAAAAACAAGCGCACCTGATTCTCACTTGTATTTGTCGTGTACATGCACAATGCGTCAGCATTTGTATGTGTGCGTAGAGCTGAGGTGATGTGAATGTGAGTATAAGATAAGCCGGCTAAAACGCGTTGCCTCTGATGCGCGACTCCACGACTCGAACTCGCGCACTCGGTAGCATTTGCGACGTAAGGACTGTGGTGAGGGGAAGGGAAGACACGAAATCTATCTCGTAGCGCTGCTATGGTGGACTCTTATAGTACATAATTCAGTTAGTTTACATGGCAATGTTGACCGATAATTCGAACAATCGATGACAAATTATGTATTATAGGATGATTCAAATACACAGGGCATGTAAATTGATGTAGATATATTGGAACTATCGAGCGATCCATGGGGCTGTTGGTTTTTCAACTTGATAGTTATCTTAAATTAAAAATCAATACATTTACTCATTTTTAGTACCTTTACCGTGCCAAAACTGGTATAACGGAACACTAAACGTTCCGTGTGTCTGTGTCCAGTAGTGGGCGTCTTTCGGCTGAAATGATGATGAATGATGAAACGTATGGGAATCACCACAGGAATCACTTCTGTGACCATCGGGCCATCCGCATGTCACATCATCTTTGAAACAACGTATTTTTTTACATTAGCAGAGAAATATAAAACGTCGTGGGTGGCCATAGACCAGTAATCCTTCTAGACGCCGATTAGCCGGACGACCCCGGGCACCACGCATATGCAGTACCTCTGCATATCATACACCCCGCCGCCAATCGAAACGTCACTCCGTCGGTGGGCGGCACCAATCATACCAACGAATTTTTGAGCCGACTAATCATAACGCTCCATCCACCCCCCGGCCCCCGCCAACATTTTACGATTGTGTTCATGCAAAACTTTGTTTATGCGGCGTCTTGAAGCTTACTGGTCTGTGTGGGTGGCCCAATGTTTGTTCATACAGGATACGAATTTAATCACCTGCAGGACTTTTATGGGAATGAGTATTGAGCGCACGAAAAGCTTGTCAAAAATATAGCGCCGACTCATAATTAGTAATTTACATTAGTTTAGTAAGGAGAATAGTTATTAAGACTAAAAAGCTTCATTTTATTTTTCGCTTTTCAGTTACTGTTTTCGTCGGTTCAATTTTTTGTTAAATAGTTTTATTATACTAACACTCTGTTATAAACTACTATTGTGACACTATGACAATGACTACCGTCACACGAGATTTGTTGCGTAATGGCGGTTGTTAGACTTCAATGAGTTGAATGTGTGCGTACCTGCCCGTACTTTCGAGCCGACTTACAATGGGTGCTTCACTTATTGTTTAGCGAGATTCCGTCCGCTTTTTTTACCCGTTCATGAGTGTAGTTATATCTGCTGTCTGGACAATGTATGTGTTTACGAAAACCAAAGTTACTGGAAAGCCTCAGTAATACAAATTAAATATATAATTTTTAAGCATATGTGTTACAGTAGTAGAAAAATTAACTGAACGAAGTAAACAAAACTTTCGTTGTTAGAAATAACTGTAAGAAAAAACCTTAATATCTCACAAATTAATCTTACTTACGTATTTCGTAGTGTTATCACTTATCAGGTGATATATAGATATAAAGCGCTTTGTAGGTATTGCTGCTGTTGCTATATTATGTTTTCCAAAATTATCTTCAATGATGTCGTAGTCATGATGAATTATGCTTTTTCATTATTTATTATGATATCCTGTGTGATGTTCTTATATCAATTCATGTATAAAGTCACGTTACCAGTTCTGATTTGTTTTATTCATTACACTTCAGTGTGAGTAGTACTACTGTGTAGATTGGTAGCGTGATAATGTCAGTATTCTCGTATATAGTTGTGTGTTGCGTTATAGCTGTAAGTCCTATTCAGGCGGCAAGGATCTTAGCAATTTTTCCGACCCCATCAATCAGTCACCAAGTAGTATTCCGTCCTCTGACGCAAGCGCTAGCCAGTCGGGGGCACGAAGTCACAGTCATTACAACAGATCCTGTTTTCCCGAAAGGAGGAACACCACCGAACCTTACAGAAATAGACCTCCATGATATATCATACGGAATATGGAGGCAAGAATTCATGAAATCGCAAAGGGGTACACAAGACGAAGACGTAATAGCACAAATGAAAACAATGGTACTGTCTATGAATACAGTAATTGAGGCCCAACTGAGAGATGAAAAAGTACAAACTGTAATTAAGGATAAGCAAAAACAATACGATTTGCTATTGCTAGAAGCCTTTGCCAGACCGATCCTGGCATTTTCGCATATTTATAAGGTGCCAGTCATCCAAGTAAGTTCATTTGGGGCCACTAATGAAAATTACGAAGTATTTGGCGCTCCCTCGCATCCACTGCTATACCCCACTGCTTTGCGTCAAAGATTGAACAATCTCACAATGTGGGAGACAGTTGCAGAAATGTATTTTCACTACCAGGTCGAGAGTCTGTTCAAAAGTAACCAGGTACATGAAAATAAGATGTTGAGTGAAGTGTTTGGACCGGACATGCCGACTGTTGCAGAATTGGTTAATAATGTTGACATGTTGTTACTGAATATACATCCACTGTTCGAAGGGATACGACCTGTTCCTCCGAATGTGATTTACATGGGCGGTTTACATCAATCACCTACAAAGGAATTGCCAGAGGTACGTGCAAAACTTGTGCTAGAATATTTTTCAAAAATATAAAGAGTTATGAAACCCACTTTGGTTTACGCTTGGAAATATAACCAATATCAAACTAATTAGATTTCAAAAATGCCACGAAAAAGTGGGTACACTGAAAAAAAAATATAGCTACCTGTAACATAAAAAATGTAACTGCATAACATTTAGGTAAAACTTAACAAATAATTTCGTTCTTTAAAGATAAACAGTTTTGTTAAATCAAATTAAGTTTAGTAATGTCTTACCAAAATTATTGGTTGTCACTTGTCACTCCAGTTTGGTTATATTTTTTTTCAGTGTACCCTTATTATAAAATCAAGTACACAGTACACCGAATGAGTAAAGAAAAACTGATTTCGGTTTTTTTTGTTGTCTATGTGACACTAATTTAGCATTAAAAAGTACGATCGAATAATTTTCAAGCGAAGAAAATGCATGGGTGTTCACACCAAAAGGCTAATATAGACGGCGCTTGTAGAACCAGTGACTGAAGCCAGAAAAAGGAATACTACTGGCTTCAGTCAGTAATACCACAGTGTAATTATATGTTCCATATATTCAATGATATTTTAATACTTTTAAATATCATTGCATACAGTGGCCCAACGAAAATTGACATTGACTATTTTTAAAGGCAAGTCGGGACATTGTTTGACAGTTTTGAAGGCAGCTTGGGCGACTGGACTGTTTACATAAGCAGCCCATTACTGTCCCACTGCTGGGCATCGGAGTGGCTAGACTGTGCTAATAATATTTTTTCCGTCTATCTTATTCTTTTGGTCTACCTACGAGGAAAAAAAACAGTTCCATCAAATACAAGTATCATGTAATTAGATTTTGAGATAGGTAACAAAATGTGTTTGTAGTAGATAGATAAAAAACTTTATTTTACAGGATCTTAAGTCATACTTAGATTCTTCTAAAAATGGCGTTATATACATAAGTTTTGGTACGAACGTGGAGCCTTCTCTTTTACCTCCGGACAAAATACAAGCACTAATAAGAGTGTTCTCTGAACTGCCCTATGATGTTCTGTGGAAGTGGAACAAAGATGAACTGCCTGGACGCACTGACAACATCCGGATATCAAAGTGGCTGCCGCAGTCAGACCTACTGAGTGAGTCATCAATTTTAAAATTATCGCCGACGCGACGCTGACATTTTAATCCTTTATGCGACTGTCACCGAAACGCTTCATCATCATCATTATTTCAGCCAAAAGACGTCCACCGCTGGAAATAAGCCTCCCCCTAATGGGGGGGGATATGCCATAATCACCACGCTTGGCAGGCGGGTTGGCGATCGCAGTTGGTTGGTTCTCAGAGAACGCTACTGCCCATCCTCTGGTGAATTCCTAAGTCGCTTTTTTCGACACTCATGCGAAAAGATAGGGTCTCCCGAATCGCTTGGCTGCCTTTAACATGGCTTTTACATAAATAACTCATAGAAATCTAAATTATAAGGTAATAGAAGTGGTAAGTGGTAGTGGTGGATTTGTGCCTGGTCAATGGCAATAGGCTCGCCCCCTATTACATGGGACTATAACATAACTGGCGAAATGTGGGAGTACTATACACCTGCCCTCCCCTCCGGGAAAATACAGGCGTGATGTTATGTTATGTGTTATGTTATGTTAGAAGTGGTAAAGGCGCGTGAACTTGTCGCCAGTTTACTTGATCATCAGTGCTGTTTTGGACGGGTAGTCACTAAAAGTGTATTTTGCAAATCAAACAGCTGAATTTTTTAGGCTTTATTTATTTTGCATTGAATGTTAGAAACATGGCGGGCGTAATTGCGTATTTATGTGTTGGTAGCGGCCAACCAGCAAAATGCGTTCCGGTATTAAAATAAGGTAGATAACAATTAAATAAATAAATATAAATATTTTTGGGACATTTTTTTTACACAGCACCATCTATCTAGTCCCAAACTAAGCATATATAGCTTGTGCTATGGGTACTAGACAATGGATATAATACTTACATACTTTTTTTGTTGTTGTAAATACATACTTATAATACATAAGAAACACCCAGACCAACACAAACACTTATGTTCATCACACAAATATTTGTGTTCTGTGGGAATCGAACCCACGACCTCGTGATCAGCAGTCCGACACTCGAACCACTATACCACAGACGTCGTCAAAATTCATCGAGGTTTTAAGAAACTGACTATATAGTCGTACATATAACATATGAAGAAAAAAATAGTATATGAACAGACTAATTTACACCACATCATCATCATGACTGCCTCGTTGGTCTAGTGGTCGCGTCGCAAGTGCGACTGCTGAGCGTGGGGTCCTGGGTTTGATTCCTGGGTCGGGCAAAGTGTTATGGGGTTTTTCATAGGAAATTCTCAGTAGCAGCCCGTGGTCTGGATTAGTACCCGGTTAATGGCAATAGGCTCGCCCCCTATTACATGGGACTTACAACTTAACTGGTGAAATGTGGGTGTACTATACACCTCTGTAATCACACACACACCTATCACCTCTGTATCATCCTCCCTTCGGGGACATACAGGCCTGATGTTATTTATGTTATCATCATCATCATTTCAGCCTAAATACTTACTGCTCGACATAGGTTATTTACAATACGATAATAATTAATCGTAATTCTTTGTAGAGCATCCCAAAGTCAAGCTTTTCATAACACAAGGAGGTCTGCAATCAACGGACGAGGCTATCACAGCAGGAGTGCCGCTGATCGGCATGCCGATGTTGGGCGACCAGTGGTTCAATGTGGAGAGATACGAGACACACAAGATTGGAATCAGACTTGACATGGAGACACTCACTGAGGAAAAGTTCAAGAATGCAATTAACACAATCATTGAAGATGACAGGTGAGCATCAATTTATTTGCATTTGGTTTATGATGTACTAGCTGTGCCCGCGACTCCGTCCGCGTGGATGTCGGAAAATAACATCGTGTCATAATTATGAACACAATGTCTTCAAATATATACATATAAGCGCCTAAAGTTCTGGAGTGGCGACCGCGTACTGGAAGGCGCAGCGTGGGTAGGCCCCCCACAAGGTGGACCGACGACCTGGTGAAGGTCGCGGGAATCCGCTGGATGCCGAAGGCACAGGACTGGTCGTTGTGGCGATGCTTGGGGGAGGCCTATGTCCAGCAGTGGACGTCTTTCAGCTGAAATGATGATGATGATGATGAAAGCGCCTACACAGACGATTAGACTATTTACCGAACATACTATATTTTGTTTTTACAACCAACCGGCTAAGGTGATGGAATTTCATCAATTAGTCCTAAACTCCCTCATTCTGAGAAGACGCTCGTACCCAGCAGTGGGAAGTAATTGGGCTGATTATGTTATTCTATAACACTAACCACATCTCTTCTTATGCTGAGAAGAGGCCCGTGTCCAGCAGCGGGACTGTAATGGGCTGGTAATATTATGTTATTCTAGAATACTAATAATATCCAGTTCATTAACTCTTCTCATTTTGAGAAGAGGGCCATACCCAGTAGTGGGACAGTAATGGGTTGACTACGTTATGTTATTCTATTTTTTCTAGTTTCTTAACTCTTCTCGTTCCGAGAAGAGGTCCGTGCCCAGCAGTGGGGCAGTAGGTAATGAGCTGATTATGTTATGATAATCTATTACACTAACAATATCCAGTTCCTTAACTCTTCTCATTCCAAGAAGAGGGCCATGCCCAGCAGCGGGACAGTGATGGGCTATGTTATGTTATTCTATATTTTCTATAATACTAATAGAATCCAGTTGTATTTTTAGGAACCTGCAACCTGCATCCAACCAACAATCATGACCTCTACTTTGTATGCAACTTAATACAACAGAGGGGTCAAGCTGTATCGCTGGATCTACTGAACCGATTCAGATAAAACATACCCTATATTTTAAGTCAGACTAATACCAATACAAATGCTAAGTTTCATTACGATCCGTTCAGTCATTTTCACGTGATGAGGTAACAAACAGACAGACAGACAGACAGACAGACAGACAGACAGACATAAATTTTTTAAACGATTGATTCGTGTTCTATAGCTTATTTCTAGTCCCCCTAGCCGGTTTTCGCGAAAAAAAACTCAATGTACAGACTTTTCGACCTTTACAGTTTTATTATAGTATAGATAGAAGATTGTCAAGATATAATACCAATATTAAATCGATTATTATCTAAGTTAATCCACTGTTGAGCTGATAAAACAAGTAAACTTAGATGACACAGCTACTTTATAAAGAAACAAATCTTTACCACACCCAGGTGTACCGTTATTTTTCATTCGTTATTTATTTATAGAGAGTTTAATCTTATCAGATAATGCCACCCTCAGCAACAACAACTTAAATTAACTTACAAAACCTCCACGCCTGATTCCTTTATTAGCTATCCTTTAAAGCATCCTGGCAGCTTCCGAAATGCATGTACAAAAGTCGCTTTCGATCGATAAGCGAGCATTCGACTACGAGCCCAAAGGTAAAACAGAGTGTCCAAATTTAATATTATAAATGCGAAATTAATTATGTCTGCCTGTTTGTAACTTGATCACAATTACACCACTAAACCGATCATAATGATAGCCCGGGACCTGGAAAAGGATATAGGCTACTTTTTATCCCGAAAACTAAAGGGTTTTCGCAAAATACGCGATAAGCGACATCTCATAGGGCCATGCCGCGGGTGACCTCTAGTAACATATATTATTTTATATAATCTTATTATTATCCTCTATTATTATCATATTATTATTATCTTTTATATTATTTTTATCCATGTTTAGTTTACTCACTGTAAAACTGATTTACGTCCGTGTCACTTCAATACATGGTCCAGTCGAAAACCAGCGCCAGATACTAGTTGTCTGACATTTTTGCTGAACTGAGCCTATTTGGTGCAACCGTGGGGCACACAATTATACTTTTAGGAGTTGTATTATAGATGATAAAATTGTATATTATTGTGGGCCTCTGACTGTAGTAAATAATCCATTTTTCTTTCATTTCTAATATAAAAAAAAACCATTTTATTTCAGGCAAATTCATCCATAGTTATAATAAGTTAGTTAGTTAAGTACAGTCTTTTATTTTAAATTAATACTAACAAGAACATCAAATACGTAATAAGAATAGAAAATAAATAAATTATAAGTTAAATACTTATTTATATTTGTTGTCAAAATTAAAAAATAAGAAACAGTACAGGGACATAATTTTTGCAATATTTATTTTTTGAATTCGGATCTAAACATATAAATTGTGCTGAATACAGTTGCTATAATACCATTTGTACTGCTTTTTAATAAGGGCGCATTTTCACTTGCAGTTACCGTCGCAGCATAGTGCGTCTGCGCAGCCTGATGTGCGACGAGCCGCAGCCCCCGCTGCAGCGCGCCGTGTGGTGGACGGAGTACGTGCTGCGTCACGGCGGAGCCGCACACCTGCGCTCGCCCAGCGCCAACATCACGTGGACGCAGTACCTTGAACTTGAACTGGTGTTCACCTTGCTAACAGCATTGCTGGCAGCCAGCACTGTGGTTGTGCTGGCACTCCGTTTACTCTATAATTATGTATTAAGAAATTACTTAGGTGGCGTTAAAATTAAAAGAGCTTGATCTTAGGTTTACGAGTATATTGAATTGTTTTATTCCGTTGGCAACCATCAACCACTGTTGACTAGGCAGTTTGATAGAATGGAACGTCTGTGGTCTAGTGGTTCGAGTGTCGGACTGCTAATCACGAGGTCGTTGTGGGTTCGATTCCCACAGGACACAAATATTTGTGTGATGAACATAAGTGTTTTCTGTTGGTCAGGGTGTTTTATATGTATCATAAGTATGTATTTACAAAAAAAAAGTATATAAGTATTATATCCATTGTCTAGTACCCATAGTACAAGCTCTGCTTAGTTTGGCACTAGATGGTGCTGTGTAAAAATGTCCCAAAAATATTTATTATTATTATTTATTAACCAAAAATGTCATTAAGTCGCCATAGGACTACCATAACAATATCACCTAAGCTTACAGGCAGTGTTGAGAAGTATTTTAATCGCCATATGGGTCTTTGATGGCGGCAGAAAGAAACTGTCGATAATCATGACGATGTCTGTCGGGTGTATCATGTACAATTCGACATAAATAGTACAAACATGGGGGCATCACTGTTCGTAAAATTGAGGAGCTGGCGAACTGTTTAGTTTTTTTTTTTTAATACAGGAGGAGCAAAATACTACAGCCAGGAATGAGCACAAACTCGAAGGAAGGTTGGTTTTCTAAAGTAGAAAAACGCGTCGTAGCTTTTCGTATAATTACCACAAAATTTTGTCGTTGAAGATATTGTTACGAGCTGGGGGTTCGTATATAGATAGAAAGCCGATTAAATGCGTAGAGAACACTTTATTACTGAACAATTACACTGAATCGCTTATTAACACAAAGTTACTAGTTAAATCGCTCCGAATATCGCTTCGATGTTATCGCTTGTATCGCTTGATCCAAACTGAACTCCAACTGAACTCCACTGGCGCTTTTTTTTTTTTTTTTTTTTTTTTTTTTTTTTTCGAATGGGCTCTCGCAGGTGGGACCGAAGTCCCATTTCTGCTTAACCGGACTTAGTTGGCGGAGAGTCCCATGTGGGACTCCATACGCCGAAGGTTTTTTCCCTACATACTTACAAACTAGATGCGCGCGGCATCAATACCGCGCTTAATCGGGCGGGCGCCCCCCAAGGGGGGGGCTCGAACCTCGCTAGGGCATTGCAGGGGGACCCCGCAGTTCCTATGTCCCCCTAGCAGCCGTTGCTGCATCGAATTGGTTACCTCGAAAGTAGCGGACTTTCGGTCCCTATCGGGTGACGTGCTAAACGCCGTGAAGCGGCAAGCCTCGCCGGCGAGGCTAAGACCTACCTAGAAAACCTAACCAGTGGCTACGCAATAGCCTGCTCCTAGGAACTACTCTAGAGCATAGGGCCGGTCTCGCGTGACGAGATTATCTCCGGTTGCTTACACCGTGAGGGCGTCCCCAGGGGGGAGCTCGGACCTCGACTCAGGGTGCAGCAGGGGGACCCCGCCACTGATCCCCCCAGCAGCCGGTGCTGCGTCGGCATGTGTTACTGTTTCTCGAGAGTCGGACTCTCGGATTCTGTGTGTGTGTCGCGTCGGTCCTCGCCGGCGGGGACGATATTTTGGACGACGGCGTCGGAGTGTGCTTGTACTTTTATCTGACTCCTGGAGGAGTGTGATATCGTCATCGGGCTCAATGAGTGTGTGTCTGGGACGTCGGGTTTTGCTGATAGCGGATGGCTGGTAGATGGTGGCCGCCACGACCAAGGGGTTGGGGTGCTTGGGAGCGGAATCGAAATAGCGTTTTGAGACACGCTTGAAAAACTGCTTGATGGTCGGCAGTTTGAAGTCTAGGTGGAGGTCGACGTTGCGTACGTACCAGGGGGCGTCTACGGCCCTACGCATGAAACGGTTTTGGATGGTTTGGAGCATGTGAATTCTCACCGGCTTAACGTGTGCGAACACAACGCTAGCATAGGCGAGTATGGGGCGGATACAGGTGGTGAATATCCTTACTTTGAGATGAGTGGGCAGCTTACTGTGCGCATTGAGAAGGGGGTGGAGACGTGCGAGGACGAGGGCGGCACGGTTTTTCACCCTGCGGATATGCGGACGGAAAGTCAGTCTACGGTCAAGGATCACTCCGAGATATTTGGCTTCTCGTTGCCATGGGATCTGTTTTCCGAACATTGAGACTGGTACGCTCAGTTCTTTACGGTACTGTGACAGGGGTCTCTTATCGAAGAGGACCGCTGCACTTTTTTCGGGATTTACTTCGATTCTCCATTTCCGGAACCATTCACCTAGGGTGTTGGCCGCGGATTGGAGGGTACGAGAAATAGCGACATGGGTCATGCCGGAGTAATAGATTGCCGTGTCGTCGGCGAAAAGGGCCATACGGGCTGCACCGCATTTTGGAATATCGCTGGTGTACAGCGTGAACAGTAGGGGGGAGAGCACGGAGCCTTGAGGCACACCGGCGTGAATGGGATGGGGGGAGGAGAGAGCCCCTTCTATGCGATAGCAAAAGGTACGATTCGACAAGTAGTCTCGGATGATGAGCACGAGACGATGTGGCACATTCATAGTGTACAGCTTATATAATAAGCCGTTGTGCCACACTTTATCGAAAGCCTTTGCTACGTCGAAAAAGAGAGTGCCGGTCATTTGACCGCGTACGAAGCCTGCACTGATGTGTTCTACAATGCGGTGCAGTTGATTAACGCAGCAGTGCTTTGTACGAAAGCCAAACTGCTCGTCGGGAAGGAGTTTATTTGAGTCGGCGAAATCTTTGAGTCGCTTATAAATAAGCTTCTCGTAGATTTTACCGAAGACATTGAGGAGACTAATCGGCCGGTAACTACTCGGCTCGGCTTTTGGTTTGCCCGGTTTGGAAATACCGATTACCGTAGCCTGTTTCCAAGCCTGGGGAAAGATGTTGTTTTTAAATGCCGCATTGAAGATGACGGTCATTAGAGCGATTAGGGTGGCAGGGAAACGTTTCAGCACCTTATTGGTGATGCCGTCTGCGCCGGGGGCTTTTTTGGGCTTAAGATCCTTGACTATAGAGAGAACTTCGTCAGGGGTGATCGGTGGGAGCGGGTCATCAGGGTCATCTATTGGGGGGGGGGGGAGGGCTGACCTACGCTCTACTTCTGAATTGACCTTATCAAGGTGGGTTTGGCTTACGGGAAGCGTACTGAGAGTGCATTGAGACTCCAAGCTGTCGGCTAAGCATTCGGCTTTTTCGTCGTCGTCAAAGGCCGGCCTTTGATTGGGTCGATTTAGGGGGGGCATAGTTGCCGTGGTCTCGCATTTAAGTCTGCGTTGAAGGGCCCAGAAGGCTACATGAGACGGTTGGATTGCGCTGACTTCCTTGTCCCAATGCTCCTCCCGTACCTGAGCTACACGTCTCTTTACAGAATTCTGTAAGGAGCGCATATGGGCACGATTGGCTTCATTGGGAAAAGCGTCATAGGCACGGATGGCCGCGTTCCTCTCGGTCCTCAACTCATTTACATCGTCCGGCAGTTTCAGACGCTGGTCATCCAGCATCGGAACCTGCCGTGAGCATTCGCCCACTACGGACTGCACATGGTTGGTGAGCGAGGTGATCGCGGCCACCGTGTCCGCGACTGTCTCAATGGAGTCAGGGATTGAATCTAATTGGGGGGATGAGGTAGATTTGAGGCGGTCCTCTAATCTCCTCCAATCGGTTATCGTTTTTGTTATGGGTGGAATACCGGGATCCGAGGGACCACCTCGGGGACCCAGTTGAATGATCACAGGGCGATGATCTGAGTCTAATTCTTGGATTACCTCGATAGAGCGAATACCGAGGTTTACGCGCTTTAAGAGGGCTATATCTAGGATGTCGGGCCTGTGCCCTACTGTGTCAGGATAGTGAGTGGGACGCATCGGGGCGATGACGTCGAAGGAAAGTTTGTCGCTAAGTGCTCCTAATTGAGTGCCAGCGGCGTTATTGGAGACACAGCTCCATGAACGGTGTTTGGCGTTTAAGTCGCCTGCAATAATTACAGAGTTACTAAGATCGAGTAGGGATTTGAGGTCGTCCTCGAGCAGACTCGCGGGTTTGTTTGCGGATCTATAGGCCGAGACTATGGTGATGGGCTGGTGCCCTGTCATGCCTAGGCGACAGATTGAAGCCTCCAGGCATGCTAGCTCTGGGGGATCAATGGGGATGCAATACAATGAATTTCGGTAATAGATGAGCGTTCCGCCTAGTGCGGTGTGTGCTCTGTCGTTTCTTATCAGCCTATAGTTGGCTATATTGGGATTACGACTATGGGGTTTGAGGAAAGACTCTTGAATGAGTAAAATATCGATTTGGTGCTCACGCAAGAAGACGGCTACGTCGTCGCGTTGACCACTAATGCCTCGGGCATTAAAAAAGCCTAAAATTAGGGAACGGGGTTTGAATCTTTTGGGTGGGGCCGTATTATACATTATAATTGGAATTAAGTATTCTATAAATGTCTTGGTACTTGGTAAGTACCTGAAGGCGCTGCTCATGGATGCCTTGGGTAAAGGCCCAAAGTCTAGAGTAGGCGTCAATGCGGGACTCCCCTGATTGGGGTTCGAGGTATTCTCTCGGCAGAAGGCCGGGGGAGTTTACCGGAGGGGGGGTTCTCATGGGGGGGGGGGCTTTGGCTGCTGGTGCAGTTTTGGGCCTGAGAGAAGGTGCGGGGATGGGTATGTTCATCAGCGCAGGGGGCTCTGAGGCCGGGGGCGCGAGACGAGAGGGCGGAAGAGGTGGGAATTGGGGCTTTTGGTTTCCCTTAAACCAGGGGTTGGGCCCGAGTGGGCCGCGGAAATTAGGGGAGGGCCCGAGTGGGCCTCTAGGGTTTGGTGGTTGGTACTGGTAGGGGGCTGCGTAGGAGGGGGCTTCCCTCGCAACGCGGTCGGAGGCGCGTTTCGCCGATTTGGCGTTGCGCATTTTGGGGGCTTTGGGGCATCCGCGATAATTCGCTGGATGCCCGGATTTGCCGCAAAGGACACAGCTAGGGGGCTCCGTGCACTGGTCCCTCTCCTTGGGACGCTCGCAATTGGAAGTCCCGTGATCGCCTAGGCACTTAACGCACCTGGGCTTTGCGTAGCAGTTACGCTGGGAGTGACCATACAGCTGGCAACGGTGACATTGACCAGGCTGGTTTGACTTGTGGGGGCGCTCGACCGTGATGCCTGATAAGTTGCATACGGTCTTTATGTTATATATGTTTTTGGCGCTTTCGCCAGGGTGACAGATGACAAGAACCATATTGTAGGGTTCACCGTGCTTACCACGGTACATTCGGTGGGTTATTGCAACCGGGATCCCTTGACGATCGAGGTCGGCGTGCACTTCCGTGCAGCTGACTTCGGTCGGAATCCCTCGGATCACAACTCTAAGGAGTCGGTCCTCTGGGAGTGCGTAGGTGTGAAAAGACACACCACGCTCGCGTAGCAACCTGGTAAGGTTGCGGTAATCGGTGGGGGTGGGGACAACTACTTTAATGCCCTGCTGCGTGGGGCGGGCACTAGTAAAATTGATTTTGTTTTGATTGCACCAGTCGGAAATTCTGGTCCAATATGCCTTATCCTGGATGAATAAGGGAGGCGGGATGGGTACCTTCTTCTGGGAAGATGAGGTATGTTCATGATCGTGAGGGGAGGCAGGCCTGTTATCCTGCGAGGAGGAGTAAGAGGCGGGACGGGGGGTAGGGGCCGGGGCAGAGTTTGCCTCGGACAGTTTAAGTGCTTTTGAGGCGAGAGCCTCGGCCTTATTTGTCTTTCGGCTGCGTTTTTTACCTTTACCCACTACCGTGGTAAAGGCGTCGGCCTCGTCTGAGTTGACCTCACTGTCCGAAGACATCTCTTGGTCTGATGGGATCGGGGAGCGATCGGGGTATTGAGTGGGGGCTGGGGTGGGGAGAGGTGAGGGGGTGCGGTCCTTATGGTCCAGGCTGGCTGAACGCCTAGGCGGACCACGCGGAGACCTCGGCCTCTCCTCATCGCTGTCGGAACGGGCGGGGCGCCTATTCCTCCTTTGGGGTGGGGGGGTATCGGGCAACTCAGGAGAGTTGGGGGATTCGGACGTTTGAGGTTTGATCACCTCATCGTCGCAAAAGAGGTTGCCATAATTGGCTAGGAAGTTGGGGTCCTTGAGGAGGACGTTTTTCAGGATGCTCAGGAACTTGGCATCAGACACCATCGTACAGATGATGACTAAGCCAAGCCTAGCAAAATGAGAGGGAGAGAAATTAGTGGCGTACTAACATGGGGGTTTTGCTCCTCGGGTGGGTGTTCCCGGGAGTGTGTTCAAACCCTCCCCGTCGGGTATAGACGGGGAGGTTGTGTGCCTACTGGTGAGCCCTAAGCTTGCACTCCTGATTGCCAGTCTTAATGTGCAACCAGGTCCCTAAGTCTCTAGTGTGCAATGGGTGTAAACCCCTAGAGAGTGCTAGATAGGACGAAACGGGGTTAAAGCTAGGGAAGACTAGGAGATCCCCCAAGGCCTTCTGGCCCTAGCTTCTTCCAATTTTGCTTTGCCCTTAAGGAGCGCAGCTGGCGTGTCGGGTCAACGCCCCTCAGTTCGTTAGCACCGTTAGGTATCCACTGAGGACCACAGTAAATAAGTGGGTTTTTCCTGAAGGGACACTACGTTTTTGACGAAACTCTGTCTAAAGAGACAAAAGCGCGCCCGCTGTCTTGAAAAAGACAGCGAATGTGCTTATCGGGCTGCAGTCGGCGGGGCGACTGCGGAGGACGCTACGGTGAGCCGTAGCGAAAAATATTCGAGCACTTAATTCGTCACGAGAGGACGGAGCGGAGCAGCACGACCTCTCGGGGCGAGTGTCAGAGCGAGAATGATCCACTGGCGCTTTTTTTTTTTTTTTTTTTTTTTTTTCGAATGGGCTCTCGCAGGTGGGACCGAAGTCCCATTTCTGCTTAACCGGACTTAGTTGGCGGAGAGTCCCATGTGGGACTCCATTCGCCGAAGGTTTTTTCCCTACATACTTACAAACTAGATGCGCGCGGCATCAATACCGCGCGTAATCGGGCGGGTCAATCCACTGGCGCTCAGCTGCGCCGTTTATATAGGCCGCGAGTCGTGGTACTGGAAAGTCCTCGAACGTCATCTATCCTTGTCATAAGATAACTCTTTCTCACTTGCACATTCTCGAAATAGAAAGTTCTCGAACCTCGTCGAACCTCATCTATCCTCTATCTCACTCACTCACTTCTAGAATGGAATGTTCTCGAAGCTTGTCGAATCTCGTCTATCCTTGTCTTATATTAGCTCTATCCTGCTCACTCTCTTTCAGAAGGTTCTTCGTCTATCCTTGTCTGATATTTAGCTCTATCTCGCTCACTCATCAACAATTTTACATGTGGGTGTCAAATGGCCATAAGGGGTCCTGAAAACGCCTGAAAATGGGTTTTCAGGAAATGTCGGCATCGGATTTGTTGGCTCCTGAAACGGCCTGAAAACATGTTTCAGGCGCCTGAAAACAACGGCAACTTACTCAAAATTTCGATTCTTTGGTATGTGATAGAGCCTCCTCTGATACGGACTGAAAATGCATTTCAGCCTGCTGAAAACGTCTCTAAGTCCAGGAAAATCGAGGTTGAAGTATTTCAGTCCACTCTGCTTAACCCTCCGTCGTAACACTACCCCCTCCTAAGACATGCTCGTCCCGAGCATCATTGTCTCCATAGTACTGGGCCAGTCGATCAATGTGCACAATCTTCGGTTGATTACGTCCGTCCTTTCGGATTCGGTAGGTGACATCGTTGATCTTCGTGACGGCCCATCCCAATTAGGTTTGCACCCTCCAGGGTCATACGTCTTGATCTCTTCGTCAGTGGGCGGCCGCTTGGTCTTCTCGTCGACGGGCGTGTTGGACTCCTCGGCGCTACCTTCTTCCTTGAGCTTCACGCTGCCCTCGCCGTACTTCTTGTCTGAGGAAGCCTTCTTGTTCTTCTTTGCTGGTGGTCCCGCGTCTTTGGCAGCGGGTGCCTTCTTCTCTGCGGGTGGTGTGGGTGCTTTCCGCTTGACGGGCGTGGCCTTAGCGTTGACTTTCTTAGCCAGGACACCCTTGCAGCCTCTCGCCACGAGTGCCGGTGCTGCTGCCGCTGTCCGCCCACGCTTCGACTTGAGCTCCTGCTCGGACTCCTCTGTATCGCTTCCGGACTCGTTCTCGCTCTCATTCTCCGACTTTTTAATTTCTTCTTCGCTGTCTGACTCTGCTTTTCGACCGTGACTCAGGTTACTTGGCCATCCTTTCTTGCCCTTGACCTTGCGGCCGCGCTTGGCGGGCTCGCCAGCGGAGCGGCAGCGGCTCAACGACTTGCAGCGCTGTGTGGCGCCCACCACTCCCTCGCCCACCTCCGGGTCGAAGTTGCTATCGTCCTTCTCCGACCCTCTCGGGTTGAACGTGCCATCTGTATCTTCTGAGTCATCTTCAGTTTCTTGACACATATTAACTTCATCTTCACCTTCATTTGCTTCATTTTCGTCGTCCAATTCTTGGCTCTTATTAGCATCATCTTGTTCGGATATGTCCGTTTCACTAGTAACAGCTTGATCAACCTTGATTTCCACCTCATCTTGTTTGTTTTTATAAGAGAGATGAAGTTCCTTCAATGATGCTCTTTGTTGTTCAAATAACTTCTCCAATCTACGGAACCGCTCTTCCTGCCTTCTTGCCATTTGCTGCATTAAATTGAATAAGCTGGCAATATCGTTATTCCCACCTTCAGGCTGAAATCCCTGTTGGACGACCTCCTCCTGATACATAGTTCTTGATGCGTCCTGAGCTGTCTGTCTCGTCTGCATCCAACTCGGTGTTTCGTTACCAGTCGGTTCCTCCTCTCTTGGCGTAATCGGCATTTTCTATCCCACTTCTGACACCAAATGTTACAAGCTGGGGGTTCGTATATAGATAGAAAGCCGATTAAATGCGTAGAGAACACTTTATTACTGAACAATTACACTGAATCGCTTATTAACACAAAGTTACTAGTTAAATCGCTCCGAATATCGCTTCGATGTTATCGCTTGTATCGCTTGATCCAAACTGAACTCCAACTGAACTCCACTGGCGCTCAGCTGCGCCGTTTATATAGGCCGCGAGTCGTGGTACTGGAAAGTCCTCGAACGTCATCTATCCTTGTCATAAGATAACTCTTTCTCACTTGCACATTCTCGAAATAGAAAGTTCTCGAACCTCGTCGAACCTCATCTATCCTCTATCTCACTCACTCACTTCTAGAATGGAATGTTCTCGAAGCTTGTCGAATCTCGTCTATCCTTGTCTTATATTAGCTCTATCCTGCTCACTCTCTTTCAGAAGGTTCTTCGTCTATCCTTGTCTGATATTTAGCTCTATCTCGCTCACTCATCAACAATTTTACATGTGGGTGTCAAATGGCCATAAGGGGTCCTGAAAACGCCTGAAAATGGGTTTTCAGGAAATGTCGGCATCGGATTTGTTGGCTCCTGAAACGGCCTGAAAACATGTTTCAGGCGCCTGAAAACAACGGCAACTTACTCAAAATTTCGATTCTTTGGTATGTGATAGAGCCTCCTCTGATACGGACTGAAAATGCATTTCAGCCTGCTGAAAACGTCTCTAAGTCCAGGAAAATCGAGGTTGAAGTATTTCAGTCCACTCTGCTTAACCCTCCGTCGTAACAATATCATAAAAGTCACGACACGAATTTTGCTTTGTGGGTTTTCGAATTATTTACGACGCGCGACGCCAGTCTAGTGGTCGCAAACGTGACTGCTACGCGTGGGGTTTTGAGTTAAATTCCCGGGTCAGGCAAAACGTTATTGGCACTTACATTATTATATGTCACGGGATATTTAATATGTTAACTTTTGTATGAGTTTCCGATATTTCGGCTCTGTCACAATGGTCTGCCTTGATCGCGGCTAAACTGAAGTATTTGCGGATGTTTATGAGCAGATAAACTGATCTACCCTCTTCTTTTTTCGTTTCATGCGCTGGCTGCTACTACCACTATCATATATGTCACCCACATTTCGATTCTGTTCCCGACACTTTCTGTACATCCACGACGGCATTTTAGTTTTTTTTGTCACCCGTCACGCTCGGCGCTCGGCGCTTGACGTGTCCAAATTAGGACGTTTTCGAGTCTTCAGATTGCAAGCGCAAGTAACATATCTGTACTTTTAAATATCATTAGTTGCCCCACTATATCTGTCCATTCTTCTGTACAGGCGTGATCGTGATCGTGTTTTAAACATATGTACATACCTTAAATAATTACTGTTTAATTAAACTCAAGATTTCACTTTCAAGTAAAGTTTGTGAAACTTTCAATCCGCACGGTTCACCAACTTCCGGGGGAACTGAACATTGGGTTAACTTAATGATGAGATTATGTACTTAATAGTGACGTACCCTTACTTAAAGTTTAGTTGTCAGCCCTTTCTCATTTTACAGATTACAAAGAATACTAAAAAAAAAAAAAATCTTTAGTGTGCCAAAGAACTGCTAAACTTAAGGCTCTTGAAGAAAGCGATATAATGCGTCATGCGTCCTTGTTTGAGCATAATTTATTTTAATATAATAGAAAAAATTGAACGTGACACAATTTGCCAGTTTTTAAGGGCAAATGCGGGCAGAGAGACTTTTTTGAAAATTTGGTATTTGAAGCAACTATCTCTGTCGCTCTGTGAGCGCTCGGCCAAAATAAGCGCGATAAGATCAACTGCAGCTCTGACTGAATAGCCTTATTAAAAAAGTCACAATTCAAGGTTTTGCTCTAGATTATTTTCTCCTCCGAAACTGGACTAATTTAAAAGATATTTCACAAACTGAATAAGAAGAATATGTAGTGTGTCGCTATGTTTTTCCTTTTTCATTAATAGTTGTCTTATTTATACACTAGGCCTCTGTAGACACCGTTCTAAATAGGAAATTTAAAGATTTTTTGTGGGCTTCTAGAAATAATTTATCCTCAAAAACGAATCATTGGGGCATAGAAAAAGCTGATATTTATTTTACTCACTCGCTCTGGAATTATAAGCCAGAAAGAAAACAGTCGAGAGAGTTTGTATGGAGAAAAGACCACCCGCATTCCCTCTTAATGATGTAATCTAGTCATTAATGTTAATGTTCCAGTGTTGGACAAAGGTTTCTTCTCATGCTAATGTATCTCATGAAAAAATACTGAACCACACATTGGTGTATTGGTTTCGACACATTATATTGGTGTAAATAGGACTATATGTGGCCGTGGCGGCATCGGAGTACAGACTCCAAGGACTGCAAGGACACCGGAGTACACACACCACACACACACACACTTTTTGGAGTTCTCTCAGGTTTGTAGGATTCTTTTGATATTTTTATTTACCATTAACACAAGCATGCCAGGTTAAGAGCACTCTAAGCCGACGAGCATGTATGACGAGATTAATGAACGTAGATGAAGCGAAAGAGGTGTGTCAGGATCGTAGCAGGCGGAAATCCATAGACTCTGCGTACCTCAATGGGAAACAGGCGTGATAATATGTGTATGTAATCTCAGTTTTTTCTTACTTGTCTTATTTAGTAAACAATCTTGGCAAGTCTTTTAATGCAATTCGTCAATAATAATTATGAAAAGACATTATGTTAACAATTTCACACACAATTTTTTTTTTCCTAATAACATGTGCAGAACTAGTAATTATATTAAATCAGTAGTTATTTGAATAAAGAGACGTGCCAAGATTGTTTACTAAATAAGACAAGAGAAAAAAAACCAAGACCATGATAAGACCTGCTGTCCTGTATGGATCGGAATGTTGGGCTACGAAAGGAATTAATGAAAGGCAAGTGCATGCAGCTGAGATAAGAATGTTAAGAGGAATGTGTGGTATAACGAGAATGGATAGGATAAGGAATGAATATGTAAGAGGGAGTCTGAAAGTAGCGCCAGTGACAGAGAAGTTAAGTTGCAACAGACTATCATGGTATGGACATGTGATGAGGAGGAATGGGGAGCATGTTACGAGGAAAGTTTTAAGTATGAATGTTGATGGCTATAAGAAAAGAGGGAGACCGAATAAAATATGGATGGATTGTGTGAAAGATGATATGAATAGAAAGAAAGTAAACACAGAAATGACGGCTGATAGAGATGTATGGAAGAAAAAAACATGCTGCGCCGACCACAAATAAATTGGGATAAGGGCAGGAGGATGATGATGACAAGAGAAAAAAAACAATATATATGTATTAACGCAACTGTTAGAGGTGCGGGTGGGCTGGACCAAACTCAACCAACATTTCAGAACCTCCAACATGACAGGCATGCCGCTAGCCTGTAGGATATCACAGCTATCCTCATCTATAGCCAATATTAATTTATTTTCACAAAACTATAATTATGCTTGTTATTATTTAATAGGTATAAAAGACGCTGAATCATGATGACTGTATAATAATAGGAATTATTATCTCCAAGTTCATCGCAGGTGAAATACTTTTTCCTAAGAAATCTTTTACTTAATTACATCCAATTATTAAGGTCTATGTCAATTGCTTGAATCCAGTAAATATTACGAGTATCCACAATAATAACTGAATAAAAGGCACTATTACTAGTAGTAGTAGAGCTCCTTTGTGAAAGAGCTCGTCCAGGGAAGTACTACCACCGTGCCTACTTCTGCCGCCAAACAGTAATGCTTTCATTGCTGTGTTCAGTAGTGTGAAGGGTCGGGTGCCGTTGAAATTTCAATCACATGAGACTCCATCTTCACGTCTCAGTTTGGTGAACCGATTCGCTTAGCGTCAGGTGGGTCTTTAGCTAGTATCGTCATTCTATAACATAAAAAAAATTAAGGCAAATGAAGCAGTGCACTATTTAATTTTAATTATAAGGTAAATGAAGCAAGTAATTAATACCTATCACGTGGACGATTATTGGAACGGTTTCCTGAATAAAGACTCTTTTAACTGGAATAATGAAATCTATATATGGAGGTATGACGCAATAGAGTTCTACCTGATATGGAAGACTTTCGTCATTCAGAGCAAACATCCAAAGTGGGCTACTAACAATACAGTACACAGAAACTGCTAATTATAAACCTAAAGGAGATATGTTGGACTCCTACCGACTAAAACCACGCCGAAGCCGTCCTCAACCCTACTAATATTATAAACGTGAATGTTTGTGAGGATGTATGGATGTTTGTTACTCTTTCACGGGTCTTCGTTGAACAAGAATCAGATAAGAATCCTGACAAGAACCCTTACTGTGTTACTGGGCACTGCAAGCTGAACAAACACCTTCACAGGATGGGCCTCAGTGATACCACAGTTTGCAGGTTTTGTCGCGAAAAGGATGAGACGCCCATCCATATCCTATGCGAATGTGATGCAGTGCACCACATCAGAAGCCAGCATCTTGGAGGCCACGTCATCTCAATGCAGGAGATCAAATCCTCCTCCCCCAAGGTCATAGTCGACTTTATGATTGACTTGCAGCTTGGGGAAGTGCTGTAATGCTGCAAGAGGCGTCACAATAGATCTTTTAGGTTGCAGTGGCTTAGGGGCATTCAAGACCCTACCTCTTTCCTCAAAATAATAATACTCTTTCACGCATAAACTACTGTATGGAATTTGATGAAAATTGGTATACAGATAAAACATAACCTGGGTTATCAAATAGGCTTTTTATCCCGGGAAGATGATCAGTTCCCGAGGGATGCGCGATAAACGACATCCATATATAATATAGTAAATAATAATAATAAGTAAATATTTATGCAATAAAGTATATTCTATTCTATTCTATCCACGCGGGTGAAGCCGCGGGCACAGGCTAGTATGAAATAGATTAGCTCCGGGAACTCCAATAGACAGCACCGGTGCACCTCTAGTTCTACGCCTTTGACATGTCCCGGGAAAACATTATTTCCCCCACGCAGGACCACCACGTGCTGCTGTGTTGAGACGTCTATTAACGGCCAAAATTAATATTCAATCTATCCGCGATTTACCCTTCTAGAGATAGAAATTTGACATATTTTGTATTTGTATTATGTCAAATTCCTATCTCTAGTAGGGAAAATCGTGGATATTAATTTTGGCCGTAAATGAACCTGGAGAGGACCTTTTGCTAACTTAGAAGTCTTGAAGTTTTGTTAAGGTTATTGATTAGATTTGTTATTTCTTTGATGGGTTATCTTAAGTCGGGTGGAATAAAAGGCGTGAATAACTTTCAAGAATTGCGGGATCCGGAAAACACCTGGATCCAGCGGGTTTAAGAATTCTTAATTCCCCTAACACCGGGATTATCTTGCGGGATTGCATTGCCTAATCGGTTCCGAAATGAGGTGATCCAACAGAAAACCAAAGTTGTCGACATAGTTCATAGGAAAAGCCAAATTAATTGGAAATTGGCCAGCCATATTAGCCTAAGAACCGATGACCGTTTATAGACGTGTTCTTGAGTGGTGGCCGCGAATCGGAAAACGTAGCCTGGGACGCGCTCAGGCTAGACGGAGTGACGATCTTCGCAAGGTAGCTTGGTAGAAACTGGAAGCGAGTGGCCGAGGAGCGAGGTCAGTAGCGTGCTATTGGAGAGGCCTACTTCCAGCATTGGGTTGATGGGCTGATGACGACAATGAATAAGATTACGCCTTTTAGGCCGTTTACGCAAATCTTATACCCTTTAAGTTACCTCTCGAAGGGCATAAGGCTTACGTAAACAAGTGTAGATACTCATTATACATACATCTATGTAACAGCGCCATTTATGATAATGTCTGTCAATGTCAAATCTATCGTTTAGTGTCATGGCTCTTATTGTACGCAGGTGTAGTTTCTTTATTGAAACGAGCCCCCCTTATAAATTAACTCTTGTGAGTAACACAATTCTTTAATGACGTCTAATTGATACCAATCATCGTGCAATGACGCAAGGCGTGCCTCAAGACATTGATTTAAATTACCTCTTAAGCTATAAAGATGTCATTATTGTGAAAAACAGAAAAATACCTTTTTTGTAGTATAGTATCGCGAAACGAGCTAAAGGCCCAGCTGATGTTAAGCGGTTACCTTTGCCCATAACAACTTCAATACTACCTAGGCTGTTACCAAAACGGTACCGCAAGTCGGTTCGCCAAACTGAGACATGAAGATGAAAGTCTCATGTGATTGTAATTTCACCAGCACCCGTACCCTTCGGACCGAAACACAACAATGCAAGCATCACTATTTGGCGGAGAAGTAGGTACGGTGGTAGTACTTTCACAAAGGAGCTCTACTACTAATAAAGTACCTAGTAGTGGAAAGAAAATTTGTTCACAATGGCTGATATTGGGAGTTTCCAAAATAGGAATAACCGAAAAGGATTAATTTCATCATGTATCTCAGTAGTACCTTCAGTAGTACCTTTTGTAGTAGTGCATTCAGCTCCTCTGTGAAAGAGCTCGTCCGGGGAGCTTGCATTGCGGTATTTCGGTGCGTAGGGTCCGGGTGCCGGAGAAATTACAATCACAAGAGACTTTCCGTCTTCATGTCTCAGTTTGGCGAACCAACTCGCAATAACATTTAGGCAACTGCCTGGGTGGTATTGCAGTTGTTATGGGCAAAGGTAGTGGTCCTTTAGCTAGTTTCGCCATCTTGTAACATAAAAACCTCACCTAACTCGGTACCACTGACCATAGAATATTTATATTTTTACGTCATTATTCCTTTTACCGCAGAACCCGGAAAGGTAATAATGGTCTGACTATGCCAGAGCATTTCCCCCTTTTTGGATCAAGCAAGATCACGGGTTTGTGACGAAAAAGGAATTTTAACCACCAGTGACGTTACTATACGTCAGCGACGTGGGCTAATAGCATAAATTAGTCATCCCGTTTCCTGCCGATCATCAGGTACTTTACAATCGGTACAAGGGCGGTAGGTACAGGTATTTTCTATGACAAATCAATTCTACTTCCTACCTATACCTACCTACTTAGAGTGAGTGTTCGATATAATTCGAACACCCGTTTGCTGATCTAGCTAATCAATAAGGCCGCATCGAGTGCGCGCCGACATCAGTGCATGTTCGGACAGCAACCGGATGCATTAGCTTTCCATTTACATAAAAATAATCATTTTAGCGTAGGTTTTCATAGTACCGGAATAAACTATTTTTAACATCAAATCCAATCGTTTTAATGAGCAGCAGTCTATTACCACTTAGGTCGCGTCCCTTACAGTGAGTGATGTTTCATTCAATATTCCGCTCAAAGTTGAAGTAAAATGTTTACAGACACACACATAGGCTTGCGTAAGCTGTACTGAACGTAGCCTTTTAAGACCAACTTGAATTTGCTTCACTCCACTCACTAAGCCCAATTATTGTGTTGGTCTGGGTGTTTCTTATGTCTTATTTATTTATTTTATCATCATCATCATCATTTCAGCCAAAAGACGTCCACTGGTGGACATAGCTTATGTCCCCCAAGCCACAACGACCGGTCCTGCGCTTTCCGCACCCAGCAGATTCCCGCGACCTTTTTTTTTTTTTTTTTTTTTTTTTTTTTTAAAGCGGAGAAAATGCCTGTCGCATGTCACACTACCGGGGAAGCAGTGTGGTTATGTGGGGCTCGCACCCACTAAAAACTCCGCCGTGTGCCTACTTTCGCCTTGGGTGGATGGGCCACGAGAACTGCTACGCATGACTTTCGCGACCCATCCAGCGCGGCCCGCCTCAGGGCCTTCATACTTCTATTGTACACTCTTTTGGCGATGTCCGGGCACACCTGGGACATCACCACCACTCAAGAGCCGTGCAATGTGGACGATAGACTCCCCAATCTATCGCCCACTGGCTTTATTTAGGGCGGCATCAGATCGCCGTATAGACGTCTGCGCCGACCTGTCCGCCTGCGGCGGATTGGATCAGCGAGAGAGTCTTCCTCCCTGACCCGCTCCGCCGCTTCCTTTTGCGAGATAATCTCCTCGCAAAAGGACGCGACCGCCTCCCACGCCTCCTCACTGTCGGCCATGGCCTTGACCACGGCCGGCAGCGAGAGGTCTCCCCCGATTGCTGCAGTGAGAGCACGGCGCTGCATCACCCAGGCAGGACACTGCGCCAGAGTATGAAGGGCCGTGTCCTCACTACAGCCGCACTGGTGGCATACGGGAGTAGCCTCCCGTCTCGCCACTTTGTGCAGGTATTTGCCAAAGCAACCATGCCCTGACAAAACCTGCACCAGACGGAAGGACAACGTCCCGTGTCGCCTCCGCACCCACTCCTCAAGAATCGGCTGGATAGCCCCTACGGTCCAGTGTCCGGCACTAGGCATCTCCAGCCGCTCCCTCCACTGCACCAGTACGGCAGCTTGCGCTTCCCTGCGCCACGTCTTCACAACTTCAGGCGGTGGGCGTCTGCCACTTTCCACCTGATGGTCCGCTCCTTTCCGATAGACTTCGGCAAGCACCTGAGCCTCCAAGTCCCACGGGGGAGTGCCTGCTAGTGCACACGCCGCCTCTGCAGATATTGTGCGGTATCCGCGTATGACCCTGATTGCCATGACTCTGCGGTCTCCGCAGCAGAGCCTTGTTTTGGGCATTCAGGGACTCCGCCCACACTGGCGCCCCGTAGAGTGCCATCGAGCGCACCACCCCCGTATAAAGCCGTCGGCAGCTCACATTTGGTCCACCCAGGTTCGGCAGCAGCCGGCTAAGGGCGGACGCGGTGCCGATCAACTTTGGTGCAAGCTGCAAAAAGTGCTCGCCGAAGTTCCATCTTCGGTCCAAGACCAGGCCCAGATATTTCATACGCGTCCGGACCATTATACTGGCATCGCCAATGGTAATGTGGGCGCCAGCCGGTGGCCGGCGCCGTGACGCATGAAATACCAGGGCCTCCGTTTTCTCTAGCGCCACTCTAAGTCCCAGCGCTTCGATACGCCCGATCACCAGGGACGCGCTTTCGGTGGCCAAGCATGCCGTCTCCTCAAAGTTTTCTCCCCGGGCTGTGACGAGAGTATCATCAGCGTAGCATATGATGCCCTGCCCGGGGGAGAGGCCACCGCGTAAGGCCCAATCATAGCCCACGTTCCACAGAAGTGGTCCCAAAACCGACCCCTGTGGAACACCGCACGTGATGGACCTACGCACGAGTTGACCATCGCGTCCCTGGTAGCTGACGCACCGTCCCCTCAGATAATCTGCCACCAGCTGCCTCAGGTACATGGGCACCCCATGAAAACGGAGTGCCTCTCCAATGCAGCTAAATGGCAGAGTATTGAATGCGTTGGCAATGTCCAATGAGATCGCCAACAGTACCTCCCCTTGTGCAACTGCGTCCTTCGCCTCGACCTTCAAGCGCAGAATGGCATCGACAGTCGAACGTCCTGCTCGAAAACCATATTGGGCGTCCGATAAATTCGGGCCGACCGTGTCTAAGTGCTGGACGATGCGGTTGGCGAGAATCCTCTCTAGCATCTTCCCCGCCTCGTCCAGCAAGACTATCGGCCTGTACGCTGATGGAGACTCTGGGGGCCGTCCAGCCTTCTGCAGCAGCACCAGGCGACCCTCTTTCCAGGTTCTAGGGAACCGTCTCGACGTCAAACAGGCATCGAACAGGTCCCTAAGCCTATCTTGCATCGCCCAGCCCAGCGCCAAGGCCAGCACTTTTGCAGGCACACCATCAGGTCCTGGAGCAGTCTTTTTGATGCGTGCCCGCAAGATCACCGCCCCCATCTCTGAATCCGAAATCGGAGGAGGAGTCTCTGACTCTACTTCCTGGTCGCCTTCTGGTGGCGCCATGATCGGTGGTGGACACTCCACCCGGTCAGGGAAAAGGGCCTCCACGACTTGGGTAAGGAACTGTGGCTGGAGACTTTCCGTCAATGGAGGGCCTTGGACGCGGAGTTTATTCCGCGCCGCACGATACGGGCGCCCCCAAGGGTCGCGGTTTAGGCCATCCAGCACTTCAACCCTCGCTTGCTTTTTCTCCCGAGCGATCGCCAGCAGTAGAGCTTCCCGGGAACTTCGGTAGGACGCATATAGCTGAGCCTCTAGTTCCTGGTTGCGGTGGCGTAATCTGCGGACTTGCGAGTATATCCTGCGGGCAGAAATACAGGCTTCACGTAGATCCGCCAACTCCCGGGACCACCAGTAGACCTCTCTTTTTGGGGGCCGTCTCCGCGTACGAGGCATGGCTGAATCGCAAATAGCCGTCATGGCATTGCGAAAGCGTTCAGCTTCCACGTCAACCCCCTCTGTGTGAGGTGGTGAGGACAGCCACGCCTGGACAATGGCTGCCTCCTCTAGTAGGTCCCTGTCAAGCCGCTTCAACGCCCACCGCGGGAACTGCCGAGCACCAATGTGCGGAACCACTCCAGAGCCTAGTGAGTTGGAGACATCCATACGGATGTACAGATGATCGGACAGGGTCTCCATATTCTGTAGGACCCGCCAATTCCGGACACGTGCAGCAACGGCAGGGGTAGCAAAGGAGAGGTCCACTATAGACCCCCCTTGCTGACGGACACACGTATTTGCAGTACCTCTATTCAGGAGACAGAGACCTGTAGCTGCCGCCCACTCTTCGACCGCCTCTCCTCTGACATCCGTCCTAGGGGATCCCCACGCTGTAGATTTCGCATTGAAATCTCCCACGACCATAATGTGGCCCGGTGTCATTCGCCGAACCGAGGCTCCTAGTTGGTCGAGGAAGACCTCAAACTCGGCCAGGCTCCTGTTTGGGGAAAAATACACTCCGAAGACTGTGATCTCCCCCCAAGTGGCCGCAACATATCCTGAACCCCTTTGTCTGACCGAAAGTGGCGCCGCGGTGCCGATAATCGCGACGGAACTATCCAAGTCTCCTGCCCAGCCAGGGCGGGGTGGGACGAAGTATGGCTCTGCCGCCACAGCCACACCAATTGACCACTCCGCCATGGTTTGCAGGAGCAAGTCCTGTGCACCAGCGCAGTGGTTCAAGTTCGTCTGGAGTAGGCAATGATTACGGTCTGGGTCCATAATTAGTCCGCGATCATTGTCTCCTCCGACGGCTCCATTCGCACCGCACTGGAAGCGGCCAAGGACGAAGCTGTCGTGCCTCTCTTTTTGGAGTGGACTGGGGCCTTGCAGTCCTTACCCCCGACGAGATGGTTGGTGGGTAGCTTTGCCGCTTCGCATACTGGGCAGTGGGGGTCAGCAGAGCACACTGCCGCCTGATGTCCCAGCTTACCACAGCGGAAGCAGAGCCCACTGAAATTCACGTCGGAGGGGCACCTCAGTCGCGCGTGCCCCGTCCCCAAACACCCAAAGCACCTCATGGGCCGAGCCTCCAGGACCTGCACCCTAGCAGAGCTCCAGCCAACGAGGAGTCTGCCAGCATCGGCCAATACCTTCGCTGCCGTAACTGGGCACTGGACCCACGCAGAGCCAACACCTCCCGGACCAAGGCGGATTGGACCAACTCGGACTGACTCTGCAGGACAACCGGTCTTTCGACCAACTGCCTCCTGCACGTCCGGCCCAGTCACTGAATCGTCAAGGCCGCTAATGCGCAGTTCAGCGGCCTTCGTCGGTCTAGAGACTTTTACGTCCTCCGCAAAGACTATTCGCAGTTTTTCAGCAATGCGGTCTGCTCCCGCAGCGCCTTCAGTTCCTGGAAACTCCAACAAACGAGCCCCGGTTGCAGCCTGGCGGAATCTGATATCGGTGATACCGAGCTCCACCAGATCCACACTCTGTCTGGCCTTCGCCATCACAGACGCGTAAGTGATTCCACGCTGCACTGCTTCAGGCTGCAGTGTTAAAACCACTGCAGCTGATTTCGGCACCCGGCGTCTGCGCTTCCTTCTCCTTTTGTTGGGCCCGGATAAAGCCCCAGCTCCTTGTTTAGCGGGATCCGCAGTTTCGATCGTGGAAGGATTTTTATTTTTCTTCCTCCCCCTTTTCCCTTTGGCGACGGTCTGCCAACCATCCCGAGCAGACGTTGATGGATCCGGGTCGGGAGCCTGTGCAGCAGCTGTGGACCCGCTCGAAGGTGGAGCAGATCGCTGCGCTTTGGCAGATTGGGATGCCTCCTGAGAAGCCATGGAAGGCGGCCGCTTAGACTTTCTGCCAGCATTGCTGTTTCCAGCCGCACTCCTAAGGTCCGCGGCCAGTGGCGGACGGGTGTTCTTTGCTGGCAGAAGGCGGTCCTCGATACCCGCGAACCGAGCATCCATCATTTTCCCAATCTGGGAAACAACGGCACTAACCATAATGTCTTCCGAAGACCTTTCCGGGGCCGAAGACTGACTAATGGACGCTGGTTGCGGCTGTGGTCCAGTCGACTGCGACCATTTGGTCTGAATCTCGGCCCGAAGAGCCTCTATCTCGTTGCGAAGGGCTCCAACGTCTTTCCGCAGCCGGTCGTTCTCCAGTTGGAGTCTCCGCGTCTCTTGGTTAGAGCTCCTGCTGGCGAGCTCTTCTATTGCCACTCTAACGCGCTCCGCTGCATCTTTGATGGCACGTTGACACTGACCCTTGAGGTTTTTGGACTTCCTTGTGGTGTCCAAAACCACTTCAATGTCTTGAAGGGCCGTTTTCTCCAAGGACTCTGCTGTGCCGACAGAGGTATCCTCTCTCGAAGAGGCAGAGTTAATCTCGGTGCTGACCAGCGGCCCAACTTCCTCCAAATCTATCGCATCGGTCCTCATCTGGCACGCCAGTGACACACTCGAGTCGTCCGACTCACTTTCGTCGGTACATGAGCCACGTGGCGTACCAGGTCGAGAAGAACGACCTCTCCTACCACGGCGTGAACCTCTGCCCCTATACGTGGTCGCCTTTAAAGGCACCTTTGACGGCGGCAACATCTCGCCCGTGACCGGTTCACGAGGCCGTTTTTGGCCTTCACTCCTCCGAGAATCGGAGGAATGATCAGCGATCACCCGCTGTGTAGGCCCTGGTGATACAGACGTACTGGGAGAACCCAGTGACTCTATACCACAGGGACGTGAGCCTCCCTGGCTCAATGCGTCCGAATCGGACGGTAGGCGGTCGGTGCCCCCCCCAGAATACGAGGGGCAGACTGAACTGAGTTCAGTGAGGGATTCTCCGGCTGCTGAGCAGCCGGTACCCTCCTGGGGTAGTGTCTTTTTACGATTCGCCATCATGTTTTGCTGATCACAGCTTTGCCTTTGTTTTTACGAGGTGGGGTCCCCGCGTAGGATTTTTGAAGGGGTTTTCTCCCCGTAGCCCTGTAAACAGGGCCCCCGGTCCTCTCAATGAGGGTTACGGGTCGGGCCGAACGGTGGTCTGCATCAGACCATGCCTACCAGTCAGCTACTGCTGACTAGCAAACCCGCCGCCCCTACCACTTCCTTCTCCTTCCAGTGTCCACATCCAGGACCCTGTCCAAATCCCCCAGTCACTGGTTCGCATCCACGGTCATGTCTGACGACAGACACATACCAGGAGCGAACCGAATCCCCCCCAGTGACCGAACCCTCCCCACATTCGCACACCGTACAACTGCTTGGACGGTCTGCCCCTCACGGCCGTCCTTAATGGACTCCGCCTCGTATCCCTCTTGGTCTGGTCTCTCCCTTTGGACCTTTCCGGCATGAGTGGCTCTACCGACATAGCTCCAAAGATCACTGAGACACGCAAGCCCCACCACGACGACAACGTGGAGATACACGGTGGGGAGATTCCCGCGACCTGCGCCAGGCGCCTTATAGACAGTATAATAATGTAATAGTTAAAACTAATTAAATTATTGTACGCCTAACATGGCCGAAAAGTGAGATCGCAAATGCACTTAAAATTAACAACCTGTAACCACTGTCTCACAATAAAATGCTTTAATTTATTTATTTTAACAGCTGCCTATTGTACTTACAGTTGTATTTGATTTAATATATCCCAAAAAACATACGGGTACTGTGGGTACCTACATTAAAACAGTGACGTGTCCGCGATATTTCGTAATTTGTCTTTATTGCAAGGATGCAGTCAACCTCACGAACTGTCGTCAAGATCAAACTGTTACCAGCTTACCACTGGGTAAGCTGGTAACAGTTTGATCTTGACAGCGTCTTTGTTTCGTGTACAATAAGGGCGGTTTTCGTAATTCAAGTGTTACCACTGACGTGCAACCAACTGTACACAAAGGTGGTAATAATAAAAGTGTAGATCTACATTCTACTGTAATAAAATTCTACCATAATGAATAAGCCCGATAGTGGTAAATGGTATAATGGTATGTTTGACGTTCGGGACAGCTGTTGTGACTTTTCCTTCTACGTCTATTATTAAATAGGTATTTAAACCTGACAAATTTGTCATTGTTTACTCGGAGTCATAAGGTTAATTTTCATATAATTATCACATGTCTGAGCTATTATTATACATATGTACCTACCTTTTTGTAGGATAACCTATCGACCGCTATTGTTTCAATAGACTATTTTTTGTTTGCGATAGTCAAAACAAATTGTTGTAAACATATTTATAAACTTATGTACGTAGGTATGTTTTCTGAAACTGTAAAAACTAGTGTGACGTTTGTGAGACAAGCCTCTGGAAATTTCTTAAAATAATATTGTACTTGAAATCTCACTGTAGAGCTTAAACAAACCAGATGACTGTAATCTCGAAGGTGTAGGCAGAGGCATAAAGCGCATATGTGATGATAAAATAAAAAAATTTGAAAAGAGACCTAATATATCTGCGAATGAACTGCTTAACATAACAGTTTGTTAAAAGTTATGTTTTTTATTAAAAACCAGCTAAGTGGGAGTCGAACTCGCGCAGCAAAAAAAAAAACTAAAAAAAAAAAACTTGTTTATTAAATACGAAATTAAGTGTTATTTAGTAACTATTATATAAAGTATTATAATGAACGAAAATGTTATGTTAACTTCTGATAAAGTTAAGTCTGAGTAAGTTAAGAATTATGTTAATTTAAAAAAAAAAATACTTGTAACAATTGTTATCAATAAATACAATACAATACAATATAATACAAGGGTTCCGTACCACCCATCGACCTGATACACCATAGAAACTGCTTTAATTTACGAGAGTTCAATGTTTCATGCTTTCAAATTCATATTTCGCTCATGGTGATGAGCGAAATATGAATTTTTGCATATCTTTCTTGCGCAGGTACTACCACATAATTATGTCTATATTTACCCCATTTTTAGTATTTGTTGCTAAACTACATAGTATGCACTATAATCAGACCAAGTTTGACGCCGGTGTGTATTACCGTTTTGAAGATAAAGCAGGACCAAACAAGTTGAAAAAAATGAATGTTTTTCGAGGTTTCTTGTATGGGGACCCCTTTGGTTTTTGTTTTTAGTATTTGTCGTGATAGGCACCATAGTAACACATATTTTGTGAAAATTTCAATTGGTTATCTATTACCGTTACGAAGATACAGCCCTGTGACAGACAGACGGACGGACGGACTGACGAACAGCGTAGCGAGAGTAATATAGGGTTTGGCACCCTTCAGGTACGGAACCCTACAAATGATTATTTCTGAAAATAAACACTATATCATTTTCATTTTCCTTAATTTTCACTAAATCTATGATGAAATCCCATGTTATAGGAATCGAGTTTATATTTATTGAGCGTTATTCTAGCCACAAGGTGAACCGATGACCTGGTGAAGGTCGCGGGAATCCTCTGGATGCGGAAAGCGCAGAACCGGTCGTTGTGGCGATTCATAGGGGAGGCCTATGTCCAGCAGTAGATGTCTTTCGGCTGAAATGATAAATGATGATGATGATGATTTTAGCTTCTGAGATGCAGCTGAGAACAAGAGTAAAACATAAGAAAAAAATACCGGACTTAAGAATTGGCAACCGTGTCTCATGGCTGAGTCGCTGGAACAACAGGGCGAAATGCTGCACAGCTTAAACGGAGCCTCTCGGCGTGTCGGTCCCGGCATGAATCTGGACAAGACTAAAGTCATGTTCAATAGACATGTCATGCCGAGGCCGATATTCGTCGAAGGGTCGGCACTCGAAGTTGTAACGCAGTACGTCTACCTAGGGCAGATAATTCAGCTTGGTAGGCACAACTTCGAGAAAGAAGCCGACAGAAGGATCCGTTTGGGATGGGCAGCATTTGGCAAACTTCGCCGAGTCTTCTCGTCGCCTATACCGCAAAGTTTGAAGACAAAGGTCTTCAACCAGTGCGTCCTGCCTGTCATGACTTACGGCGCCGAGACGTGGACACTGACAATTGGGCTAGTCCACAAATTTAAAGTCGCTCAGCGAGCTATGGAGCGAGCTATGCTTGGAGTTTCTTTGAAGGATAAAATCCGAAACGAGATGATTCGGAGAAGGACCGGAGTGACCGACATAGCTTGTAGGATCAGTAAGCTGAAGTGGCAGTGGGCTGGTCATGTCTGTCGAAGGACCGATGGCCGCTGGAGCAGACGAGTCCTTGAGCGGAGACCGCGAATCGGCAAACGCAGAGTAGGGCGCCCCCCCGCCAGGTGGACCAACGACCTGAAAACGTGGCTGGGGGGGACTGGATGCGGAAGGCAGAGGACCGAGTGTTGTGGCGCAACTTGGGAGAGGCCTATGTCCAGCAGTGGACTGCGATAGGCTGAGTTGATGAACCGTGTCTATTGCTACTAAACAAATGAGGCAGTATTCACGGCATCACAGCTTAGTTTATTTTATTCAACTAACGGCCAGAAAAAAATAGAAATTTGACATAAATTGTATGGACCAGGTTAAATTTCTATCTCTAGGGCAAACCGTGGAAATGTAGGATATTAATTTTGGCCGAAAGTAAAATACCGTTTCCAAAGATTAATGTGAACTTCCATACAAAATATATAGTACTTTCTATTTTTAAACACACAAAACCGCAGAATCCAGGTGAGATCAGTAATTTATTGTAAACACTTTAACGTTTGAAAAATGGTTATAAGTATAAGTATGGTATTCTCCGTAAACACGAAGCAAATATACATAAATCAATTAATAATGTATTCTCGGTGGGTTTTTTGTATTCCCACAGTTCTTGATCAAATTATCGAACAGTTGAAAGTTAGAACTTAATAACTTCATTTAATTTCTATAAGGTAAACTGTCACGAAAGAGAAAGGTCTAAGGTTTGTGGTAGGTCAGTTATAAATAAACATGTTATACACACAGACATAGTAAAAAATATAGACTAAGTGCTGCGAACAACCATAGTGAAGCCAACAAAAACCGTGCTCCTTCATGTACAACCAGTGCTCACGTACACACCATGCACCTGAAGGATATTTGTTTTCGCGATGCCTACTGGGAGATGCCGCGAGCCGCGACATGTGAACTGAGAGGGGTGGCGCATGTGTGTGCGTGAGCACTGGTTGTACATGAAGGAGCACGGTTTTTGTTGGCTTCACTATGGTTGTTCGCAGCACTTAGTCTATATTTTTTACTATGTCTGTGGTTATACATAACAGTCTGTAAAAGTATTTAGTCAAACGTGGGCCTGCACCTAAGATTATACGAGTAGTCATCTTAGGAGAAGGCCCATGTTTGGGTAATTACCTTTCTTGAAAATCTTATAATCATGCTTCCAATTTCCCAATTATGTTGAGGTTTTTGTTTTTATTTATATTACATTGCACATATTACATATTATATTTTTATTATATGGGTAAACTAGCTAAATGCCCACTTGATGTTAAGCGGTTACCTTTGCCCATAACAACTGCCAGTAAAATATCCATACATAGCCATAAAAATACCAGGTGGTGACAACAGACAGTGGCTCGTTGTGTACCGCGCGCACCAGTCAAGAAGAGGGTGCGGCCGATGTGGATGCCGTACGGGGAGAATGGGCTAGCCTATTAGTGGCAAGTCGGGACCTACCGGGGATGGTTGGTCGAATACAAGTTTCCCACGCCCCCGCCAAGGGTCGTTAGAGGAACATCGTGGTGGTTTAAATCGGTAAGAGTCCAACACTGGCTCCGCCTTCCCCGGGCGGAGTGTGTCCATGAGGATTTCCCCACGGAAAAAAAGGTGGTGAAGGCTGTTGGCTTAGCTTGTCTTTGCAAGTCGCGTTCGCTAAACTGAGACATGAGAATGGAAAATCTCATGTGATTGTAATTTCACCGGCAACCTACCCTTCGCACCGAAACACAGCAATGCAAGTATTACTGGCGTCAGAATCAAATACGATGGTAGTACTTCCCCGGACGAGCTCTACTACGTATGTCTGCTGTGTGTGAGCTCTACTACTGATATTTTGATCTGGCTAAATATCAGTATTCTACACAGAGCGACTGCCATCAGACTCCCCAACCCATTTAAAAAAAATACTTATTGGGCTTGCGTTTGACCGCCACCTCATCTGATGTTAAGCGATGGTGCGGTCAACGATGGTTGGTTCACGCTTGCCCAGCAAAGGTGAGAGGATGGCAGTGAAATATTTCGACCCATCCTCTCTAGTGGCTACACCGGCCATCGTACCGGAACATGACTAGGTCGCCTGGCGGCACGTCTTTGTCTGGTTGATGATCGCAAGCCGTCGGCCGTGGCCTACCACCAGTAGAAAAGTTATTGAACAATACCGAAATTCGAAGGTTAGACTAGTCAGGCTTCTGTATACTTGTGACGACTACCACAGATATTCGTATGACAACTGGAACCGACAGCTTAACGTGCTCTCCGAGGCAAGGAGGGGTCTCGATGTACAACGAAATTACCCATCCTCGGACTGACCGCAACAAACGCAGCTTAACCTCGCAGATCTTGTATCAGAAGTTGTTACTTAGAGACTATCCCTTCAAAAAGCTTAGAAGGCTTATAATATCATTATTATCATCTTATCAGATTCCTACATAAGCGGCAATGGAATTATATCTTTAATTTACATATTTGGCAAAGGGATTGATGATCCTAATAATGTTATTTTTAGTGCCAAGGACTTGATACAATCTCTTTCACCTCCTTAACATTCTTCATTCCTTGAAACATAGACGCAATCTTAGCAGTCACTTAAAAGTATATGCATATGTAGTATATGTATATGTGTATGTATGTATATAAGTGTATGGAATATGGTGCCTTGGGGTAATTCCGGCATGGGGTAATTCCGTCGGATCAGCATCTTCATCATCATCCTCCTGCCCTTATTCCAATTTATTTGGAGTCAGCGCAGCAGTCTATTTCTTTAGAAACATCTCTATCTACCGTGATCTCCATGTTCACTTTCTTTTTATCCACATCATCATTCACGAAATACTCTCAGATATAGTAAGAAATATTACGACGCGCTCTGAAGTGAGGGTAGAATGAAATGACGTTTCACTCCATCAATTAAAAATGTCGCCACACTCTGCGAACGGAATTACCCTAGGTACGGAATTACCTCAAGACACCATACTTAATTACCACTCGTGACGGCAAATTATAATATGGACCAATTAAGAAATTATTAGAAGTACAAAGGTAGAAGCAATAGGAAACAATCTAGAATCATTTAGATTAGATCATTATTTAATGAATGAGGTGCAATCATAATTGTCGATCGAACAATGATTTTTCTAGGAACATTTGATAGAAGACGGATATCAAATAAATAATTTATTCATGTTGTACCTACTAATTACTAAAAATGTATAATTACGACGGAGTCAGTAGGTATTTCAGGTCCAAGTGGTCATGATTTGATATTGTGCTGACACTCTTTCCCAATTTACTGACCCATATAGATTAGGTACGTTTATCTATGAATATAGATAAATGTTTAAACTAGTAAAAATCATACATACTTTGCTATGTTAATTAATGTTCTAAATATATCTTTGGGTAATTCTACAAAAGATCTTAAAAGAAATTCTCCTAAAAAAACCCAAACTAATGTAATTGCTATCAACGAATCAATAAATATGTAAACATTCGAAACTAACGGTGACGTATACAAAACGAAGTGTTAATTAATTGTATAAACACGTTAGGGTTTTCTGAAAACCCGCCCATTCATTGTAGAAACGGAACATCTACATAATATTGAGTAATAAAAGTTCTATTGGCATAGTAAAGCACGTCAAAAGTCAAAGATGATTTGTACGAGACCTAAAAATCAAAACAAAACAGATGTGATGATCCTTATTGTTATAATCATTTACGCTCTAGAATACGTTATACAAACCGCACTAGTTCAACTTTTACAAATAAAAAAAAAGCGGACGTCTGTGACACGCCTGTTCATCAGCACGAACCTTCCAATTAAAAGGCATCAAAACAAAAAGCCGCTATGACGTCTGCGACCGACGAATGTTTGAACTCCGGCTGACCTAACCGCACGCGCATGCCATATATAAAAGGAGTGGGAGGTGCAACTCCTCACAACTGACTGAACGCTCGTAGCGAACTAACGTGTTAACATTTACTAAAACCAAAATCCAAAATGTATACAAATCCTTTCGAAAGAAAACACTCGTCGTTGAGGCAGGCCCTTGACCGTTTCATCAGGGGCGAGACTCGGCTGAGTTTCAGAAAGAAGACGGATTTATCCAAGTCTTCAAGCAGCAGTACTTCGTCGATGGTTTCATCTACAATGGACTACAAACCTAAGTTTAATGAGAAGAGGTGAAGAGACTGTGCGTGTGTGTTGTGATAGTGAAATAATGTTACCAGTTCCACTTTCAAAACAGGTTGGTTTGTGATTTATATTTTTACTTTTAAATTCATCATCATCGTTAGCCATAGTTCGCATTTTAGTATTACGTATAAGTTCAATGTCCATTTCATGTACACGTTTCTGCCGTGTTGAGTTCATATCTAGTGTCTCCTCCAAAATCATAGTTTTGTATTTAATTTACGCATATTTATCAAAAATTTGAAGAAAAAAAAAACAATAATTAGTACCAAAGCTCCATTTCTAAAATTATAAATATTTTTAAGACAAGATCATTCTCGATTTGTTCAATGGAGTCAAAGTAATTGAACTCGTTTCGTATCATTTGCTTTAAATAAAAATCGTATTCAAAAAATTAAGAGCTACTCAACTATACAAATTAAATTAATTGAAAGTTTAAATTGCCATTTCTTCCTTCAGTAATTGCTACTTCAATTGAGAATTGTTGTATTGATAATAACCATGAACTGGCACAATTATTAGCATACAAATTAGTATAAGGTATAGAGCACGAAATGGCAAATTCCCTACATCAATTTAATCCAACTGTTGAGGAAATTTACAACCGAAACACAAATAAGGCTAACGGGGACAATTTAAACTTAAACGGTTATAAAAGCGTGGAATATCAAATATTTAGCACAATAATTAGACACAAATTGAATATTTCAGGTGAGGTAGCGGTCAAACGCTAGCCAATTTAGGATAATAAAAACGCATGTCACGCCTTTTCATATTCTCTGAAGTGATTCTAATACAAAAATTGGAAAATTTATCTGCCTAAACATGCTTCAAAATACATCGGAAAATAACCACGTTGATTAAAATGATAATTACTATAAAGTAGACTAATTGACCAAAGCAAGAACAAAGATTCATCATGCGGTTTGACATTTGAAATATATCATTCATATTTATTAAATCAACAATATCAAAATCTTCCATTACCAAAAGCTAGCCAGTCCAAATAAATTTTCACACATACCTACTTTGACAAGAAAACCAAAAGTTTTTAAAATAATTTCTCCCATATTTGTAATGTTTAATATCAGTTAGTATGATTATCTAATATTGTATCACTCAACATTCTAATTGATTGTAAGTTGACTGTTAATTTATTATTTGCCAAAGAAGATCTCGTATCCCATGGACAGTTAACGGGAATACCGAAAAAAAATTAAATAGATAGTATGCTAAAAGTTATTTTTCTGTTGTCCCCAGATCGAGTGGTGTTGAGGACCGGTTGTCTGACGTCAAGATGGCAGCTACACGTGAACCAGTGGACAAGGGGAATTTACCCGTCAAATTGATTGAATAAATGTATTATTCTTTTTATTGGAACTCATTTGTTTTATTTTATGACTGGATTCTACATTGACACGATTAAAGCAGATAAAAACACATTTTATGTAGTATTAGTTTATGTTATGTGATCTTTTCGTTAGTAGACAAATTAAGTACCTAGTTTGAGTCTGACAGTTGACTAAAATTTCAAAGGAATAGTGTTATAATTATTTAATTAGGGCATTAACGCATGTGGAGTGAAATCTATACTTATATAATTATAAATATAAAAATTGTGGGAAGAAAAATTCACTCACGAGCAGGATTTTTTTAATAATGTTTTAATCTGATTAATGACTAATGGCCAATATACAAAAATTTGATCAGAAGTAACTCGTACTCGTAGATTTTGAAGAAATTAAGGGGTATGTAGCAGCCAAGTGGCGTCCCCATCAGTAAAAAAATTTACTCGATGAATACATCATTTATCGATACTTAGTTTTTAACGATTGAAGTACAGGTACTGTAGTTAAATCAGAAACTTTTAACTCTGTAAATTATACTTCATTGGCATTTTTTCTATATACAACTACAGTGAACTATATTTTACAGAGGTTGGCAGACGCAATAATGCAACTGTTGGCAGGCGATTGCTTGCAAATAGAGAATGGATCTGCAAATTATGCTGTGACATAATAATTTACCAAACTTATTTACGCCAAACATGGCCTCAAATAGGCCTCTGGCTTTATTTTCTTATCACTGTAACGGTTCAATAACCGTGATAAATGTGCAGAGTTCAGTAGCCAATTTATTAAGCAATCATATCACTAGTGATATTTTTAATTTTAATGATGAAATGACAAATATCTATTTCTTGTGCACATAATTATCTTTATTATCTATACTAATATTATAAAGAGGAAAGATTTGTTTGTACGTTTGTAATCGATAAACTCTGAAACTATTGAACCGATTTTAATAATTCATTCACCATTAGAAAGCTACTTTATCTAGAAGTAGCATAAGTTATATGTTATTTCAGTATGCGGGAGAAGCCGCGGGCAAAATCTAGTTAGTTAGTTACTAAGTCACATAATTACATTTTATAATTTCAAATGAGCTATTCGATCAGCAAAACAATAATAAAATTTAAATAGATCGTTGTTGTTGTAGTTGCTCTGCATTTGTCATTAGCATTATCCACGCACAATGAACACGGAAAAAGTTGAATAAAATAGAATTTATTTATATATTAAAATTGATACAAGTCGATTTATAAAATAAGTATAATATATATTCCTCTACATTAATCAAACAAAGAACACGCAGAATCGTTGAAATTGCTGTCAAAACCATTTGGCGAAGAATAGGGCAGAGTTCTGTCTATGGTCAGGAGCGCGAGCGCTTGGAAATGTGTCGTCTCCTTCTGCGAGGAGGTGATGCTCGCTAAGGAGGCGGCGGAGAGGGTTCGAGAGGCGATAACCTCTCTTCTCCTCCGCAGGAGGCGACCTGGGCGTCGTAGGATGACGTAGTATGTGCTCCAGTGTGGGCCTGCGGGCGGCGGACTTGGGGTGGCCCGCCGCCCGACCAGTCAAAGCCCGTGACGGTGGCGCGTTGTGTTGGTTGCCGCACGGGGTGAAGGGGCTCGCCTACTAGTCGGCGAGCCGGACCTACCGGGGATGGTTGGGCGATTACAGGAGTTTTTCCCACGCCCCCGGCCAAGGGTCATTAGAGGAAGACCGTGGTGGTTTTTAGTCGGTAAGAGTCCGACACTGGCTCCGCCACCGCGGCGGAGTGCGTCCATGAGGATTTCCCCACGTAAAAAAAAACATGATGTGTGATGTCAACGGCTGATAATGTAAACCAAGAGTTACATAATATTTTTGTCAATCTTATGAAAAACGCTTACTGACGAATCGAAAGACATAACTTAACCAAAAAGACACACAAGTGTTTTCTTTAAATTACGCCTCGTTCACCAAATGATAGAAACGAAACATGTTTTCAACCAGTTTTCGTTGTCTTTTGATACGAAATTATAATAAATGCAAACGCATATAAACATATAAACAGGTTTTTAAATTCCAAATTGACCAACACATTAGTTTACGAGATTGGGAAGAACTGGTTATTGTGGCCTCGAGGTGGTAACATGGAGGATGGGCTGGCAACCAGACAATGTTTATTCATAAACATAATGTGAGAATATTGTCGCCCCTCCCATATTACGACAAATGAGAACATTAGGAATAATACTTACAATGGTCTACTTATGTTAATAATTCCTTGTTATTGAAAAGTTTCAAGAGTTTATGTAACACTGATGAATAGTTTTAAATGTAGTAATAATACTATAGTAGTAGTGGTAGAATAAGAAATAGTAATTATTTCCATTATGTAGTATACAATATACAACGTGTATCAGAAAAGCGTGGTCATATTTTAAGAGCTCATTCAGGGCATAGCATAGAACAATTTTTACTATGGGACTAACCCTGAAATCGCGAAAAAAATATCAGCTGTTCCCTACTAAATCATCGATGTCGCAAAAAAAAAAAAAAGTATTACTTGCTGAATACATTTAATGAAAATTCGTTTTTAACAATCGAAGTACAGGTCACAGACATATTTACTATGTCTGTGGTACAGGTAAATATTTTTGGGACATTTTTACACAGCGCCATCTAGTCCCAAACTAAGCAGAGCTTGTACTATGGGTACTAGACAATGGATGTGAGATTTTTTTTTTTTTTTTTTTTCTATATATAACATAACATAAACATAACATCACGCCTGTATTTCCCCGAAGGCGTAGGCAGAGGTGTAATAGCACACCCACATTTCGCCAGTTATGTTATAGTCCCATGTAAAAGGGGGCGAGCCTATTGCCATTGACCGGGCATAAATCCAGACTCCGGGCTACTACTGAGAATTTCCTAATGAAAAAACCCAATAACACTTTGCCCGACCCGGGAATCGAACCCAGGACCCCACGCTCAGCAGTCGCGCAAAAAAAACGAAAAAAAAAAAAAACAACATACTTATAATATGTAAGAAACACCCAGACCAAAACAAATATTTGTGACACTTATGTTCATCACACAAATATTTGTGTCCTGTGGGAATCGAACCCACGACCTCGTGATCAGCAGTCCGACACTCGAACCACTAGACCACAGACGTCGATGATGATGATGATATGAGAAGCTTAAATTATTCTTAAAATTACACATAAGTAGTCGTTTAGTGACGAAGCATGCAAGTCTATCTATGCCCTACAAATTCATACAATAGTTAAACATTCTAATCAAATAAACAAGATTTGTGATGTTGTAATTATGTAGGTAGGTCTCTAATTAAATAATAATTCATAAATTAATTAATTAATTTTCTATCTCTATTAGGACAAATCGTGGATAAGATTGATAGGATATTAAATTTGGCCATTAGAAAGCTATAGTGAGCTAATCTTCGAAAGTTTAGATGATCTGAAAGTTGGACGGGTGGGGCTGATTGGATTGGATGGTAAGGATGCAGGAAAAAAAATGACAAGGTCATTGAACCGGGTATTGTAAGAATCCTTTAATGAGTTGAGGAATACGGTACGGTAGTCCATTGTTATTTTGGCTCATTATTTTAATACCTACCATTTTTACGATTATCGTGACATAGACATCAGTGGCGAATATTTTCAGAAGGGAACCTAAAAATTCTAAAATAACTAAGATCGCATATTAATAAAATAAAATAAACTATTTAAGAGCTATTGGTCGATGAAAGAACTGATGAAAGGACCCCTCCCTCTCTCACTAAAGCGAAAGCTCATGGACATGTGCATCCTCCCCACCTTCACCTATGGAGCGCAAACATGGTCACTGACAAAGCGTCAAAAGTCCGCACTTGGAGTTTGTCAGCGAGCAATGGAACGCAGTATTCTAGGAGTTAGACTTACTGATCGCGTAAGAAACTCTATACTGCGTTCCGAAACACAAATTGCTGATGTAGGCCAAACAGCTGCCAAGCTTAAGTGGAACTGGGCTGGTCACATCTGCCGCATGCCGGAGGAGCTATGGGCGAAAACAACCACACAGTGGATTCCAGACAGCAGCAAACGACAACGCGGCAGGCCCAGAAGGAGATGGCGGGACAAACTTGACTCCTGTCTGAAGGATTGGCCCCAGAAGGCAAAAGACAGGGACAAGTGGAAAAAGGGAAGGGAGGCCTTTGCCCTGCAGTGGGACACTACAGGCTGATAATAATAATAATTTAAGACCTTTTAATTGAATTGGGGTGCATTAAAAGAGCCTCCACGAGTGACGATATTTAATTGATCGTCCGGCGCACCTTGGGCAGTCAGCTCCGCTACCAACATGCTGACTGGCTAATCTTTTACCCACGGCATGAGCTATTATCATTATGTAGCTCATGTTGACACGATAGAAGAAGATTGAATTTAGTTTAGTTGTACTTTTGAACAATAAATTAGCATAGAAATGTCGTTGATCTGTATTTAAGCAATTCCTAAAGGGAAGCCGGTGGGAATCGTGTTATATGGACCCTTCGCCACTGATAGACATCCTGGCAGAGTCGCCATGTAACATTATAAAGGTGATGTAATAAATTCGGCTCCCTATTTCTATTATTTTTCTATTATTCCCTATCTCTTCTCATGGGTGTCGTAAAAGGCGACTAAGGGATTCACCAGAGGATGGGCAGCAGCGTTCTCTGAGTATTTAACCAACCAACTGCGATCGCCAACCCGACCGACAAGCGTGGCGATTATGGCAATTCCCCCCCCTCTTGGGGAGGTCTATGTCCAGCAGTGGACGTCTTTCGGCTGAAATCATGAATAAATTCGGACGTATGCTCGGTTTCACATCTGATTTATTTTACCAAAATATGAAACAATACAATGCCGATTTAAAGTAGGTACTTATCAATATTTGCTGATATAGTGCAACGTATCTTATGTTTATCCAAACAAGCTTGAGTTACGAAATCATTCCTAAGTCCTTATTAAAATTGCAGAATAACATCACATTCCATTATAAATGCGGAAAAATTTGCATGCTGTGTGTGCATATATATGTGTCTTTGCACCTAAAATTCAAATGTACCATCTTTTGTTTAACATTTTAAGCTAATAAAGTTAATTCGAATTTAAAAGAAATCAATATTTTAAAATAGACTTATTAATAAGCATTATTTGAATGCAAATATAAGCTAACAGTAGAAAGAAGTGGGCTAGTATCCTACGGGTGGTAGTAGAACTAATGAAAACTCTTGATAACAATAATAGCGGACTGTATAATGAAGGGAAATAACAAATGGTTACATGATTCGAAACTATGATATTTAAACGCGCTAAATACGTATGCGCTCGGTAAGACGGACGATGACGCAGTGCTGTGCTGGCCGGTCGAGCTCTGCGAGTCGCCGCGCCCCCGCGCCCGCAGACCTCAGGCTGCGGTTGCCCGGGCGTAGTGATGTTCTTAACATGCTCCCGGCGTTGAAGACTTGTCTTCAAGGATTAGACTGGAAGAGGACAGATGGTGTTATAAGCACGCCGGACTATCCCTCGTTTGGTCTTGATGTCTGCGACTCTGCTTATCCCGTCTCTCCCATGTATGAGACGTACGATGCGCCCAAGTGGCCACATCAGAGGCGGTGATTGCTGCTCCTTAAGTACCACCATGGATCCCTCCTTAAGTACTCCATCCGAGGCCGTCCAGTTCGTTCTCTGTTGGAGGTGAAACATTCATTCATTAGAGAACCTATTCCAGAACTGTTGCTTTAGGTATTCTATGCGCTGGAAACGTTTCATATTGGAGATGTTCTGTTTCGTGATCTCCGGATGCGGCAGGGATGTGAGAGACCTCCCAATAAGGAAATGAGCAGGAGTTAAGGGGTATAGGTCAGAAGGATCAGTGGAAAGTGGAGTGAGAGGACGAGAGTTTAGTATTGCCTCAACCTGAATCAGACACGTAGACATCTCTTCATAGTTGAGATGTGAAGCCTAATATACGCCTTAAGTGATGCATAGTTGATTTTACGGCAGACTCCTATAAGCCACCGAAGTGTGGAGTGTGAAAGAAAAGTTAATACCTGTATTAGCCATTTCTGAAGAAAAGTCCTGATTCAATATGTCAGCTAGTTCACTACAAGTGCCAATGAAAGTAGTACCGTTGTCGGAAAATATGGTATTTGGTTTACCACGACGAGCAATAAACCTGTTGAGAGCTGCAATAAAGGCATGTTTTGTCATGTCTGAGACAAGCTCCAAATGAACCGCCCTTGTGGCTAGGCAAACAAAAACACATATTATTATTATGATGTAATAAGTCTACATCCTCTTCACTTGCGGTTGGCTATGAGGATGGGTCCAGCATTAAATAGGCGTAAGTAATAGTTAATTAAAAATAAGTTTTAATTATGAAATCAGCACTGTAATACAACTCTGATTTAGTAAGTATAAGACTATGATTATGTTCCCCTTTGCAACGATAAATATATCTAAATTAGTATGATAATAGACGTTGTAAATGAGAATAATTAGAAGAATTATTGATTATGTTTTAAAATAATTTAATTGTTTACAATTTGATTAAGATAAGTGATATGTAATGATTGATTATTATTTGTTATTTGTAGTATGTAATTTAAATAGTACAGGTAGTACTATGTTTGTACCTGTGTACCATTGCCTATGAGGTCAGCGCTCAGGTGGTCCTTGGAGGGCACATAGCGCCAGGTGTAATCACCAAAACCTTCCCGTGTCTCCGACAGTCGATGCCTGACAAATGGCTTAAGAGTGGCAGGTGAAGCCGACAGCCAATCTAGGACGATAATCGAATCGCACCAGAAAATGCATTTGTCAAGTTTAAGTGTTAAGGACTTGTTTATGTAATTTATGTTATGTGATTGTAATATGTATACGGCAAGGTATAAGTATGGAAAATGTAAGCAAGTCGGTATGACAATGCCAATTAAGACCGAGTCTTACTTGGTACATCGACACATAAGCTGACTGTACTGGGCGTGTCTGTATGCGTTGAAGTAAATGGATTATGAGTGGATGAGGTAGGTGTGTCTGTATGCGTTGATGTGGATGGATTATGAAAAAATGTATTAGTTATGTTAACTTAGGCGAGATGGAATCAAGAACATTCCTTAAGAGGAATGGTGACTACGAAACGCCCATCAGCGTTACGTTTCGTAGTATTTATGAAGTTGCGTTCACATGCTCGCTCTTATGATGTGTAATTGAACTTAGGCGAGATGGAATCAAGTTCCCAAAATCTTGAAAGATCTGTGGGTGTATGAATATGAGGGGTGTGTTTGTTATGCGTGAACATACACACTGACGTGGTAGTGTTAGGTTGAAGTATGGCGCCTGATATGAGCCATCCGAGCTTGGTCTCGAACAGCGTAGGCATATGTCTACCTAACTGTATGCGGTTATGACCAATCACAGTCCAAAAGATGTCGGCTCCAACAAGTATGTCGATGGAGTTAGGTACATTGAAGGATGGATCGGCTAGACTTATTCCTGCTGGTAGCTGCAGGTCAGTTAAGTCTATGTATGTATGAGGTATAGGGGTGGTTATGTTTGGCAAGACTAAACAATCAATGTCAATGTCATAAGACCTGTCGTAAGATTGTAAATGCAAGGCACAAGATTGCGTAACGGTAGACACTTGATTGTTTATACCTGCAACGTGTGAGCTTACACTACGAACAGGCAAATGCAGCTTACCACAAAGATCCTTGGTAATGAAATTAACCGTGCTTCCATTGTCAAGTAAGACTCTGGCGCTGTGCGGGATCCCGGAATGGTCCGTTACTCTTACCAATGCTGTGGAAAGCAACACATGACGAGATGAATAATCATGATTAGTACCAGCTAAAGTTATATGTTCTTTATGAAGGCTAGAATCATCATCATAAGAATGCAATAATGTGTTATGCCTAATTTTGCAATACTTGCAGTGGCCAAGCGGACAAGTTGATTCCGAATGACCTGGACGTAAACAATTCAAACAAAGTTTGAATTCCTTAGCTTTAGATAAGCGTGCAGGGACTGTAAGCGATCTAAATTGTTCACAAGTAAATATGTAGTGACCTTTTTGACACATGGGACATGTAATACTAAATTTACCTTTACTGGTCGTTACTGAATAGCCTTTAGGCTTACTGTGCGAAGATTCAGGTTTAGATTTTAGAACCGATGTCTCCTCAAGTGTTTCTAAAAGATTACAACGGTTAGAAATGAACTTAATAAATGTATCTAAGGAAGGAGGCTCAGTCAGAGAGTTTCTATGTTCCTCCCATTCTCTGCTAGTAACAGAGTCCAATTTTGAGGCCATCAAATGTATAACTACGGCGTCCCAATGTTGTACGGGTTGCCCTAGCGTTGCCAGTGAACGTAAATTTTTGTTCGTCGCATCGACAACTTGACGTAAACACTGACTACTCTCTTTTTGAATTGGTTCAACATTAAATAAAGCTTGAATATGATTATTTACTAATAATTGTCTGTTGTCAAACCTTTCACATAATAATTGCCATGCATTGTCATAATTGTCCCCTTTAAAATCTAAACTTTTGATTACTAATGCTGCACTGCCATGAAGTGATGAACGTAAGTAGTGAAATTTATTTATGTTGTCTATACCTTTCTCTTCATGAATAAGTGAAACATAAATATCTTTAAATTCTAACCAATCCTTATAACCGCCGCTAAAGTGAGGTAAATTAATCTTTGGTAGTCTAACATTATTGTGTCTAGTAACCACTGAAAGTTGTTCATTAGAGCTTACCTTCGAATCAAGTTGTGCTCGAAGCCTTGACAAAAGCGCGCGAGCGGAGGCAAGCTGCTTGTAGTAGTGGCTCTCGAATTGCTCACGTTCAGCGAATTGCTCGTCGGGCTTGGTCGACAGGCACTCCAATTGACCCTGAAATTGATCGTAGGTAGCATATAAGGAAACCATTTTCTCAATTCTAATCTCCATTTCGACTAATTGCTCCTCGCTAAGCTGTTCACAAGACTTAATTGTACTCAAGAAAGTAGTAAAATGAGTAAGCTGCGATTTTATTGAGGCACGCTTTTTTACAAGATCTTTAATTTTGATTTCTTCAGCCATGGCTAAAAAGGAAGCTAGCTGTTAGCGCTAAAGAAAAAGAGGGAAAATAATAAGAATACAGAATAATTGCTAAATGCAGAAAAGGCATACATTTAATACGATATAAGCACTAGGAAACGCCTATCATAAAGCGAAGAGCAAACAGCTGACTAACGGGACGTTGCTATTTAAAAGCAGTAGGCGGTTAATACATTTTTCATATAAATTCAAAGTTCAAACTGATAATAAAAAATAATGTGGGTAATTTTATGTCACTAAGTTAAAATTAGAATGTTGAATAACTTATATTAGCTATATAAATGGGGAACTTCTATTAATTAAGTTGTAAATTAATAAAAAGTACAGGACAAAAATGACAAATGAATCTAATGGTTTAACTATGATAATAACAACTGATGCGTTATTAATACTCAAATGACAAATGAAAAAACGATACGTAAGTGAACACTATGATGTGTGATTCTATGGTTAAATGCACTATCTAAAACTCTAATGTGAAACGAAAATAAAAGTTAGTATGTGTATTATGAAATGTTAGTAAGAATATGGAAAGATCTCACGAAAATCCTTGACTGCGAGTCCGAATTAACACGTCTTCTTGCTTGAATTAGTGCTTGAAGTGTTTGAACTGGATGGCGATGTCTTTGGGCTCCACTTAGGCTGCAATTGTGCAATGACCCAGCGGCGATGACCACAAAAACAATGATCGCTCCTTCAAATACGCCTTCTTCACACTAGCGTTAAAGATGATCACCGAAGACTGGATGTAGGTCCGCACGAAGGGCGAAAAATCTTGAAGTCCAGCTATGCAACGGCCGTTTTCAAATCTTGAAAAAACCGCTTGTCACTCCGTAACTGTTCAGTTAAACGGCGAAAGGACCATAGAAAAAAGTGGGCTAGTATCCTACGGGTGGTAGTAGAACTAATGAAAACTCTTGATAACAATAATAGCGGACTGTATAATGAAGGGAAATAACAAATGGTTACATGATTCGAAACTATGATATTTAAACGCGCTAAATACGTATGCGCTCGGTAAGACGGACGATGACGCAGTGCTGTGCTGGCCGGTCGAGCTCTGCGAGTCGCCGCGCCCCCGCGCCCGCAGACCTCAGGCTGCGGTTGCCCGGGCGTAGTGATGTTCTTAACAAACAGTCATCCAAAAATGTTCATTGCATACTTCACCATCACAGAATCTTTAATCAGTATACTCCCATCTTAAACAACTTTACACCAAAATCATTATTTTTAGCGACAAAAGCTGTCCATTCGACTTAGCAACAAACAAAGTATAAAAATTCTTTACTTTGTTGACAAAAACATTGTATACAGACGTCAGAAACATCGATACACAGTTTTTGTTCAATGTCAAAGCACTTAGCTTGATCTCTAATGTTATCATCATTTTACTGACAGCTTGTAATATTTAACTAATATTATATTTTATTATTCGCCTATACCGCAAAGTTTGAAAACAAAGGTTTCCAACCAGTGCGTCCTGCCTGTCATGACTTACGGTGCCGAGACGTGGACACTGACAGTTGGACTAGTCCACAAATTCAAAGTCGCTCAGCGATCTATGCTTGGAGTTTCTTTGAAGGATAAAATCCGTAACGAGATTATCCGGAGAAGAACCGGAGTGACCGACATAGCTTGTAGGATCAGTAAGCTGAAGTGGCAGTGAGTTGGCCATGTCTGTCGAAGGCCTGATAGCCGCTGGAGCAGAAGAGTCCTTGAGTGGAGACCGCGAATCGGCAAACGCAGCGTAGGGCGCGTATTCTATAACAAAATGATCGCAATATTATTTTAGACAGTTTGCAAGTTACATCCGGTGTAATCAAGTGTGCTGCCAAATAGGACCCATAAATCAATACTTTTTAATTCGTGGTACTGGGCAGCTGGGCTTATACCAGTTGCGCCTTTTACTCTATTCTGTCTACCGCTTGATACGGAGGGAAGTGGAAACAAATTTTCTTCCTATTCCTCCTAATTTCTTTTCTAATTAATTTCGTTGCGGGTTTCAAGACAGTTCAATAATTTCCCCGGGACGCGCCGACCTTTTTATTTATATCAAATTGCTTGCGTTTTACGCCAAGTTAACAATCTAGAATCGTGACGATTCTGAACGGTAGCGTTTTGAACTTTATCTTGGGTAAATGTTTTATTAAAGTAATACTGTGGTCAGTAAATACCCTGCGTTAACTCATTTTGATATATGAACTCATCTGATGTTTGAAGAGAGGATTGAAGCTTGGAATTTAAATAGATATAAATGAGGTGTATAGAAAACAAAAGAACGATTCAGAGAAAGCCTGAAGCGGCTTTGCATTCCCCAAGCGAGACTTAAAAAGTCATAATTCTTCAATTCGCAATTTCTAATCTCTGAAATTGCTTCTTTTATATACTAAGCAGCAAGGCTCACAACCCTGAATGGAAGTTCTGCAGGAGGTTAAATATTTTACTGCATTACCCATTCCATTTAGATTCTATTGAAAATGCAATTTTAGTACAAGCATCAAGCTATCTATACGACTTAAACTGTCTACTGCTGTCTTGGGTATAGAATCAGATAAGATCTCGTAATTTTTACGATTTTAACTTAGCCTTCGATATGAAGCTAAAAGTTTGGTCGTAGGCTCAGTGAGGTCGTAGGTAAAGTTTGGTTGCATAATAAACGATTGATTTCATAAACACAATCCACAAACAAACAAACGTTTTCCAAGACGTTAATACGAGTGTAAACAAATTGTTTGGCATCACTCGTCTGCTTTTAACACTTGGTAACAGATATCAAATGGCCTTTCTCTTTAGCTAACATTCATTAACGTCAAATTAACGTAAAGGAAAGTAAACTTTCATAATAACAGAGATTTTGAAGAGATTAGTGAGCCCTGTGCATCGGTAACGTTCTTTTAATTACACTTTAATGTAAGTACGATTTAGGTTTTTTTTTATAACATAAAATCTCCTCTGTCCATGGACATCCGGAACATCAGGGAAGACGCTGATGCATTGCCGACCTTTTAAAAAACGTATGCTCTTTTCTTGAGGGCTCCCATGTCGAATTTGTTCGGGAAAACCGCTGACGGAAGTTGGTTCCACAGTTTTGCTGTACGAGGCAAAAAATGGCGTATGAAACGTGTACCAGTAGTTGACCGCTAACCATCAAAATGGTGATACTGGATTTCAGATATAGGCGGGTGGTACGATGGTGGAAGTCAGTGGCTGGTATAAGGTCGAACAATTTCTCAGAACACTTTCCATTGTACATGCGATAGAGGATACATAGAGATGCAACTACTCTTCACAAGGTAAGAGCAATATTCTATGTGCGACTGGATTTATGCCTTATAAATTTTGAGGTGATGATTCGGCCTGAAATATTGTCTTACTCTATTGAGCACCCCGTGTTTTTTGGAAGCCACTTTGTCTTAACCCTCCAAGTGACCGCGCAACTGAACGTCATTCGTAATGCATGACATGCGATAACTTCCGTGTGGCTATTAATATAGAGATACGTGAGCCATGTGCATCGTTAATGTTATTTTAATTACGTTATCATGTATATACGATGAACTTCCGTGTGTCTATGAACAAGTCTCTTTTTTCCCACCAGCGGGTTCTTATGGGACTGCGGTTAAACAAAAAAAAAAATTACTTGTGAATAGCAACCTCCTTAATATAATCTCTTTATCCTAATGGCAATTTCGTACACCAAGTAGTACAATTTTCTGATAGTTTGTCGTTTTAAGTTGCTACTTGTAATATTAATATTATTATACAAACCATTTTTTTATTTTGCGTGGGGTCCTGGGTTCGATTCCCGGGTCGGGCAAAGTGTTATTGGGTTTTTTCATTAGGAAATTCTCAGTAGCAGCCCGGAGTCTGGATTTGTGCCCGGTCAATGGCAATAGGCTCGCCCCCTATTACATGGGACTATAACATAACTGGCGAAATGTGGGTGTACTATTACACCTCTGCCTACCCCTTCGGGGAAATACAGGCGTGATGTTATGTTTTGTTGTTGTTATGTTGATATTCTCAGACATTTTTATTTGTAAACGTCTTCTGCGCATGATGTGTTCACTGCCACAGGGTGGACACTTGTTATATATTTTAATTGTATTTGTAATCCTAGACTTGTTTTGTCGGTCACAACCAATCTGTGAACCAAAAAAAGCATAGCGTTTACAAGGTCTTACATTCCTTAAAGTGCTATGAATTTAGTTGCCTAAGTCAAGAGGATGTATATTGCTATCTGCTACTGAATCTATGGTCACCAGTTTAGTAATTACGTACGAGAACATGTTTTATTTCATGCCGATATAGTTTTAACATGGAATTGTACTAAAAACTAACAGAAAATAATTCAATTGATGTAGCAGTGGGTCCCAAATAAGGCAGAGCGTATCTTGGTAACCTATTCTCTGGACCAAGTTAATAAAAGTACTGTTAGCTCAGCTTTCAATATGTCTTCTATTGTAGGTATGTCTTGTGTTCTGTTGTCGTGTTGTGTTTTGTATTTTATAATCAAATCAAATGTCTTTATTTCTAAACATTGGTATAGTATAGATGGTATAATAAACATTGAATCAGGACCCTGCCATTTCAAATATGGATATTTAAGATATTTGTATTTTTCTGTTTTGTCTTTTTTTTTTTAATGTCTTCTATTTCTTCGATCATCGTTGTAGTGGTAGGTGGATTTCAAGCTGTCATATTATAATTGAAAATAAGACTACATGTTACGTACCTTGTGGTTATTCGTAATGTGGTTAGTCAGTCATGAGTCATGACAAAATCAATAGTTTTATGGTAATGGTATGTGATTGAACTGCATCCCAGTACGACTAGGATCACGATGGTACAAGTGTACATTATTGCTCGCGGTTAACTAAACAGCTAGCCGCAGGTCAGATTGCAAGTACTTTAATTTAATTTATGGACAAAATTTATATCCGATCTATCAACGATTTGCCCTACTAGAGAGAGCTTATGTCAAACTTCGAGATCATGGATAGATAAGATATTAATTTAGGCCGGTAGACTACATGCGTGGCTTAGATGATGCGTTAATCTGGACGAGCTTACCATGAAAACATTATACGAAAAAATTACTAGTGGTGTTCTAATTCACTCCTAGAATTAACTAAATTCAAGCTGTCAGATAGAACCACAGAGGCCAGTATTTAATTCATGAAAAGCTTTAAAACAAACGCTTTAGTAGCGTTAGCTCATTACAAATCTTACACATTAAGGCCTCAGTAGATAATCGGGTTACTCTCTCGACATCGTTAATAATGCGCTGTCCTATCTGCTTAAATTCACACCTAATAAACTGTGCACTAAAACCTCTGAGTACAACAATTAATCTAGTCTAGTAAGCCAAGAAACCAAAATTAACAATTCTCGTAGAACCTAAATGTACCTATTGTGAATGCGAGACATTTAATACAAACGCCTAGACAGAAGATAAATAAACTCTAGAAACTTATGTGGCGACGAATTTAAGTGTCAAGTGAGTGAGTGAGTGAGTGAGTGTTATACACTTATACTCGTATACAACATACATATGAATATACATAGTGAAATTTTAGTAGATATGTTATAAGACTACGTCTAGTGAACGATGTCAAGGGTGGTCGAATTTAGGTTGTAAAAGAAGCAAGTAAGCATTTTTTTTTTTTTAGAATTGACTCTTACAGATGGTACCCAAGATAGGTACCCCGACTGCTGAACCGGGCGGGTGGCGGAAAATCCCGTCAGGGACTCCATCCACCGAAAAAAATCCCTAATCCATAACTTATATACTAAAATCGCGGATAAAAATAAATAAATAAATATCTTTGGGACATTTTTACACAGCACCATCTAGTCCCAAACTAAGCAGAGCTTGTGCTATGGGTACTAGACAATGGATATAATACTTATATACTTTTTTTTCGTAAATACATACTTATAATACATAAGATGAATGTTGCAATACCGCATAAGTGCGTCCCCCAGGGAAGGGCTCGGACCTCGGCTTACTGGGGCATTGCGGGGTACCCCGACGCTATGTCCCCCGTGGCAGCCATTGCTGCATCGGGAGTTGTTTTCTCGAAAGTGGCGGACTTTCGGTAAATCGGGGGGGTGACGCGTTTCGCGAATCGTCGTTAGCGGCAAGCCTCGCCGGCGAGGGCGAATGACCTACCTAATCCTAACACAGTGGCGGTTAAGCCTACTCCTAGGTACTACTCTAGAGCATATGATTGGTCTCGCGTAACGAGATTATCTCCGGCTGCGACAACGTGAGGGCGTCCTCGGGGGGGAGCTCGGGCCTCGGCTCAGGGACCCCGCCACCGGTCCCCCGGCACCCGCTGCTGCATCGTGTTGGGTTTCTCGAGAGTCGGACTCTCGGCATCTGTGTGGGCAAGGAAGCAAAAGTATGCTTACATTAATACCTTTACTCAAATAATTATATAGATGTGACAGTTTTTTTTAACAAAAGCTGCTATCCTGCCTCCTTATCCCGATAGATCTGCATCGAACTTGTGATCAAATAAGTTATCTTATATAATGGAGTTAAATAAAAATACTATATTATTATTTTAATTAATCGTCAGTACAGAATTTTAATTATAAGTACCTAATATAATGCTGCCTTGTTGGTCTAGTGGTTGTAAGCGCGACTGCTGAGCGTGAGGTCCTGGGTTCGATTCCCGGGTCGGGCAAAGTGTTATCGGGTTTTTTCATCAGGAAATTCTCAGTAGCAGCCTGGAGTCTGGATTTGTGCCCGGTTAATGGCAATAGGCTCGCCCCCTATTACATGGGACTACAACATAACTGGCGAAATGTGGGTGTACTATTACACCTCTGCCTACCCCTTCGGGGAAATACAGGCGTGATGTTATGTTATGTTAATATAAACAAGAGCTTTTTCCCGTGCGAAGAACTCACTGACAACAACATAACAACAACACATAACATTACATCACGCCTGTATTTCCCCGAAGGGGTAGGCAGAGGTGTGTAGTACACCCACTTTTCGCCAGTTATGACATGTTATGTTATGTTTCTCACTGACAAAGCTAGTTAAAACAAAGATTAAATTGTAGTACAAACAAGTCACCAAAAAAACTACCAAAAATTCTTCTGGGTGACACCCACGTGCAGACATTTGCATAGTCTAAGATATTTTTTGCTGTTTAACATTTAAATCTCAGGAACTTCAGTCGTTACTTTGTAGCTTCGTATGTTTATCTAATTTTATATATTCTTATTGCTAAGGACCTATTTTGGGACCAATATTGGAGTCCCAAGCGTTATTTCTCAGTATTTTAGTTAGAAAATTAGTAGACTTTGACTTTTAGAAGTATGTTGTTTAAATGTGTAGTAGGCTAAGACTGTAACGAGATCAAAATACAGAATATCATTTTGTTAATGGTGATTCATATTATATTAATCATGTTTGTGGTTTCTAAAAAGAGGGGCTCGTAGCGATGCAACGACTGCGCGGATTGTACGATCTGCAAGGTTAAGCTACACTTGCCGCGGTCAGTCTGTGGATGGGTGACCGTTTCGTTACACATCGAGACCCCTCCGTGCCTCGGAGAGCACGTTAAGCTGTCGGTCCCGGTTGTCATACGAATATCTATGGCAGTCGTTACGGGTAGTCAGAAGCCTGAAAGTCTGACAACTGGTCTAACCTTCGAATGTCAGTATTACCCAGTAACTGGGTTGTGGGGGTCTGATGGCAGTGGCTCCGTGTAAAATACTGATGTTCAGCCGCATCTGGCTAGACTGGAAGCCGACCCCAATATAATTGGGAAAAGGCTCGGAGGATGATGATGTGGTTTCTAAAAAGCTTAGCTCATGTTTATGTTATTCTATTTTTTCAAAGCTCCATTGTGTCAAGTGCCGGTCAAGTAAGTGCACTCTTTGACTTAGGTTATGTTGTCAAGTTTTGGTTAGTCATACGCCATATTTTGTCAATATTGGCAGTATTGGCACTGGCTAATGAGTCAAGTGCTATACTTGACTTCTAATAAATGATACTAGTGAATATTACTCATAGAAGCAAATTAATTATGAGACTTTCCATCTTCATGTGTCAGTTTGGCGAACCGACTTGCGGTACCATTTAGGCAAAAGCCTATGTGGTATTGAAGTTGTCATGGGCAAAAGTAACCGCTTAACATCAGGTGGGCCTTTAGCTTGTTTCGCCATCCTGTACTATAAAAAAAAAACTATCTTACGTTGTCGTCATGAGCTTCATTTAAATGAACTAAATCTTTGATTTTAAAATCAATCATGCTTCCTAAAAATATACAAACGGCCGGCGCGGCTGGCATCCATATGCTTGGGTACATAAACTGTAATAAATTATCAACCTGTCTGCCAAGTAAGATGACCTTGGTTAGAATAAGAAGGTCTGTTTTCAGTAATTAAAAACAAGATCCAAAAAGCTCATAGAATAAGTATTGTTGAAGGAAAATTTAGGTACCACTGTTAACAGAACAGACTACAAAACATAAGGGGTGGTTCCGAACAAAATATATTTTATTTCCAGTAATGTTTTGATTAATCGTTTAACAAACCTAATCTAATGAATATTATCATTACCTAGGGTCTGGGATGATTTATTGTTGAAAATAGACAGTACTCTTTACTGTTGCCGTTTTGCCTACTTTATTCAAATATAGTACCAACGATTGTTGTACTGTTTATATTCTAGAAAAATGCATCCTCAATCTGTGTCATATTAAAGTAAGACGTCACAATTAAGGCTTTATGACTTTGGCGTTAATTGTTAGGTTAGGTTGATACTGTTACACCTAATTACATTTTAATATTTAATTTAGTAAGGTAATGTATAAACACATTTAAAATACATAACCTTGACGTTTGCCGACGTCCTAAGAGTTGATGCTCTTGTATGGCAGTGGGTATCTATCTATCTATTAGGCGCTTCATCACCAGTCCACTTGCAGAATACCTTAATAAATCCTCCTTAATAATCTTTGTGATAAATCTTTAGTTATCTGTTTATCACAAAAACATAGGGTAGTATGCCACTGGTCAAATGTCTTTGTCCAATGTAACTTCGATCAAAGAAGTTGGATGATTTTTGAGAAGTTTTCACTAAGTAATGAAACACGGGAGTCGGTAGCAAGCGTATAATGCGAACTGCTGTTACAAATTAGTGTGTCACCTTATATGCTACTTGATAATAACATCTATTAAATGTGGGTAAACCTAAATACATTACAACTCTCCACCTTAAATAATACATCTCTTTTATTCAATACACTACTACACAATACATTACAATTCAATACACTACAATTCAATAGAATACAATACAATTAAATTAAGACAATAGCTGCTGATGACACCTTAAACCTTTTCGCTACAAAACAAAGATACTCAACCTTAATTACTTAACTTAAACATTAATTTAGACTGCTTAACTATGACCATAATATTTTGGAGGCCTTCTTAATCGACACTCCCGTATAGGACGTGTTCGGGCCACTTCTGGAACAGGATCCTCTGAATTTGGTACAACTATATTACATGGATCAGGGCTGGGTACATTAGTGACAGTAAGAGGGACTGAACAAGAAGCGGGTGTGGACGGCAACACATCGACCGTCGCGGCACGATCCGGACTTAACTGCCCTACGCTCCGAGGGCCCGGCGTCTCAACCATCGGTACCTCTATGGTGACTGGGACGGGCGCCACCTCCACCACCTTGGGACGGTCCGCCTCGAGAGAACTCCGTTCTGACGTAATAGTTGGACAAATCAAAGAACTACGTGATCGCTGTCTTAACTGATCAATATGCCTATGTGTTTCCTTCCCCGACTCATCCACAACCCCATAATCAGTAGTACCCATTCTTTTAACTATTTGTCCCGGTCACCACTTTTCATTTCCCCTATATTGTCTCATCCATATTTCCTCCCCCAACTGTAAAGAACGCTTGACCTCCGTTCCTGCCTTCTGTTGTCGCTCCTGAGCCTTCCTTACTTTGTTTTCCCTATTAGGCCTTAAAGCATCTAATTTTGTTCGTAAATTCCTACCTAACATTAGAGTCGCCGGACTTTCTCCGGTAGAACAATGTTCCGTATTACGATAATGTAAGAGGAAGGTACTCAAAAATAAATTAATATTCTCTTTTTGTTTAACCGCTTTTTTAATAATTCTTTTAACAGTACGTACCGCATTTTCCGCTGCCCCATTTGACGCTGGGTGGTATGGGGCAGAAAAAATATGTTCCACGCCGTTAATAGTCAAAAAGTCTGACAATTCTTTACTTGTAAACGGGGGCCCATTGTCAGAAACTATTTGTCTAGGTAACCCCCACCTAGAAAAAACTTCTGTGAGTTTTTCAATAGTAAAACTAGCCGCAGTACTAGGTATAGGAAATACCTCTAGCCATTTAGTCCTTGCGTCTACCATAACCAAATATATTTTACCAAAGATAGGACCCAGAAAATCGAGATGCACCCGAGCCCATGGTCTAGACGGCCAGGGCCACGGCGTGACAGCGTGCCGCTGCGGTGCGTCCGCCTCCCCCGCGCACACCGCGCACCCCCGACACGTCGCCTCCACCGCCTCGTCGATGCCCGGCCACCAAACATAACTCCTAGCTGACGCCTTCGTCTTGACCATGCCCATATGAGGCTCATGTAATTCGCTTAATACCCTAGCTCGGCAATTTTCCGGAATAACTACCCTGTGTCCCCACATGACGCAGCCTAACTCTTCGTACAGTTCCCTACGACGGTTAAAATACGGCTGTAATTCTCGAATGTCATTATCCGCAGGCCACATATCCCGAATATAACTTAAAACCCTACTTAACGTTGGATCTCTCATAGTCTGTTGTTTTATTATATTATAATCAAGCAACAACGCATTCTGTGCAAAATGTAAATAAGTTTGCTCGGGAACGTGCAATGACTCATCGCTACTGTAAGGAACCGGTAATCTTGATAGTCCGTCCGCACCATTTTCTTTAGTGTTTACGTATTCTATATCATACGTATATGCCGATAAAATTATCGCCCAACGCTGTAGTCTACTTGCCGCCATCGCCGGAACACCGTGCTTCGGTCCAAATATACTAACTAATGGCTTATGATCGGTTCGCAGAGTAAAGCGTCGGCCATAAACAAACTGATGCAACCTTTGTAAACAAAATACAATAGCTAACGCTTCCCGGTCTATCTGAGAATAATGTTTCTCGGCGCTGTTCAACGCACGTGACACATACACCACCGGCCGGTCGCGGCCCTCGGCGCTTGTCTGTGTGAGTACGCCACCTATACCCCGCGCACTCGCGTCGCACGTCAACACTAATGGCTTATCTGGGTCATAATGAGCCAACACTTCCGCACCTGTCAATATTTTTTTTATCTTTGCAAACGATTCCTCGCACTGAAAACTCCATTTCCAACTTGCATTTTTCTTTAAAAGTTCATAAAGAGGTGATAATATACTACTTATATTCTTAACAAATTTTGCATAAAAATTTACTAAACCTAAGAAAGAACGCAACTCAGTAACATCTTTCGGCCTGGGAATTTTTGTTATAGCGTTTACTTTATCCGTATCTACTTTTATACCATCCGTAGCTATCACATATCCTAAGTATTTGACCTCATCAACCATGCATTGACATTTACTGCCTTTAAGTTTCATTCCGTGCTTTTCTAACCTATGAAAAACCTTTTCTAAAGTTTCTAAATGCTTATTTTGCCCCCCTGACGTACCTATGATTACATCGTCGAGAAATACCTCTACCCCTGGAATGTCACTAAGAAGATTCGACATAATCCTCTGGAAGATGCCCGGGCTCGAAGACAACCCAAACACGAGTCTATTATATTTAAACAAACCTCTATGTGTGTTTATTACAGTCAAATCTCTAGAATCATCAAGTACAATCTGATTATAAGCTTGGGATAAGTCAATTTTAGAGAAGAACGTAGCCCCATTTAAGCTCACTAACAGATCATCGATCTTCGGTAGCGGATACCTATCGACCAGTAAGACAGGATTTAAAGTGACTTTATAATCAGCACAGATACGGAGTCCACCGTCAGCTTTACGTACCGGTACCAAAGGTGTCGCCCAGTCCGAGCACTCAACGGGCTCGATGATGCCTGCGCGCAGCATAGCATCTAGTTCCGCATCGACCTGACCCTTCAGAGCGTAAGGCAATGGCCGCGCCCGGCAAAACACCGGGGTTGCCCCCTCCCGCAATCGGAGTGTTGCCTTGCCGCCTGTGTACCGTCCCAATCCACTGCCGAATAATTCTTTATACCTATTTAACAATAAAGTTACATTATCAGTTTTTCCTTTGACAATATGGTTATAATTCAGTGTTCGTTGAAATGGAGGTATTTTAATTTCCAATTCTGATAACCATTGCCGGCCTACTAAAGAAGTTGTACCTCCGTCGATCACAAACAGCTCTAAATCCTTAATTTTGTCCTTGTACTGAACTTTCATAGGGAGAAGTGGAAGGAGAGTAGGGAGGCCTTTGCCCTGCAGTGGGACACTTCAGGCTTATAATAATAATAATAAATAACTGAACTTTCGGTCTTATCACACCTAGTGGCTTAACATAGCTACCATCATAAAATTTTAACACTAAGTTAAATGGTTCAATTAATCTTTTACAAAAATACCTATCATAAGTCTTTTTACTGATACATGAAATCGCCGAACCTGTGTCTATTTCCATCTTGATATTGTTCTTATCAATAAGCAATGATAAGCTTACCGGAGTATAGCCGTTCAAGCACAGTTGGTGTAATTCTTCCTCTAGTTCAGACGAACTTGAGTCCTCACCTCCTTCCCCCGACTGCTCGCTCCTGGTAGCTTTAACGTGGTTCACCCCGCGCCTCATTCCTCTTCCAATGTTCGACCCAGACCGAGGACACACACGTCTCAAATGTCCACTTTGCTTGCATTTACTGCAAACAAAATGCTTATAGTAGCATTCGTCACTGGTATGGCTACGCCAGCCGCACGCCGTGCAGCTCCCGGCGCCCTCGCCCGTACCCCGCGCTGCGTGCCCGTGGCCTCCGCGCTGATCACGCCCACGTTTCGCCCTCCACGCGTGTACGGTCGCTGGTACCTCCACGTTCGCTTTTAGTTCCACCACCGCCGCATTTCGCTCCGCCGCTTCCAACCCGCAAGCCAATTTAACCGCCCCAGAGTACGTCAGATTTACCTCTACGAATAATCTTTGTCTGATGACGTCACTCTTTACTCCGCAAACAAACTGGTCCCGCAGATTCTCTTGTAAATTCCCGCCAAACTCACAAGTTTTCGATAATTTTTTAATCTCGGTTAAGTATTGTGTTATGCTTTCATCGTCCTTCTGTCTTCTTTGACGAAAATGGTAACGTTCTGCCATGACAGCTGGTTTTGGTTGAAGGTGGTTTTTCAAAATTGTAACGGCTTTTTCGTACGTTACCTCCGCTGGTTTGCTCGGGTTGCACAAAGTGCTTAGTAACTCGTACGTTTCATCACCCACGCCGGTGATCAAAATCGCCAACCACATGTCCTTATCCACCTTGTTAACCTTGAAGTACATCTCCAACCGCTCCACGTACAGCGTCCAATTGCCCGATTTCACGTCAAAGTCCCTTATTTTGCCAACTTTTCCAACCGACATTGTTATTTATTTTTATTTTAACACGATACACCGAAAACGATAATATTATCCGATCCGTTCGTCGCCACTGAGAAGTTTTCACTAAGTAATGAAACACGGGAGTCGGTAGCAAGCGTATAATGCGAACTGCTGTTACAAATTAGTGTGTCACCTTATATGCTACTTGATAATAACATCTATTAAATGTGGGTAAACCTAAATACATTACAATTTTCATCAAATGTTGTATGCAATAAAACACTGGTCATGAAATAAATTGGATTGGACGAAGAAATTTGACCAGTGGCATATAGTTCCCGGCACGAGACGTGAGCACAAATTGTAACTGCGTGGCAGTCTCTGTCGTCACCGTGTTCTAGTATTCCGTTTTCTATGTATATTCGATTATGCATTATCATATATTTAAGCCAATGCAAGTGTCCGTTTCTGGTCTGTTGTACTGTGAACAGAGATTCGACCACTTACGCAGTAAAATCTGTGCTCGCGACTCGTGCCGGCAACTATACCACCCATATTCACTCGATTTTTTATATAATAATATGCTACGTCAGGTACCTATTCTCTTTCTGTGACACCTAAGTCACATACTGGACATACATACAGGACTGGCTCAAGACTACATTATCGGCTGTGCAGCCAATGGCGGGCTGGTAGCATGAAACTTTATTTTGTTCGTCCATGACTAAAAGACGCTGACAACAGCCAAATACCCCAAATAGGCTTCTTTTAAAAACATTTTTAGCTGTATCTATTCAGTTTGTGGCAGTGAAAAAAATATATGCTAATCTTGGTCGTATTTTCTGAAACTGTAAAAACAAAACAAAACACCAAAACAAAAACACATTTTCTTGAAGTTTTCTCGATAGAAAAGAATTGTAAACTAACCTCTTAAAACAAGCTTTAAAGCAAAAAATCTCTATTATTTACTAAATATTATAAATAAAATTAAGAAAACATTTGAGAAAGTCAATAATCTAAACATTTGTTGTTTCTGTTTTTCAAAAAAGCTTTTAGTTTTTTATTTTAAAAAAAATGTGTTAAATTTCATTCAAGTTGAGCGGCGTATCCGACGTCCCTCGGCTCGTTGCCTCTCTTTCAGTTCTGTACGAAACGACAGTGACCGCAGAGGTCTGATTTTTTAGGTGTTGTCAGCCTCTTAAAATATTTTGGCATTATCATCATCATTTCAGCCGAAAGACGTCCATTGCTAGACATAGGCCTCCCCCAAGTATCGCCAGAAAATAAATAAATAAATAAACTTAAATGTTGGTACTGTATGTACTCGTAATCATGAAATTGTGTAATAAATTGATGCCTATGCTTAACCTTCTTTTTAGAGATCTATAAACTCAATATCACTCTAAAAAGATGGGGCTAATCTGTAAATTGATCAGAGCAGCTGTCATTCGTTCTCTCCAACCAATATTAGAAGATAACAATATTTTGGAGTAAGACAGATTGATAGTCTACTGGGGATCTCATAATAATACGTGACTATCTTAGGTATGGCTTTCAACGTGGCTGATAGTCTCCAAGGTATTATATTTAAATAATAAAAACCCAGTCTTTAGTTTTGGTATTGTTTTGACTTACAATGATTTTCAGAGTTGTTAGACAGTTAAATAGAATATGGGCCAAACTGACACATGAAGATGGAAAGTCTCATGTTATTGTATTCACAATTTCACCGGTACCTGTACCCTTCAGACTGAAACACGCAATGCAAGCATTACTATTTGGCGGAGAAGTAGGTACGGTGGTAGTACTTCCCCAGACGAGCACTTTCACAAAAGCTCTACTACTACTAAAACTACTACTGGGTTCAAAAAAATAATATCGTTCCTTCCATACATTTCGATCGAGAGGTATTGCACTTTTCTATTGAACATTTTTTACGATTTCAATGTTTTCGCTATATTATATTAAAAGGTAAAGATATTAAAAGTTGTTTTACGCTATGTCCTGAATGAGCTCTTCAAATATGACCACGCACTTGTTTTTATGTGCAACAGGAAATTTTATTTAATTTACAATATATATCCTCATTTAAAATAATTATAAAGTAGGTATATTTTTTATGTCTTTATCATTTCAGTAGAGTCCGACCGAATTTCATTTTTATTTTCGGCTGTTTTCGTTTTCGGTCGTAAACATGTTTTTTCGGCTTCGGGTCGTGAACTCTACTATATATTTAGTAGGTACCTACAGTGGGTTATGCAGCCAGGTGCAGTAATTTATAGGAAGCAAATTTGAGGAAAATAAAGTTAATTTTCCTATGTTACAACAAGTTTTAACATATGTATGACCATTTTATCATCCAATTAGGTTTATTAATGATTAAAATAATTATATTAAATATATTTTATATTTGCAGTACTTTTACCAATCAAAAATCAATATACAAGAAGTACTTAGTACATGTTTATTTTTTTGGACTTTTTCGGTTTTCGGCCAAAAATACAGTTTATGCTGAAGTTGGGTTTCGTTTTCGGCTGAAAATAATAGTCAATTTTCGGTCTGTCTCTACATTTCGGGTAATCGATCGTGTTAGGTTGTTTGTTATTTTCCAAAAACCAATAATTTTTGTAGGTGCTTTATAAAAACCTATGGTTTCTGCTTCTAAGAAATAACTCTCTGTAGGTACCTGTGCAGGCACATTGAGAGCCTATCAGCCTTTTTTTCCTCTTGGATACCCTTTGCTCGAGGAAGACAAAGAGTTACGTCACGACACTTATTGATAAAAACTAATATGGCGTTCCTTCTCCTAACTTTGGCCAAAGACGAGGGTTTCGCTCCGCATTTGCCGTTCCTCCGGCAGGTCTTTACTCGGGACGTGCCAAAGGTGTAGAGGCATAGGCGTGGCGTAGAAGGGCATTGTCGCGGTCCAATGGGGTTCCCGGAGCTCCTCTATTTTGTGCTGAGTATGGCCACTGTGTGGTTTTAATCGGTAAGAGCCCGACAATGCGAAAGTATGGATTTTGTTCATTTATTGATTTGTTTGTTAATTCGAATGAAAATAGGCACACAGATAAACCATGAAGTTATGGAGTTTCATGCCGGCTCTTCTCCATAGGATCAACTTTTTGGAACCGTGCAACTAAATTCAAAATTAACATTTTGAAAGTACATGTAAATGCTTATTTGAAATAAAAACTTTTGACTTGACTTGACTTGACGTGACCATAACTCGGATTAACATACACGCTTTTTATCCCGGGAAGATAAATGGTTCCCGAGGGATGCACGATAACGTCTTTCTGTGATAAACTGAATGACTCGCGGCTGAAACCGTGGGCATAGACAGTTTGAAAATGTTTTAAAGTGAATTATCAACTTTTTATTGTCATCCTAGCCTTTTCTCAAGCATGTATGTCAAAGAAACCTAAATAATTATTTCAATTTCTATGATGTAGTACACCAACGGGGGGCTCGTGGCAAAGTAATCATCATCATCATCATTTCAGCCGAAAGACGTCCACTGCTGGACAAAGGCCTCCCCCAAAGGGGGGGATATAATCGCCACGCTAGTTAGGCGGGTTGGCGATCGCAGTTGGTTGTTTAAATACTCAGAGAACGCTGCTGCCCATCCTCTGGTGAATCCCTTAGTCGCCTTTTACGACACCCATGAGAAGAAAGAGGATGGTGCAATTCTTTGCGTCCGGCACAACACGGACGGTTAATCGATTATTTTAATATATATTTTTTACATAACATTATTGTGACAAGCTATTAAGCCATTATGTTTACCACCTAATTTACATTGTGGAATGCAAATAAATAATATGAATATGAATATGAATATGAACGTCATTATAATAAAACAAAGTTTAACCGGATTAAATCGCGTATATTATTTAAATTGGTTTTCCTGACGTTTCGAAAGCTTTGCAGCATTTTTTTTTTCTTTGTTTTTTTGTAATGTGTAGTGATCGCGAAATCCCAAGAAATTATTATAACATCATTCTTCTTCGTATCAATGATACGACAAATTTTCAACTAAACATGGCAAGGTCAAAACTTTGCCACTTCTACAGGGTTTTAATGACAGCGTAGAGGTCTTTTAGGTCACAGAAAAATAAAAAAGGTAGACGGAATCTAGCTAAGAAAATATTAAGATTTAAAGCACTTCATTTTTTCTTAAAACCACTTTAATTTCGACATTATTTTGACACACCAGACTGCACATTTTTTTTTTATTTGTGAAACTACGACAACGACTTCGTCACACGAGTTTTGTTGCGTAATGGCGGGTTTTAGAGTTACTATGGGAGTGCATTGTGCATGTGTGCGTGCTAGCCTGTACTTTCAAGCAAGCCGACTTACTATTGGACGTTTCACTTATTGTTTAGCGAGATTACGTCCACCTTTTTTATTCGTACATGGTGTTAGGGCGTAAAGTACAGCATAAGTGGTGACACATAATTTGGGGTCAGATAGATTCATCATCATGATCATTTCAGCCTTAAGACGTCCACTGCTGGACATAGGCCTCCCCCAAGCAAATGTTGGGGGGATATGCCATAATCGCCACGCTTGGCAGGCGGGTTGGCGATCGCAGTTGGCTGGTTAAATACTCAGAGAACGCTGCTGCCCATCCTCTGGTGAATCCCTTAGTCGCCTTTTACGACACCCATGAGAAGAGATAAGGGTGGTGCAATTCTTTGCGTCCGGCACCACACGGACGGATAGATAGATAGATAGATTCACAGATATTATAAAACTGCGACTTAGAAACCTTATTTTTTACTACGTACTAAACAAGTTCATTAGTATGAACGACATTTTAAAAGTTAACCCTCAGATTGTTTGACCTTCACAAATGTTTTCAACGGTTTTATGGTGCTAATGGTGCCCGAACTACTAGTTTATGGTGTTAAAAATACACTGTGTTTTAATACGCTGCATAATAATAATGTGTTTGAGATAATTTATCAAGAAAACTGGGTAGAACGGATACAAATATTTGTTGATTTGTAAGCAGGTTACATCGCATAAAACGTTGCAAGGATAATAATTTCTTAGGTTTTTTTTCGATTTCAATTAATAAAAATTGTACGGTAGTTTAAAATATTTTTTTAGAAATATCTGTAATGACGCATCAAAGCTTTAGAAATGTCAGGAAAACCAATTTAAATAATATACGCGATGTAATCCGGTTAAACTTTGTAATTACATTACAAGGATACTAAATAATTATGGATGGACATATTGAAATTTAATAACGGCTTTCAACAGTGTCAACCGATTAATCATTTATGAAATCTTAAGGTGAGTATAAGCTAGAGCATTTTCTCGAGCATTTCCATGTAATGAATCGTTCTTACCCCCAGTTTCCGAAAGGCTGATCAATGCAAAAATTCACTAATCAGCTGTCAAATCTCAGGTCAAGCGATGTGATTGGTTGTTAACATTTTTGACGGCCAATCACAGGAGCTGACATTATATTTGAAAACAGATCAAATTGATCAGCCTTCCAGAAACTGAGGGTGTCTTCCGAATGGTACAATACAAGAAAAAGTTCGAAATTAGAGCATTTCTCGAGCATTTCTATGTAATGTTTCGTTCCTGCGAATTCTCGACACTATGGTTGACGAAATGCTCACGGCGTGTGAGCATTTACCTGTAACATTCCCATCTATTTTGCATTTATTCTTTTGTTGAAATGTCGGATTTGCCGCTCGTGTCTTTGCGCGATGAAATGTTACACAAATTCGCTCGTTGGTTGTAAACTCAAGTTGTAACAAAGCGTCGAGCGTAGTGCTCTATATTTGGTTCGTGAAACAAACGATGAACGGTAAAACAGTAGAGCGGCTCGATGTTCTGTTACAAGTAAATGCTCTAGTGACTATAGGTGCGGCACGCCATGATGGCGTTTTTGACGTTTGTCCGCTCATGAAGATCCGTAAACATTGACAGTAGAAGTGGGCGTTTAAACGAAAAGCGCTTAAAAAAGTCTAATTTAAAAAAAAGCGTATAAGCACACTTAGTGATTAAACCAGATTTCGTTTAGAATTTTTCGTAAACCAAACTTATGCTTTCAATACTACGTTTGAAATGCAACCTTATTTCTATAAACATAAGACCCAAATTCAAAGTTGACGAGTGGTTTGATAATCGGCAGAATTAAATTTTATACGTTTACGTAAAATTTGTTTAGAGAAAGAACTTTTTAATTTTGTTGATTATTTTACTATCGTTTAAACGTTTTTGACCTTGATTGATTTGCTTTTCTTTGGCGCTTAGTTTATTTTTCGTTTTCAACGAGTGAAAACATTTTTGAATGTTCTCCTCGATAATTACGCGACGATTGTAGTTTGTTCGTATAGTTTTTAGTGAACTTTGTAAATAGTTTAACTGTAAATAGAATAGTGTAATTGTAGGCAAATAAAAGTAATTTTTTTTAGAAGTGAATAACAAAAAGCGTCAAAAGCGTAAAAAAATTCGTTTGTAGAATAAAGCACAATGTTTAAACACGCTTACGATTTTAAGTCGTTTTTCCCAACTTTAATTGACAGCTACGTATGAAGGAACAATTGCTGTACTTTACTTTCAATAGTGATGCACTGCTACAGCGATATAATTTTTCGAATTTAGTATCTATTATTCAAAATCAAATTCTATTTATTCACAGAAAATTTGATTAAATAGCGATTAAACAAAATGGCGTTATATTTATTGAATAATTTGATAAATTATTTACTTTATGTAGATATTATTCATAATATTTAGTTGGAGTTGGACAAAGTAATAAACCTGGTCCCAATCGCTAATAATTTGAAATGTGTCACAACACTATTGGAAAATGTCAAAAACGTCATAATAGCGTGCCGCGAATACACAGCATTTACACATACATACAACATCGAGCCGCTCTACTGTTTTACCCGTTTTACCGTTCATCTTTTGTTTCACTAACCGAATATAGAACACTACGCTCGACGCTTTGTTACAACTTTAGTTTTTACACTTGAGTCTAGTGTATACTCACCTTTAGAAAAGAGATTATAGCTTATTTTGCAAACAACGACTGCATTATAAAACAAAGAAAACTTAAGCTTAACTTTTAACTTAAACTTTGGTTATCTTTGAACTACTATCATGTGAGACATCACCGGGTGAGTGATAATTCACCCGAAATATTTCTCGAAGAAATAATAAGCAAGGCAGTGGTAAAACTGTATGTAAATTTATCTTGTACGGTCGACCGCACGTCGGTGGTAACACTTAGACATTAGCAGCATCTTAATTTCGTAAGCAGTAAGGGCGCTTTTCGAATTGAAGTGTTACCACTGTCATGCAGTCTACTGTACACTTGTTTCTGTCCTATAAATTCAACATATCTCTATCGCTATAAGGTTTGCTGTTAGAAAACCTTACAGCAATAGACGTGACGACCTCTGTGGTCTAGTGGTTCGAGTGTCGGACTGCTGATCACGAGGTCGTGGGTACGATTCCCACAGGACACAAATATTTGTGTGATGAACATATAAGTGTTTGTGTTGGTCTGGGTGTTCATTATGTATTATAAGTATGTATTTACAAAAAAAAAGTATATAAGTATTATATCCATTGTCTAGTACCCATAATACAAGCTCTGCTTAGTTTGGGACTAGATGGTGCTGTGTAAAAAATGCCCCAAAGATATTTATTTATTTTATTTAAAACTCATTTCCGAGTTAAGCTCGCCGATGTACATAAACTTTCCTACTGTAATATAAATGTATATACGTGTGTACATTTAAAGAATAAAACAAAGTACTCAATTTAGTTTGACTTTTTTTGTAAACAACTTGCTTTGTGTTGTAACATTACGTTTTTTTCACATGTTACATGTGGCTTACTGGATCAATAAACAATTTTTCTTCAGTTTTCTTTTTTTTTGTAATGTTTCAAATAATGGCGATCATTAATCAGTGACTTTACAAAAAATACATTAACTTAGAGTGCTTGATAACGATACGCATAAAAAAACCAGTTAAGTGTGAGTTTATTGCTACAGAGATTTTATTACCGTATTATAGGGGCCGCAAAAACTATATTATCGTTTTTGAATAATATGTAATACCATTATTTATTTCAATAAAAAAAGATTGAGTTATAATCGTACTAGCCTAACGCTCGCAACATCGGTCCCGTGGTAATTAAAAAAATGGTATCCTACCTGTTCAGGACATGGTCTGTCTGTCTGTCAAATTTTATACATATCCATTCAGTCGTTTCAGCGTGATTAATGGACAAACAAACGAACAAAAATCCATACATATATAATATTAATAAAAAAACTTTTGGTAAGTTCAAGAATTGAGAATACCTGTTTTTTGTGTACTCAATTAAAATTGAACAGGGGGTCTACTCCCGTTCGACGATATTCGATAAATCGTACGATTCATCGCACAATTTGCTACTCCAGTCAACCATCGTTCCCTTATCGCATGCGATGATCGTGTTTTGACGTTTGATTTTCTCATCTCCAGTAAATTGTAGACGACTATGAACCGTCTTCTCAATTGTGCCTTTTTTATGTGCCTATCTTTATTATGTAAGTATCAGTCGGAACGAAAGTTCGTACTTGGTTTGTCGTTCGTAAAACGCGAGTAGACCTACAGGCTCGCAAAAAAAAAAAAAAAAACTTTGCGACCCACATATTCATCATTTCAGCCGAAAACGTCCACTGCTGGACATAGGCCTCCCCCAAGCATATGTTGGGGGGATATGCCATAATCGCCACGCTTGGCAGGGGGGTTGGCGATCGCAGTAGGTTGGTTAAATACTCAGAGAACGCTGCTGCCCATCCTCTGACGAATCCCTTAGTCGCCTTTTACGACACCCATGAGAAGATATAGGGTGGTGCAATTCTTTACGTCCGGCACCACACGGAACGTATTATTATCCAGTAGTGAAAAGCTAAAATCTATATCTATAATAAAGACATTACATTACCGAACAATATTTTTGTTTAATCGCATTACCGAACAATATTTTTGTTTAATCGCATTACCGAACAATATGTTTGTTTAATCGCATTACCTAACAATGTTTTTGTATATCGCATTACCGAACAATATTTTTGTTTAAACGCAGATGTATAGAAATACGCAATACATCGTATTGGTAACACATTACGAAACATTGTCAATATGTCTATTAATTACTTTATAAAACACAGTTATGCCTATTTATATTGAACGAAACTACGCAAATACATTACGAAGTGATATTAATCAATTATACAGAGGTTTATTTACAGATAAAACTATAAATAGATTTTCAAATAATCATTATACCTATCTATTAATAAGTATTCGTATAAAAACAGCCAAAGGATAATGTGTTTTTACTACGTGTCTCACTAAATTACTTTTATATGTACTCGTTACTTTTAAAGCATTTACTTTGACAGCTTTTACTTATTTTTTTCTGTAAATTGACGTTACTCAGTTGGAATTTTCCATTCAATGTATGAAATGATCACACGGATCATTTCATACATTGAATGGAAAATTCATGCATGACCGTTATGTTATTGAGATTAAATAAATAGCGCCAGAACTTTCAATTTTTTGTAATTTATGCCACAGCATAAACCACACACACACCACCACCATTATTATTATTATTTTTATTCTTAGTCGGGGACCACAGTCCCCGACTAAGAATAAAAACCGGCCAAGTGTGAGTCGGACTCACGCAGTAAGGGTTCCGTACCACCCATTGACCTGATACCCCATAGAAACTGATTTAATTTACGAGTTTATCAAAAGACATCAACGGACGTACGCGAAATGTGAATTTTTGCATCTCTTTCTTCCGTAGGTACCACCACATATGTCTATGTTTGTCCTGTTTTTAGTATTTGTTGCTAAACTAGATAGTATGCACTATAATCAGACCAAGTTTGACGCTGGTATGTATTACTGTTTTGAAGATAGAACACGTACAAAAACGTTGAAAAAAATGCATGTTTTTCGTGGTTTCTTGTATGGGGACCCCCTTTTGTTTTAGACTTTTTTTAGTTTTTAGTATTTGTCGTTACACACCTCATAGCAACACATTTTCTGTGAAAATTTCAACTGGTTATCTATTACCGTTACAAAGATACAGCCCTGTGACAGACAGACGGACGGACAGCGTAGCGAGAGTAATAGGGTCCCGTTTGCACCCTTTGGGTACGAAACCCTAAAAAGCATCTTTTCTACAGTGGAAATAATCACAGGATTATCATGGGATTTCCAGAATAAGCGGCTAATTTGTAGAGTATTAATTTCCATGTTATGCCCAACAATGAATAAAACCCCTTTTATCAAAGTGCCGTAAAAGGCAATGGGCAGCAGAATCCCTCTTTTCGTTTAGTTAAAACCTTAGAGTAATTAGACTCTGAGTGATAACCACAAAGTTCCGCTCAAAGTTGAAGCACAAAAACCATCATGGTGTGTCCAAGCGGCACGTAAAATGACCGCGTACAATGTACAAAGGCGCACAAATAATGTACAAACGTAGCCTTTTAAGGGAAACTTGAAATTGTATCACACCACGTGCGACTATACTGCTTTTCTAGGCCTAGTTATTCTAAGGTTTAAAAGATATACAGCTAGCACCTCCGAGTTGTAAAAAATCTACAAATCAATCAACTTAGGCGTAGTAAATAATTATGTTCATATTTTGTCGAACCTTCCAATCTACACTAATATTATAAAGAGGAATGATCTGTTTGTTTGTAACCGATAAACTCTGAAACTATATAATCGATATTAAGGAACTACAGAGAGCTCAGTGGCACCCCCATTTATAAAAAATAATTACTCGCTGAGTACATAATTTGTGAGACGTGGACACTGACAGTCGGGCTAGTCCACAAGTTTAAAGTCGCTCAGCGAGCTATGGAGCGAGCTATGCTTGGAGTTTCTTTGAAGGATAAAATCCGAAACGAGATTATCCGGAGAAGTACCGGAGTGACCGACATAGCTTGTAGAATCAGTAAGCTGAAGTGGTAGTGGGCTGGCCATGTCTGGCGAAGGACCGATGGCCGCTGGAGCAGACGAGTCCTTGAGTGGAGACCGCGAATCGGCAAACGCAGCGTAGGGCGCCCCTCTGCCAGGTGGACCGACGATCTAAAGAACGTGGCTGGGGGGGACTGGATGCGTAAGGCAGAGGACCGAGCGTTGTGGCGCAATTTGGGAGAGGCCTATGTCCAGCAGTGGACTGCAATAGGCTGAGTTGACATAATTTGTCGAAAATTCGTTTTTACCAATAGAAGTAAAAACAAAAATTTGAAAAGAGTATATCCATGTTTCTTGCCGGCTCTTCTCCATAGGACCAACTTTTTGGAACCGTGCTACTAGATTCATAATTAACGTTTTGACAGTGCATGTAAATGCTTAATCGAAATAAAAACCTTTGACTTTGATTTTGAAGTAAAGGTACTGTACTTTAATAAGAAATTTAAAAAAAATGTTATAGTTCGCTGTATTTGTAGATAGAAAAAATGCGAAAAACAGCCACTTTTGGCACTTTTTCTATCTACAACGTGTATCAGAAATGCGTGGTCATATTTGAAGAGCTCATTCAGGGCATAGCGTAGACAAACTTTTACTATGGGACCAAACCTGACATCGTGAAAAAAATATCAGCTGTTCCCTACTAAATCATCGATGTCGCTCGACAAAATGTAAGCATCATACGATTTTTTTTTTGCGATTTTAGTTTTGGTTCTCCTCTAGTAAAAGTTGTTCGATATCATCCCCTGAATAAGCTCTTCAAATATGACCACGCATTTCTGATACACGTTGTAAACTATTTTACAGAGTTAATAATTATATAGTTTCTGATTAAACTACAGTATCTTTACTTCAATTGGTAAAAATGAATTTTCAATCAATTATGTACTCAGCGATTAATTATTTTTTTAATGATGTGGGTGCCACATAGGTAGCTTTTACTAGTGCCTTAATAATTATTTCACCATTAGAAAGCTTTTTTTTTGTTTTTTTTTTGCCGTGGGGAAATCCTCATGGACGATGGAGGTTTTCTTCCTCGCGGTCCGGTCCGGGCGGTGAAGCCAAGACCCTCGGTCCCAACAGGCGCGAGAACACTATTCAGCGGGCACTCCTGGGGTTACGAGATCGACGGGGGCAGGGAAAGACAGTCCCCCCGCTGCCTGCCCAGTGGCAGGGTGAGTGCACACCGGGCCCGTCCCTGCTCCTCCACTGTGCCCTCCGTTGGCAACAGAGGGACACGTGGAACAACTCCCCACTGGCACAGAACGGGCCCCTCCCGCGCCAGAATATTCGCCACAGGCAATAAAATCCCTCGAAGGTTAATCCATCGAAAGGATTTTATTGCCCGTGCCCAGGATGCACCGGCCAAACAACTGCCGTTCCCTCCAGACGTGTCCAGAAGGACAAGCAGCCGTCAGGCACACGTGGAGGTTTTCTGGCCAGCACCCTACTATTAGAAAGCTACTTTATCCAGAAGTATCATAGGCTGTATTTTATTTCAGTATGCGGGCGAAACCGAGAGCAAAGTCTAGTACTCAATATAGATAAAAGTCTTGAATTGAGTGTATTAGCTAGTACTGTAATATATAAGTCTATGATTAGAACTGTCTTTAAGACTAGCTTAATTAGATCATCAATAGGCAATAATGCAATTTAGAATAAAAAAAACAGGTCAAACTACATAATTATATTGTTCTGTGTTCTATGAAACCAAGATTTTCCGTATTAGTTACATCACTGATTTAATATACACACCTAACTTATAATACGACTCGAGTTTGCTTCCTATAAAGTATAAACAAACAATTATTGTGAACAGGTAGGTATATAACCGGCAAATAAATAAATAGACTTACGTCAATGAAAGGAAATCCTAAGGGAAATCCCTTGTTGAAAGATCAAAATAACAACAGTCATAGAAGGTCAACCGATTATGGGATTTAATAATGGTCCACAAGGTCTAAAGTACGATGTACTAATTTAATTATCACGAGGCGTAACTACCTACCGCTTATTTTTGGAACTAAAAAGTATGTAGCTATAGGTATGTTTAGGTTTTGAATTTAAAGTATTTAAATAAATAAATAAATATTTTTGGGACATTTTACACATCACCACCGCAGAGCTTGTACTATGGATACTAGACAATGGATATAATACTTAAATACTTTTTTTTTTGTAAATAAATACTTATAATACATAAGAAACACCCAAACCAACACAGACACTCATGCTCATTACACAAGTATTTGTGTTTTGAAATTTGGTTCTTTTTTAAGGTTTTTATTAAGGCTTTTATTTCCACATTATAATGTACATGTACATGTATTTATTTGTATGTATGTGTGTTGTGTATTTTATCATTGTAATGTGTTATTTTTATATATAAAAATAATCACATTCTAAATTGATCCTTCCACCATCAAGAACAACCTGATTGTATTATGCATTTTTAATCAAAATGATCGGTAGGTATCACATTTTATATTAGTGTCACAGTTTCTTGAACTTATAATTTTGAATGGGTCTTCCAAACCACCGAGTGACCTTTAAAAAATAAATAGAGAAGAAATAAATTTTTTATTCTTGAATACTTTCCAACACCGTTTTACAGAAAATCAGCAAAAATTAGGGCTGCAATTACCTAAATTGGCAACGCTGGACAAAGACAAATAAAGATGCTGCTACTGTCAAAGTGTTACCACCGACGTGCGGTCGACCGTACATTGCATATTGGCAATTAAACAGTAATTATATACCTCATTCGAATTCAATTGTAAATTAATAACGAAGTAACGATTTAAATTGTGGAATGAAAATATCGCTCACGAGCAGGATTCGAACCTGCGACTCCTAGCTCAGTACGCCAGTTCTTTAACCACTGCTAAACACTGCCCGTGGTATCGAAATTCTCGATCACTTGAGCCAGGATTCGCAGGTTCGAATCCTGCTCGTGAGCGATTTTTTCTTCGCATAATTTAAATCGTTAGATTTCGCTTCGCATGCGTAAATGCGTTAAAAATAATAAAATAATTTGTAAATTACTATTTTTTTAATACAATGATTACATTATATAATATTAAATCAGGCTATTAACTACTATTAAATAATTGAATTCTTATTAATTTGATTTGAATGAGATAGGCACTGCTTAATTGCATATATGCAATGCAAGCCACTGCCAGTGGATACTGAGGAGAGATGGGCATTAATAGCCTAATAAGTAATTATTATCAGAGAAATGATAGATTATAACTTTGAAAGCCCTCAGCAGGCGTAGCATGACCACTTAGATAAGCGTTTTGTCTACGAAATAAAAGTCAAAATGACAGATAAAGTCCTATACAATGTCGTTTGATCTATTCTTCCGTAGACAAATCTCTTGTCTACAGTGGTCATGCAGGTCATGCTACGCCTGCTGCCCCCCTAGCTAAGTTGAAAATCTTCAATCGTCAACGCTATAGAAAACAATCAAAATGTATGGGAATGACATATCTCAACGAAAAAGTCATTCAGGTGGCTAAGGGGTTTGATGTGGAATCTCATCCAGAGGACTAATAATTCTTGTTATTAAGAGCCGGTTTACAAAAATCGCAAGAAATCTCCGTTTTAAGCAACTATTTGGCGTCATAGATCTCAGTAATAGTTTTGTTTATTTTAAACTTTGTTGAATATGGTAGTTTTATTATATAAAAAAAATGTAAGAGGGCTTTTAAATACTACTTACCTACTATAGTTTTAAGTTCTTACTAACAATTTAATATGTAGTTGTATGTATGTAGGTATGTGTAACTACGTAGGTATCACTGTAATTCCTAAAATGTAGGTAGGTACATTTGCTAATGAAGTAATTTTTTATGTGCACCTACCGCATTTCGTCTTGTTGTGGCAATAAATCATATTTCTTGCTTTGGTTGTCGTCCGAATACAAATTAAATTTTAATTATTCTTAAAGGAAAGTAACCCTTATAATTATATATATGTTTTACAAGAAATTCCATAAAAAATCTCGAAATAAAACATGCCTTTACAGATTTGTAAAAACGGTACGGTGAACTCATGGAGAACAGAAAGGAGTGTGAACTACACAAATATGGTACTTATTGTGTTTTGTTTATGTATTTCTCACAATTTTTATGCTTATTTTGACGTAAATTAGGAACCAGGTTATAGTGGTGGTGTGGTTATGGTTTATGGGAACTGGGTTTTTGGTGCGTATGGACCAAATTACATTCAGTCTAACTGAGGTTAGAGTCATCACCATCATCATCGTTTTAGCCGTAAGACGTCCACTGCTGGACATAGACCTACTCCAAGAGGGAGGGATTGCATAGTAATGCCATAATCACCATGCTTGGCAGGGCGGCGATCGCAGTTGGTTGAATAAATACTCAGAGAACGATGCTAGCCATCCTCCGGTCACCTTTTACGATACCCACGAGAAGAGAGGTTAGAGTACTAGAAAGAAAAAGTGAAAGACTTTTCCCTTTCATTTCATGTGGAAAGGAAAAACCGCGGGTTTATTATTACCTGAAAAAAAGACTGTCCCTGTTTATCTTATAATATTATTATATCAGATAGTATTTTAAACTCTAGAAATTCCGAACCAAAACCTGCTTCGACATAGTGTAGGTATGTCTCGTGACACATTCGATTATTTATAAAAAAACAGTTATCGTAAAACCATTTATCTAATGGTAAAAATCCTTATTTGGTAATCTGAGGTAAAAATAAACAAAATAGTTGTCAAACTACTCTTCAATAATGGAATATTCTAGTTAAACAATAATATTTAAAAGAACAGATATGCTACTGAGCTCGCAATTTGAAGACTCGAAAACGTCTTAATTAGGACATTTTTCTATTCATCTGCGTCAAGTAAGGCGCCGAGTACAGAAATAGATAGAATGGAAAAGTGGGCAGGGCGCACGTGCCAACACTCTGCACCATAGTGCAGGGTATTTTAAAGGCTTTCTCAGCACGCTTTATGACTTGTTTCTGTAAATACTGTAACAAAAACCCACAAAAATGCCTTATTGTACTGTTTCTAATTGCAGAAATTTCTGTGGCGCCGAGCGTGACTGGTGCATGTGTATACAAAAACTATTTCAATTATGACACGAAAGTAACTTGAAGTAATCAACTTACTTACTTTTCACTAGTTCATGTGTATGTATAGTGCTGCCGCTGCGTACGGAACATTTTTTTCGTTGGTTTCATTAGGGTATGACATATCTATACTTTTAAATATCATTGTAGTCAATCAAATATACACAGTAAGTTTTATTCAAAGGTACCCGTGATGTTCTATACTTAGAATTCTATAAACAGGTAATTTTATAGCAGGTAAGTAAACGATATTTGTATAAGATTTGTTCTGTTCGATTACCAGTTTTCATTTTTCTATTAGGTACTCTGATGTCATGATTAAGCTATACTCCTTTAGCATACAAAGACTTTTAAAAACGAGTGCTTAATTATTTCCACATATTTGTTTTTCATCAAAGCTATTTTATTTTGGTCTCAAAAGAAATATTTAAATTTTGAAAAATACAATATTACCTACTTAATGATTTATAATTTCTATTGTACCTACTTAAGGCGCATGTAGCAGCCAAGTGGCAACCTCAGTAAAAACATTATTACGTAACGAAAATTCGTTTTTAACAATTGAAGTACAGGTACTGTAGTAGTGTAGTTTAATCAGAAACTATTAACTCTGTAAATTAAAGTTCGCTGTAGTTGTATAGATAGAAAAAGTACAAAGAACGGCCACTTTTGCACTTTTCGATAAATGATGTATTCAGCTAGTAATATTTTTTTTACTGATGGGGGCGCCACTTGGCTGATGCATGCGCCTTAACTTAAAGATGATCTGTATAGTGGAGACATTATTAAGTATCCGAGATATTTATTCTGCCAACTAACGGCCAAAATGTATGCCCTATCAATGATTTTCCCTTTTAGAGATAGAAAATTGGCATAAGATGTATGAAGCTAATGTCAAATTTCTACCTTTAGTAGGGCAAATCGTAGATGGATAGAATATTAATTTTGGCCGTAAGTCTACACATTGGTGTTATAAAATACAAAATAGTTTTCATAAACTTAGTTATCTATCAGGCTATTAGTGACTTACGGCCAAAATAAATAAATAAAAAAAATAAAAAAAATTTGGGACATTTTATACAAGTACCAAAAAGTAAGCAGAGCTTGTACATTGGGTACCAGACAATGGATATGATACTTATATACATTTTTTTAGTAAATACATACTTATAATACATAAGAAACACCCAGACCAACACAAACACTCATGTTCATCACATAAATATTTGTGTCCTGTGGGAATCGAACCCACGACCTCGTGATTAGCAGTCCGACACTCGAACCACTACACCACAGACGTCGTCCAATAAAATCCAATCTATCCACGATTTACCCTACTAGAGATAGAAACTTGAAATATTTTGTATGAAGCTTATGTCAAATTAGTATCTCTATGTCTCTAGTAGGGCAAATCGTGGATAGATTGAATATCAATTTTGGCCGTTAGTGGTAAATATATTTAATTTTATATTATAAACCAAAAATAGTTTAATGTAATATTATAAATATTCACGATGGATTTCGGAGTTTATAAAAAAAAAACCCATCAAAAGGTTTTGTAAATGGACCACAAGAAATAAAAAAATCAAAGCCAATTCTGGTGCACCTTGATAAATAACAAAAGAGGCTCTACCAAAACTTGATTTCCCATAAGGGTAAGCAAAGGGCGGTTTAATATTTAAATGGTAAATGCTCTGCAAAAACCTTTTTATATAGCTACGCATTTATTCTATACCTCGTGCTGCATAAAAGAAATTACTGCATAATTTCTATGATGCGGCAGGAGGAATAGAAGGAAAAGAGGCATTATGGTATAGGAGAGGCCTATGTCCAGCAGTGGACTGCGATAGGTCTATGATTAGGTATAAACTTTAGTGTTACAAGTCATATTGAATACAGTCCTCTATATTCTTATAGTATACAAAGTATATCAGAAATATGTGGTCATATTAGAACAGCTTATCCAGAGGATGCTATCGAACAACTTTTACTATGGGACCAACCCTGAAATCGCGAAAAAAATTCAGCGGATCGGATTTATTAGGGAACAGATGATATTTTTTTAGCGATTTCAGGGTTGGTCCCATAGTAAGAGTTGTTCTATGCTATGCCCTGAATGAGCTCTTTAAATATGACCACGCATTTCTGATACACTTTGTATATATTCTTACAGAGGACTGTATTCAATATGACTTGTAACACTAAAGTTCATACATCATGAGCCTATCGCAGTCCACTGCTGGACCTATGTCCTATGACCTATGGCCTATGCCTCTCCAATAGCACGCCACCGACTTCTATCCTCGGCGACTCTCATCCAGTTTCCACCAGCCACCTTGCGTAGATCGTCACTCCACCTAGCCTGAGGGCGTCCTACGCTAAGTTTTCCGATTCGCGGTCTCCACTCTAGAACAGGTCTACCTCAACGGTCATTGGCTTATATGGCCGGCCTACTGCCACTTCAGCTTGCTTATCCTGTGGGCTATGTCGACAACTTTAGTTTTCTGTCAGATCACCTTGTTTCGGTTTCGATTCCTCAGAGAAACCCCGAGCATAGCCCTTTCCATAGCACGCTGAGCTTCTTTAAATTTGTGAACAAGCCGTACCGTGAGTGCCGACGTCTCAAAGTCAAAGTCAAAGTCAAAAGTTTTTCTTTCGAATAAACATTTATATGCACTTTCAAAAAGTTAATTATGAATCTCGCTGCACGGTTCCAAAAAGTTGGTCCTATGGAGAAGAGCCGGCAAGAAACTCCATGGATATAGGTACTCTTTTCAAATAATAATAGTACAATGATTTGTTACATGGTTAATTGAATATAATTGTGTGAGAATAATTTAATTGGGTTAATGACTGAGAAAAATTCACTGAAGTAAACTAATCAAAGATTAATAATGATTTTTAAGTATAGGCAAGGAACCCAACGATCCGATACTCTTATGTTCACATTTAAGCGATCAATTTAAAAAAAAGGTGTTAATAAGAAACTTAAATGTCAAGAAAAACGAAAGTATAAATTCGGTTAATCGCAAAGTCAATAAAAAAAAAGAAGAATAAAAAAAAAAAGACAAATTGTAAAGGAAAGTGTAAAAAAAGTATAGAATAACAAGACTCGGCTCCGCAAGTCATGACAGGTTGGACGCACTGATCGAAAACCTTAGTCTTTAGCCTCTGTGGAATAGGTGACGTAGACTCGACGCAGTTTTCCGAACGTGAATGTTTATACCTACATTCAGTAAATAAATAATTGTATTGTATTGTAAGTTCCTGGTAAGTCCTGGTAAGATTCAGACAATTTCAAAGACTCGAAAGCGAAAGAAACAAAATATTACGGCTGCAAGTATTTTGTTTCATATTTACTTGTTTTAAAAAGACAATGGTCAGTGTCTGCTGAAAGGTACTATTCGTTTCAATCTTGTAAGATCTTGTTCGATGTTATTGTAAGCAAATGAATGCTATAAACCTCCACTCTTTTACAACATTTTCCCCTGTTTTGTGTCTATCTTCTTCAGGTTTCCTAAAAAAGAACGACTGAGTTGAAGGTCTTCCAATATTACGTTTTCACTGTCAGCCACGAACGTGATGTGTTGTTCTAAATATTCTAAGAAGGTCAAACAACGGATATGAATACAATCTTGTGAGTTCAATATCCGGCATGTAGGTACGAATTAAACTAAGTATTATGCAAATGTTATTGTACACTTGCATGTTTAGCGTATAGCCATGGTCATTACACAGAGCGAGTCTTCATAAAGTGCACGTATTAGCACATAACATAACATCACGCCTGTATTTCCCCGAAGGGGTAGGCAGAGGTGTATAGTACACCCACATTTCGCCAGTTATGTTATAGTCCCATGTAATAGGCGGCGAGCCTATTGCCACTGACCGGGTACAAATCCAGACTCCGGGCTGCTACTGAGAATTTCGTAATGAAAAAACCCAATAACACTTTGCCCGACCCGGGAATCGAACCCAGGACCCCACGCTCAGCAGTCACGCTTGCAACCACTAGACCAAAGTCAGAGCACGTATTAAATTGGGTGAAACAAGAATTTTATAGACCAGATTTAAAAAAAAAATAACTTTGATTTTTAAGAGGAAATGCGGGTGGTCTTTTCTCCATACAATCTATCTGGACTGTTTTCTTTAAGGCTTATAACCCTAGAGCAATGATTTTTTACAGTAAAATAAATATCAACTTTTTCTATGTCCCTATGTTTTCGTTTTTGTTGATAAATTATTTCAAGAAGCAAAATTATACCGAGAAGGTGACGGACACAGCTCATCACTTTTGGTACTTTTCTTTATCCCACTATGCAATACGAATGAAATAGTGCACCTAGCTGGTGCACTGGTATGGTGGCCCTGTTTTGGATATTTTTCTATGGGCCAAACACTGTAATCAAGAAGAAAACAACTGTTCCATAATTTTTGCTCAAGTTCCTACACAAAACATTTTCTAAGGAATGGATGATATTTTTTTCAAGATTAAAGCGTTGGTTTCATAGTAAAAGTTGTTCAAATCAATGAGCCAAATCATCTTATAAAGGGTTATTAATTAATTAATTCTTCTTCTTCTGGAAGAGATTGGGGAAAAGATTAGCCAGTCAGCAGTTTGGTAGCGGGTTTGACTGCCCAGGGTGCACCGGACGATCAGTTAAATATCGTCACTCGTGGAGACTCTTCTAATGCACCCCAAAAATAAAAATAACATAACATAACAACATAACCCTGTGTAAGTTTATCTTCTCCTCACAATTTCCATTGTAGGACTTGCCTGCTCTGAGCGTTGTGTATTTATTTAGATGAGTAGTTTATTTTTGTGTTTTTAAGAACGATTTTAACCTTCTTTGTCCTTTAATAATAATTAAAATCCACAAGCTTAAAATTATTGTGTTTTTATGTCGTAATTCCAAGAATTAAAATAATAATATTGACTCAAACTAATATGATGCAATATTATTTAAATAAGTGATTAAAAGCTGACTCTCATTGTATTTATTTTAATTTTAACTGCTTTGTTGTGAATTTAAAACTTATGTCTTTCAGTTATTTAAAGAGACATCCTAATTTATGAGAACGCTGGAAATTATATTAACATTTAATTTTAATTACAACATACAATAGTATCTATAGTCATAAGATAAATAAGTGTAATTGTGTCATGTTTACCACAATGGCACCAAATAGAAACCTTTAGCATTGTCACAATAAAGTTAGTACATTTAAGCTTGGCATTTAGGATTCAGACAAGCGCACCTGGCCAAATCATGTCTCTTTCCGACAGAGGACAGCCTAATACCGTCCTATCTGTAACAGAAAACCAGATTCATTGACATCTATCATACCTACATATTAGATACAGGTCCGTCATATGTCTTAATAACATTCAACATGCCTATTAAATAAACAAGTAACTCCCCTAAGGCATTTCTCTCACCGCGAACGATTAGCGAGGGGTGAGTTGAGCTAGAAAATAGTAACTAGTTGGTGAACAGTGTTTTGTCGCTGGTCTATAAAAAAGTGTGCGTGTACTGACACAGGAAATGGTCGCTCGGATAGGTGAATTGTACTGTAAACTAGTGTCTCTCAGCTAGTGTTCTAACCTCAAAGAGAACGTCGCTAAGCGAGTTTTTCCTTTGAAATCTCTTGTCGCTGCGACAAACTACTGCGGACAGAGAGTTCTTGGCAGCAATGTGAACAGTTAGCGATCAACTATTAATATAATATGTATCCCTTTTATTTACAATTTACACGGAATCATAAGTTTTTTTTTATAGTTTAGGATGGCGAAACGAGCCAAAGGCCCACCTGATGTTAAGCAGTTATTTTTGCCCATAACAACTTCAATACCACCTAACCTGTTGCCTAAATGGTGCCACAAGTCGGTTCGCCAAACTGAGACATAAAGATGGAAAGTCTCATGAGATTGTAATTTCACCGGCACCCGTCCCTTCAGACCGAAGCAATTCAAGCATCACTAATTGGCGGAGAAGTAGGTACGGTGGTATAAGTCAATTGTACGTTTATTGAGCGAGGAAATAGTCGATCGCCAGTCGCTTCTTCGTTGGCGACGGGACAAGTGCCTTACTCTATAAGTAAAGACGCACACTAATATTTCACCAATACGAATTTTAATATAAACATGATATGATATCAATTGTTTCTTGTGATGACTTAAACATAAATAATAAAAAAACGATTGTTTGGCTACCATTAAGAATAACAGAACAATAAAATTATGAATGCTGTTAAGAAAAATAATTATGAATAGTCACAAACATTCTATAGAAGATTATAGCATCTTAACTCAAACAATCATAAGGACAATGACAGGCTCCTCGATATAATCTCTTAAACATTGCGACGGGAAAATTATTCGGTAGGTTATTAATAGCCGAGTAAAGACGTGCTACGTCATTGTCACAAGCAATAAATGAACTTTCATTAGTGTCATCTGCATTTATCTTAAGTATTTCGAGAACTGCGACATTCAAAATGATGAAAAATTTGAAAGATTTTTCCTCGTAATGTTAAGTAAGATTTTGGTATTTAGCTGTTAAATGATTTCCTATAAAGATGAGCCGTGTGAAAGTCTTAGGATGTTGGTAGCTCCTTTATTATTCTACTAGATTTTACTTGCAGCTTCGCTTCCATGGGTCTTTATTTTAGCATTATTTTAGGGCACTTCTGTACACAATGTTTTATGTCGTTTCCATTTGGCGCTCAATACAGTGAGTGAATGAATCATTTGGCACTTGGTTGACATTAATTCTTCTGCGTCTTACCGTTATTATTATTTTATTAATGCCTTATGCACAGTTAAATCACTTATTAATGTAATAAATAATAATAAGATGAGAAAGAATCAATGTCATCCAAGTGCCAAATGCCCCATTTTTTTATTTTTTATTTATTAAATTTATGCACACATTTTTATCCATGTCAAACTGTATGTGCAAATTTTAACAAAAATTGTACTCTCCGGCCATAAACTACCTCTAAGTTTAAAATCACGACGATCCCTTGCTCCTTTGCTGTAAGAAAGAAAAACAAACTAACTGACACACTTTCGCATTAATATACATGCTGAAATTGTAATCACTTCTTTCCCGAAAAGGGGTCATCGTAATAATGATCATGAACAACTTTTACTATGGGACTAACCCTGAGACGCCTTTTCGGGAAAGAAGCCATTAAAATTTCAGCATGTATTAGTAGGATAGGAAGTAGGCTAGGATTATAAAGTTGCAGAATAAAACTGAGTTTGTAAAATGCTGACGAATCGTCCTTTTCATACATATTTATTTATTTATTTAAAGTTTGGAAGAATTACAGTCAAACAGAATCTATATAATGCTGAAAATATGTAATCCTGTGCCATTCACAAACCTTCACAGGTACAAATATTTTGATGGATTAGTTACCATTCACAAAACATGAAGACCATGCCGTGCTATTACAATACAATACAATAAAAATACTCTTTATTGTACACAAAAGAAAATAGCAACATATATGACTTATACAACGTGTATCAGAAATGCGTGGTCATATTTAAAGAGCTCATTCAGGAAATAGCATAGAACAACTTTTACTATGGGACCACCGTGAAATCGGGAAAAAAATATCCCTACTAAATCATCGATGTCGCTCGACAATATAAGGATCAGCTGATTCGCGATTTCAGGGTTGGTCCCATAGTAAAAGTTGTTCGATAGCATCCCCTGAATAAGCTCTTCAAATATGACCACGCATTTCTGATACACGTTGGCAAAAATGCCTTATTGTGCTGTTTCCAACCTCAGAAACAAAAGCTGTAAAGTACATTTGATTATAGTTAATTTTTTTAAATTAATGACGTTGTTCGAAAGTTGTCACGCATTAATCGCAAGTAAAATTGTGACTATAACCATTCTACTCTATCTATTTCTGAGGTCACGATAACGACTAACGGAACAACAAAAAAATTTGGAAAATACTTAGGAAAACTGACTTGTAACAATTGTTATCAATAAATAAGGTCAATTCAATTCACATTAATTGACGGCGATCGACGGATTGTCCTTACGAAAAGCACGATTAGTAAGGGAAGCCGCTTTCTCATCGTCGGCTGCGTACGGCGTCCCTTACTAATCGTACTTTTTTAACCGACTTCAAAACCGACTTTTTTTGTACGATTGCCGTCGATCAATGTGCCGTGAGCCGTAATCATTAGTTATCAGACTTCGTGAAGTTCGCAACTACGTTATGACAAATTTTACAGGAGGAAGAAGATATAGTCTAATTAGGCACTGTTCATAAGTTTTTGATTGAAAATCATAATAATACTGAACTTTGTTATATTCCATTATTATAATACTAGCCTATGCCCGCGACTTCACCCGCGTAAATGTGGTTTATCGCGCATCCCTCGGCTGTTCATCTTACCGCGATAAAAAGTAGTTTTTATGTCAATCCGGGTTATGTTCTATCTGTATGCCAAATTTCATTAAAATCCATAGTGTAGTTTTTGCGTGAAAGAGTAACAAACATCCATACATCCTCACAAACTTTCACGTTTATAATATTAGTAGGAAGTAGGATAGTAGGAAGTAGGATTCAATCAAAAACATAGAAATAGTGTCATCGTTTGCTTATTTTTTCTTCATCATATTATTATGCTTTTTTTTTCCGTAGGGAAATCCTCATGGACGCACTCCGCCCAGGGTAGGCGGAGCCAGTGTCGGACTCTTACCGACTAAAACCACCACGGTGTTCCTTCAACTACCTTAGTCGGGGGCGTGGGAACCCGTGAGTATTCACACAACCACTCCCGACAGATCCCGGCTCGCCACAAGCAGGCGAGCCCCTTCTCCCCGTGCGACCTAACGACGGCCGCACCCTCCTCTGTGGCGCACACGGAACACTGCACGCCACCTCACCTCACGGGTCAGCTGCGCCAACTACGCCAGCTGCTGGTCGGGCAGCAGACTACCCCGAGTCTGCTGCTCGCAGGCCCATCCTCCTGTAATTTTTATAGAGGAAAATTTTTTTTTCTTCCTCGCGGTCCGGGCGGTAAAGCCAAGACCCTCGGTCCCAAGAGGCGCGAGAACACTACTTAGCAGGCACTCCTGGGATTACGAGACCGACGGGGGCAGGGAAGGACAGTCCCCCCGCTGCCTGCCCAGTGGCAGGGTGAGTGCACACCGGGCCCGCCCCTGCTCCTCCACAGTGCCCCCTGGTTTCTCAGAGGGACACGCGGAGCAACTTCCCATTGGCCCACATCGGGTCCCTCCCGTGTCAGAATATTCGCCACAGGCAATAAGGTCCCCCGGTCCAAAGGAGACTTATTGCCCGTGCCCAGGGTGCACCGGCCCAACAACTGCCCTTCCCTCTAGACGATCATATTAATATGCTGCCACAGCGCAGCTAGCTACTGTAGCAGCGTTGATTTTCAAATATGTCCACGTGATACCACGGACACTTACAAGTAACATAATACAAATTATTTAGAAATTAGTTATAGTAATACAAACTACAACAAGACAACAATCTTTACAATAAATTGTAGTATAACTTTATTTGATGGAAATTGATTTATAGCTTCCCTTTGCCATGGGTGAGGGAATATTGAGATCAGTTAGAACTAGTAAAATCTACAGTTATCATCAAGTTTAGTTGTTTGATTTCACGGAATATAGAACTACATTGTAAAGACAACTGAGTAACTTGCTTAAAAGTTAAGACTTCTTAAGACAAACTAGCTGTATTCGAGGCCCTGAGGCTATATGTATACGCTTGAATTGTTCCTAGTTTACATAAATTATAACCAGAGATAAGATAAACGGATAGGTACATACCTATTTAGTTAAAGTTTGATGATTTCTTGATTAAGGGAAGTAATTTTGTATTGAATAATTCCAATTCCGGGAGTAACTTTAATCATTATTATTTTAAAGTTATATTATGTAAGTCAACATTTCAAACGTTATTTGCACAAAAGACCTTCGAGGGGCATGCGAAAATTTATGTTATTAATAACTTCTTAGGTTTTCGCGATCACTACACATTATAATAAAACAAAGTTTAACCGGATTAAATCGCGTATATTATTTAAATTGGTTTCCCTGACGTTTCGAAAGCTTTGCAGCATTTCGTGGTCGCAGGTAGACTAAGATGACAAGTGTCTTTACAAATATTTCTAAAAAAATATTTTAATCTACCGTACAATATTATTAATTAAAATCGTTTCGATGCACGCAGTAATCACTCACAATATCATTATCTTTTACAGTGTTGCGTGCTGTTTGGGACTTGATTATTTTAAGGACTGGGTTCCAAACAGGTGGTAGCTGCCAACCATCTTCTCTATTAAAATATATTATTATTATTATTATTTCCCGGTGGTAGCGGATATCTTCATGGAGGATTTTGAAGGGAGAGCTCTCCTGACCGCCCCGGCTATGCCGAAGATCTTCAAGAGGTACGTTGACGACACTTTCACCATCTTGCCTCACAGTAGTGTCTCTGCTTTCTTAGAACATCTAAATTCTATGCACAGTAATATTCAATTTACTATGGAATTGGAGACAAACAAATCCTTAGCTTTTCTTGATATACAACTTATCCATAATCCAGATCATTCTGTTAGTCATACAGTGTATAGAAAGCCTACCCATACAGACAGGTACTTGAACGGTGAATCTCACCACCATCCTTGTCAGTTAGCTACCGTGGCCAAATCTTTGTTACAGAGAGCACACCGCATCTGTGATGCCGACCACCTGGCAGGGGAACTTTACCATGTGAAGCATGTTCTCAAGCATAATAACTTGCAAGCTCCACATCCCCATCGCAAACGCCGCCTGAAACCCAGCACAGTTGATCGTCGACCTGCTGTTCTACCATTCATCAAAGGGGTCACCGACAGAATTGGTCATATCTTGAAGCGTGCTTCTATCAAAACCTATTTCAAGCCCCAAAGAAAGATCAGCCAACTCCTCAGACCGGTGAAGTGTCACATTCCCTTACAAGATGCAGGGGTCTACAAGATTGATTGTGATTGTGGGTTATCATACATAGGGCAAACAAAGCGTAGTATAGCCACTAGAATTAAAGAACATATAGCTGACGTCAAGAACAGACGCTCCACAAAGTCTGCAGTGTGTGAACATGCCCTAGACAAACCCAACCATTTTCTTCGATTTGATAAACCACAAGTTCTGGCGAAGGAAAACCGATATGTACCTAGAATGCTCCGTGAGGCAATTGAAATTAAAAAACATCCTAATTTTAATAGAGAAGATGGTTGGCAGCTACCACCTGTTTGGAACCCAGTCCTTAAAATAATCAAGTCCCAAACAGCACGCAACACTGTAAAAGATAATGATATTGTGAGTGATTACTGCGTGCATCGAAACGATTTTAATTAATAATATTGTACGGTAGATTAAAATATTTTTTTAGAAATATTTGTAAAGACACTTGTCATCTTAGTCTACCTGCGACCACGAAATGCTGCAAAGCTTTCGAAACGTCAGGGAAACCAATTTAAATAATATACGCGATTTAATCCGGTTAAACTTTGTTTTATTATAATTTATGTTATTATTATTCGACCGATACACAATGGAGATACTAAGTATCTCTCGTAAAAAGTATTCATTATATTTAATTTATTCAATTTTTTTTGCATTATGTTTGGATGTTAAGTAAAACATAATAAAATTATGCAGTCTTTAAAGTAATAAAGTCATTTAATAAAATAAAAAAAATTCTTAACAAAATATGCGTTGAGCGTTTTCATTTTACTAAAAAAGGTAATAATATAATAGTCCATGATACTATTACTTATATTTTATTTATTAGGGAAAGAAAACAAACAATTATTGGCATACTAACACACATAATTTCAAGAGAAAACACATAATAAAAAAAGGTATGGAAAGTAAATTCTACATGTGTTCTATATAAGTCATATATGTTGCTATTTTCTTTTGTGTACAATAAAGAGTATTTGTATTGTATTGTATTATATTGTAAATCCCGGAATTATAATGAACGATGCCTATGAGTGTTACAATTCGGAGCTGTGTACTGACAAGTTGCAATAACAAGTGGTTCAACAGTTCAACGACCAAAAACTTTCGATTAAAATCTCGACGACCTTCGCTCGTTTTAACAAGTTTCCTGCTACAATGTTGCATAGAATATTTTATATTGTCCTCCTACTCTTTTTTATGCCACTATGTAAGAAGATAGTTCCTAAACCTCATCATCTTCTCATGAACAAAACCGCTATACATTCGCTTCCTCATGTCTATGTCACAAGAAACAGTTGTAAGAGTATTTTGACATTATCACGCTTGGCAATAACAAATGGTTTGGTAATTTCTCACAATTATTATCTCATGAATTATTTTAATATTCTCAATTTCTAAATCATTATCAACACTCAACTATTAACCATTCCAGACTTAATTGTCACTAACACACATCAATGAAGACACCTCCAACGCAATCATTTCATAAGCAATTAGATGCTGCCCCTTCAACAGTCAATAAGTTTCATAACACCTTAGTCAAGATGACGGGGTGCCTTTGAACTTGACCCCTAAGCTTGCAAAATGCCCCCCACTTAGGGCTAACTGCAATATTGAGTGGCAATACCGAAACACAAGCCGCCGTGAACGCACGAGTTGACCATGTACCCAAATCCGTTCGACCGAAAACATTCGACGATCAGACAAGTTCTGGATAGATTATTCAAAGACAAAAGTGTTCGAAAAAATGTACTTTCGAGAAAGAATAGTAATACGTCGTCTTGTTCGAGTGCTTCGAGTTCGGAAAGCCGAAAGGTGTTCGGGTTTAGTTTGCGTTGATTCGGCAAATGTTTGTGTTTTGTAATCGTGTTTGGTTCGTTGCAGTCTGCTAGTCAGTTCGCATTCACTACTTGACACTTTAGTAAGTACTCTTTATAAGCATTTTATTTATCCTAAAAACCAAGTAAAGTTATAAAATGTTCTGTGAATCCTATTACCACAACCACAGTCGTTCTAGCCGGCACATTTCTGTAGTATTGGCAAACGGCTTGTTATTGCAAAAGTAGATTCTCAAGTAGTCGGCCCGACGAATAGTACTGACCTAAATCTGCACATGCCTTGGCTAATAGCTAGCGAGGGGAAATGATAATGTGTTTTTCAATGATATATTAGAATTAAAATGCTAATAGATGTATGCGTGACTTGTATGCATGCACAAATAAACTGCTATTAGTTACACGAAACGAAAACTATGATAATTTGTAGCCGCAGACTGTAGAATTGGCTGGTAGTTTAGCTGTTGGATTCCTAATCAGTACGACGATATACGGGTCTTTAGGGAAATGCACCCAATGCCATCAGATCCAATTCACAAAAAAAATGTAACCCAAATATCGGGTAAAATTATTTACTTAGTTTTTTCTTGAAATTGTTCCTATATTTTTAGACACTAACAAAGTATGGGCAGCTGTGCCTGATCTTGACAAAAACCTGTATTTCAGGTCACAGTTTCCCTAAATAATAATAAATTGGGATATTTTAAACATTCAAATGATTTTATATGTGTATGTGTAGGGGGGTGTGTGTATGTTAAGGAGTGTCTTGTGAGGTATGGGGGGGGGTGTGTGCGTGTGTTTGTTGAGTAGATTTCCTCGATTCCGTAGTAGTTTAATCTGTAGTCTGCACCTCATAATGTATATAATACGTATAATTTACATGATTTTTTAGAAGGAATATCATCATTTATAATTAGTGATCGAATTATGTAATGTAATTTACGGTCCCGGAATCCCAGGATTAAGTTATTTTTAAGATTTATATTTTCCTTATTGTAGTTATAAATAAAGGTTTTTACAAGCTTTTATTTAATATGCCTTGTATGCATAAGTATTTGTTTGTATGGTTCAAATCTTGCCAACCAATTCATTTATTTATTATATTCTTTATTGTACATTACACCAAATGAAAACAAAGACAATATTTACAGAAAGATACAAATAGTTTACTTAAGTAAGTACAATGGGCGGTCTTATCTTATCTTAATTTTTATCCAGTTTCTGTTATTCGATCGAGTTGAAAACTCGCAAAAGCATGCCTGTAATGAACAACAATAGAGCGGCAAGCTTTGATTGCCCCATGGACAGCCTAGTTACGCATTCTTGAGAAAATGCAAACGTGAATTCAAATAATTATATCAGTAAAAATTTACCTCATCATCAGCCCGTTACTGCCCCCTGCTGGGCAAGAGCCTCTTCTCAGAATGAGAAGGTTAAAGCCTTAGTCCCCACGCTGAAAATTTTCTTGCGATTTATTTAATTTGATTGGGCTACTTTCATCAAGTATAACTAGTACCTGGCAAATTCGCTATTCCCGGGATACCAGGATTACGTGGCTTATCCATACTTTGATAACAACATTTGAACGACATACCCCAAAATCCGATCACTGTTATATGCAAAATCCGATCACTGTTATATGCATAATTCCTCATTTATATTGACTATGTTTATGTAAATATCTATGTTCTGCTTAGAGACTTCAATTAAATACTTCGAGAATTTCCATGCACTTGCACCTTGAAACGTGTTTTCTATTGCTTGCTAATTAAGGCAAAAGAAACAAAGAAGTTTAATTAATTAAGTGTATAATTACACCTTTTTATTCTTGAGAAGATGGTAAAAAAGAGTTTTTGATAGTAGTTTTTAAGAAAAACTCGTGAGAACTTTTTATTCTATACAGTTAAAAAAAAATAGTTTTAATTTAATAAAAAGTATTATGACTGGAAACTTTATAATTGGTAAAAATTTAATAATTGGTTCAAAATACGTTTAACTGAAAATGGAATCTAATTATGAAACTAAATAGTTGACCCTTTTCAAGTAATTGTATAGATCGTGTTATTGGAATAGCTGAAAACTTCTTATTAGGACTTATTTGGGTCATTGTACTCATCAATATGAACAACTTTTACTATGGGAGCGATACAGAAATCGCGAAAAAAAAACTGAATTAAGTTCTTTTTTTTATAATTTGTGGGGAGGTGTCGTGTGCAGCTCACCTAACCCTATAAATGTAACTGTACACTCATTTGAATATGTAGGCCGCTGCCCTCGTAGCTGATCTACCCTCGCCAGGCCTCCCCCAGGGAACTGGGGGTCTCACCTAGCGGGGGTATGGTCGCTCGGGCAGCGTGAAACACTTCAGGCGCCCCTACAGACACACAAAACAATTACACATGTTGCCGCGGAGAAATCCCGCGGCCATAGGGACCATTTTTAATCCGGCCCGCCAGCCATAAGGGTTTACAAACCCATCCCCACTACCGGCCCATACTCTTATGGGCCGCGACCCCGCAACTTCGGGAAAGGGGGCCCCAACCCCCGAGCCCGATTCCTCGCGCCCCTTGGGGGGCGATGAGAAGACTCCGAGGCTTGAATATGTATTATTACATGAATCATTGACCCGAGTAGTACTCTTTTATTGCACCTACGTCACTCCATTACAGCCATTTCCAGGGGGCCTAGTACGAGATTGACACTTACCAATACTTTTATAGTTTTCGTCGACTTTGTTTTATATATATCAGTAGTTCCTCTTCGTATCCTCCAGGGGCGCTACTGATTTATGAATGAAAGTCGACAAGTAAGTGTCAAATTCGTTCTAGGCCCCTAGTTGTCTGTACCTACTGCTTTATTTTGATCGTAGTCCTGTGTAATTTAGTCAGTATTTCATTTCCTCAATTTTCAAGTGTTTGTCCACGTGTTGCCAAGCTCTTATTCCGCCGGCAACCGAATATATTTAGCTATACATTACACCATTCGAACGTCGCTTAAACTTGAGCAATTTAATTTTTATAAACGAAGACTACCTTTCGCAAGTAACCAGTTCTTTTGATGTGACCTTGCGACTATTGTATGTATGCGATAAAACTTAGATGGTCTGGTCATAGTAGAAGCCTTAAGGGCCATTACATAAGATCTTATCTCATCGGTTGTGAAAAGGTCACATTTGGTTCTTTACGAAACTTCGAATTTAGAATACCGGTACTTGTAAAAATATTTTTGAAGCCCTTATACCGGTACCTGCTGGACTGCTGCCAAGCGTAAGAATATTTTTTGATCCACTTCTCTATGCAGTTTCATCTTATTAAAATTGGTCTACCAGCTTTCATAGACTAATTTAAGTGTCTCAAATCTGGGCTAGAAACAGTTATTCATTTTATTTTAAAACTTTTCCCTGCCTTTATGTTTTGTCTTACGCTATAATAAATGAAGTACAGGTATGATTTCATTCTAAACGGATAGGTAATGCTAAAGTTTCATTAGTGCCCAGCCATATTGGAGGTTACGAATAAAAGATGATGCTGTGTTTTAATTTATTTTAATAAACGGATAGTACTTCACAGATGTTTCTAATTCATAAAAATATTTATTATTTTGAGGTTATGTTTTCCTAACAAAACGAACCTAATGTCAAACAAGTGGTTACCTAGCAAATAAATAGGCTTACTCTTCTATTCCTGTAGAAGTGTAGGTGCTAAAAAGAGATTGTCTGTCTTTAACAGTGATGCTACATATTTTTTCACAAAACCATAGAGTGCTTGGGATTGATCGTATTGAATAACTCTTTAATATTTTTTGTTACTGAACTGTCCACATTAAATAAGATGAATAGTATGTAATTAAAAATACGCGTATAATTGTCGTAATTTTTTTATCTTTGTAACAGACTAAGGCTATTCCTAGCAATGTCCTTTAAAATCTTTATTGACAGAAGTTATTATCAAAGCTATAAAGAGGTTTCTTGATATACGCTTGAGTTGATAACTTCTAAATTACATGCATTGTGTAAAATAATTACTTGTTTGTGTGTGTGTTATGTTCTATTTTCTATGTGCAAACCATCTGCGGTGACATTAGCTCTATCGATATTGCGAATTGGTCAAGAACATTGGCCAAGACAAGGAGGTTCGATGAGAGTTCGTTGGTCAAGGTAGAAGGTTGCCTCAGGATTTGCATTCTCTATTTGTGTGAAATTTTTCGTGTTATCTGTATATATGCTTCCTATTCTATCTATAGTTTTTTTGCTAAATGTGATTATTATGTGGTCCACTTAGGGTTTCTACGTAAAAAAATATGAAAATCCGGATATTTGCAAAAAAAACTGGATATTCTATAAAATTTCTAATTTTGCAGCATGTCGATTTATTGCGTGAAGCGATTTAATTTAATTATTTTACTTTAATTAAAACGGCTGTAAGCCAATTACAAAAAATAAAGACAATTAACATAAAAAAAGAAAAGAAAAAATAATAATACACACTTTTAATACTTTCATACACTTATCTCCCAGTACTCCAGACATACTACAACGACGACGACGACGACGACGACGACGACGACGACGACGACGACGTCTGTGGTCTAGTGGTTCGAGTGTCGGACTGCTGATCACGAGGTCGTGGGTTCGATTCCCACAGGACACAAATATTTGTGTGATGAACATAAGTGTTTGTGTTTGTCTGGGTGTTTCTTATGTATTATAAGTATGTATTTATAACAAAAAAAAGTATATAGGTAAGTATTATATCCATTGTCTAGTACCCATAGTACAAGCTCTGCTTAGTTTGGGACTAGATGGTGCTGTGTAAAATGTCCCAAAAACACATCACAGTCACGCTTGGCGTCCAAGAAGGCGTTAAGCGTAGTAAGCGTGCGGTATATGGGAGAGAAGGCTCGCGAGACGGTGCATGTGTAATGTGGGTACCTACTGATAGGTGAAGTATCTTACTAATAATTAATTAGATCTTTCATCTACCCGCCCCACCACTCACTCGATTAAAGACATTTAATTTATTTTATTAATATTTTATCTTCGTTTATATGTGTGAAAATTAAAGACATCTTAATTTCGCCCGCATTCTAGACAAAGAACCAAACAAGACATGTCCAGAAAATTCCGGACGTATGGCAACCCTAGGTTCCACTTAACTACTGAGCGGAGGTTTCCCCTACCCTTTCCACCTTGACCGACTATAGTAGGGTCACTACTGAAAATAATTTTGATTGATTGACATTGAACTTATGTCAACCCGTACTTTTGAAGGCAACACTGGCGTCGAAATGGTTTTATATTATGAGTGTTTATAGCGAAAATAGCACTGAAACTGTTAATTGTGTATATTTTAATTATTTTAATATTGGTAGAATTTTAAGAGTTTAAAGTTTTGCTTTGCGTCGTTACATTAAAAAGACAAAAGAAGAAAAATCTTCTTTTGAAGATATTGAAATTAAGTAAAAAAAAAAACTGAAAAAAATAATATTAATCGTTATTTATTAACTATGTCAGTCTACTGCAATTTTCTGCTGGGTATTGATCGACCCCAAATTGTGCCAAACGGTAGATCGATGCTTGATTGCTTGATGGCGATGCTTATATGCGAATAAATGAATTTGAATTTGATGAACATTCATCATCAACTCAGCCCATGGTAGTCCACTGCTGAACATAGGCCTATCCGAAGCTGTATCACAACACTGGTCCTCACCATATCCAGTCCACCCCAGCTACCATCTGCAAGTCATCGTTCCACCTGGCTGGAGAATGCCCTACACTGCGTTTGCCGACTTGCGATCTTCACTCAGACTCATCTACTCCAACGGCTATCGGTCCTTTGACAGACATTGCCAGCCTACTGCTACTTCAGCTTGCTGATCCTACAAACTAGGTTACTTTGGTTCTTCTCCGGATAATCTCATTACGGAATTCATCCTTCAAAAAACTCCACTGAGCAACCTTGAGTCTGTAGATGAAAAATATTGCAAGTTTAACACAAATTGTAAAGTTCTTTCACAGTTAAGAAGCTCACCCATATTACATAGGGGTTATATAATAATATAGCTGCCGAAATATGGGTATACTGTACTACTCTGCCTACCCCTTCGGGGAATATAGGCATGATGTTTTCGTGCTAAAAGTAGTATACTTTTGATTTCCTGAACATTGCAGTTGCTTAAAAAAGTTGCCCGCAATATGTTTACCCAAGTTATATAACTCTGAAATTGTTACTTAAATGACGGTTTTGAAACGGTAGGCTAAACCGATATTGGTAAGATAATGTTGTAAGAAGATACTGTGAAATGTGCCGTGTGGGCCCGTCTGTGCATCGGCTGGTTAAAGTCAATGCATATGTCGCATGTGTTAAAAAGAATTATGTTCTGTGGTTAAAAAGCAGTCAGCCTTAGCGGGTGAAAGCTTGTCATCCATGCAAGAGGGTTTGAGTTCGAATCCGGCCCACACCTCTGACTTCTAGAAATTATGTGCGGATCAGAATTTGATTATCACTTGCTTTAACGGTGAAGGACAATATCGTGAGGAAAACTGCACACCTATGAGAGTGATCCATACAGTTCTTGATAGTGTGTGTAGTCTGTCAACCCGCACAAGGTCAGCGTGGTGGACTTCAACCTTCTCATTCAGAGAAGAGGCTCGTGCCGAACAGATGGTTAATAATGGGCAAGTGATAACCATATAGATTGGTTCCAAAAATAAGTTACAGAACTAAATCATATCTATCACGCAGCGATGCCAACACTACGCACAGCATAAGGCGTGGATGTTTTTGTAAAACTTGTGAAGTTATGCCGCAGAGCATGGCACTAGAAGTGCGTAAGTCCCTCTTTGGCGGATTTCGACTTACGCACTTCTGGTACCAAGCCACAGTAGTCGCATGTAACCCAGTACCACGGGGCAAAAGGAGGGAAGCTTTTGCAAATAAAAAACATATACGCGTTGCCTGGCACTTAGCTGGGCTGGTTTCGGCTGGGTGGATTCAATATGCGGCTTTCAGGCGACGATATTTGCTTAAAAAAAAGAAAATATCGCCCTAAGATAGGCCAGCGGGCGATAGATTGGGGATTCGAGCCTATCATCCGCATTGCACGGCCCTCGAGTTGCTATGTTATCCAGAGTGTGTCCGGATATTGCCGAAAGAGAGTTTAGGTAGAAAGTGGAAGGCCCTGAAGTGGGCTGCGCTGGATGGGTCACGGTGCTGTGATGAAATGCATTGCAGTTCTCGTGGCCCATCCACCTAAGGCGAGAGTAGGCACTCGGCAGAGATTTAAGTAGGTGCAAGCCCCACATAACCACACTGCCTCCCCGGGTGTTGTGACATGCGATAGGCATTTTCAAAGAGTTGAATATGCGGAAGGCCAGGCAGGTAATTGCAGGAATTGCTTTAATAATAGGTTTGATTGGACGTTGTTGGTAAGGAATTATATCAATGCCGTTCAATGAAACATTCCTCATTAACCATACATATGTGCGTTACATTAATTGCCTGTGTTCAGGTCAATTGATGGAAACTTGTAATATCTAATACTGGCACACGGTTAGCCTCGCGTCCTTGTTGGGTTATTATAATTGTGATATTTAACTTTATAAGGTGGATATAATAGGACTGAATTTGTAACTCAATAGTCAATAATTATACCTCAATGATTTTGTGATAATTTTTCATTTAAAAGTATGGATCCGATCAATCAATTAGACCTGAAAATGTTATCTGAATTATTTACAAGATAAAAAAATACAAAAGAAAACAGCTAACTATTAGTGGTCAATGAAAGAAAATCGAGCCGAAAAGAAAACAAAATCGCTTTTTTGACACCGTAGAAATCATTGACATTGATTTAAAAGGTTTTGGTCCAATCCAACTTTATAGGATGACTAGCGGCCCATCCCGGCTTCGCACGGGTGGATTTGAAAATATAGCCTTTGTTACTCAGGGTGAATGTAGCTTTCTAATGGTGAATTTTTTTTCGAAATCGGCACAGTAGTTTTTGAGTTTATTCATTACAAACATACAAAAAAAAAAAAGCCGTCGAATACATAACCTTTACCCAACCAAATCTTTCCTCTTTATAATGTTAGTATAGAAGACTAGTAGTGCTCTCGCGGCTTTGCCCGCGTAATTTTTTTAACATATCGCGTATAATGTTGAATGAGAAAAAATTGCATTTAAAACCAACTTGGGTTTATTGTGAATTTTTCGACTACTATTTTATTAAAATCTTCTAGGTTTTCAGTTCTAGCTTCCATGCTATGAGCGGGCGGCCACTAAAATTCAAACAACCGAAAAAGGTGATTTACTGAAAAAATAAATGTAAAATAAACGTGCAATTATTTTTAATTCAAATCATGGCCAGCATGCATTTACCTACACATTTTCAAATATTTGGCTCCAGCTTACCAGACGAGGCGCTATACACGTAAAATTGAGTATAATTGGCTGGTGGACCGCACTTATATTGACAGAAGGCCGCATGCGACCCGCGGGTTGCAGTCTGTGCCTAGGTCTAGAAGTCTAGAATAGTCTAGATAAAGCAGCCAGAAAGACTGACTCTACTTTTAGATCAACAGGCAATGGACTGCCAAAACTCAACGTCAGCCTTTTTAAAACAATTGTATTGCAAATTTTCGGGAATCTCTAATTAAATTATTATGTACATATCTTGAACTTTATTTTTTATAGTATGTATATTAAGCAGATAGGAAAGATCTTTTAGCATCAATTAACGGAATGGTATTTGATCACGTTTTTTATTAAAACGTGATCTTGCTTACCCACTCGTGATTCATTGACTTATATTTATCAGTTAGACAACCTAGATATTGCTATAGGTAGACAAAAACAAATTAATAATGTTTACCAAGTTTTGTGGCAATAAATATTAAGTAGTGAATATTTATGAGAAGCTACTGATGAACAGTCACGGGAAAGTCAAACCTCAGAAACCATAATTTGACCTGACCAGCAGGCAATTGCGTAACTCATTTGACAGTTTCATTTTAATGTAAAATTGAAGACAATGTTGATAACATCGCAATCAAACATTGGAATTGTGTAACGATATAGAGGGACTTCATTATGAAGTAAATGACGTCAGGAGGGAAATCCATTGCGATGTAAATGACGCCATGTATGTTAGATCACGTTTCGTTATACAAGTAAGCTGCTGCAAGTATGTGTTTTAAGGTTTATCATTAATTAAATTTCATGATGAATCCCTCCGACATCGTAATCAACAGTTTTGTAGTTACGAAATTCGAATTGTATCATTTTTCCGGATTCAAACGTCAAAATTGACATTTTGTTGATTGCAATGCAGTTACAGAATTGCCCTGCAGTCCTCTATTGTTCTACTGTTGGGTACGGGCCTCTAGGGTTTAGCCCTTAGTCCACCACGCTGGCCTACTGTAGGTTGGTGGAATATGAAGCACTGTCCATACTAAGACATAGAACTACAAACTACCCTATCGTTTATGCACTCCTGGTACTTTGACATTGTAGTAATACAAATACAAATACAAATATTTTTATTTGTTAAACTTGGACTAGATTACATGGAAGGATTTTAGCACAGGCTTACAATTTAAGTACTTATTTAATCTAGTTAAAGGTAAGGTAATGAATAGTTCTATTTATTTTTTCTTGAACATTTAAATATGGTGGAGGTGCAGTTGGAAAGTTCGTTTGTTTTGCTTATGAGCATGCTATAAGTATCGATTTGATGTGACCACAGCAGATGAGCTTTCTACAAAAATATACCTACTGTTTGCTGTTGTAGTTATCCAATTACCGACCCAAATTTTCTTTTGCTTTTTGACAAAATTTTACAATATTTGGTGATAAACTTTTACGATAATAATCTGAAGTTTGGACAGGTTAATATTTGTAGATTGTAGAACTAGTGTGAATTAGGTACTTTTTCTCATTAGTTCGATAGTAGAACTAGTGCGAATAAAAATTCTCATTAGTAAGATGATCGAACTATTTATTTTCGCGATTTCAGGGTTGGTCCCGTTGTAAAAATTGTTCAATAGTACATTATGATACAAGTGAGCTAAGTTGACTATTATACTCGAGGCTGGATTGCAGCCCGAGCCGAAGGCGAGGTCGTAATGGAGCCGAGAGTATAAAAGTCAATGCTCACTCGTGTCATACGACGTTTTTCAACACACTTGCGAGGAAAAAATCATACATTTTAGACAAATATTGAATTTGTGAAAAATGGCGCGCGGATTACTGTAATGTAATCGCACGGTTACATACATCTATGCGCGCGCAGGTGGTCGAAGGAAATCACCAAACAGCCTAATATTAAAAATATTATAAACAGATTTTTTTATTTAAAACACAAAGTAATATTAATTTGTTGATAAATATTTGATGTAATGAAATGTTCATTTAGCATATTTTAATTAATACAGTTGATTTTTACCGAAAAATGTTTAATTTAGTTTTGATTCATGTATGTTGCTTTTTGTTCGTGTACAATAAAGAGTATTTGTATTGAATTGTTGTGTCAAATCCTACTATCTTCTTAATATATACAACTTTTCTGTGCGTGTGTTTGTCACCTTACTCCTCCTAAATGGCTGCAACGATTTGGATGAAATTTCGTGTGTATATTTCAATGGGTTCCCGGATGGTTTGAATACACAATTGGTAGGTGGCACTGCTGTCAGTATGTCACCAATCTTCTCCTAAACGGTAGGGACGATTTTAATGATATGCGGCGCTGCTTTTCCGGATAGGATGACGTCTAACTACCGGGTCCGCTAGTGTAATATTAAAAATGTGAAAGTTTGTTGGGTGTGGATGTTTAGATGTTTGTTACTCAATCACGCTGTAAGGGCTAAACGGATTTGGATGAAATTGGGACACAGATAGATCATAACCAGGATTAACGTAATGTAAGCTTTTTATCCCGGGAAGACAAACCGAATGATAAGCCGAATTACACGCGGGCGAAATCGGGGGCATAGGCTAACATAACATAACATAACATCACGCCTGTATTTCCCTGAAGGGGTAGGCAGAGGTGTATAGTACACCCACATTTCGTCAGTTATGTTATACTCCCATGTAATAGGGGGCGAGCCTATTGCCATTGACCGGGCAAAAATTCAGACTCCGGGCTGCTACTGAGATTTTCCTAATGAAAAAACCCAATAACACTTTTCCCGACCCGGGAATCGAACCCAGGACCCCACGCTTAGCAGTCGCGCTTGCAACTACTAGACCAACGAAGCAGTCACGGCATACGGCATAGGCTAGTACATACGTACTATATTAAAAAATAAGTGCATGTAAATCAGAAGGCCTAGCATCTGTGCCTAGCACGTACTGCGGTGCGGTTGCGGTGCTAATTTCAATGGGAAATTCTGTTTTCTGTGAAACACACGTACTGCGGTTACTTATGGATAAATATATATACAAAAAAAAAAAAAAAAAAAATACATTACAGTAAAAAAAAAAAAAAAAAAAAAAAAAATTACAATAATATCCTGTAATTAAACAACAAATACTTAAATGTATCAATTATCAATAAGAAAAAAAGTTCTAGGCAGTAAAAGCAAACACATTTTCTCATTAGCATTTTCTGGCCAGTCTTTGAACTCTGCTGTAAATTCAAGGGACCATATTCAACAAAAATAAGATTTATGTTTGGAAAAGATACGCGCACACCAATTTCGCAGCTTTCCAACTATATACACATGCAAAAAAAAATCATTTTTATAAAAAAAAAAAAAAAAAAAATACATTACAGTAAAAAAAAAAAAAAAAATATTACAATAATATCCTGTAATTAAACAACAAATACTTAAATGTATCAATTATCAATAAGAAAAAAAGTTCTAGGCAGTAAAAGCAAACACATTTTCTCATTAGCATTTTCTGGCCAGTCTTTGAACTCTGCTGTAAATTCAAGGGACCATATTCAACAAAAATAAGATTTATGTTTGGAAAAGATACGCGCACACCAATTTCGCAGCTTTCCAACTATATACACATGCAAAAAAAAATCATTTTTATAAAAAAAAAAAAAAAAAAATTCGCATGCGTAAAATGCGTTAAAATAATTATATACACAATTTTATTTGTGAGAATTGTGTCGATTTAGTTCATCAAAACGGTCAAAAGTTTATCGAGAGGTCAACGTTCGAGGGAACGAAAAAAAATTACATTAGTTTCTGCGAGATACTACAGAATTGTTGCGGTAAAAAAAAGCAAGCACCGCAGTCCGCAAGTCATCTTTTTTCTTTTTCATTTTTTAATAAATATTTTTGGGACATTTTTACACGGCACTATCTAGTCCCAAACTAAGCAAAGCTTGTACTATGGGAACTAGACAATGGATATAATACTTACTTATATACTTAATTTTTGTAAATACATACCTACTTATAATACATAATGAACTACCAGACCAACACAAACACTTATGTTCATCACACAAATATTTGTGTCCTGTGGGAATCGAAGACACGACCTCGTGATCAGCAGTCCGACCCTCGAACCACTAGACCACAGACGTCGTATTAAAGGTACTTTCTTACTACGTCGTACAATAGATCACTACCGCCTACTGCAGTGATGAGGTCACGGCGCTGTGCGGCCCAAGCTGGGCACTCCGCCAGTGTGTGCTGCGCCGTGTCCTCTGGGCAGCTCCCGCAGTGATGACACTCGGGCGTCGGCTCCCGGACTATGCGACACAGATACTTCCCGAAGCATCCGTGCCCCGAGAGTATCTGCGACAGCCGGTAGGTGTGGGCACCATGGCCCCTCTCCAGCCACTCCTCCATGACGGGCCTTACCGCCGCTATTGCGGCGTGCCCTCAGCAGTCTGACCCTCGAACCGCTATACACCACAGACGTCGTCATCGCTCCGCAAATGCACCCTGAGGCTTAGGTACAGAAGGAAGGTATCTAATAGTACTAAGTTAAGGCTAACATATCCGCGAAGCGCGCGCGTCATTTTTATCGTTTTGGCACTATATACCTAATTAGGTCGGTTTGCGCATGTCAGGCTTGCAGAACAGCAAAAAAACATCAAAAAATATAATTCAAATGTGTTTAAGTATGTCTCTGTTAATTAGCATGAGAACAGTAACAAAGCTAGTTAGATATAATGTGGGAACTGGATTTACCAAACAATAACAATGGCTAATTTTGCTATAACAATGAAAATAACTAACGCGCAAAGCGAAAAATCACAACAGATTCTTTAGGTACATTACATTTTAATTTAATGTCTATAATATAATTGACGATAAAGATATACATTATTGTGGATTTGATATAATTTGCATTAGATAGGAAGGTATACAACGTGTAACAGAAAGGTCCATGGCCCATTTGCTCACTTGTCCCTTGTGCCCTACTACCTGCACAAGAGACGATTTGAACAAAACCACAAACAACGCCATAGAGGTGGCCAAATACCAAATGAATACAGTGTGAACTACATAAGAACCAATGACACGAAGAAGAAGACCAGAAAGGTGAAATAATGCTGTAGGCGACACAGTTAAATATAATTAAATCTTTCTCTTTTTATTTTAATTAACTAAAATGTAGGTATATTTATATTTTAGTTTCCAATGTACACACGGCTACACATTAAGCTGTACATTTCCAGTAAAAGCTGACCTCGCATTGTATAGGCTTTCCATACAGCTTGATGTACAGCCGTGAGAACAGGAGTATGTACGTAGGGAACAGGGCTGCGGGGGCAGGGGCCACGCGCACCTATGCATTTTGAAAATGAACAAGTTCAAAACTGAGTTTGACCTTATCGCAAAAAAAATAGTGTTACAACCTTTGGGCAATATAATAGTTTACTATTCCAAAACACCTGGATTTCATTGTAAATCCATCAAATCAAAACCACCAACACATATCCCAACCTTATCAAATACTTTAGGGGATAAAAGCACTTATCAAGAAGAACATACCAATTAATTTGGGTTTACCCTACCATATTAGTTTATTTACTTATAATTTATTGCGTGAAATATGAAACAGAGAGGATATTATAAAATAAATGTACGATGTTCCACATATTTGGCCGTTTCACATGCAATATTCACAACATGAAAATTCAATTTGACAATATTTCAATGATTAATTTAATCTATTACAATACACATTTACCTATAATTGCACATTATTATTTGAATTCTACTTGCAGTTTATTAATAATTAATAAATAATGTGGTATTAGTAAAAAAAAGAAAAAAATATATTACATTATTGTTTGGCATAAAAGAGTGTGAAAATGAAATCTAGTTGACAAAATGTAGGGAAAAGCGATTTTTCCACGAATTTTCAGATTTTTGGCATACTAAAAGTTGTTAGTATTGATGAGTGTTTTTATCCCCTAAAGTATTATTCACCTTTCTGTTACACGTTGTATGTACATACAGTCAATCGCACGTCAGTGATACCACTTGAATTACGAAAACCGCCCTTACTGTTTACGAAATAAATAAGCTGTCAAAGTCAACCTGTTACCATTGACGTGCGGTCGACTGTACCACGTAGTCTATCTGTCGAGATAGCGATTACGGTAATGATCGCTTCAGAACCATCCATTGGAGGGATCTGAAGAGGTCTATTGTTAGAGGCGTTAATGTGGAATTGTGGAAATAACGACTAACAGTCGATTTCCTCAATTCCACATTATCCTTTCATATTTACTGGCCAGTTGGAATTGTATCACCAAGTAACCAGGGTTTCTTGAAAGTTATTAAAGTTTAAAAAATATTTAAAAAAAGTTCAAACTGCCTCGTTGGTCTAGTCACTAGACTCTAGTTTGCAAGCGCGACTGCTGAGCGTGAGGTCCTGGGTTCGATTCCCGGGTCGGGGAAAGTGTTATTGGGTTTTTTCATTAGGAAATTCTCAGTAGCAGCCCGGAGTCTGGATTTGTGCCCGGTCAATGGCAATAGGCTCGCCCCCTATTACATGGGACTATAACATAACTGCGAAATGGCGAAATGTGGGTGTACTGTTACACCTCTGCCTATCCTTTCGGGGAAATAAAGGCGTGACGTTGTGTTATGTTATGTTAAAAAAGTTTAACCCTTAAAAATTACATAATATTATAGTTTTGTGATGTCACGGGAACTACATGACGTATTTGTAAAATCACAGTTGATCAAATAAATACTCAGAGAACGCTGCTGCCTATCCTCTGGTGAACCCTTTAGTCGCATTTTATGACACCCACGAGAAGAGATGGGGTAGTGCTGAGTGCTACGTTACGATACGATATACGTTATACGATTTTTTTGATTTTTTATATAAAATATAACCTACTTAATAATTTATAATTTCTATTGTGTCTACTTAAGGCGCATGTAGCAGCCAAGTGGCACCTCCATCAGTAAAAAAAACTATTACTCGCTGAATACATCATTTATCGAAAAATCGTTTTTTTTACAATTGAATTAAAGGTACTGTAGTTTAATCAAAAACCATTAGCTCTGTAAATTACAGTTCGCTGTAGTTGTAGATATTTGGCTCTTTTTCTATAATAGTAATAGCGAGTAATATTTTTTTACTGATGGGGCACCACTTTTCTGCCACATGCGCCTTAAGGCATAATGCCTGGTCAAAAGCAACTACATAATTTATAACAATGCAGTAAGTCGCCATTTTTGTTCAAACTATAGCCTGAAGTAAAATTTAATAAAGTCTTAGAAAGTTTCTTGTTTTGTAGACTACTTACGATCTTAACTTCTTTAGTATTTCAATATTTATTTAGGACTTTTAGTCAGAAGATCTTATGACGAGCTTTATGTTGATTTTCCTGAGGGTTATTTTATATTTAAAGTCTATTTATGCTTTTGATTCGACTTGAAAATGTTGTTTTATTGCTTTTATCTATAAGTAGTAGGTATCTGCCGCTGCAGTATATAATTTCTGAACTGTTTTGAGCTCATCATCTTAAAGGCTGGCCCAAACTTGCTACAATGCGACGTGCTGCAGTGTGATGCGCTGATTATAATTTATCCATCTTACTTAACACTTTTTACTATCAGTGAGGGGCTCGTAGCGAAGCAACGACTGCGCGGATTGTATGATCTGCAAGGTTAAGCTGCACTTGCCGCGGTCAGTCTGTGGATGTGTGACCGTTTCGTTACACATCGAGACCCCTCCGTGCCTCGGAGAGCACGTTAAGCTGTCGTTCCCGGTTGTCATACGAATATCTATGGCAGTCGTTACGGGTAGTCAGAAGCCTGAAAGTCTGACAACTGGTCTAACCTCCGAATGTCAGTATTACCCAGTGATTGGGTTGCGGGGGTCTGATGGCAGTCGCTCGGTGTAAAATACTGATGTTCAGCTGCATCTGGCTAGACTGGAAGCCGACCACAATATAATTAGGAAAAGGCTCGGAGGATGATGATGACTATCAGTGAGGTAATATGTACTACGTACTAGAGTAGACATTACAAACAAAAAATATGGCGCAACTTGCTGGCCGCGGAGCACGCGCGCGGCGAGCGTGGCTAAGCGAGTGAGAGTGCAGGAGCTCTAAAACGTGCTACAAACATTTTGTTCGAGGTTTCTTCTCTAGTACGTAGTACATATTACCTCAGTGCTTACTATACGCCTTTTAATCATGTTAACAGAACATAAGTAAAAAAAGTAGGTACTTAAATAAACTAGAAGTATAATAGTATAATGTATGAAATATGTAACCTTGTGCGTGCTAATAATTGCCAACTAATTAAACAGAGCATGGCAAATGTTTTCGTACAATAACTGAGATATTGAATTTAATTCCACTTCTCAAAAAAGTCATGGGTTTCTTACTACTATAGTATTATATTATCTGTGCTTCAGAGCAAATTTAATACCGTGTGGAGCTCAATTTGTTGTTTAGTCCCTTCCCTTTGGGATGAGTCAAGCCCGTTCCGCCATCACTGACTATTTTTTTATTTTTTTGTTACAGGTATGTGAAGGCGCCTTGGACTGCAAAACGAAACCTTTTTATTCCAAAAAGATATCCTGAGCAATACAAATGAGGACCACGTAATAATCTAAGAGTATTTCCTAGTGAATAAAAAAGTCATTTAAATAAGACGAAATAGAGTAGAAATATGCGTAAAATTGTTATAAACATGAATACATTAATAATTATTAAATAAATTATTTTGTATACACGTGTCGTAGTAATATTTGATTAATATTTAGGCTCTGATTAAAACATATAAAACTATTTATCACGTGTATTCGCGATGGGTTGAATAATCTATAAAATATAACCTATCGAGTGAAACACAATAGACAAAATTAATGAGTTATGAAATTGAAATCTATCGTATGTTACGTTTCAAAATATATATTTTTTATGTTTTGAACTAAGAGCTGTGTAAAATATATTGTAATTTTATATTATATTGTAATGTCTATTCACTATTCATAAAATATAATGTGTGTTAAAGAAATTGCATGAGTAATGCCAAGATTTGTGAAACGTTTCTTAACTACTTGTTGTATGAGGAAAGCTATTTTAACATAAACAACATACCTATAACAGAATAAACGCAAATCCTGAAAGTATTTTGTTCAGATTGATTGCTATGGTTTTTATACCATGTTATATTTTACCATTTTCTTTATCAAAATTTTCTTCATCAAAATTAATTTTGGAAACGAAAGGTTAATAAGTATATCATCTGGTCTCGAGTAGTTCCTTTAGGTCCAGTAAGACCAGCAAAATGGGTTCCCGTGTGTCAGGTAACCCCTAAAAGGCATCCTGCAGCTATCCAGCAAACAACTCGGGAACTTACTGATGACCAAAAACCATATAATGTAGTGATTATGAAAAAAAAAAAAATCATCAGATGGTACCTACTCATAATATTCTGATTGGGGTGTCTGAGGTCTTGCGTTCATTCTGTTACATATTGTCTTGGACGAATAAAAAAAGGCGGACGGAATCTCGCTAGATAAAAAGTGAAGCACCTATTACGAAGACGGCTCGCTTATAAGTACGGTTTGACACGCACACATTCACACCCATAGTAAGACAAAAAGCCGCGATTACGCAAAAAATCTCATGTGACGGTAGTCATTGTCGCAATGTCACAAATAAAATAACAATATATATCTGGTTTGTTAAAATTCTGTCGAAATTATAGTGGGTTTAGGAAAAACGAAGTGCTTCAATCTTTTCTTAGCGATCTCGCTATCGATCGATATAGATCCGTCCGCCATTTTTTATTCGTCCGAGCATGTTGTATAATAATTTATGACCAAAATATTTTAATGTCACTGCACCAGAAAAATTCAAGTACCTGTTGTAAAGACACACAAACGGGATAAAATATGGGATGCAACTTACATTAAAAAATGTGAAGTATTCCCATTTGAGCACCTATTTTTAGGGCACCAATGCTTAGAGCACCGATGCTATTCCCTTTTCAGCACCAATCTGTATTTTTGCTTGGTGCTCTATTGGGAACAAAATAAATAATTCGACTTTATTCCCCTTTGAGCACCTACGGTACGGTAGCTTCTAGTGATGTAGTGTATTGTAAAAATTATCGAAAAAAATCACAATATTATTATTTTTAGTAAATCATGTATTGTTATTATCACAAGTTTCCTCTAATAAAATGTTGTGTACACAAACCTATTTAAGGCAAAACTAACAAAATAAATTACCTATTTTCATATTAATAGGAAGAGCGTAGATAGATAGATAGAATATTCTTTATTGTACACCATTAACATAATTAAACTTAGGACTAACATGTAAAATAAGGGTACATTGGCGGTCTTAACGCTAATAGCGATATCTTCCAGACAACCTTTGGATGGACAAGGAAGACGTGAAAAATATATAGAGGGGAGTATGTGGTGCACTTTTTTTCCTTCAATTTTTTCGTAAGTTGAAAGGGCCGCAACCTGCGCCGACTGTACCGGTCTCAGGGATATCCCGCCCGAGTAACATGAAGTATGACAAATGTCGCACTTTCAGCGGTTATTAATTAAAATCGTTGACACCCAAGCTGATGCTGTAGATTCAAAATGCAAAGATTTATTGCATACTAACTAACGGCCTTACTAATAAACGTTGTATAGGGTTGAATAGTTACACAACGATTTCTCACTTTCTGTCATCAGTAATTTGACATTTGAAAGAAGAAGACAAAGCATTGTGTAACTATACAACCGCTATACAACGTTTATTAGTAAAGGGGTAAGTGTATATCATTGGGGTTACATTAAAACTATACAAAGTGTATCAGAAATGCGTGGTCATATTTTAAGAGCTCATTCTTACTATAGGACCAACCCTGAAATCGCGAAAAAAATATCAGCTGTTCCCTACTAAATCACCGATGTCTCTCGACAAAATGTTAGGATCAGCTGATTTTTTTTCGCGATTTCAGGGTTTTTCCCATAGTAAAAGTTGTTCGATAGCATCCCCTGAATAAGCTCTTTAAATATGACCACGCATTTCTGATACACGTTGTACAACTAGGTAAAAAAGAAGCAATAAAAGTGCACCACATATTATTGTACACCATTAACATGATTAAACTTAGGACTAACATGTAAAATAAGGGTACATTGGCGGTCTTATCGCTAATAGCGATATCTTCCAGACAACCTTTGGATGGACAAGGAAGACGTGAAAAATAGATGGGGGCAGCCCATCTATTTTTTACATGTTAGTCCTAAGTTTAATCATGTTAATGGTGTACAATAAAGAATATTCTACCTATCTATCTAGGCTCTTCCTATTAATACTAAAATAGGTAATTTACTTTGTTAGTTTTGCCTAAAATTGGTTTGTGTATACAAAATTTTATTAGAGGAAACTTGTGATAATAACAATACATGATTAACTAAAAATAATAATATTGTGATTTTTTTCGATAATTTTTACAATACACTACATCACTAGAAGCTACCGTACCGTAGGTGCTCAAAGGGGAATAAAGTCGAATTATTTATTTTGTTCCCAATAGAGCACCAAGCAAAAATACAGATTGGTGCTGAAAAGGGAATAGCATCGGTGCTCTAAGCATTGGTGCTCTAAAAATAGGTGCTCAAATGGGAATACTTCAAAAATAGTGCCTTACCACAAAATCGTGTTTAACAGTTAATTAGCTAAAACAGGATTTAAACTCACACAGGGTTTGCCTTGTGCCATAAGACCGCCCATTGTACTCACATAATGTATCTGTAAACTACTGTATTTGTTTTTGTTTGGTGTATGTACAATAAAGAACACTTATAATAAATAAATAAACACCATTTTTATAAATTGAGGTAAAATTATAAGTCACGATTTTATTTAGTGCTTTAAACTTTCGTGGTGATTCCCATAGTAAACGTTTAAAAAAATGGTGAACAAAAAGTTATTAAAATTGCTAGTGCAGCGAGATAAAAAGGTCATCGTTAAACCAGACACGAGACCACGAGTCAATGACAAGAAATACATCATCTTCTCTCTCTTATCGTATGTTACTGCCGTAGCCGGTACCCGTTACTCGTGTATTGACCCTTAAGTCGAGTTTAAATCAGCTATTTACTATCAGCTTTAAATAAAATTTTAATTCGCAATATTATTTTACAAAATGGCATAGGTACTCATTTTACATAGAAAAAAATCCCATTATTGAATATGTAAATCTAGTTTTACTTATTTACATTGTAAAGAGGAGAAGAGAGAAGACCGGAAAAGCAACTATACTTCATTTATTATAGCTTTAGACAAAACGTAATCCAAAAAGCAAGAAAAACTGGAAAAATAAATTACATTACTGCTTCTGGTCAAGGTTGTAGACAATTTAATGAGTCTATGAACTAGAGGCCAATTATAATAAGCTGAAACTCTGCGTGGAGACGTGGATCAAAAGAAATTAGTGCCCTTGTTACCATATCTATCTAATGCTATAATAAACTTATGCCCTTGTTACTATATCTATCTAATGCTATAATAAATTAGTGCCCTTGTTACTATATCTATCTAATGCTATACTAAATTAGTGCCCTTGTTACTATATCTATCTAATGCTATAATAAATTAGTGCCCTTGTTACTATATCTATCTAATGCTATAATAAATTAATGCCCTTGTTACTATATCTATCTAATGCTATAATAAATTAATGCCCTTGTTATCATATCTATCTGATGCTATAATAAACTTATGCCCTTGTTACTATATCTATCTAATGCTATAATAAATTAGTGCCCTTGTTACTATATCTATCTAATGCTATACTAAATTAGTGCCCTTGTTACTATATCTATCTAATGCTATAATAAATTAGTGCCCTTGTTACTATATCTATCTAATGCTATAATAAATTAATGCCCTTGTTACTATATCTATCTAATGCTATAATAAATTAATGCCCTTGTTACTATATCTATCTAATGCTATAATAAACTTATGCCCTTGTTACTATATCTATCTAATGCTATAATAAATTAGTGCCCTTGTTACTATATCTATCTAATGCTATACTAAATTAGTGCCCTTGTTACTATATCTATCTAATGCTATAATAAATTAGTGCCCTTGTTACTATATCTATCTAATGCTATAATAAATTAATGCCCTTGTTACTATATCTATCTAATGCTATAATAAATTAATGCCCTTGTTACTATATCTATCTAATGCTATAATAAATTAGTGCCCTTGTTACTATATCTATCTAATGCTATAATAAATTAAGTATAGGTAAAATAAATCTGCATACATGTTTTATTATTGAGATTTCCTCATGTAAATAAATATAACTTGGTATGATGTAGGTACTACTAGTACCCAAGGCCACTTTGAGGCAAAAGAGTTTGAGCTTAGTTAACGTAAATGTTTTAAAACATGTTTATAAAAATTGTTACAAATATATTTTTATCATTTAATAATGTGTACACAAATGAATAAAATTGTTGAGTGAAATAAACTTTTATCATTCGTGAAGGTCAATTTTTTATTAGCTTATGACCACACCGTTTCTTGCCACTGGCAAATGAATAATATTGATTGTAGTAAAAGAAAATCTATATATTAGAAACATTATGTAATACCTACAAAGTTAAAATCTGTAATTAATTATTTTTAAACTGATAAAAAAAAATTATATAAAGAACTACCGATACTATATTTGATATCGGTACTATATTTTGATAAACACTTGCGTATCAGTACTTGTTTTTGATAAATTGACATTCCGTATTTTTATTTGTACTAATAGCTTTTGCCCGCGGCTTTGCCTGCGTGTATGTAGTTTATCGCACATCCCTCAGGAATTGTTATCTTCCCGAGATAAAAAGTAGCCTATAAATTAATCCAGGTTATGTTCATCTGTATGCCAAATTTCATCCAAATCCGTTCAGCCCTTACAGCGTGATTGAGTAACAAACATCCAAACATACACATATACATCTTTATGAAGATTTATTGAAAGCCTAATCATTGTTACTAAACTTCATTTATTATAGCATTAGATAAATATGTAACAAGGGCTTCAACACACTTTTCCATACATGGCCATAATTAATATCCAATCTATCCACGATTTATCCTACTATAGATAGAAATTTGACATATTTTGTATGGAGCTTTTGTCAAATTCCGATCTTTAGTAGGGTAAATCGTGGATAGATTGGATATTAATTTTAGCCGACAGAGTTTCAGCTTATTAAAAATGGCCTGCATCATAGACTCATTACATTGTTTGGAGACAATTTAATGAGTCCTCGGCTAGAAGCAGTAATGTATTTTAATGAGTCCTCGGCTAGAAGCAGTAATGTATTTTAATTTTTTTACACTTTTGTTTGCCTTTTAGGTTTTGTTTTGTCTAATGCTGTGATTAATGGAGAGTATAGATACCTAAAAATTATTGCTGTCTACCAAATCTATAATTACACACTGCTTTAAACTCATGTTCATCCAAATATCTTTCTTTGTAAGTATTAATGCCATTCGAAGCTTTAATAATACCTACTTGTATTGTTTAGTAATAAATAACACTATACCTTTTATTTATATGGTTATTGTTTAAACCGAGATTATTTATAAATATTTTTAATAAATGTTTATGATGCATTCGGGTATTTATTTTCAGAACATAGTTTAATTATCAACCTTGTTTATGCTGCAGATGACAAAAACCCGACTATTATAAGATATTTTGTTTCTTTTCGAGGTTATCATACTTATTGTGTCTTCATTTTCTGCACGTATTTGTAATTAACGTGTTCGTTTAACCCAATTTGATCTTGTTCCGTGAATCGGAAAGCGTAGCGTGGGACGTCCTCAGGCTTGTTGGAGTGACCATTTTCGCAAGCTGGCTGGTATATAGAAGCTGGATGAGAGGCCGAAGATCGAAGTCAGTAGCGTGCGTGGAGAAGCTTATGTTCAGCAGTAGCTGTAGGTTGATGATTATTATGATGATGATGGTGATGATGATGATGAAGATGATGATGATGTTGATGATGATGAACTTGGTCTAGTTCTTGGTCATTGTAAAGCTAACCAAGTGACAACTTTACAATGAACAGTCAAATATGAAATTGCGATAACCACCACCAGTGTGTTATGCCAGTAATTACTTACGGCACTGAAATGTTTCAGTGGTTTTGAAATGTGGTCGCTCACAATGGCCCTGATAAGAAGGCTCAAAGTCACTGAAAGGGCAATGGAGAGGGCTATGCTTGGAGTGTTCCTGCGTGATCGAATCAGAACTGAGGAGATTCGCAGGAGTAACCGACATAGCCCGAAGTATTGCCAAACTGACGGGGCACATTGCTTGCAGACCGGATGGCCGATGGGGCAGTAAAGTTCTGGAGTGGCAACCGCGTACTGGAAGGTGCAGCGTGGGTAGGCCCCCCACAAGGTGGACCGACGACCTGGTGAAGGCCGCGGGAATCCGCTGGATGCGGAAAGCACAGGAATGGTCGTTGTGGCGATGCTTGAGGGAGGCCTATGTCCAGCAGTGGACGTTATTCGGCTGAAATGATGATGATGATGATGATGATGATAACCATCATGCTTGACAAATGAATTTTTAAGAATTCTAGAATTTTAGGAATTAATCCTAGAATTTTAGGAATTAATTCTAGAATTGAAGGAATTCATTTAAAATTTTTACAAATTAATTCTAGAATTTTAGGAATTTTGGATTTTCTTAGGCTAAGAAATACTTCCTTATTATTATTTATTTCTTTTATTTATTTGTTGTACGTATAAATTATATTTTTAAATAACCTATATTTACAAAAAAAAACATTTATAAATATAAATAATCGTGCCCCACCAGCATCAGGAATAGGGTACAAGCTACCGGTGGTTAGGACCTCTGAGAGCGGAACTTCATAAAGATACGCTCCGTGTCCAGAAGTACCGCTTTCTGTATGAAGCCCTTGACCCAGCAGCCTAATGAGAGCTTCTTGTTATTTATTATTATTAGGAAAAGGTGTTATTATGGCTTATTCCCAACAAATGGTTTATTTTTTACTGAACAACATGGAACTAAGGCTAGCTTTACCTAAACAAAAAAAACATATGGTAAGCAAGCCTCTCTAGGTTTCTATAAATAGACGGATGCAGTTAAATCGCACCTTGATATTTGCAAAATTTTAATGTTATTTTTAGACTTGCAATTTTGCGCGCAACCTCCACATGTCAAACATGATGTTATTACGGAAAGGGTACTAACTTCCAAGAAATTATTGTCCAAGGCTTTGCTAAATGCTAAATAAATTTACAACTAATCGTTTATCTACAAAGTTCCTGTTTTGTATATTATTCTGTGAACCAAGTCACCTTCGTGGTAATTTTCCTACTAGGTAAAACGCTGGACAGCGTTTTACGTTAGGGAATTTAACTCGTAAAGTCAGAACTGTTGGTTAACTTTAATTATAACTAGATCGACTTTGCCCGTGGCTTTGCCCGCGTATAATGAAGCCTTTGATTATTGACAAGTTAATAATCAAAGAATTAAGCTTATCACAGAAAGACTTACTTTGTTTACCCGGAATAAAAAGTAGGCTATATTTTAATACGGATCATGATCTATCTGTGTCCAAAATTTAACCAAAATCTGTTCAGCCGTTTCAGCGCGATTGTGTAACAAACATCCAAACATCTTCACTATAACATTTCTAAACGTTCGCATTTATAATAGGTATTAGTAGGTATTAGTACAACTATGATAATTGTGTGTCTACAATAATTTAATAAATAAATAAATATTTAAAATGAATATTTTTGGGTCATTTTACACATCACCATCTAGTCCCAAACTAAGCAGAGCTTGTACTATGGTTACTAGACAATGGATATTTTTATATTCTTACTATCTTTTACGTGCGGCTTCGCTCCCGAGGTTCCCACAGAAACCACGTGCATATTTCCGTAATAAAAAGTAGCCTATTGTAACGGACTAACGGTTAGAGGCCGCGCATGTAGGCTGCGCAGTCCGTTAACAAAATAGATAGGTTGTCATTGTGGTGTTAGGCACCACAGTGACAGGTAGGGTAGTGTGTAGAGAGAGGATTTAAAGGTCTCGCTCGATGATTTCATACATTTATTTTAGCCTCTTGAGAAAGGAAGTAAGCATGACCGCGTGGTCGGCCATTAAAATGTTAGAAATCTATTTACTCGACTAAAACTATTCACTATTCAGATCCACAACGCTACACTATGTCACTCTTCGGCCCACACATACATACATACACATAACCAGCCCCTTACTGTCCCACTGCTGAGCAAGGGCCTCATTTCATTATGAGATGGCTAAGGCCTTAGTCCACCACGCTGGCCTAGTGCGGGTTGGCGGACTAAATACACCATTGAGAACTGTATGGAGCACTCTCAGGTGTGCAGGTTTCCTCACGATGTTTTCCTTCACCGCTAAAGCAAGTGATAATCAAATTCAGATCCGCTCATAAACTCTCCGGCCCATAGAAAAAAAGGAAGAAAGAAAAATGATTTATTGCCACAAGAAGACGACATGCGCGTATGCGGTAGGTGAACATAAAAAATAACTTCATAAACTATTTATATACGTCGTAGGATAATCGGAAAAATCGTATCTTTGCGAAAATCCTAGGTAGATTGCAAAGAAGTATACGAAAACCATAATTATTATCAATTTCGATTGATTGCAAATTCTTTGCTAACAGTATGGTAGAAAAAAACACAACTATTTTAATTTACTGAACAGCCATGTTAAAACAACGAATACCAAATAAGATAAAATACTTAACCATGTAAGTAGTAGTTATTGAGTTAAGTACAAAGTCCAAGACTCATGCTTGTATTAATTATGACGAAATTTATTTTTTCAAGGTTTTTAATTTGTAGTTATCATTCTTCTAGCAATAAACTTCTTAAACTTTTTATTCAATAGCAGTAACATTTTATATTTACTCCAAGCTTAGAAAAATAAGTTTATATTATGTACACATAGCTGTGCTCGCGGCTTCGCCCCCGTAGAATTCAGTTTATAACTGTCATTATTACTAAAATAAATTATAGCATATGTTACTTCTGGAAAAAGTAGTTTTTAATGGTGAAAGAATTATTAAAATCGGTTCAGTAGTTTCAGAGTTTATCGATAGACAGACAGATAGTATAGACAGGTAGAGAACGACCTTTTTTATTAGAAGAATGCGATAAAAAAATGGATCATCATCATCATTTCAGCCGAAAGACGTCCACTGGTAGACATAGGCCTCCCTCAAGCATCGCCACAACGACCGGTCCTGCGCCTTCCTCATCCAGCGGATTCCCGTGACCTTCACCAGGTCGTCGGTCCATCTTGTGGGGGGCCTACCCACGCTGCGCCTTCCAGTACGCGGTCGCCACTCCAGAACTTTACTGCCCCATCGGCCATCTGTTTTGCGAGCAATGTGCCCCGCCCACTGCCACTTAAGTTTGGAAATTATTCGGGCTATATCGGTTACTTTTGTTCTCCTGCGAATCTCTTCATTTCTGATTCAATCACGCAGGGACACTCCGAGCATAGCCCTCTCCATTGACTTTTGAGTGACTTTGAGCCTTCTTATCAGACCCGTTGTGAGCGACCACGTTTCAGTGCCGTAAGTAAATACTGGCAACACATACTGGTCAAAGACACTTGATCAAAGTCAAAAAGTGGTCAAAGTCTTGAGACACTGCGGTATTTTGGACGAGAGGATATTGCGTAGCTTCCCAAACGCTGCCCAACCGAGTTGGATTCGACGACTGACCTCATTCTCGAAGTTGGACTTACCTAGCTGGACAGTTTGTCTTACGTATACATAATCGTCAACAACTTCCGAGTGTAGATTATAACTACAATAATTGAAAACGGAACAGTTCTAAACCCCGCTTTATCCAACTGACAATAAAAACACCAAGTTATGTGGTTAGGTATCAATCTTGTTAGTATTAAAATTATCCGGCTAACTGGCGATAAACTAATCAAAGTTCAATAAAAACTTCACACAAATGAGTCGAAATATTATTTTTTTAATAATAAACTTTATCTTCAAGAAAATAAACCCGGAGCTGTAATAAACAGAAGTTTTATTTTAACTTTTTACACGTATGCAAAGGACGGAGCATTGAAATTCTTGTTGTTTTTGTAATATGAATAGTACAATGAACCGAACTTAAAAATCTTGAAACGTACACAGAACTGTCCTAGTTTCTCATAAATTATGTACTGTTTCAATAATGTAAGGTCAAGGCATAGTATTGTTTACGAGTGAACTTTTTGTTATCTCTGAGGTCTTTTCTCTTGAGTAAATTTTGTAATACAGACGCTCATTGATAAACATTGCTTTCATTATAATGAAACAGGTTTAACCAGATTACATCGCGTATATTATTTTAATCGCTTTCTGTAGAGAGAAAATTTATCATCATCATCAACAGCCTATCGCAGTCTTCTGCTGGACATAGGCTCTCCCAAGTTGCGCCACAACACTCGGTAATCTGCCTTCCGCATGCAGTCCTCCCCAGCCACTTTCATCAGGTCGTCGGTCCACCTGGCTGGGAGGCGCCCTACACTGCGTTTGCTGATTCGCGGTCTCCACTCGAAGACTGCTCAACGGCCATCGGTCCTTCGACAGACATGGCCAGCCCAATGCCACTTCAGCTTACTGATCCTACTAGCTTTGTCGGTCACTTCGGTTCTTCTACGGATAATCACGTAAAAAAATCTTAGAAAATTTATAATTAGACTTATAATATTTTCTATCATAATAGATGATAGAATATAATAGGTGGCTGTGTAGAAAAAATACACAATGTTTTGCCGTTATCTTCCCACACTAATATGAGGCTATGAAACTGCGCAATTATATCTGCGCAGATTATTATTAATATTAATTAATATCAAACTTGTTTGGGTCTTAATCGTATAAATCATCACTACCTTATTATTTAATAATAATAATAATATAATATCACGCCTGTATTTCCCCGAAGGGGTAGACATAGGTGTATAGTACGCCCACATTTCGCCTCTTATGTTATAAGTCCCATGTAATAGGAGCTTATTGCCACTAATCGGGCACAAATCCAGACTCCGGGCTGCTACTGAGAATTTCCTAATGAAAAAACCCAATAACCACTTTGACCGACCCAGGAATCGAACCCAGGACCCCACGCTCAGCAGTTGGTCTATAGACCAACGAGGCAGCTATTATTTAATAGCCGTACTTATTACTAATTTTATAGCTACACTGCACAGTGTGATAAGATCCCGGTTTTTGTGTCATCGTGTTTTTATTGAGTTAATCGATAGAGTTTACAATTCCGACGGTTAGACTAAAACTCCGGGTTCGCTCAAACTTGAGGTTTTTTTTTTAAAAAATGTCAAAGTTTCGCAATATCCGACTCTTGAAAAATGAAAAAAAAATCATTATAATTTTATGGAAGTACTTATTACAGAATTTATTTATTCTATCGAAAAATGGTATAATAGCCGACCGTTCTACCAATTCCTGTTGCATTAGTATGAATGGGTCGAGAGATATGATTTTTTTTCTCATTTTTCGTTTTCATTTTTTTATTCATTTAAACCGCCGTAGTAGGTGGTCATTCCTACATCAAAAAATTGCTGATACTTTCTATTATGTGTAGTATTAATTCCAAAACCTAACTCATTGGTTTCCAGGAGTTATTGGAGATTCAAAATTTTCCTTAGGGTTGACACTTTCATGTATCCGAAAAAAAACCAATAAGAATATATTTTATCTGAAAAAAAAGAAGGTGTTTTAAATACTTTTTAATAATTAATATGGAGTTGGCTATTTGAAAGAAAGAAAAAGAAAGAAAGAAAAAATATTTATTTGCTTCAAAAGTGACGCACAAAATTACCAAAAAATTCAAGAACAGAACAAATACAGGTACAGAGCCAAGAAGTGTCGTAAGATATGTGTCACATCCGCGCAAAACGGCCACCGCTCAGTATATAGCTATGCTTCATGTACGGAGCAAAGACACAGCGCTGGTTTTCAGCGACAGCCGGCGTCGACACAAATTCACAATGCAATAACGAAAGGAAAATGTATATAAATTTGTAACATATTATGTAGGCTAACCGAACTAAAATTCATCTTCATTGTTAGTTACAATTAATTCAACATGAGAATAATTATCGATGGCTAGATTTTGTTCATTAACAGGTCTCAATAAAGACAATGGCCGGTGGCAATGGGATTTTTTTAGCCTTTTTTTTCTCTAAGAGGTTGAGGTTGTATACAAAATAAATGATTCTAAAGAATTGTTTTAAATCAAAAAGTATAATAAAATTGATTTAAAAGAATTGTAAAATATAAAAGTATACTAAAATTTATTCAAAATAAGTTGTAAAATAAATAAAACTTTTTTAAGTCGGCGCCAAACAAACGAGCAAAGTGCGTGCAAGTGATCCATTTTTGGAAAGTTATTGTTTATCGTTGAAAATTTGACTTTGTATTGTATTTGATGTTATTTTGTTTTTGTTATTTCTTTAAAGTAATTTAATGATCTTCGTTGATTGTTTGTTGGGCGCCGACTCATAATTAGTTATTTACATTAGTTTAGCTAGGAAAATAGTTACTAAGACTAAAAGCTACATTTTAATTTTCGCTTTTCAGTTTCTATTTACGTCGGTTACCTAAAATACTAAATAAAGAAATAACCTTACCAATCTTATTTGCGGATGATATATCTATACTCATAAAATATGATAATACCATCAAACCTAATCCCATTTTACAAGAAACTTTACAAACAGTAACACGTTGGCTCCACGACCATAACTTAGAGATAAATTATAGCAAAACAAAAACAATACAATTTAGATCATATAAAAAACCCTCTTTAGTCATGGACACAAATTTTCGGAATAATACCTTAGAAACAGTAGAAACATTTAATTTACTCGGCATAAACATTGATATACACATAAATTGGAAAAAACATATTGCACATATTAAGTCTAAATTGTCCAAATTCACTTATGCTCTTTTTCAAATAAAATGTAGCACAGACATAAAAACATCGTTGTCTGCCTATTATGCGTATGCGTACTCATGGCTGAGATACGGTGTGATGCTGTGGGGAAATAGCGTGGACGTTCATGACTTATTTGTATTACAGAAGAAGTGCATTAGAATTATAGCTCAAATCGACAATTTAGAAAGCTGCAGACCCTTTTTTATTGAATATAAATTATTAACACTCCCATCAATATATATACATGACTTGTGTCTGTTCGTATTTAAAAATATTAGTCACTTCACAAAAGTAAAAGACATACATAACATAAACACACGCCACAAAGACAGTTTATACTTACCACCCTCCAGGATCAAAATGCTAAACCAAAGTCCCTATTACATGGCAGTCAGAATATTTAATAGTTTACCATGCGATATAAAACTAGAAACAAAACTGACAATATTTAATAGAAAATTAAAAACATTTCTAATCCAAAAATGCTTCTATACAATTGAAGAATATTTGGAACATAATAAGTACAAAAAATAAAACACAATAATAATAATAAAACATATACAATAAAAATAACTTTTATTCAATCAGACAGCTTTATTCCACTATGTGTTAGTAACATTTAAAATACTATATAAGTTCAAAATAAACCTAAATAAAATTAAATCGTAATAAATTATATTAAAATATAATGAAATAAATTAAAATTGCATAAATTAAATAAAAAATACGTATTAAATCAATTAATAAATATAAAAAATATTTAAATGAAATTAATAAAATTGGACATATTAAATCAAATTTGAATAAATTGAATTAAAATAAGATAATTTTGCTACTATATTCATGATGGAAATAAAAACTTTAATTAATATGTTATACTTTAAAATTATCCAGTAGTTTTTATATTATCTAAATAAATTTCCGCCAAAATTAATACGGCGATCTACTATGTTTATTTTAGATGTATAAGCCTAATACTTATCTAATATTAATATATTAAATTGTAATTAATTAAGTCCAATAATTTTGCAATGCCTGAAAAAGGCGACTAAGTTTGTAAGAACTATATTTATAACCTACCACCAATATGTACACTTAGTTGGCAAAATAAATCTTTGAATCTTTGAATCGGTTCAATTTTTTGTTAAAGAGTTTTTTTTTTTTTTTTTTGTGGCTTAAATCTAACTCCAGGTCTCCATTATGTTGTAGTGTCTAGAACATTTATGTGTGCCATGTTTCAACAGAATCGGTTAACAGGTAAGAATTCAGTCGGTGAACAAGCACTCATCCCCTGTTTTCCTACCCTTAGGGGTGGATTTTGATTTTCAAATTTAAATGGGAGCAACTTCGAGATGTCATGTACACTATCCATTAAAAGAAGAATCATCAAAATCGGACTACTCTGGAAAAAGACGAATTGAGAACCTCCTCGTTTTTTTCGTCGGTTAAACAGTAAAACAAAATTGATTTAAAAGAATTGTAAAATTAATAAAAAAGAACGAAATTGACTAAAAATATTTAATAAATTGTCAAAGATGTTGATATATTACTCATGTTTAATGTTGATTGATATACTTATGAGACATCGGAAAGGATTTTCTATTATTTACTATTAGTTGAGTCTTTTGGGTTAGAATTTATAGATGGTTTACAAAAAACGTGTACCAGTCAACATGATACCAATTTCTCCATTAGTTTTTTAATTTCCTTTATAAAATTACTCAATCTTTGCTATCTAAGCCACAAAATAATGATATCTTGTTATGGTCGTGATAAGGAAGCTAAAACTTAATAAAAATAAACAAATTATGTTTTGGTTGAAGTGGCAGCCCTAAGTGCGGATATTTCGGATATTACTAAAATTTCCAATAACTCCTGGAAACCAATGAGTTAGGTTTTGGAATTAATACTACACATAATAGAAAGTATCAGCAATTTTTTGATGTAGGAATGACCACCTACTACGGCGGTTTAAATGAATAAAAAAATGAAAACGAAAAATGAGAAAAAAAATCATATCTCTCGACCCATTCATACTAATGCAACAGGAATTGGTAGAACGGTCGGCTATTATACCATTTTTCGATAGAATAAATAAATTCTGTAATAAGTACTTCCATTAAATTATAATGATTTTTTTTTCATTTTTCAAGAGTCGGATATTGCGAAACTTTGACATTTTTTAAAAAAAAAACCTCCAGTCTGAGCGAACCCGGAGTTTTAGTCTAATCGTCGGAATTGTAAACTCTATTGATTAACTCAATAAAAACACGATGAGACAAAAACCGGGATCTTATCACACTGTGCACTGTGGAAGTATACGTGCCAGTAAGAAACCACATCCTAGGAAGTACTTGTGTGTGTAGATATTTATATTCCTTTTGTTATATGTAACTCTACAGGAACTGGGAAGAAACGAAACCCTAAAGGTAACAGTTTAGAAATTCACAATATTATAATATTTATTTAGAATTAGCCAATGTGCAATGCTTGGGGCTTCGATGGCGTATAATTGGGTTTATCATAGAAAAACCTTACTTATGCATCACTTGGGCGCTGTTTATACAAGATGTTGATCTGTAACCGAGCCAAATTTCTAATAACAAATATGCTTAGTCATCTAAAAATATTTAACAAATTCTACAGTTATTGAATAACGAAATTTTCACTTCGAAACATAGCGAGGGTTTGAGAATAAATCCCGAACGACTTTGAAAATAAATCACCGGCGGCATTGTCAAAGGGCGGAAAATTCTGCCCATTTTTTTGCTGGTTTCGCAATAGCGAGTGTTTGAGAATAAATCCCGAACGACTTTGGAAATAAGTCACCGGAGGCATTGTCAAAGGGCGGAAAATTCTGCCCATTTTTTTTTGCTGGTTTTGCAAGGATGTTTTTGAGTCGCACGCGACCGTTTAAGTGTGATTGAAGGACGAACAAACAAACATCCACAGTTTAGCATTTATAAAATTAGTAGAATTAGGTATGTATTTTGAGATAAAATATACAAAAAAGGTTTCACTTTTGTTTACATTGACAGCAGAATAAAAATAAATCAGAATACGTAAAGGTATACTTAATTTTAAAGCCCTTTTTAAAATCGATTTAGCAGCTATTAATCGTTAAATGTATTTTATTCTCTATACAAAATAATATGGTAATTACTAGCAAAATGTCAAGGCTGGTCAAGGTAAAGCTGGTTACCGCTATGGTAATATTATTGCATGAGGCGAGTTACCTAACAGTGTGGTTATTTCGTAATTGACAGAGTTTTAGCCGTTTACTTCACTGCCTCGTGTTACAAGATGAGAGTAGATGTTGATAAAATTTGATGTCTCAGACCTCTTGTGTGTTGCTCTCAATACGAAGAAAATATAGGTTCAAAAGATAAGATAAGATAAAAATTTATTTCGCAAAAAATATCGGTACAGACAGATGGATAAAGAGTCACAATTAGTTTCCACATATTTTACCTTAAGTGGCCCGCAAAAAATAATAATATTAATAATTAAAATTTTAATATAGTTTGGCATAAAAGAGCATACAAGGCGCCACTAGTCATACACTGCAAAATTAAAAATGTACAAATCGCAAAGCAATCGGAGAGAGAGATACTCGTACCTTAATTTGATTTGATTAAATTTCTTGTAATCGCATCGTACACCGTGAACAGCCGTCTTTTTAACCCGACTTCTGTTATAATGATCTTGCTCGAAGGACCAAACGTTGTTTCGTGTGTGTGGTTAACTGTACATCAATGATAATAAAGCCATTATAACTGGCTTAGTATGGAATTTTCATATAAGACTGGTTCTGCTTATGCTGGTTTTGTTAACATCGGTATACGGTTGACTGCGTGTACCGGACGAGCTAAGCTGAGCAAAAAAGTGAAAGAAATCACCTACAGGTAACTAAATAATAAATAAATAAATAATAAATAAATAAATAATAAATATCTTTGGGACATTTTTACACAGCACCATCTAGTCCCAAACTAAGCAGAGCTTGTGGTATGGGTACTAGACAATGGATATAATACGTATATACTTTTTTTTTTTGTAAATACATACTTATAATACATAAGCAACACACCCAGACCAACACAAACACTTATGTTCATCACACAAATATTTGTGTCCTGTGGGAATCGAACCCACGACCTCGTTATCAGCAGTCCGACACTCGAACCATTAGACCACAGAGGTCGTCATTTCAACTGAATTTGATTTCTTTGTTGTCTTGTCTTGTGTCTTGTTATTACTGGTGACCATGGTATAATAAGATGTTTCACCAGGTATTCTCTTCCCGCAATGACAGCGCGATGCCGCCAAGCTACGTCACGATCAGTGCTGCCATTGATTGATATCTTCAATATACTTAAGGAGATTTTTGTTCATAATTAATATAAAATAAATTCCTAACTAGCCTAACTATTTGTTATCTCGTGTTATTCATCTAATTAGTTATTAAAGGAAACTATATTAAATTACTAGTTAAAAAGTGATTCTTTATAGAAGAAAGTAAATGAAAAAATGCATTTTGTTCGGGTAATTTATTTTCACAAAGTGGCAGCACATCAAACTGACAAGTGTCACGCTAACAGCCCGCTATTGGCTCCACAGCTGATGACGTAGTACGGAGGCAATCACGTGACCTAGCTGTCACGGGAAGAGACTACCTGGTGTTGTTATACCATGACTGGTGACAACGTCTATACTTTTGGTAGTGGATTCAAATACATCGGTCGATCGAGTTTCTGGTTTTATGAAAAACAATTCCCATACAATTAAAACAAAATCTGCCTAGAAACACACGTTCCAGCACGTTCAACATTTCCAAGCTCTGTGTATCATTCCTACAAGTTTAGTCACATTTAATTCACGCGTTCAAGAAACGTTGAAACAAAAAAAATGCAACTCTAGAGAATAGGTTGTTCAACTTTTTAAAAGGGCATAGCTTGTACTTATTATTAAGAAGTTCTTTCCCGGTTACAACAATAAAAATAAAAAGTTGGAATTTGATACCTACCTAGCACTTTTGCGTTCTACAACAAAAAGTGATTCGTTTAATATATACCTATGTAAACCAGTTTCATTTTCAATATTTAATTCATGTATGAGTTTAATTCGTTGGTAGACAGACGGATATATCCAAGGTCATGGTCACATTTCTAGAAGCGAAAAGTACAACGAACCGAGATGTTGTGAACGCATAAATAATATTTAATCGATTAGACCGTATTGATATTATGCATTGCAAACTTTCCGGTCTAATCTAAGGAAGTAAGGATGTCGGTATTACCTGTTCCAGTCGGAAGGGTTATGTTTTTCGGCCAAGTTTTTTAAGATTGGCGCAATTATGCTTTATAAAAAGATTTATGGTTCGGAGGATGAATATTTTACGTGAGCAAAACGGAACTGCCTCAGAAACAGCAAAGAGCCAAAATTTTTTAAATATTTTTTTTGCCCTGGGGAAATCCTTATGGACGCACTCCACCCGGGGTAGGTGGAGTCAGTGTCGGACTCTTACCGACTAAAACCACCACGGTGTTCCTTCAACTACCTTAGCCGGGGGCGTGGGAACCCGTGAGTATTCACACAACCACCCCCGGCAGGTCCCGGCCTACCACAAGCAAGTGAGCCCCTTCTCCCCGTGCGGCTTAACGTTGGCCGCACCAGCCTAGGCGGCGCACACGGAACACTGCACGCCACCTCACCTCAAGGGCCTTTACCAGTTACACCAGCTGCGCCAACTACACTAGCTACACCAGCTGCTGGTCGGGCAGCAGACTACCCCGAGTCTGCTGCTCGCAGGCCCCATGCTCCCGTAATTTTTTATAGAGGTTTTCTTCCTCGCAGTCCGGGTGGTGAAGCCAAGACCTTCGGTCCCAAGAGGCGCGAGAACACTACTCAGCGGGCACTCCTGGTGTAACGAGATCGACGGGGGCAGGGAAGGACAATCCCCCCGCTGCCTGCCCAGTGGCAGGGGGAGTGCACACCGGGCCCGCCCCTACTCCTCCACTGTGCCCTCTGCTGGCATCAGAGGGACACGTGGACCAACTCCCCGTTGGCCCACATGGGGCCCCTCCCGTACCAGAATATTCGCCACAGGCAATAAGATCCCCCGAAGGTTAATCCCTCGAAAGGATTTTATTGCCCGTACCCAGGATGCACCGGCCTAACAACTGCCGTTCCCTCCAGACGTGTCCAGAGGGACAAGCAGCCGTCAGACACACGTGGTGGTTTTCTGGCCAGCACCCCAGCAAACAGCCACCATAGTACCACCCGCCAATCAAAATTCTACCCTCACCATCTTGATGGTTGGCGGTCAACTACTGTACCGCTACTGTACGTTTCACACGTAATTTTTGCCTCATATAGCAAAACTGTGGAACCAACTCCCGTCAGCGGGTTTCCCGAAACAATTCGACATGGGAGCTTTCAAGAAACGAGCATATGTCTTTTTAAAAGGTCGGCAATGCATTGGCGACTCCCCTGTTATTGCGAATGTCCATGGGCGGCGGAGATTGCTTACCATCAGGTGACCCGCTTGCTCGTTTGCCCCCCCTGTTATAAAAAAGAAGAAGTTGATTTACTCGCACTCATCACACTTATTGGCCTAGTAAAAAAGTTAATAAAACCTGGTTACTCTCATCGAACTACACGGTATTAAAAAGGCTATTATAGGTAAGCTTTTCTAAGAACGCCATGGAAATGCAAATTATTCTACGTGTTTTTGCGTGTGCCATAAAAATAATATCAGGTGTCAGCCACAGGTCAGGTGACTGTTCTCAAGGCTTTACAAAAATAATTTATGTTACAAGCCATTAACTTTTTCTGGTATTAATTCTATAATCGTTTCAATATCGGAATTCCGATGTATTATTAATTGTTATGTATTTCTTAGGTAGAAATGAGAAAGTCTCTTAGTTTGTTTATTAACCGACGAAAAAAAAGGAGGAGGTTCTCATTATTTATTATTTTTAACGCATTTTACGCATGCGAAAAAACACACAATCTAAATCTAAATCTATAATCTTTCCACAATTTAAATCGTTAGGAGGTTCTCAATTCGAAGCGTATCTTTTTTTTTAATTTTTTATTTATGACCACGCATAACTTTTTACAGAGTAGTCCGACATTGATGATTCTTTTTTTAATGGATAGGGTATATCTCGAAGTTGGTCCCATTTCAAAATCAAAATCCACCCCTAAGGGTAGGAAAACAGGTGATGAGTGCTTGTTCACCCACTGAATTCTTACCTGTTAATCGATTCTGTTGAAATTTGGCACACATAAATGTAGTTCTAGACACTACAACATAATGGAGACCTGGAGTTAGATTTTAGCCACAAAAAAAAAACTTTTTAACAAAAAATTGAACCGACGAAAACAGAAACTGAAAAGCGAACAATAAAATGAAGCTTTGTATTTTCCTAACTAAAAGCTTAGGAAAATACAAAGCTTCATTTTATTTTTCGCTTTTCAGTTTCTGTTATCGTCGGTTAAATTTTTTGTTAAAAAGTTTTGACATTCAGGGCTCGGTGTCCATCCAATGATCATCAACTCAGCCTATCGCAGTCCACTGCTGGACATAGGCCTCTCCCAAGTTGCGCCACATCCAATGATTGCTGATACATCTATACATATAATAAAATCGTAGGAAAGTCAAAACTGTACATTGAATTTTTTTTTTAAAGAATACTTGGGGCGTGATCTACAATCGATATCGAAGCCAAAAATATAGTTTTTAGAATTTTTGTCTGTTTGTCTGTATGTATGTCCGGGCTAAACTCAAAAAGTACTGCATGGATTATGTTTTAAATCTCAATCTCCTGACAGATGATGTGATCTCCTCCAGATGTTCCTGTTTGCCGTTTGTTTGTGGCCAATGGAGTGAAGCTTTGACCGAGTGGTGGCCAAGGTCAATAGGGCTACTCTTGAAAATAATTCCGATCGATTGGCATTGGTACTTTTGAATGCAAAATTAGCACTAAATTGGTTGAATATCTAGTGTTTTTAGAATTATTTAGTCCTGATAAGAATGGAAATCATGTATTGTGTACAATTTTTATCAAAAATACCCATTTATTCTTGTCACTTTTTGACATTCAACAAGGATTGGTATTGGAATTATTTTCAAGAGCCGTCCAATAGCGTGCTGGAGTGATGATATCGCCAAAGCCGCAGGAAACACCTGGATAATTTTGCTTCTGTGCAGGCATACGACTCGTTTTCACAGCCGCCATAATATTCTTCTTCTTGTGTGTGTTTTGTTGTTCTGTGTGTGTTTCTTCTGTGTTGTTTCTTATGTATAATAAGTATGTATTTACAAAAAAAAAAATAAGTACATAAATATTATATCCATTGTCTAGTACCCATATCACAAGATCTGCTTAGTTTGGGACTAGATGGTGCTGTGTAAAAATGTCCCGAAGATATTTATTTATTTTAATTATTTCGTGCGTATTATAAATACTTCGGTCTCTTTTACTTCACTCTCTTTATCCGCATATACTTACGAACTGTAGGATCTTTATTCAATATTAATTACCAAAACTTTAAAATTGCTTGCTGTGTCACTATAGTTCTAAAGGTACAAGATTTATATTGACTGTTTTGTTTGCAAGGCTTGTGACGGCTTGTCACATATTTATACAGTAATTTATTTCGTGACTGACTAACAGACAACGCACAGCTCAAACCAATGACTCTGGAACTTCAAATTTGCGCAAAGGTTCCTTACATAATGTAGGCTAGCACTTAAGGTTTATCAAAATTTATCCCGAAAGGGATGTAATGGGGGTTCGAACTTTGTGTGAACGAAATTGTATGCAAAAGCTATATAGGGATTAAACATAACATAACCAACTATTTACCCACTGCTGGGCAAGGGCGTCTTCTCAGAATAAGATTTAAGGATACAGCCCTGATTCCATCGCAGTAATTTACATATTCCGTTGTTGCATTGCAGCTTTTTCATAATTATAGTCTATAGGAACCTTGGAAAATTTACGAAAAATGCTTCAATGTTTTCCTACATTGCCACCACTGAACTGGATTTGTGACATACTGACACTTCATAATTGAAACAAAAGATAGCGTTGTCACAGTTATACAGCTTCCTCGAGTACGGAAATCATAGCTATAACATTTTACAAAACTAAAAATTGCTAGCTAGGGATATGTAGGCAAAGTTGGAGCATTTTACGGTACCTTATATTATTATTATCACGTAAAAAATAATGTATTTAAGTTATGTAAAAGGGGCTTTATAGACTGATAAAAGCTAAGATGATGAATTAACATTTATACGAAATCGATACATATCATACATACACCTTTCAATATATTAGCTAAAACATGTAAAATAATACCTAGTCTGGCCTTGAATTCTAAATAAAAATGATCATTTAAAGTTCCCGTCTGTATTTTATTAAATAACAAAAAACCGGCCAAGTGCGAGTCGGACTCGCGCAGTAGGGGTTCCGTACCTCTCAACGACCTGATATCCCATAAAAACTGATTTAATTTACGAGAGTTTATCAAAAGATATCAACGCACAGTGCGCGAAATATGAATTTTTGCATGTCTTTCTTACGCAGGTACCACCACATTTGTTTATGTTTGTCTTATTTTTAGTATTTGTTGCTAAACTACATAATATGCACTATAATCTGACGTGAATCTGACCAAGTTTGACGCTGGTATATATTACAGATTTGAAGATAGAGCAGGAACAAAAACGTTGAAAAAAATGCATGTTTTTTGAGGTTTCTTGTATTGGGACCCCCTTTGGTTTTAGACTTTTTTTTGTTTTTATTATTTGTCGTGATACTACTCATAGCAACACAATTTCTGAGAAAATTTCAACCGGTTACCTATTACCGTTCAAAAGATACAGCTCTGTGACAGACAGACGGACGGACGGACGGACGGACGGACACCGTAGCGAGAGTAATAGGGTCCCGTTTGTCACCCTTCGGGTACGGAATCCTAAAAATAACGCATGCGGATTTTCTGAAATTTATTTTTTATCTACCTATAGTATACAAGAGCAAATATCGGTTTTTTTAATCGTCTTAACAATAACGTCTTAATAACGTAGTAACAATGAGCGTTTGAATCAGTTTGAATCATCAGTTCCCCACCACCTATGTTCACCTATGTTCATGCAAAAAAGTCGTATTTTTGTAAGTATATGTGGAAAAAGCCTCACATATTTAAGTAAAACGGTTCAACTTAAATGAGTCACCAAAACTGGTGTTTATTTATAATATTGAATGCTAACGTGTGGTTAAGAAATGCAAATAAAACGTCTGCGTCTTTTCTTAAGAACTGAGTAGGTACATGTTTTTCCCACTCATAAAAACCAGAACCGCAGAAGCGCAGAACCACGGAAATAACTTCGGAAATAAACGGCAAGCCGTCTGTTTTTGGCATGAGAAATTAAATGTTTCTTTATGTTTAGAAGTTTTATGGCACTTGTTTTTCTTTACATGAATGGTGCATTTTTTATTTTAAAACAAGACCTAATATAAATCAGCGAAAATATAGTCAACGGCAGAGGCGTCAGTAAGGCAAAGGCTGACTGGATTTTCATTTTAGAAATAACACATCAGTAGGTACTTAACATAACATCACACCTGTATTTCCCCGAAGGGGTAGGCAGAGGTGTATAGTACACCCACATTTCGCCAGTTATGTTATAGTCTCATGTAATAGGGGGCGATCCTATTGCCATTAACCGGGCACAAATCCAGACTCCGGGCTGCTACTGAGAATTTCCTAATGAAAAAACCCAATAACATTTTGCCCGACCCGAGAATCGAACCCAGGACCTCATGGTCGCGCTTGCAACCACTAGACCAACAAGGCAGTCGTGTATTAAATATATTTTACAAAAAAAAACTTTATATTTCTCCCGTACAAAACGCCAATTTCATATGTAAGGACCTAATATTATCTTTAGTTATCCTTATTAGCTAGGAATATGAATTAGACCATAAATAGCTTTCAGGCGACAGCTTGGAAGTGATTCAACAATGTCGGCCTCCCATTAATCTTTCTTTAGCATAAATTATTTCTTGGTCCTCTTGAGGTAGTTCGTCTATAGTTTGCCATACTTTTGTATTGGTCATTTCTCGATTAGAAAACCTCATGAATACCACCTGGAAAAAGTGGTGGGGTATATTGGACTCTTACCGACTAAACCCACCCGGTAGCCGTCTTCAGCCCAAAAGACGGTTAAAAAACTCAGGTTGTAATTTAATTATGTTTAAAGTTAGGAATCTTGCCATGGATGTGTCATTGCTTTAAAATGGTTAGGAGTAGAGTGACAAATAAATGAAGGGCTAAGTGGACAAAGGTGTTAACTAGCTAATATTTCTAAACGAGTAACAATGAGCGTTTGAATCAGTTTGAATCATCAGTTCCCCACCACCTATGTTCACCTATGTTCATGCAAAAAAGTCGTATTTTTATTTTGTCAGATAACACCTTTGTCACTAGAGATAGAAATTTGACATATTTTGTATGGAGCTTATGTCAAATTCCTATCTCTAGTAGGGCAAATCGTGGATAGATTCGATATTAATTTTGGCCGTTAGCCCTTCAAATAGAAGAAGATAGATAGATAAAACGTTTATTTAGTACAAAAACAAGACACAGGACATACAAGTTAAAATACAATAAAAAAAACCGTCCAAGAGCATGTCGGGCCATGCTCAGTATTATAGGGTTCCTAGGTGTTACAAACAAATCAAATCGAATATTAATCATGGCTATTTTAGTTTTTCCGTCTATTGCAAAAACTCCGATAGTGTTGTTAGTAGCCGCCGCTAGATGGCGCTATAAAGTGCCAAATGCAAGAGACGGCAGCATTGGTGACTCAGAGAGTGTTGCTACTAGCCGCTAGATGGCGCTGTACAGCGCCAAATATAAGAAGTTTGTCATTTCAATATAATACAAAGTTAATTTTGTAAGTAGCTAAAGGAGCATTATTTGCTAAGATCATTTTTCTCTAAGGTCAATGACCTTTGAACTAGGACGTTTTAAGTATTTTTCAGTTTTCTCTCTATAACTCAAAAATTGATTATCAAATTATGCTCGAAATAATTTTAAAAGAGAGTTTTTACAAAGGTCTATCAATGTGGAAGATTATAAGTTTCTACGTTGCATAGTTTAGAAATGGCTGGGGGGGGACACATTGCAAGCTACTTTGGCGGGCTATATTTCGCAGATGGTACACCTGATAAAAAAGTTATGTATGAAACATTACCTTCATTTTAGTAGACCTATTCAATGATAACCCACACAAGGGGGTGCAGCGAAAAAAAATATTTCATCCCCATTTCACATGTATGGGCGCCACCCCTAAAATACGTAATCACGATTTTTTTATTCATTTAAAATTGAGATCTATATCTAGAATATTTTTTTGCAAATTTTCATTTACTTATATTTATAACTGTAGAAGTTATTAAGCTGTAAAGGATTAGGACAGGCGGACGGACATGACGAAACTATAAGGGTTCCTTGTAGGACTACGGAACCCTAAAAAGTTGGATGATTGGATGTTTGTATGTTTATTTGTCCTTCAAGCACGATGAAACGGCAGAACGGATTTGGATGAAATTTGGCACACAGATGCACCATAGGATCATATAATTTGGGTTTTTTTTGGGAAGCTAAGCAGTTCCGCGTGTGTGCGTGATAATGTCTTTTATGAAAACAGACTCTTGAGTCATGAGACTCTATGCGGATGCTTTGTTAATTAGGGGAAAATATTTAGTTTAATTCGATTAAAAATCTATCAATCGATTCATCACCATCATCATTATAATAAAATCAAAAATACGACAACATCCTCTTCATTCATAACTGGTATGTTACATATGTCACTAATCTGTGATGTTAATGATGATTGCCTACGTTTAGTATTTGGAAAACACAGATAATCGAGTGATCATAGATCCTGCATTAATTAGAATGCGATGACAAATGAATTGGTACTTTTTAAGAAGTAGGTATTGCCCCTCATTATTGTCAATTTTTAGCTAAATTGTCATATCTTGCACATTAGAAAGTATTTTAAATAACATATGAACGATTACGAACATTTGCTGCTTATAAAAATGCATAGTGTTTTCCGTGCCCTCGGCCAAAGGAGGTTGGAGGAACACCGTAAAAGTCTGACATTGGCTCAACCTACCCTGGGTGGAGTGCGTCCATTCCCCATGGCAAAAAAAAAGGGTACTGTACCAGAATTTTATCAAGCGCTTACACGATTGTAGGGACTTGACAGATATACAGGTAAACTAAAATGCGTGAACAAACTGCTGATATATCACAAATATAATGTACTAGCCTTTGCCCGCGGTTTCACACGCGTGGATGTTGTTTATCGCGCATCCCTCGTAAATTGTTCATCTTCCTGGGATAAAAAGTTGCCTATATGTTATTCCGGGTTACGTTCTATTTGTATGCCAAATTTTATCTAAATCCATTCACCCTTACAGCGTGATTGAGTAACAAATATCCAAACATCTTCACAAACTGTTAAACAAACATTTATAATATTACTAGCATTACTTAATTTTCATAAATTCAAAAACACGTAATTCTTTAATTACTTTAAAGATGATTTATCCAGAGTTTCGACTCAATCCAGCCACGCAATAATATTCTCCCATATAAAATTTATAACCCTATTGCACCCTCTTTTAGGAATAATTTTGGAAAAGAAAACGTATGTGTTTCATTATTTACTTTTGAGATTATTTTTCCCAAGCTTTGAGTGAATCGATCCAGGAGAAAAGATTTTTCTTACAAACTCCAACACCCTAGTTCACCCCTTTAGAATTAAAATTTCCAAAAATCCTGACTTAGTAGTGCTTGCGTTACAAAAGGAGGCTACTGTCCAAATTTCATGTTTCTAGCTTGTGTGGTTTCGGATCAGCGTTGATGAATCAGACAGTCAGGAAGAACATCTATCTTTATAAGTATAGATGAAGTAGGAAGTAGGATAGTAGGATCCTACTAATATTATAAATGTGAAAGTTTGTGAAGATGTTCGTATGTTTGTTACTCAATCACACTGAAACAGCTGAACAACTTTGGATGACACATAAATAGACCATAACCCGGATTAAAATATAGGCTACATGTTATTCCAAGATAATAAACATTTCCCGAGGAATGCGAGTCTTTCTCAGTCGAATTATACGAGGGCGAAACCACGAAAAAAAAACAGCAAATTCTCACTACTAAGCTATACTAATACGTGCTAATACTATAAAAAATGCAACAACAACAAGACATTCATATTATTTAATCCTTTTTTTGTAATTAATCATACGGTTTTTCTATAGTCGGTGCGGCTTGCAAGCCATGTTTGCGAATATTTTACAATGATTTCATCTTTGTCTCTAGGATGAGAACCAGTTTTAACGAAAAATAATATAAAAACAATGATAACTGGTTCCAGGGGCATTTCTAGGGTCATGTGTACCGTTAATTCACAGTTTGAATCGTAGTATAGGTTCCAAGTTGTGTTGGATATAGGTTTAAAATTTAAGTAATCTTCTAAATCTTGATCTATGACGACAATTACATGTTGTTGGATATATTATTATATGATTGATACAAGTTTTTGCTGCAGTTTTGGCTTCTCGGTTCTTGTAAACAAAAAACCTGCTGTTGGGCTTCTAAAAAATTAGTTCGGTCATCCCGCCCGCACTGTCATCATCATCATCATCATCATTCTAGCCCGGTATCACCCACTGCTGGGTATAGGCCTCCTTTCTTTTTTGCCAGCCTCTTCGATCTTGTGCGTCCCTCATCCAGGTGTTTCCTGCGGCTTTGGCGATATCATCAACCCAGCGCGCTTTCGGACGGCCCGGGTTTCTCCGACCTGACCTTGGCCACCACTCGGTCAACGCTTTACTCCATCGGCCATCTCTACGCCGAGCCAGATGTCCCGCCCAACTCCACTTTAGCTTAATTGCCCTATCACCGACGTCATAGACTTTCGTTCGACGACGGATCTCGGTGTTTCGGACTCGGTCAAGAAGATTTATGCCGAGCATAGCACGCTCCATGGCTCGTTGTGCCACCCGCACTCGGTGGACAGTCTCCTTTGTAAGCGTCCATGTCTCGGCACCATAAGTCATAGTTGGCAGGACACACTGGTTAAATAAACGTGTTTTTAGGCACTGAGGGATTTTCTTTGACCGAAGGACATCTTCCAGCTTTCCAAATGCCGCCCACCCGAGCTGTATTCTCCTGGAAATTTCTTTATTGGGATGCTTCTTTTCGAAAGATAGAATATGTCCAAGATACACATAGTGCTCAACCACCTCTAGCTTCTCGTTCCCAACCATAACTGTTGAGATTGAGTCACCAAAGACATTGGTCATAACCTTTGTCTTGGACATATTCATCTTCAGACCGACTTGAAGGGAGGCATCGAAAAGTTCTTGTACCATGCGTTGAAGATCTTCCAAGGACTCGGCACATAAGACCAGATCATCTGCAAACCGAAGGTGCGACAAAAAGGCACCATTGATATTTATACCATTTCGATCCCATTTGAGTGTTTTCATCAGGTCTTCTAACACAGCAGTGCATAGTTTGGGCGAAATGGTGTCACCCTGACGCACTCCGCACTGTCCCTTCCTTTTAATAAGAAAAACATAGAAGTAAGCAGGAGTTTTAGATGGGAAAAGGTAATACTCGGGTACCGGGATTCTGATAACGTAGCTCACAGGAAAAACAGGGTTTTTGTTACACACTGTATGGTAGACATTCAACTCTGTGCATTCAACCCTTACGCACGAAACGATTTGCTAATAGCTGTATCATGCGTACCTCTAAAGAATGGAATTCCTTGCCAGCATCTGTGTTCCCCGATAAGAATAATCTGGTGGTCTTCAAGGCTCGAGTGAATAGGTTTTTGCTGGGCAAGCGTTTAGGTACGATCGTCGACCGCACCATCGCTTAACATCAGGTGAGGTGGCGGTCAAACGCAAGACTATTACGAATAAAAAATAATAATTACCTATAAATTTTTTAAGTACCTAAACTTTCAAATATCAACATCAAACCACTTTTTGTATACCTTTTTTGATGACGATTGATGTTTTTGATACGTTCTATTCGTTTCTATTGCGTAGTAGAACGAACATAACTTTTTTATTGTTTACCATTGTTAGGGCGAGCAACATTGCTTAATATTTTTCCCATGTTAAAAGGAGACCATTTTTTTATGCCCACTGAAATGACGCGTATTTTAGTTGCATTATATACAATAAAGTAATTAATTTGCGATCGTAAACGAGCATAAATTACATAGTTATCTAACCGTATTCATGTAAAGATTATAAAAGTCTTATAAAAGTAGTCAATGTTTTCTTTTTGTTTGCGGTTCCTTTTAATTCTGAAGCCAAAGAAAAAGTTTATAAGTATATGGAATACGGAACACGTCTATAACTTTTAGTTGTAATAAAGATTATATTACGTAACATGGTCTGTAAATAAATCATATTTTATTTCAGGTTTCCTATTTTTAATAACAATAAAAAAAAATTAAACTCGAGGGTATCCGTAATGGATAGTACCTGTTCATTCCACCTTTTTGGTTGTTTTAGTAATTATTATTATCTTTGGGTTGTTGTTGTCAATTTGACATTATATCAACGATTTAAGAAGCTAACATTATAAACCAAAGACTTTGTATATACTATATACTGACGTCAGTATAATACCTTTATGTTATATACACAGATTTGACACCTACCACCGGGAGAACCAAAGAGAATATAAATACAAATAATAGAAAATAGAATATATATAATAGAGAATATAGGGAGAACCACGGGAGAACATTAAAGACGTTTGTTGAATTATTCCGTAGATCACTTTAAATAAAAATATAAAATACCTCTGTACCAAAGTGTACCCATTGGTTAATATTTTTTCTCCTTTTTTATCTATAGTACAATAGTACTCCCAAAATGGACCATCTCCTTTGACCTATATTTTCATGCCCTATAATTCCAAACATAGTACTCATACCTAAATTTACGTGTAGGTGTGTAGGTATTACTGTAAGCCAAGTAGGACTCAGCTTTCGGGTTGACTATTATGCTATGGCTCCCTCAGGGGTCCTTAAGGTCTCGAAAATCGTAGATACCTAACCCAAGCCATCCCAAAATGCTGTAAGATAACTTTTCATTTAAGTTATGCTGAAAGGTGTGGACGTGTTTGTTGTGCCCTATCTTCGAGGTCAAGCTGTCGTGAAAGCGGTCAAGAAACATTAAGATGTCCCGTTTATGAAACCTAAATAATCCTACATGTCTAAGCTTTTGAAGTTCTAATACATTCAGTACGGCTTTGTGGGTTCTATCGGATTTAATTATGAAGCGAAAAATAGCAGAACTAAAATTAAAAGAGCCTGTTCAAATTTCATTAGCAACATTTGTTAGTTATGCGTTATATATCTTTGCGTTCTGCAAACAGGGGCCAATGTTCGTTTAATGTTTTATTGATAGATAGCTCAGACTGATGTATCTTGATGAATGCTGATGCACCACAAATGGGTGCCTTTTGTGAATTGTTGTGCCTCGGGCATTTTTCAGGGAGGTTTTTCGAGCTTACTCTTGCTATATTCTATTAGTCGAAGAAAGTCGAAAACATCTTTCCTGATTTTGATGTCTTACGATTTATCGTCAATTTTATAGTATACCTGATGAATATAGCTCTATATTGTCCTTCATTTTAATAGGACCTACTACGTTAGTAGGTACTGTAGCGTTAACCCGCTACGGATAAAAACTTTCTGCATTTTTTATTACTACCTTTTTTTGTAAATTCTTTATAAAAAATTCACTTTGCGTTTCATTTTTGAACTTCGATTTCGTAAATTTCTATCGTCAATTTTTTATTTTCAAAGCGCGTCATTGCAGATTTGGTAGCCATCGGAACTGGTTTTCTTCTTGTGTTTGTTCATTTACACCAAAATTTTGCTGATGTGATCATAATTGTCCGGTTTTACACCGTTGTTTGGTTATCCAGTCGGCTACATTTTATATTTGTAAAAAGGTGTCGATGTTAGTTTGTTTTCTCCTGTTATTTTGGTATGTATTTCATATTTTTTTTCTGTTATTTAATCCCATTTACTAAATATTCATTCTCCCAATAATTCAAAAGATTCTGCTTGTGTCCTTTGTCTGAACGTCCTATTTGTTTGTCCTTAGACGTTCATATTAGTACACAAGCCGAATTTTGGCTTCACCCCGTGGGACCAGCTGCATGGAGTCTGGTTTTGATCCGGCACCAAAGCAGTGTTGCTGAGGTTCCAGGACGGCAGATTTGAGGAAGAAAGAGCCAAATCTTCGTCGCTGTACTCCACCCAAATTGCCTTCCGGGATTGCGAAATCCCTACCATCTTCACAAGGACAGCTGTTTATTTCAAGACCTCACTTTTATTTTCTTTTAATGTAGTGATATATAGCAGCGTATTTTTTCTTGTTTGTTCGGTTACTTATTTAAAATTGTTTTACTTTTTTCGCCATCCGCGGTATATAACATTTTATATTATGTAAGGGGACGGAAAAACGAAACGTTGCATGCAATCTTTTATTTTTTTCGAGACAGTTTGTGTTTAGCTCGATTAACATCCCGGTCAATCTATACGTAAAATCTCGACTCTGCAATGCCTTTTTTTCGTATTATCTTTTTTTTTTTTACCCTTTTGTACCTTTTTTAGTGTTCCGAAGTCCTACAAGGAACCCTTATAGTTTCGTCATGTCCGTCCGTCTGTCCGTCTGTCCGTCTGTCCGTCTGTCCGTCTGTCCTAATCCTTTACAGCTTAATAACTTCTACAGTTATAAACATAAGTAAATGAAATTTTGTTAAAAAATAGTCTACATATAGATCTCAATTTTAAAAGAATAAAAAAAACGTTTTTACGTATTTTAGGGGTGGCGTCCATACATGTGAAATGGGGATGGAAAAATTTTTTTCGCTGCACCCCCTCGTGTGGGGTATCATTGAATAGGTCTACTAAAATGAAGGTAATGTTTCATACACCACTTTTTTATCAGGTGTACCATCTGCGAAATATAGCCCGCCAAAGTGGCTTGCAATGTGTCCCCCCCCTGCCATTTCTAAACTATGCAACGTAGAAAGTTATAATCTTCCACATTGATAGACCTTTGTGAAAACTCTCTTTTAAAATTATTTCGAGTATAATATGATTATAATTTTTTGAGTTATATACAGAAAACCGAAAAATACTTAAAACATCCTAGTTCAAAGGTCATTGACCTTAGAGAAAAATTATCATGGCAAATAATGCTCCTTTAGCTACTTTCTATTTGAAAAAATCACAAAAAGTAACTTTGACATCAATCAGACTTCTTAAATTTGGCTTCTTGAATTTATCGCTAGATGGCGCTACTAACAACACGCTCTGAGTCGCGAATGCTGCCGATTATTGCAAAAACTAAAATAACCATGATTAATATTCGATTTGATTTGTTTGTAATTACACCTACTTAAGGAACCCTATAATACTGAGCATGGCCCGACATGCTCTTGGCCGGTTTTTTTAAAACATTTCGATCTGTATTTTTTACCTAAATTAAACGTAATTATGTGATGTGAAAAGTGTTTTCTTCCATATTTTTTACGTTACAGTACCTGCTATAATAACCGAACTGGGTGTGTGATTGCTTACTGATGATTGATTGATGCTGTTGATTTAGGACACAAATATTTGTGTGATGAACATGAGTGTTTGTGTTGGTCTGGTTGTTTCTTATGTATTATAAGTATGTATTTACAAAAAAAAAAGTATATAAGTATTATATCCATTGTCTAGTACCCATACCACAAGCTCTGCTTAGTTTGGGACTAGATGGTGCTGTGTAAAAATGTCCCGAAGATATTTATTTATTTATTTATTTATTTACTGATTTTAATCATTTTAAAATCTTAAGACGCTGACAACAGCCAAATACCCCAAATAGGCTTCTTTTAAAAACATTTTTAGCTGTATCTATTCAGTTTGTGGCAGTGAAAAATAAATGAAAAATAAAAATAATAAATAATTAAAAAATAAAAATAAATAAATAATAAATAATAATTAAATATATGTTACTTAATCTTGATCGTATTTTCTGAAACTGTATTGTGCCCAAAACACGTTTTCTTGAAGTTTTCTCGATAGAAAAGAATTGTAAACTAACCTCTTAAAACATGCTTTAAAGCAAACAATCTCTATTGTTTACTAAATATTATAAATAAAATTAAGAAAACAATTGAGAAAGACAATAATCTAAACACTTGTTGTTTCTGTTTTTCAAATAAGCTTTTAGTTTTTTATAAAAAAAAATATTGTTAATTTTCGTATAAAATGAATAAATGAATGAATGAAAATTAAGTACCTTATATCAGGTAAAATTAAGCTCAATATTTTTATTTGGGCGAGTTATTCCTACCTTTAACAAACTCTATTTTAGTCTAACTATTGCTTTCCATATGATTTTCTTACTACGTAAAGTTCTTGTAGTTCAAAAATTGTTTTTATAAAAAGGAATTAATGTTCTCCACTAAAAGATTGCATAGTCACCAAAAATACAAGTTGACGTTTAATAAAATGGATTTAAAAAACCGGCCAAGTGCGAGTCGAACTCATGCAGTAAGGGTTCCTTACCACCCATCGACCTGATACCCCATAAAAACTGATTTAATTTACGAGAGTTTATCAAAAGACACACAGTGCGCGAAATATGAATTTTTGAATCTCTTTCTTACGCAGGTACCACCATAAATGTCTATGTTTAACTTATTTTTAGTATTTGCTGCTAAACTACATAATATGTACTATAATGTGGCCAAGTTTGACGCTGGTATGTATTACAGTTTTAAAGATAGACAGGAACAAAAACGTTGAAAAAAATGCATGTTTTTTGAGGTTTGGACCCTCTTTGGTTTTAGACTTTTTAATTTTTAGTATTTGTCTTGATACCCCTCATAGCAACACATCATCATCCATCCTCCGAGCCTTTTCCCAATTATATTTGGGTCGGCTTCCAGTCTAGCCAGACCGACTGAACATCAGTATTTTACACGGAGCGTCTGCCATCAGACCCCCGCAACCCAGTTACTGGGTAATACTGACATTCGGAGGTTAGACCAGTTATCAGACTCTCAGGATTCTGACTACCCGTAACGACTGCCATAGATATTCGACAACCGGGACCGACAGCTTTTAACGTACTCTCCGAGGCACGGAGGGGTCTCGATGTGTAACGAAACGGTCACTCATCCACAGACTTACCGCGGCAAGTGCAGCTTAACCTTGCAGATCATACAATCCGCGCCGTCGTTGTTTCGCTACGAGCTCCTCATAGTAACACATATTCTGAGAAAATTTCAACCTATTACCGTTCAAAAGATACAGCGAGCAAGTGGGAGAAAATTTAATTTTTACTGGATTCTAAGCCCAGGGAATAAAAAGCTGCATTCACTCGCAACTATATCAGTTTCCAATCTACCAGCTCATCTATAATCCTCTGCCAAAACACGGAATAGTTATAAAATAGAGTGACAGCATTTTAGAATAAAACTCATTAGTTCGAATACGTAGAACATAACATAACACAACATCACGCCTGTATTTCCCCGAAGGGTATAGTACACCCAAATTTCGCCAGTTATGTTATACTCCCATAGATAGTTATGTTATAGTTACGTAGAACAATTAAACTATAATTCGGCTTATGCTCAAATGATTGAACATTATATGGAACATGCTTAGGAACATGCATTTAGAGTCAGGCATGTACTACTATCGCAGTCCACTGCTGGACATAGGCCTCCCCCAAGTTGCGCCACAACACTCGGTCCTCTGCCTTCCGCATCCAGTCCCCCCCAGCCACGTTTTTCAGGTCGTCGGTCCACCTGGCGGGGACTATGCCCGTACATAATCACTCCATTTATTTAGTTCTCTGTGTGCCCCAGGGATTTACGCTCATCGCTCATTCATCGACGTCCACCTCCCAGTGGATTTGGGTATAAGCTTTTAATAGCACGAATTAATACGACCAGGTGGTTGTGTTTTCGTGTATTAAAGATAGATTGATTCATTTTTTTAATCGCACAACGTACATGCAATTTTTATTTTTTTATTTTAAATGTTTTTCCTTTTTATACAAAAATATTTAAAAATGTTTTATATGATATATTTATGAATAAAGGAGATATTAATCAATTGATACCCGACCGCAACTCTGACTCGGATAAGTTATATTAAATACGTCACACACCTACACTCTCTTATGTAGATAAAAGAGAATATTATATCGCTATTTTATTGGAAACATTTTATTATTCGCATGCGAAGCGAATTCTAACGATTTAAATTGTGGAAAGAAAAAATCGCTTACGAGCAGGATTTGAACCTGCGACTCCTGGCTCAGTACGCCAGTGCTTTTAGCCACTAAAAACGCTGTTTCTTAATAATATATCGCTGACGTCACCCAAAAGACGTACCAAAGTTGAGGTTAATTTCGATACCACGAGCAGTGTTCACGGTAGCTTGGTGGCTAAAAGCAATGGCGCACAGAGCCAGGAGTCGCAGGTTCGAATCCTGCTCGTGAGCTATTTTTTCTTTCCACAATTTAAATCATAAGCACATAAGCAGCCCACACGAGCCTCTTCTCCGAATGAGAAGGTTGAGGTCCGCCACGCTGGCCTGGTGCGGGTTGACAGACTACACACCATCGAAAACTGTATGGAGCACTTTTAGGTTTGCAGGTTTCCTCACGATGTTTTCCTTCACTGTTAAAGCAAGTGATAATCAAATTCTGATCCGTATATGAATTCGAAAAGTCAGAGGTGCAGTCGGGTTCGAAGTCAGATCCTCCTGCATGGAAGGCAAGTGTTTAACCGCTAAGCTTTTCATGATTGAAACAAGGTAATTCTTAGATATCACAAATAATTATACATAAATGATACATTATTATTATTAATTATTTATAGTTTTAATCCCACGGCTGGATTGTCATTCTGCCCGTTATGCTACTTTGGCGTATATCGGCGCCTCCTCGCCGCAAGGGTAGTCAGTGTCCGTGTAGCGTATTAAATGTATGCGAAATAATACATAAGTATTATAAGTTTATTGTCAAAAATCAAGAACAACACTTAATAAAATTACAAATCACAACAATGTGATTTGTGTACTGGATGGTAGCAGGTAGGTACTTTAACATTAAAATAATTCTTATTAAAACTTCGGTGGTAGGTATTATGCGGTTGTTTGAGCCTGATTTACACTGACCTCCGTACCAGGGTTGTTGCTGATCCAGAATGTTATCACATCAGCGGATGCTGATGCTGATTTTTGACATTGACATCAGCGGATGCTGATGCTGATTTTTTTGAATTGGAAATGTGTACTGATTCTTATGAATTTATATGAAAATGTAATTTGAATTTATTTACATAATATTTCTTTTTATAAAAATCCGATATTGGTTAAAGGTTGGATAAAGGCTAAAAATAGTGCCTTTTTTAAACTTTTACGGTGATTGATCAAATTTTAAAATTAAGGGCAAAATAATACAACAAACGAAACTTTTACATGTTTTCATAGAGCCCTCGGAAAAAAAATCACGACCCTACATTTTTATTTACGAATTTAACTAAAATCTGTGTGTGTGTGGTGGACTAAGGCCTTAGCCTTCTCGTACTGAGAAGAGGCCTGTGCCCAGCAGTGGGAAGTAATGGGCTGGTTATGTTTACTAAAATCTGGTAAATTATGAAAAACATAACATGAACATTGAAAATTTACACGAGATAAACCCGTAAAGAAACCTGCACACTAGCGCGAGCGAAGCGAGCGAAATTTTTTTTAGGATTAACGAAAAGTTTACTCCATTTTAGGCGCATTTTAAAAGGAGTTTTAAGGCTTTTCTTTTTATATAAAAGCGTTCGAGCTTTCTTTTACTATGCTTAAACAAACGAGAGATAAATATACAAAGTTTTTGCATATAAAGAAAGAAACTTTTTGTAAGTGAAGTTATTTAAACTGGACCTACTTTATTCCGTGTGGTGCGGGACGTAAAGAATTGCACCACTCTATATCTTATCATGGGTGTCGTAAAAGGCGACTAAGGGATTCACTAGAATCCTCTGGGCAGCAGCGTTCTCTGAGTATTTACCAACCAACTGCGATCGCCAACCCGCCTGCCAAGCGTGGCGATTATGGCATATTCACCCAAACTGCTTGGAGAAGCATATGTCCAGCAGTGGACGACTTTTGGCTGACATGATGATGATGAATGATGGACCTACTTTGAGCGCACAAAAGAGCAGCGCGAATGCAAACGCCAATATTTCTTTGTTTTTTTTGGTTTTGCTAAAAATCACTGAAGTGCAATAATCTGTGCTATGACTGGTCAAAACCATAAACTTATTATACTAGCCTCAGATTAATAACTATACTAGCGGTCAAAACTCACAATCAAAACAAAAAAATGTGCCATAAGCCCCTCCCCCTTCGGTCAAGTTACAACATGAACATCAGCAAAACTATCAGCATCATTTAATGCAGATGCTGATGCTGATGCTGATGTTGGAAATGATGCTGATGATCAGCGGATGCTGATGCTGATGCTGATATTCGCAACAACCCTGCTCCGTACTAGTGAATACTGTTTCACGTGAAATCGCAATAACTGTTTATTCTTATAAATAAGACACACTGCACATAAAGACGCAATTACATTGAATAATTACATTCTAAATACAATATTCACTCTAAAACGGATCGCAATCGAATGACCTCCTTGTTTACAATATTTTTCTTATTATATACCTTCAAATGACGTCACTTACAATCATGAGATACCTACTGTTTAGATCTATTAAAATTCTTGATAATTAAATTAAATATGGCAAAGCAGAAATCTTAATTAGTTAAATGAAATAAATATATTAATAATTATCATTGAACAAATCTAAAACGATAAAAATAACATTATCTTATGCTCAATTACAAGATAAAAAAAATAAAAATACAATACTACAAAATACATTTTTTTTAAAATTAATAATACATGGTTTAAAATATTTTTCGTAATCAAATAAAAACATATTTCTAAATTAATTTAATTTCACATTCATCCGTGCCCACACGTACGTACTTGTTTTAAGCATACCTAAGCACCAAGCAGTTTTGTTGGTCAGTTACTTTAGTCCTTTAAAACAATTTATAGTTAAAATTATAACTCGAGTGAATAGGTTTTTTGCTGTGCAAGCGTATACACTCGTCGACCGCACCATTGCTTAACATCAGATGAGGTGGCGGTCAAACGCAAGCCCGTTAAGAATTAAAAAAAAAAAAAAAAAATATTAAAAACCCTTTTAGCAGTAGGCGTTATTTTTATAACAACTTTAAACCGATTTTAAGGGAACTTAAATGCATTTAACGAACATCCAAAAAAATAAGTATATTCACACTTTGATTTTCACACAACGAGTTAAAAAGAAATTACATCATAACTCAGACAGATTTGACGTTGTTTACTAAATTAATCAAAAAACAGCTATTGTTATTAATTTCATGAAAAATTACGATTCTTATCACGAATGTTCAGTGATGTTGTCACTTTCAATTAAAATGTGCCCTTAATTGAATGGAAAACCTTTGACATGTTCTGACACAAAATTTATCTTACGCACAAATTAATTACATTTCATTTGAAATCTAAAAAGGATAATCTTCCCAGAGATGAATGGTGCCTAAACTGATAGCTTACAAAATATTTGCTGAAGCTGTAATCGGCTTAACACTAGTAAATTATAATTTAATAGTTTAATGCCATAAGACAAACATGAACATAATGGGTATCGCAGCTTTCAAGATCAAAGAACTTTCAGATGGATAAAGCGTCGGTGACAGCCTGTAAATATTGGTTTATGGCAAAGTGACCAAAAGCTTAAAATAAATAAGCTTTATGCACAGAACATTAAGCTTAAAGAGGCCGCATAAACCACGTTTTGCATGAGAACACAGCCGTGAAATTTTGGCCGGCTCAAAGATTCGGTGATATGATTGGTGCCGTTCGCTGACGGAGTGGCGGCCCGATTGGCAGTGGGGCGAATGCTATGCAGTGCTACTGCATAAGCTTGGCGATCGGGGGTATCCGGCTAAGAGGTGTCTAGATGCTTATTGGTCTATAGCTTTATGCCATGTATTCACTAGGCAATAATTGAGGCTAGTGGTGTGTAACTCAGCTCAGAGCCGGTTCAAATATACAGATCAATAAGCTTGAGCTGTTGAGCTGCTTCTCAATGACAAAATACGCAGCTCACGGCTCAAAGAAAAGTATCTATCTAAGCGACGTCGTTTACTGCACGAGAATTTATTTCATTTTATTTTACCGGCCTTAAAGTTTTATTACTGAAAACCGGGTCCAATTGTATAAGGTCTTCAATGAATAATGTGTGATGAAATGTTTTGTTTTTTTATTTTAAAGAAATTGGGTGCAGCAAAATTTTCTTTAACGGTTTTGAAGGTCTTTATTGCGCCAATTATTTTCCCAACAAAAAAAAATGCCTAAAAAGAAATGGGAGATGTCTGTCTATTGTAATTTAAGCGTTAAAAAGAAAGCTATTTTAAATAAATATATTTTTTGCTAGGAATCTAAGATGTTCCAAAACTAAAAAGCACTAGCTTACTATTTCATTTCAAGAAAAAACCTAACATGAACAAAAAGTGTTCACGAGTCAGCTTTAAAGTTTTCATTAAAAGTAAGAAAAACATCCCACTAGTTTTAAACTACAAAAAAATACCTTTAGTCTTTTCAGCGTCAGTAAAACTGTGTAAAAATGCCAATTAGCTTTAAAATACTACCAATTACCGCCCTAATGAAATGCGCAGTAGACGAGACTACAAATTTGTTTTACCATGAGACCTCGGTTCAATGCAAATTGCAAATGTACTGTTAATGTACCTACTAAACTTGTGTCTGTTAAAAATATACTGGGTGTAAGCTTGAAGCCCAAAGAGATTTAATATTAAGTATTTTAATGTCTTTGTTGAAACCAGTGGTTTGGTTTCATTTATATGATAAAAAAACTACAATACACACAAGCACAGTGGAGAATGAGGGGTGAGGAAGACAAGCTAAAAAAAATACGGGAGGATAGGGCCTGCGGGCAGCGGACTCGGGGTAGTATGCTGCCTGGTGTGGGTAGCAATTTCCCCACGGCAAAAAAGGGGGAGTTAAATGATATATTAATTAATATTACTATCTGTACACAAAATGTTGATCTGTATTCGTACTATATTTAAGAAGGTGACTATACCACTGATACTGAACACGAATCAATAAATAAAAAACCGGCCAAGACATGTCGGCCATGCTCAGTATTATAGGGTTCCTTAAGTAGGTCTAATTACAAACGAATCAAATCGAATATTAATCATTGCTATTTTAGTTTTTGCAAACAGCGCCACCTAGCACTAAATTTAAGAAGCTAAAGTGTGTCATATCAATATAACACAAAGTTTCTTTTTGTGATTTTTTTTAATAGAAAGTAACCAAAGAAGCATTATTTGCTAAGCTCATTTTTCTATAAGGTCAATGACCTATGAACTAGGACGTCTTAAGTATTTTTCAGTTTTCTCACTATAACTCAAAAATTTATAATCACGTTATACTCGAAATAATAAGAGAGTTTTTATAAAGGTCTATCAATGTGGAAGACTATAAGTTTCTACATTGCATAGTTTAGAAATGGCAGGGGGGGGGGGGTACACATTGCAAGCTACTTTGGCGAACTGTATTTCGCAGATGGTATACCTGATAAAAAAGTTATGTATGAAACATTAACTTCATTTTAGTAGACCTATTCAATGATACCCCACACGAGGGGGTGCAGCGGAAAAAAAAATTTCATCCCCATTTCACATGTGGGCGCCACCCCTAAAATACGTTATCAAGATTTATTTATTCTTTTAAAATTGAGATCTATATCTAAACCATTTTTTAACAAAATTTCATTGACTTATGTTTATAACTGTAGATGTTATTAAGCTGTAAAGGATTAGGACAGACGGACATGACGAAACTATAAGGGTTCCTTGTAGGACTACGGAACCCTAATGAATACCAATTGTTTTTTGTTTAGATACCTATTTATAAGCAAACAAATTCCCCCCGTGTGTCGCGTCCGGCACAAAAACGATGCGTGCGGAACTACGAAAAAGTTTGCAGGTATTTCCATCCTTTGACAATGCCGCCGATGACTTATTTTCAGAGTCGTTCGGGATTTATTCTCAAACCCTCGCTATGTTTCTAAGTGAAAATTTGGGTATTAAATAATCGTAGAATTTGTTAAGTATTTTTAGATGACTAAGCATATTATTATTTTGGCAAACTTCGCCGAGTCTTCTCGTCGCCTATACCGCAAAGTTTGAAGACAAAGGTCTTCAACCAGTGCGTCCTGCCAGTCATGACTTACGGTGCCGAGACGTGGACACTGACAGTTGGGCTAGTCCACAAATTCAAAGTCGCTCAGCGAGCTATGGAGCGAGCTATGCTTGGAGTTTGAAGGATAAAATCCGTAACGAGATTATCCGGAAAAGAACCGGAGTGACCGACATAGCTTCTAGGATCAGTAAGCTGAAGTGGCAGTGGGCTAGCCATGTCTGTCGAAGGACCGATGGCCGTTGGAGCAAACGAGTCCTTGAGTGGAGACCGCGAATCGGCAAACGCAGCGTAGGACGCCCCCCTGCCAGGTGAACCGACGACCTGAAGAACGTGGCTGGACCACTGGATGCGGAAGGCAGAGGACCGAGCGTTGTGGCGCAACTTGGGAGAGGCATATGTCCAGCAGTGGACTGCGATAGGCTGAGTTGATTGAAGCATATTATTTATCATTTTCTGTAGAAATATGGCACGGTTACAGATCAACATTTTCTATGTGTATAGATGATAGCCTTCAAGAAAAGAGCATACGTCTTTTCAACAGATCGGCAACGCATCAGCGACTCTCCTGGTGCTGCGCATGTTCATGTGCGGTGGAGATTACTTACGATCAGGTAATCCGTTTGCTAGTTTGTCGTTTGTTATAAAAAAATATAGTTATGTGCTTGTATGTGTATGCTAAGTTAATTCTTGACCTTAATTTTTTTTCTGAATTTTCTTCAAATTGTTGTTACTAACTATATATTATGCAATTCTGCATTTAGCTATATTATTCAGTCATTATTTTTAAACAAAGTGTTAAAGTAATTTTTTGTAATATTATGATATCGATACGATTTATAACAATCAATAGGTTTTCCGAAAAGCCTAGTTATAATTTCAATAATTTTGTACGAATGAGTGTTTGTGCACTCGCTCGTTTTATTAAATTCGTATTCGTATACATTATTTCACATCCGTTTTTAAGATATACGTAATAATTTACGAATATGAATCGAAAACTAGTAAGTGCACAAACACCCTAAATACTTCTAATGCAAAAAAAAAAAACTACTAATATTCATTGTAAAAAAGTTTAAAGAAATTAGTAATAAAACAACCAACTTATTTTATATATATCAAAACTGCAATTAATATTGAACACGAAAATGTACTTGCTTCAGAATTTATTATTCATACTTTCATTGTGTAGTATAACATTAGCTACAAATTAATGGACCTTTTCATATTCTTGCATTCAATCATTGTATAATTTACGTTTAAAATAATAAATACCCTTTGCAAAAACCGACTCAGCGAGAATGTTAATTTACCTCGAAGTTACCACAAACAGCTTTAGTCCAAGAGAGTAATATATTAGTAAAATCGATAAGAAAATAAAAACTCAAACAGACTGCTAACAATCTAGGGTATACAGGATCACTGAGGCATTTAATACCTTTCTGCTCATGCAAGTACGGCCGCAAAGTTGGCGGTGAGATTACGTAAATACTTGTTACGTATTTGTGGCAATATCGATAAATTACTATTGTTTCAATATTAAATGCCCTTTGATTACTTTAGCAGCGGCAGCGTACGGATTGCCGATGAATTTCTATGAGTAATCGGATTTTCAATATTGACATTAGGCTGCCGATGACGTCATCGTCATTTTTAAATACAATGCGATCCGTCCGATGCGTACGATACCGTGCCTCCACTGGGTAATACTGACAACCTAAGCTTAGACCAGTTGTCAGAAAACAACAATAATCAACCAACAACCCAACAACAACAATAATCTCGAATCAAATTTTTACACCACCGTCAATTAAAAAGTACTCTGTGACCACCGTGGAGCGTCATGCAAGCTATTCTTGCATAGCTCGTACGGATACGTGAGAATAAGACTGTATTAAGCGTAACATAAAATATTATGTTTTAGGGTTTCGTACCCAAAGGAGGCCAACAGGGACCCTATTACTCTGCCTAAGTCCTCCATCTATCGGTATCGTACGCATCGGACGGATCGCATTGTATAAAAAATGCGGAAGACGTCATCGGCATCCGAATGTCAATATTGAAAATCCGATTGCTCATAGAAATTCGTCGCCAATCCGTACGCTGCGGATAGGTGGACGCACTACGTTTTACGGATTCGTTTAAGCGATGCGTACGTTACCGATAGGTTGACTCGCACCTTTAGTGCGCGAGTGCGACGCGCACTTGGCCGGTTTTATTTTTACATTATTTAAAGGGCTTTGTCGCCAATGCAAATGTGTCTTCCACGAAACATTACAAACTTACGTAGATAGATTTTATCGACCTAACTAAAAGCAAATCTCTGTTTTCATGGCCAGACTATCTTATTATGGCAGACGCCAGCTCGCTTCGTAATGTTCAATACCTTGTTATGACAGTTACAACAAAGCTTCTATAAAATAAAAACCAGGTTTTGTATTTTAGTTGATTTAACCACTAGTTTAGGTTTCTCTGTTATTATTATCTGTTATTTTTTCAACTCATTTTTTTTTAAGTTTATTTAGCGTATACATTTTATTTAATTACATTGAAATATACTATTGGTTTTGATATAATTGTTTTTCACACAAAAAACAACTTAAAATAACATATTTAAAATAAACCTTATAATTCTATTACTCTTTTAATCTTAGAGTATCTAGATCTTTATGCTTTTAATCATCATCATCATCATCATTTCAGCCAAAAGAAGTCCACTGCTGGACATAGGCCTCCCCCAAAGGGAGGAATATGCCATAATCGCCACGCTTGATAATCGCAGTTTTGGGTTGTCGATCGCAGTTGGTTGGTCAAATACTCGGAGAACGCTGCTGCCCATTCTCTGGTGAATCCGTTAGTCGCCTTTTACGACACCCATGAGAAGAGATAAGGGTGATGCAATTCTTTATGTTCGGACCACACGGAACGCTTTTACTATATAAATAATGATAATAATCTCTGAGACCCTGACCCTGTCTGACCACCGGTAGCTTGGACCCTGTTCCATTATTACTGATAATATTTTTTTTACTAATGGCGCGGCGTCGCTTTACTCTTAGTAGGGCCTTAATAAGCGCGTCCGGCATGTTCGCGGAGAATAGAGTGGACGACTTCTTAGCTGTCCTGAGAAAGTCGAGGGCCTCCTTCATGAGCCGTGTACATGAATCTGACAATGGGATGTTGAGAGCCATATATGCATTTTTTTATTATTAAGCTTTATTTCGACCTTACATCGATTACATATATTCTACAGTTTTTTTTTTTTTTTTTTTTTTTTTTTTTTTTTTTTTTTTTTTTTATGTTAATCTTCATTTGATTCGGTGAAAGCCTCCTCCAAAGCCTTCCACTTTATCCTGTCGTGTGCTTGTCTCGTCCATTGTTTTCCGGCAATCATTTTCAAATCGTCACTCCATCTTTTTTGTGGTCTTCCTACTTTTCTTTTACAGTCTATGGGGTACCAATTAGTTATTTCTTTTGTCCATCTCTCGTCTTTAGTTCGTTGTATATGTCCAGCCCATTTCCACTTTAGACGTAAGATTCGTTTCACGGCATCTTTAGCTTTTGTCTTTTTTCTTATCGTAGAACTTCTCACGCGATCCTTTAGTTTGAGGCCAAGGAAGCTTCTTTCTATTGCTCTTTGACATACTCCCGCTTTGATGATTACTTTTCTTGTCATCTGCCAGGTCTGACAGGCGTACGTCAGGGTCGGCATTAGGCACGATTCCATAGCTTTTGTTTTTAATTTTGTTGGAAGATTACTTTTGAAGATTTCTTTCATCGACCAATATTTGTTCCATGTCAGTTTTGTTCTTCTATCTATTTCCTTAGTCATGTTTGTTTTGAAGGAAATAAGTTGACCCAAGTATATGTAATCTTCAACGTATTCTATACTTGTAGAATCTAGGGCTATTTGTACTTGATGCAAGTTTGTCATGACTTTCGTTTTCTCTTGGTTTATTTCCAAACCAACCATTCTACTTTGGTTCGCAAGAGTTTGTATCATAAATTGTAATTCCAGTGCGTTTTCAGAAAGCAAAACTACGTCATCTGCAAAGCGTAAATGTGTGCAATAACTTCCGTTTATTTTTAGACCCATATTTTCCCAATTAAGTTTTCTAAATACGTGTTCTAAGACTGCTATGAATAATTTGGGTGAGAGTGGATCGCCTTGTCTAACGCCGCGTTCTATTTTAAAAGGCGGGCCAGCAGTTTCAAGTCTTATTTTTGCAGTACTGTTTCTGTAAATTTCTTTAATTATTTTGATGTAATCGCTATTCATGCCTTGTTCGCCCAGTGCTTGCCAAATTGATTCGTGCGATATAGAGTCAAACGCTTTACAGTAGTCAATAAAGCAGATGTATAGCCCCTTGTCGTATTCTGTGTATTTTTCTATGATCATTTTTAAACTATGGATATGGTCTACTGTAGAGAAGTTTTGCATAAATCCAGCCTGTTCAACCGCTTGATTTTCATCTATTAGTCGAGTTATACGCCTGAGTATTGTGGATGAGAATACCTTGTAGAGACACGACATCAAGCTAATAGGTCTGTAATTCTTGAGCAGTTTTGGATCGCCTTTTTTGAAAAGAAGGATAATCTCTGAACATGTCCATTGAGTTGGGATTACCTTAGTTTTTAACACACTGTTAAATATTTCTGTGAGTGGTTTTGTTATTTTGTGAACTCCGATTTTGATCATTTCATTGGTTATTCCGTCTGATCCAGGACTTTTATCTATTTTTAATTTGCTTATTGAAAGTTCTATTTCGTCTGTACAGAAGTCTGGTATTGGGTCTTGATTGCGTATGTCTTCCATGTCACCTTGTTTTCCTTTATTTTCGTTTTGATTTGAGTATAGTTTAGTGTAAAATTGAGTAGCGATTTGCATCAAGCTATTTCTATTCGTTGTTTCACATCCATATTGATCTTCTAGTAGACACATTAGTGGCTTTGAATAGCTTAATTGTTTATAGGCTCTTTTCACAGCTCCTTTCCTTTCTAAATTTATTTTAATTATACTCAGCCTATGTTGTTGTATGCTCGCTTTTATTTTTTTGGATATCTGTTTGTATAATTTACTTAGCGTGTCTCTCTCTTCCTTCGTTTTTTTTTCGTTGTTAAGTAACAAGTGTTGTTTATTTTTGAGTGCAATTATCTCATCTGTAATAATATGTTGGTGGCGTACCTTGCTTTTTGATGTACTGGAACATTTGGAACTCTGTATTATAGTTTTTTCTAAGGTATCATATTGTGCTTGTACTGGTAAATCGGAATCATTTTTATATTTTGAGATTTCGGACACAAATTTTTCTATATTAAAGTTTCTTTGAGGTTGTGTGTTATAATTAGCTCTAGATTTTTTATGCGGTTTTAAATTAAAACTTGCTCTTACGATACGATGGTCACTAGGATGCTTGAAATTTGATAGGACGCTGACATTCGCTACACTCTTTATCATATTCGTTGCTATGTAATCTATCTCATTTTTATGTTTGCCGCCTGGGGATCGCCATGTCCACCTTAATTTGTGAGATTTTTTGAACATGGAGTTCATAATTTTCAATTTATGTTTTAAACAAAATTGTATGTATTTCTCTCCTCTTTTGTTCCTTTTTCCAAATCCAAATTTGTCCATTACAAAGGCATCTTCTTTTTTAGGCATTCCTATTTTCGCATTCATATCTCCCAATAGTATTACGTCTTTGCAGTTTTTCTCCATCCCTAAGTCTAGTGTACCGTAAAAAGAATCCATTTCATTTTCTTTAGCCTTGCAAGTCGGCGCATAAGCTTGTATAATAGTTACTGATTGTTCAGCTATTTTTAAATTTATTCTAGCGACTCTATCAGACAACCCTGTAAAATCTTCGACCACAATATCTCTTCGTTTTTTTATTAGAAATCCGACCCCTCTTTTACCTTTCTCTGTTCCAAACGAGTGCAGCAAGTAGTGTCCTCTGTCCTCAATTTGATAGCCTTGTCTTTTTGTTTCTGTAATTCCAACAATGTCCCATTTTATGTTTTGTAAGGCGTACTCGAGGTCTAAGATTCTAGCTTCATTTGCGAGAGATCTTACATTGAACGTTGCTATGTAGTATTTTTCATGCTTTGGAGGGTGATAGTCTGCAACCCCCGCGGTGACCAGCCGTTCTGGGGGAGGTAAATTAGTATTTTCTATGTATAAAATATGTAAGTGTTCGGGCGTTGTACAAGGAGGCTTGCTTAGTTGCTAATCATCGTTCGCGTCTACTGAGGTAGTGGAAATCGACTTTAATTTTTGGTTTGGTTTCTGTACAAATTTTAATATTGAATTTTGATTTTCGATTTGCGTTTTATTTTTCTTTGCAGCCTGATATTTTTGTGAATTTTCTTTCCCTGGCTGGTGTGAGTTTCCTGATTGGTCTGGTGGCGTAGTCTCCAACTCTCTTTTCTTTGAATTTTGCGGTATCTCTGCTTTTTTATTTGTAGAACTACTATTTTCTTTGATGACTATTTTGTCATACCGAATGAATGCAATTTTTCCTTCCTTTCTTTCTTCGTTTACTTGTTCTTGTAACTTTTTTCGGGTTTCTAGTACATCAGGTGGAAAATCTTCTTTTATATATATACCGGAATCCTTTAATAACTTCTTGCTTTTTAGGATGCGCAGCTTCTTTCCAAAACTCGTAAATGTGGCATTTATCGGTCTTATTTTATCATTGTCTTTCTTGCCCATTCTTCTAACCAATTCAATTTCGCTTCTATTACAATCAATTTCCAAAGAACTTCTCAGCAGTGTAATTATTTTGTTTTCTAATTCATCATATGATTTTTCTCCTTCAATTACTCCAAAAAATATAAGATTTCTCATCCTTACTTGTTTTTCTAGCAAACTAATTCGACGGTTCTGAGATAATGTGGTTTCTTTAAGCTCATCTATGTTGCTTTTTATAGATGAGAATTTCTCATCAATTTTATCATCCAGTTTTTGAATATTTGAAGTTATTTTTGCCTCTAATGAGTTTATAGTGTCTTGTACATCATTTTTAATATCTATTCGTAGGTTCTTAATTAGGTTTTCGAGCACTGTAGTGTCTGTACTCATCTTTGAAAGGTTTGTTTACTTTAATTTTCCTTTACTCACTAACAGATGGAGCTGTACTATTAGTAGCGTGGCTCAGATTCAGATGTCGCTGTGCTATTAGTTCTGGTGCCAAGATGTAGATGGCGCTGTGGTGTTAGTTCTGGCGCCAAGATTCAGATGGCGCTGCTTTATTATTTTCCCCTTAGTCTTCGCTAGGTGTCGCTATATGATTGATTTTTATTTGTAATCTATGTCATATATGCATATATGAAGCTAACCTTTTCTTTGTATATGGCTGACAATATTCCAGCTAATAATTATGTATATTTTAATTCAATTGCAATAATTAATTATGAATTAATCTGAAATGAATTTTAATTGATTTTGTAATTTTTTGAATGAATTTATATTTTAAAGAGAATTTGAATTTATGAATTTTTAATAATTATTTGAATTATTAAATTATTTGGATTATTGAATTAAATTAAATTACTTAAATTGAGTGAATTTTTTAATCACAATAATTTTTGTTTGTTAAATAAAATTGTATGTGAATGTTCTATACGGGTGTATGCTATGCCTGCAATAAATGATTTTTTTATTAATTAATTTTATTTGATGTACATTTATTGCAAAAAAAAAAATCTGCACTCAGACAAAACACGAAAAAAACTATATTTTTAAATACATATTTGTATAAACATTTGAAAATACCGCGCACCACTGTCCAAAATACCGCAGTGTCTCAAGACGAAAGTCTTTGACCAGTGTGTGTTGCCAGTAATTACTTACGGTACTGAAACGTGGTCGCTCACAATGGGCCTGATAAGAAGGCTCAAAGTCACTCAAAGGGCAATGGAGAGGGCTATGCTCGGAGTGTCCCTGCGTGATCGAATCAGAAATGAGGAGATTCGCAGGAGAACGAAAGTAACCGACATAGCCCGAAGAATTGCCAAACTTAAGTGGCAGTGGGCGGGGCACATTGCTCGCAGAACGGATGGCCGATGGGGCAGTAAAGTTCTGGAGTGGCGACCGCGTACTGGAAGGCGCAGCGTGGGTAGGCCCCCCACAAGGTGGACCGACGACCTGGTGAAGGTCGCGGGAATCCGCTGGATGCGGAAGGCACAGGACCGGTCGTTGTGGCGATGCTTGGGGGAGGCCTATGTCCAGCAGTGACCGTCTTTCGGCTGAAATGAATGATGACTGAATGAATGATAAACATTTGTATTGAAATTATCTGCTATTTAAACTTCTCATCTCAGACAAAGTATACTGTCAAAACACGGTGAAAAGAAAAGAAATCTTAGAAAAAAGTACGTATATTTTTTTTCTTAGATAACGAAGTGAGAAACTTCACCTTTTGTTCTTTTTGCGAAGTTATGAACAGTTGGTCCTAAGTAGGTGGAGTTGTAGGCAATAGAATAAGCAATAACCTTGTTATGGTACAGTGAAGCAAACGAAATGGCGGACTATTCAAGACATTTTTTATTTATTTTTTCATTTTTGTATCTTGAATTTATATTTTCGTCGAAATACACGCATAGCGCACAGGTTATATTTGATTTAAGAAAATGGGTATTAGTTAAGAATGATTTCTGTCAATATTGCTTAGTTTCTTTGCAAGGTCGTGATTCGGAGTGAACCGTGTGGCAGCGGTGTTTTTAGGTATAATATTTTTGAAATATTTTAGCCTAAAACTAACAAAATGTAAGCATACAAGTAGGTATTATTAATCTCCTACAAATAATGAGTATAGAAGGTATTCTGTCAAAAACTTGCCTACTAATGGAGTGCAAGGCCAATTTGACGAGTAACTTTCAAAGAGATCCAAAGGACATCATTCAAATTGGGCCTTTTCTGAAAGTCGGCCAGAAAAAAAAATGCTATAAATCGTTAGAACGGGTCATTTGGAGCAATAGTTATTATGGCATCAAAGCTGTGGGGCGATTCTGTAACCCGCTACAAGGGTTCGAAAAACTGATAATTTCATATGAGAACTTGTCATTTTGAGCTATTGTTATTATGGCAAAAAAGCTGTGGGGTAGTGACCCAAAGCCTTATAACAGGTCACAGAATTATGTGACCTGTTATAAGGCTTTGAAAAATTGTAATTTTTTACGAAAGCTCCTCATTTAGAGCAGGACGCAAATAACGCATATACGCAAGCTCAGGTGGCTCAGGGAACCTGTGGACGACACTGGTTTTTCTGCTAACTCCACTCAGAGTGAGAGTGAGCGAGACAAAGACATTCAAAAATCTGTGTGGTAATTCTCAGTTTTGTTTTAAGGTTTTGAAAAATAGAGATTTTCATACGAGAGCTCATCGTTTTAAGAAACAATTGGTCATTTGGAGCATTTTTATTATGGCACAAAAGCTGTGGGTCATTCTGTGACATTTTCATACAAGAGCTTGTCATTTTTCCCAATCGTTATTAAGACACAAACAACGCATAAACACAAGCTCAAGTGCACAATAAGCTACCAGTGGACTATATATTGGTTTCTCTGATTGCTCCGCCCCAGTGTGAGAGTGAGCGGAACAGAGACATTAAAAAATTTCACTGTATGTGAGTTTATTAGATTTTTTTTATTAGTTATCCATGCGAGTTTAGTTGCATCGGACGGCTACCTGCCTGCTTTTCATTGACATCTATCTGGCGAAGGCTGATCAAAGAATGTGGCATATCATGATGTTCCTTGGCATCTCATAAAACCGGGATTTTTATGAATTGACAAACTAATACCCACGATAACTTGAAATCGCAGAAGATCTCAAAAAATACCAGGTTAAGAGTACGTTTATGCGTTGTTTGTGTCTTAATAAAAATTGCTCTATATGACAAAATCTTATAGAAAATGTTACAGAATGACCCACAGCTTTTGTGCAACAATAACAATTGCTCAAAATGACCAATTGTTGCTCAAAATGACGAAATCTCGTATGAAAATCTCTGTTTAAAAAATATCACTGTATGTGAGTTTATTAGATTTTTTTTATTAGTTATCCATGCGAGTTTAGTTGCATCGGACGGCTACCTGCCTGCTTTTCATTGACATCTATCTGGCGAAGGCTGATCAAAGAATGTGGCATATCATGATGTTCCTTGGCATCTCATAAAACGGGGATTTTTATGAATTGACAAACCAATAACCACGATAACTTGAAATCGCAGAAGATCTCAAAAAATACCAGGTTAAGAGTACGTTTATGCGTTGTTTGTGTCTTAATAAAAATTGCTCTATATGTCAAAATCTTATAGAAAATGTTACAGAATGACCCACAGCTTTTGTGCAACAATAACAATTGCTCAAAATGACCAATTGTTGCTCAAAATGACGAAATCTCGTATGAAAATCTCTGTTTAAAAAATATCACTGTATGTGAGTTTATTAGATTTTTTTTATTAGTTATCCATGCGAGTTTAGTTGCATCGGACGGCTACCTGCCTGCTTTTCATTGACATCTATCTGGCGAAGGCTGATCAAAGAATGTGGCATATCATGATGTTCCTTGGCATCTCATAAAACGGGGATTTTTATGAATTGACAAACCAATAACCACGATAACTTGAAATCGCAGAAGATCTCAAAAAATACCAGGTTAAGAGTACGTTTATGCGTTGTTTGTGTCTTAATAAAAATTGCTCTATATGACAAAATCTTATAGAAAATATTACAGAATGACCCACAGCTTTTGTGCAACAATAACAATTGCTCAAAATGACCAATTGTTGCTCAAAATGACGAAATCTCGTATGAAAATCTCTGTTTTTCGAACCCGTATAGCAGATCGCAGAATGACCCTACAGCTTTAGTGCAATAATAACAACTGTTCAAAATGACTAGTTCTAACTATTTTAACATTATTTTTTTCTGGCCGGACTTTGAGAAAAGGCCCAAAAATGTATGAACACTGAATGTTCTCCTTTTCGTAAAGTAAGCTTAAACGCGACGGTGTTACGTCTGTCATCGTAGAGTTCCAATGGCAACTCTCCTGCTCCATCATCAGACCTTGGCAGAACAAATCAAACGAGCCCAAACATGACGGTGTTATGTTCTGTTGTCGAGGAGTTCCTATGGCGACTTTCCTTCTCTATAATACCATAATATTGCATTGTCACCGGACAAACATCGGTATGCCATTATATTGAATTATCACCGAACTCAAAAAGGTATGCCATATAATTATTACATTTATTGCTCCATAATACCAAAATATTGCATTGTCATCGGACTTACATAGGTATGCCATAATATTGCATTATCACCGGACATTGTCGCTGGAGCGATGCGGTGAAAGGCTATCTTCTGGAGATCAGAGCCAGTGATTGGCGAAGTACTGCCAAAGATCGCGGCAAGTGGCGTTCTCGTCACAACAGGGATCCAGCAGAATACCAGCGTCAGGTTTAATAACCTGGCAATATGCTGAGCTGGACACCCATTTGTCACAATTTTGAGACACACATGGCGCATGACTGACAATGACTTTTTCCTCGCTTTGTTACTTCTTCACTATATCTATTTCTTGTTCATGTATATCCTTTCTTTTGTATGTGTCTCAGTTGTGTCAAATAAATATTTTTATTTCTTTCTTTCTTTCTTTCTTCTTCTTTCTCTCGTTTCGGAGGCCAAGACACATTTTGGGTCGCTGCGCCAGCGGAGTAACTAAGTAAGTCACTGGAAATTGCATTGTCACCAGACATAGATACGCCAAATTTCAGCTCAAGTAAGCCATGATAAGATTACTTAAATTATTTAACTTTCTAACTTGAGCTCAGTATGCGTGGCTTAAGAGGAATGTAGCCATCAGTAAAAAAATCATTACCTACTGGCTGAATACATCATTTAAAGAAAATTCGTTTCTAACAATTGAAGTACAGGTATGTCAATCAATCAATCAACTCAGCCTATCGCAGTCCACTGCTGGACATAGGCCTCTCCCAAGTTGCGCGACAACGCTCGGTCCTCTGCCTTCCGCATCCAGTCCCCCCCAGCCACGTTCTTAGTACAGGTATGTACTACAGCTTAATCAGAAATTATTAACTCTGTAAATTATAGTTCGCTGTAGGTGGTAGATAGAAAAAGTGCCAAGTGGCAGTTTTTCGCACTTTTTCTATCTACAACTACAGTGAATTATAATTTAATGGTTTCTGATTAAACTGCTGTTTCTGTACTCCAATTGTAAAAAACGAATTTTCGATAAATGATTTATGCAGCCAGTAATATTTTTTTTTACTGATGGGGTCGCAACTTAGCTGCTATATGCACCTTAACCTTCATTCACTAAGCGTTCGGTTCGATCTGTCGGTTAGCCATTTAGTCACAAGCCCCTCCGCCTATACACATTGTAACTCGTAATCTGATATTATAAGGCTTTTACAAAAAGCTTTCGAGGATAAGAAAATGTCATTATATTACTTACTGCATTACAAGCGTTTAGGAAAATATTTTGAGGTGTGCACTTTGTGGTAGAAAACATATATCGTCGCCCAGGGTTAAATACTTTGACACAGATCGAATATGTAGCGGAGGCGACAGATTTCTCAAAATCTACAAAACAAAGCTAATCTGTACTCTTTTTTTAAGTCAGTAAGTAATGAAAAATGATGTACCTATAGATCAAATCCAATTGTTTTTTAAATAAATATTTTTGGGACATTTTTACACGGCACCATCTAGTCCCAAACTAAGCAGAGCTTGTGCTATGGGTACTAGACAATGGATATAATACTTATATACTTTTTTTTGTTGTAAATACATACTTATAATACATAAGAAACACCCAGACCAACACAAACACTTATGTTCATCACACAAATATTTGTGTCCTGTGGGAATCGAACCCACAACCTCATGACCAGCAGTCCGACACTCGAACCACTAGACCACAGAGGTCGTCAAAAAATCGAACTAATTAGATATTTTTTCTTAATAAACTAATTACGAGTTAAGCAGCGTAGTGGTATTTGATAAGATTGTCGAATATTATACAACGTTACTTTTTGTTAACGCAATTTGAGAAATGGGTTTGTTTTGAATCACCAGGAGAATCGATTGGGATAGTTTTTTTTTCTTAATCATAAAATCACATGCTTTTAGAGTCACTGTAAGTTCCCCAGTTGTTAGCGGAAAAAGTGAAGAATTTCATGCAGGACTAACATGGTGCGCGGAAACTAATGGAGCCGAACTTCATGGACCTTAAGAACCTAGTCACGATCCGCTGATGTACTGAATTTAACCATCATAACCAATACGAATTTCAAAATTTTGTTGTAAAAATGTAACATGGTATGAAAACTATTCAAATCGATTTTCCCGGTGATTTTGAACAAACCTATTTCTCAAACTGCGCTAGCAATAAAACTTTTTAACAATAAATTGAACCGACGAAAACAGAAACTGAAAAGCGAAAAATAACTAATTATGAGTCGTCGCCAAACAAACTTTTAACAAGCAAAGTGCGTGCAAGTTGCAAGTGGCCGAGCGGAGAACGCATTTTTGGAAAGTTATTGTTTATCGTTGGAAATTTCACGTTGTATTTGATGTTACGTTGTTTTTATTATTTATTTAAAGCAATTTAATGATCTTCGTTGATTTTTTGTTTGGCGCCGACTCATAATTAGTTATTTTTCGCTTTTCAGTTTTTGTTTTCGTCGTAATTTTTTTGTTAAAAAGTTTTATTTTAACTTTTTTTGTGGTTAAAATCTGACTCCAGGTCTCCATTATGTCGTAGTGTCTAGAACTATATTTATGTGTGCCAAGTTTCAACAGAATCGGTTAACAGGTAAGAATTCAGTGGGTGAACAAACACTCATCCCCTGTTTTCCTACCCTTAGGGGTGGATTTTGATATTGAAATTTAAATGGGACCAACTTCGAGATATACCCTATCCATTAAAAAAAGAATCATCAAAATCCGACCACTCTGTAAAAAGTTATGCGTGGTAATACATAAAAAAAAAATATACGCGTCGAATTAAGAACCTCCTCCTTTTTTTCCGTCGGTTAAAAAGTAACGTTATTCGTTAAAAATATTGAAATATTGTTATTTACCTATTTAGGTTTTCTGATATCAAATCTTAGAGTAATAAGACATAGAGTGATAGTTGTTCGGGAATCTTCTTAAGTCAAGGTGTTCCGGGGATGTAGCTGTACGAAATGAAGATGCGACTCACGTTGAACTATACTTTTAATGGTGTATAGCAAAGAATTTACAAAAATGATAAAACATGTGTCGCTAACGCTGTGATCGTTTGGCGAGTGGTTCGGGGTTCAGCCAGCGGCCGGCGGGCGCGCAGCTCGGTCGGCGCGTTTGTGTTATTGTGTGCGTTAACATAGTTTCATTCAAAGTTCCGCTCAAAGTTAAAACACAAAAACAATGGATGTGTGCCTGCAAGTGGCACGTAAAATGTTCGCCAATACACATATAGGCACGCGTAAGCTGTACTAAATGTAGCTGTGATTTGCTTCACTCCACGTGCGACTACTGTGGTTCTAAGCCTAATTATTCTAAGTGTCCAACAAAAATGTCTAGACGATACGAAATTGGGACTAAATTAGACTGGCTTGTCTAGACTGTTTTGTTTTATTAGGAAAGTTGGGTGGATATTAAAATAACTGATATGCGATCCGGATTACCTCTAACTTTTCAACCATTATCAATACAAGATAAAACTTTTTAACAAAAAATTTAACCGACGAAAACAGAAACTGAAAAGCGAAAAATTAAATGAAGCTTTTTAGTCTTTATAACTTTTCTCCTAACTAAACTAACTAAATATGAGTCGGCGCCAAACAAACAAGCAAAGTGCGTGCGAGTTGCAAGTGGTCGAGCGGGGAACGCACTTTTGGAAAGTTATTTTTCGCTTTTCAGTTTCTGTTTTCGTCGGTGCAATTTTTTGTTAAAAAGCTTATTTTAAATTTTTTTGTGGCTAAAATCTAACTCCAGGTCTCCATTACGTTATAGAGTCTAGAACTACATTTATGAGTGCCAAGTTTCAACATAATCGGTTAACAGGTAAGAATTCAATGGGTGAACAAACACTCATCCCCTGTTTTCCTACCCTTAGGGGTGGATTTTGATTTTCAAATTTAAATGGGACCAATTTTGAGATATATCCTATCCATTAAAAAAAGAATCATCAAAATTGGACTACTCTCTAAAAAGTTATCAATCAATCAACTCAGCCTATCGCAGTCCACTGCTGGACATCACGGAGGAGCACGGTCATAGATTACTGAGCATGGTCTTGTTGGCTTCACTATGATTGTTCGCAGCACTTCGTCTATATTTGTCTATCCTGAAACTACAGATTTTCAACTGTATGCAGCAGGTTGAATCTAGTCAGTGTTATATTGTTGACTTCAATGAAAAATGCTTTTATTTTATATAGACACTGTTTATTGTAAACGATACACTTTATATTTAATATTAAGCTTGACAACATATTCTACCTAAGACGGAGCCGAACCAGAGAGAGAGAGAGCAGACCGGAACCGGCAATGACAATAATTAGTGAGGTGCCCATAAGCATTATATGCCTAGTGCTGCTCCGGACTACAGATAATAATAAGTTACTAAATACTTATACTAACATCTCCCCTTTTGAGTATGTACTGTTTTTTATTTATATTTCAAAATCTAATATTTGACAATGATAATAAAACTAAAAGTAAACAATTTTAATTTTTTAAGTTGTGTAACTTGCTTTACATAATATGCTAGTGAACAATTTTACTTATACATTATAACATATATATACCTGTTATACTATTCTAAACTTATACAATAGAACAAAATATAATAGTACACTATGTTATGCTTATGTACTAAAGTGCTTATAATATAGATACTAGACAATTTTGCTTGTATTAAACATCATGTTTGAATAAAGACTTATTATTTTATTCATAAACTAATTTAACAAAACTTTTTAGGTTTTCTAACCTCTCTGCCTGACCTAGTTCTGTAGTTGTTATTGGATGCTACCAGGTGGTGGTGGTGGTGGAGGGATGAGAAGATGGGTGAGACACAGGTGTGTCTCACCCATCTTCTCATCCCTTTCCTTAATGCAGTCTGTTACAACATCATTGGATGGCATGTCATTGAAATCAAACTTGTGACAACTTTCATTACATCTAAACCTAAGTTGTACTCTATTCCTTCTATAACTTTTTCCTTTACTGTCTTCTATTATATATGACCTTTGGCATTTTAACCTTTCTTTAACAATAGCTGGAAGCCAATCTGTATCTGGTTTTTTCTTAAAATTTACATGATCTCCTGGCTGTAAAATTGGTAATGGTCTTTTATTCCTATCATAATAAAACTTACTCTGAGCACGGTCTTTTTCAAAACCATCTTTGTATTCTGTAAAAGTTACTACCTTTGGCTTTAATTTTTCATGACTAACTGGTATATGCATTCTTAAATTCCTAGACATTATTAATTGAGCTGGCGAAGGAAAGTTTGCCTTTGGTGTATTTCTATATTGCAATAATGCCATGTATGGATCTGTGTTGGACTCTTGGCATTTTTTTAATAAATTCTTCATAATTTTTACTGAACTTTCAGCCTGACCATTTGACTTAGGATGATATGGACTTGTTATGATATTGTTTTTTCTAATGTTGGGTCTGTTTCTTGTAGTAATCTTTGACGCACATGGATTAGTTTTGAACTCATATTTGCTATGAAAATATCACGTACCAGCGACTCCCTCAATGTACCGAATTCGCATTTGTTGCTCAAGTTTGTTAGATCCGTGAGGAATGCGTCCATATTTTCATCGGCTTTCTGCGCCCGCGTAAAAAATGAGTGACGTAACATGGTTAGGTTCTTTTGTGGCTCGAAATATTTTTGGAACTTAATTTTGACCTGATCCAGTGTTACTTTGTCGATATCTAAGTTGAATGAGTTGTAGATTTATACACCTTTTTCTCCTATGGTGTGCAACAACATGGCGATCTTTCGTTTTTCCGGTGCTTGGTCATAGTTGGTAGCCAACAGAAATATCTCAAAGCCTTGCAACCATATTTTCCATTCGACATCATTATTCTGATTTGTGCCGATTTCCAATTTTGGAACTTTGTTAAAATTGCTATAGGTTTGAGTTTGTGAACACATATCCGGCATTGACTTTTTACATACCTCTTCATCTTTCGACATCTCTTCGATCTATTGTTGAAGTGATCTTGAGTTCTTGACTTCTGACACCATGTTATATTGTTGAGTTCAATGAAAAATGCTTTTGTTTTATATAGACACTGTTTATTGTAAACGATACACTTTATATTTAATATTAAGGTGAATGCTACAGGGTAGCCCGCGAAATTAAATTTTTTTGGCGTTTTTTGCAAATTTTAGCTTTATTTCGCGTTGCATATTGGTCAAAATATGATTGGCGGAAATAGTCACAATATATCTAAGGAATAATACTCATAAAAAATATTAACCTAGCTCTATAAGCTGTATAAGTTCGGAAATCGATAATTTGATCGTAAATTAATATTATCGAGCTAGTACACCCAATACAGCTAGGTTAATATTTTTTACGAGTATTATTCAGTAGATATATTGTTATTATTTCCGCCAATCATATTTTGACCGATATACAACGCGAAATAAAGCTACAATTAGCAAAAAACACCAACAATTTTGAATTTCGCGGGGTACCCTGTAGCATTCACCTTAAGCTTGACAACATATTCTACCTAAGACGGAGCCGAACCAGAGAGAGAGAGAGCAGACCGGAACCGGCAATGACAATAATTAGTGAGGTGCCCATAAGCATTATATGCCTAGTGTTGCTCCGGACTACAGATAATAATAAGTTACTAAATACTTATACTAACAGTCAGTAGGATCCAATAAAAATCATAACTGTGTTTAGTTACAGACTGGGCAAATGGGTACACTTATAAAAATTTTCTTTTATCAAAATTTCTTATATTATAGAAAAATATACGCTTCGTTTTTAGGGTTCCGAAGACCTACAAGGAACCCTTATAGTTTCGTCATGTCCGTCCGTCTGTCCGTCTGTCCGTCTGTCCGTCTGTCCGTCTGTCCGTCTGTCCGTCTGTCCGTCTGTCCGTCTGTCCGTCTGTCCGTCTGTCCGTCTGTCCGTCTGTCCGTCTGTCCTAATCCTTTACAGCTTAATAACTTCTACAGTTATAAACATAAGTAAATGAAATTTTGTTAAAAAATAGTCTACATATAGATCTCAATTTTAAAAGAATAAAAAAGTCGTTTTTACGTATTTTAGGGGTGGCGTCCATACATGTGAAATGGAGATGAAAAAAATTTTTTCGCTGCATCCCCTCGTGTAGGGTATCAATGAATAGGTCTACTAAAATGAAGGTAATGTTTCATGCACCACTTTTTTATCAGGTGTACTATCTGCGAAATATAGCGCACCAAAGTGGCTTGCAATGTGTCCCCCCCCCTGCCATTTCTAAACTATGCAACGTAGAAACTTATAATCTTCCACATTGATAGACCTTTGTAAAAACTCTCTTTTAAAATTATTTCGAGTATAATGTGATTATAATTTTTTGAGTTATAGAGAGAAAACTGAAAAATACTTAAAACGTCCTAGTTCAAAGGTCACTGACCTTAGAGAAAAATAATCATAGCAAATAATGCTCCTTTAGTTACTTTCTATTTGAAAAAATCACAAAAAGTAACTTTGTGTTATGTTGAACACACTTCTACAATTTGGCTTCTTGAATTTATCGCTAGATGGCGCTACTAACAACACGCTCTGAGTCTCGAATGCTGCCGATTATTGCAAAAACTAAAAAAGCATAGCCATGATTAATATTCGATTTCATTCGTTTGATTTCATTTCATTTCACACCTACTTAAGGAACCCTATAATACTGAGCATGGCCCGACATGCTCTTGGCCGGTTTTTTATCATTGATCTGATTTTGAGACTACAAATGTGCTTCAAAGTGCTCTTAAATTAAATACAGGAATCACGGTCGAGATTTCACATTTCCGAAATAGTACCTAATTAAACATAAGAATCTTATGGTAGTCAGAAACATGTACGGAAAACTATTATTTACAGCCTCAGGGAAGATTTATACAGGATGTTGATTCTGTCGACAATATCCAATACCCGGATACCCGTAACTTATTTGTAGTTTGGATCATTCCGGGGTGTAGTGTAATGATGGAGATTTTGTGTTGAAGTAGTGTATATTGTTTTCAACATCCTTCCTCGTAAAGTGGAGTAAGAGAGAGATTATGTACGTATTTTGTTATCTACAAATCCTGAATTTTAAGTTTTCAAGTGCTACACTTTAACATATATTCGTAAATTAAATGATGATCTGGCCAGCGGGCCCCTACAGGTTATCATCATCATCATTTTCGAAAGACGTCCACTGCTTGACATATGCCTCCCTCAAGCATCGCCACGACTGGTCCTGCACCTTCCACATCCAGCGGATTCCCGCGACCTTCTCCAGGTCGTCGGTTCACCTTGTTGGGGGCCTACCCACGTTGCGCTTTCCAGCACGTGTTCGCTACAGATTATACACAAATATAAATAATAAAACATTAGAAACAATCTAAATGCATAAATAAGTGTGAATATTTATCAGAAAAGGTAACGTTAAAGCACAAGATAGTAAGTTTTTAAACTAGCCCTAGCCGCGGTCAGTTGTTGGATGGGTGACCGCTTCATTGCATATCTATTGCCTGTCGAAAACCCATCCGTGCCTTGGAGAGCAAGTTAAGCTGTCGGCCCGGTTATCGAATATCTATGGCAGTCGTTACGGGTAGTCGGAAGCCTGAGAGTCTGACAACTGGTCTAACCTCCGAATGTCAGTATTACCCAGTAACTGGGTTGCGGGGGTCTGATAGCAGTCGCTCCGTGTAAAATACTGATGTTCAGCCGGTCTGGCTAGACTGGAAGCCGACCCCAATTAATTGGGAAAAGGCTCGGAGGATGGATGATGATGTGTTGCTATGAGGGGTATCACGACAAATACTAAAAACAATTAAAAGTCTTAAACCAAAGGGGGACCCCATACAAGAAACCTCAAAAAACATGCATATGTTTTTTGTTCCTGCTCTATCTTCAAAACGGTAGTACATACCAGCGGTTGGAGTTTGATAAATAAAATACAGTTTCAGGAATTCGGATTTTAATTGGTCGAAAAATACAATTTCTTTGACATTAAAGCAAACAATACAATAAATATTATCTTTGAGATTTCCTTATTTTATTAACAAAAATATTAGAAATATTTTTAAATAGAGTAGCATAGGCAACAGAGGACCACTGGGAAATTTAAAATCCTGTTTCATAGTCGCAAAATATGGTAGGTAATAATTACCTGACTATTGGTATGTTAAAAGGACAAGGCCTAAACTCGAATACCAAATGCGTGAGTTAGAATATTTTCAGCATATTTTGAATAAGAATAGCTTTTGTTGTTGTTCAAACAATAGTCCAAGTGGTGCAGTGTTGCCCGTGTCATCTTTTACATAAAAGTCCATCCACACGATCACGCGACAAAATAATTAGGCTAAGTCCAGATGACAGGCGCAGTGATTATAAAATTGTGGTATTCCTAAGGAATTCCCAAGGCGTCGTACAACTTATCGTATTCAAGGAAGAACAAATAACAAAAGTAAACAACAAAACTAACTACACGATACACATAAGTGATAATTTTATTGTAAAGTGAGCAGTGTATATATAGGTAGAGTATACTTTACTGTATGCAAACTATAGAGAAATAAAAGTAAATACAAACATTACCACAGTACATGGTATAATAAGATGTTTCACCAGGTATTCTCTTCCCGCAATGACAGCGCGATGCCTCCAAGCTACGTCACGATCAGTGTTGCCGTTGATTGATATCTTCAATATACTTAAGGAGATTTTTGTTCATAATGAATATAAAATAAATTCCTAACTAGCCTAAATATTTGTTATCTCGTGTTATTCATCTAATTAGTTATTAAAGGAAACTGTATAAAATTACTAGGTCAAAAGTGATTCTTTATAGAAGCAAGTAAATGAAAAAATGCACTTTGCTCGGGTAACTTATTTTCAAAAAGTGGCAGCACATCAAACTGACAAGTTTCACGCTAACAGCCCGCTATTGGCTCCACGGCCGATGACGTAGTACGGAGGCAATCACGTGACCTAGCTGTCACGGGAAGAGACTACCTGGTGTTATTATACCATGACCACAGTACTAGTTATCCATTGGTTGCTTTTTCGTTTTAACTTTATTTTACTAAGAAAAACTAAAACTAATGATAAAGTTCAGCGTTCAACAACCATAGAAGCATCTGAATGTGTACAAGTAACGCTTTTGTTTTTTACTTCCTTGAATGCAGTACAAAAGCGAAACGGCTACATATCAAGCTATTATATAGCTGACATCTTGTTGTACGGAAAGCCAAGTTGTTGTGCGGAAGTTCAGCTTATACTGAAAAAATAAAGCTTGATACACATCAAGCTTTATTTTTTCAGTAAAAGCTGAACACACGCCTACACAGCGTGTGTAGAAGGTTTATAATTTGTAACGGTATATTCGCCTGCGTTAAGCGTCTGATATCTGAACTTAGCCCTAACATAACATCACGCCTGTATTCCCTAAACGGGTAGGTAGCGGTGTATAGCACACCCACATTTCGCCAGTTTTATAAGTTAGCCCTATTTCTATAGAAATGTATAATATATAGTTTTGACATGTTATATAATAATTTGACCTTAGTTGTATAAATTGTAAAATGAGATCAGAATAATATAAAACAACAAGTATAGTGTTTTCTACCGGTAATGGATACAGGTAGGCATGTATTTACGTAAGCAAAATATTGATACAACGTTAGGTAGTTAGTGACTTTTTGCGTAATTCTGAATCGTATTTATAATCTCTTGTAAGCTTAAAAGGAAATGCGGGTGGACTTTTCATCAAAAAAAAATTCTCTGAGCTGTTTTCTTCTTGGTTTATAACCCTGATGATTTTTTACAGTAAAATAAATATCAACTTTTTGTATGTTCCTATGTTTTCGTTTTTGTTGATAAATTATTTCTAAGAGTCCTCTTAATTTCTCAAAATTACCTATTAAGTCCGCTGTCCTGTAGGCTTCTGTAAGGCTTAGTGTATACATTTGATAACTATTAATGAAAAAGGAAAAACATAGCAACACACCATGGCAACACAGTACATAATCTTCTTATTCAGTTTATGAAAAATCATTTATATTGGTCCAGTTTCGGAGCAGAAAATAGTCGAGAGCCAAACCTCAAATTATGACTTTTTACTAAGGCTATTCAGTCGGAGCTGTAATTGTCCTTATCGCACTTATTTGAGGCCGAGCGCTGTGCAAGTGACAACAATAGTTTCTTCAAATACCTAAGTTTCAAAAGTATCTCTGCCCGCATTTTCTCTTAAGTAAGACAAAATTAATGTACTTTTAATATTTTATACAATATCAACATTCGATAATCCGTCTTTTATTCTGTTTATCAACAATATAATTATATTTATAAATATTTATTATCATAATATAATAATTGAACATTCAAAAACTTTAATACTGAGCTCGTATTTTCTTAATTGTAATTACCTAAAAAATATGATAAATTTTATTACTATCTAATTAGTCGATACCTTAAACTTAAATTTATTTCATAATTTCGATGAGTTTTATGCCAATCATTCATATTAAGTACCTAGTAAAGTGACAATTAAGTACTCCTAAATTACACATTTACTTACACCAAAATTATGTTTTATGCTGACATAAATTTTACAATAATACGTGAGCTTGTATAATGAAATAATTCTATTTTTTGCCAGTATACATATTTGATTCGAATATGTACCTATCAATAATATCAATATGTGTACACAACAAGTTTTAATAATTATCTGCGTCGTCATTGAATAAAATTCAATTAAAAACGCTACTTTATGATAACGCAATTTGATAAAGATTGGGGTAGCTTATATACCATGTTATATTTTAACAAAAAAAAAAACGAGTGTGCTTTAGAGCACACGACTGAAGTAAAACTTCACTAATATAAGTTAAAGTTAAGTTAAGTTAAGTGAGATATAAATCTCCCTCAATACTATTTCAATGAGAACAAAGGAAAGGCGGCGCGGCGCGCGTCTGCTCTGCCGGCGCAGTGTCGCGTGGCCCACAGAGAAAATTGGCGTGGCCGGCCGTCGCACGCGCCTCTCTCCCCGCGTCCCGCATTACCCCCTCCGTAAGCCTCACTTTTCGTAACTCCGTAACGCATTCACCAGCTTACTCCCCAAGTCAAGCGTGCGTAAAGAAGTTTTACTTCAATTTTTTTAACTCAATTTAGTTATTATGGTTATATTCGTCATCAGTTCATCAGTGGATCATGAATAGGTCCAGAAAGGTCCAGAAAGTTTCGGCTCGATTCGATAACATGATGATACCGTATATATACGTATATATGTTAAAGAAAAGAAAAGAAAAAGTGAAAAATGTCGTATCTATAGATACAACATTTTTCACTTTCTCCGCTATCAACTAGGCCATTTACAGTAACTCTAAAAGCATGTAATTTTGTGAATTAGAAAAAAAAAACTATCGCAATCGATTTTACTCGTGATTCTGAACAATCTAGTTTCTCAAATTCCGTCGACAAAGAGTAACGTCGTAATTATACCATGCAAAACTTTAGAACGTGAAGGTAGTTCCAATCCTGTTCCTGAAGTGTTGACCTTTGCAGCCTGATAAGTTACTAGCTAACTTTTAGCGAACTATACCATTTCATCGTTTAATTCCAAACATATTGCGCAGTTTATTAGTTTTGGTCGTGTTGCCGTATCAAAGTTCTATATAAGGAACTAGCGGCCTGTCCCGACTTTGCACGGGTGGAAAACGGGGTGAAAATATAGCCTATATTACTCAGGGTGAATGTAGCTTTCTAATGGTGAATTTTTTTTTGCAATCGGCACAGTATTTTTTGAGTTTATTCATTACAAACATACACACAAAAATACAAATCTTTCCTCTTTATAATATTAGTGTAGAAGTGTAGATAATAAATGGTTAATGATAGTAGTTTATGAAACTGTTGCACAACATGTTATTAAAACGACCATTTCGCCAGATCTCTCTCAGATCGTGTCGGTTTGCCGTCCCATCGGATTATGAGAGTGAGGGAGGGAGGGAGTTTGTGTGGGAGTGAGTGTGGGTGGGTGTGTGTGGGAGTTGGGAGTGCACCTGTGTTTGTACACACACTTGTACACTATATACGCGGGACATATTATATAATATATAATATGTCCCGCGTAGATAAATAAATAAATGCTTGGGACATTTTACACAGCACCATATTAGTCCCAAACTAAGCAAATCTTGCACTATGGGTATAATGCTTTTTTTTTGGAAATACATACTTTTAATACTTAAGAAACACCCAGACCAACACAACCACTTATGTTCATCACATACCTAAATATTTGTGTCCTGTGACCTGTGACACTCGAACCACTAGACCACAGACGTCGACAAATGATAATGATAAAGATGGCTAATGGATGAATAATGATGAAGATGGCTAGTTTCCATTATTATGTGCAGTTCCATACACTACTTTTTCTAAACATATGCAATAGGTAGATATCTATTTCAATCCGAAAAAAACCCTTCAATCTACTACTAAGTAGGCTCGAGGCGTATCAGACTACAGTCTGCGTCGGGTCATAAAAAGATTTATGAGTAGTTCCAACCCTTCTCATGCTACGTTATTTAAAATAACGAGCTCTAGGATGTCAGAAACCAAACCCTCAAACGTGACCACGTAACATTTTAAAATTTAATCCTCAGGACACCTAGTCCTCAAAGGTTTTGGGAACTAAGTTTTCTCGTTACTAATTATACCTGAGACTTTTACACCTGAGGCGTTATAATGATTATGAATTTATGAAGCCGAAAACCAGGGAATAAGTTTCGTGTAACAAAATTATTATTTTATCTTATTAAGTAGACCAAAAAGTGATATTCGCATAAAACTGGACTAAAATCCTCTGTACATCTTTTAATCTATCTATCAAAGCTCTCGGAACTAGACCTTGTAAAAACTGAATCAAATTTTCAGTGACGGATTTTGAGGTTTATTTTGTGGAAACCTCGAAGTAAATATTTCAGCAACAGATCTTATAAATCTACAAAATATACACTTCTAAAGTTAATTAAAATATAAATTCCAAAAACCGATTCCTTTTATAGTGGATACATTTTGATTCATATTCCGGGTAAATAGTAGACATGTAGAAAATGATATAAAATCATATTATTACACTTCATAATTTATACTCCTTGCGAGTGCTTACATTGCTCTCAAACAAATCTTACCACAATATTGTAACGAAACGTTGTACTATTTTTGGAAAGCGAAAAACGGTCACTCTTGGTACTTTTTCTATCTACAACTACAGCGAACTATAATTCACAGAGTTAATAGTTAATAGTTGAGTAAACTGCACCTGTACTTCAATTGTTAAAAACGAATTTTCGATAAATTATGTACTCAGCGAGTAATTATTGTTTTACTGAAGTGGGCGCCACTTAGCTACTACATGCGCCTAAATCCGGTTTTTATGATTTTGGAAAAAAAATACATTATGTACCAGATAATATGAATTAATAAATAATATCTGAGATCTTGGGGTAATTCTGTTTCTCATTGTGGACAAACAAACTATTTTCTCAAGTCTGTTTCGTATAGTGAAACAGAAAAAAACAAAAGCAAACAAAAAGCTAACAAAAAAACAAAAGCAAAAAAAAAAAACAAAAGCTAACATATTAATCTCAGTACTTACTAAATTGAGCTAAGTTTATGAACAACTTTTGTGAATCACGCAAAGTGGGCAATTTTGAAAATGAAGCAAAGTAAAGCTTACTTAGACGGCTAACGGATGTTGGCGAACGAACGAATCGTAACTGAAAATTAATAACTTTTCTTAATTTTTATCTATACACAAATATATCCTTTTATATACACTGAACGTTCACTTATAACTAATTATAATTAATATAAAGTGTCCAATCACGGGCACAAGCCATCACTTCACAAACATTGTCAGTATCCGTCAAATATTTACACTTTCCTTCCATGAATGTAGGCTGAAACAAAGATAGGATACATTAATTATTTAATTATTAATTAAGAAAAATATGCATGACAAAATGTGTTGTATATACTTTTTAAACAATGGTTTATATTGTAATGTAAAATAGACAAAGATTTTAAACACATAGGTATTAACTCTTTAAACAAAGGGAATACGCTTATCGCGAGAATATGCGATCACGAAAATAGTGCGGAAGGGCCACATGCGAAACTATAAGGTATAGAAAAAAAACCGGCCAAGTGTGAGTCGGACTCACGCAGTAAGGGTTCCGTACCAACCCAGACCAGGTTCCAGACCTGATACCTCATAGAAACTGATTTAATTTAGTGAGTTTATCAAAAGACATCAACGAACGTACGCGAAATGTGAATTTTTGCATCTCTTTCTTACGTAGGTACCACCACATATGTCTATATTTGCCCTATGTTTAGTATTTTTTGCTAAACTACATAGTATGCACTATAATCAGACCAAGCTTGAAGTTGGTATGTATTACCGTTTTGAAGATAGAGCAGGAACAAAAACGATGAAAAAAATGCAAGTTTTTCGAGGTTTCTTGTATGGATACCCCTTTGGTTTTATACTTTTATTTGTTTTTAGTATTTGTCGTGATGCCCCTTATAGTAACACATGTTCTGTGAAAATTTCAACTGGTTATCTATTACCGTTACAAAGATACAGCCCTGTGACAGACAGACGGACGGACGGACGGAAGGACGGCGCTACGCTGAGCGAGAGTAATAGGTCCCGTTTGGCACATTTCTGGTACGGAACCCTAAAAAGTCACAGACATAGTAAAAAAAAAATAGACATACTGCTCCGAGTACACACCCAGCGCTCACGCACACACATGCACCTACAAGATAATTGTTTTTGGCGATGCTTACTGGACGATGCCGCGACATGTATACTGAGAGCGGTGAGCACGGTTTGATATGCATGTGTGTGCTTGAGCGCTGGCTTACACACGGATGAGCAAGGTTTTGTTGGCTTCAATATGATTGTTCGCAGCACTTCGTCTATATTTTTTACTATGCACACATTATGAACACAATAATATATATTTAATCTAAACCAATTTTAGAATTTGGAACAGCTGTAATATGTCTCAGCCAGCAGCTTGCTATAATTCCTTCCATTTTATGAAATTAAAGTCATACATTTATGATGGCGTAGTATACCGTAGCTCGTAGAGCGTGGGCCGTAGCAGTTTTATTATTAGCAGAATCGTAGCAAGAAACACGATGAATATTTTTTATCACTAACGACAATTTGAACATAAGAATTTAAGCTAAAGACATCTCAGAAATGTCTTATGAAAGTACACAGATTTAAAAATGTCCCTCATCAAAATGATAAGCATTTGAAAAATTCTAAAATCCTTTTTATCAACAAAAATCTTTTAAATAAACCACGCTGAAACAATGTGAACAGTTTGACGCTTTTGTGATTTTTCATTCCAAATATAAATAAAAATATTTTTGGGACATTTCACATCAACATCTAGTCCCAAACTAAGCAGAGCTTGTACTATGGGTACTGGACAATGGATATAATACTTATATACTTTTTTTTTTGTAAATACATACTTATAATACATAAGAAACAACCAGACCAACACAAACACTCATGTTCATCACACAAGTATTTGTGTCCTGCGGGAATCGAACCCACGACCTCGTGATCAGCAGTCCGGCACTCGAACCACTAGACCACAGAGGTCGTCAAGGTGGTCGTCGTTAAAATTTCAAAGGTTTTTAATATAAAAATAATTAACGGCCATTAATTTAAAAATAATTATGGAGAAACGACGTCTATTATTTAAAGTTATTAGTTGAGAAGACAATGAAAACTATTTTCATTACTTTCAGTTCGTCTTTTATTTTATTATTTGAGAAATTTCGCTCTGCTTGATTCAACATCGTGACAATTTCATCGCCAGATTTACAACTGCCAAAGTTTGATATCGTCCAAATTGAATTTTATTTTTATTCTGTCTGAGAGAACTACCAATCCGGTTTATACATCTAGGTTTGGAAAATTCAATAAAATGCGATTGAGTTTGTCTGCATAGCATAAGATTTTCTGTATATTTATTATTTTAACGCAGCGAAATCTAAAGACATCAATTACGGAAAGAATTTTTTTCTCACGAGCAGAATTTGATCCTGCGACTCCTGGTTCGGTACACCAGTGATTTATCCGCAAAGCTACCGTAAACTCTGCTCGTGGTATCGAATTTAACTTCCATTTTGTATCTGTCTTTGGGTGACGTCAGCTACATCTTATTAAGAAACAGCCGTGTGCCTTAGCGGACTCGTTTTACTTTGCAGTTAAATTCGAAACCACGAGGAGAGTTCACGGTAATAAATATTTAGTAAGGGTAGGCACATCTATGCGACTTTGAATTAACAGCAAAGTTAGTAGAGTTATTTAAGGAACACGGCTGTTAGTCAGGAAGTTGACGGTGCTGATATAAATCTAAATAATAAGGCAATAGAAATGTAATCTACTGTCCTTTAATACCGGAACGCGTGTCACCGGTTTGCCGCTACTAACAAATAAATACCCAATTACGCCCACAATGTTTCTACCATTCAATGCAGAATAAATTAAGCCTAAAAAAGATTCCGCTGTTAGATACGCTGCACAAAATATTTTAGCGACTGTGTCTAAAACAAAATTGATGATCAAGCAAAAGGTTCGTGCACTGGTGTCCTACGAGACACCTGTACGCGGAAACAAGTTCAGGCGCCTTTACCACTTCTATACCTTTATTTAGAGTTCTATGGCGGTGCTACACCCCTGTGCCTCGGAGAGCACGTAAAGCCGTCGGTTCTGCTCTCTCTCTGGCCGCGTTGGATTGCCGTCCCATTGGCATAGAACATATACTAACGACAAGAAGCGACACTTGAGCATGTGTGTTCGTAAAATTGCTCGCGACTATGTGTGCGGGTCGGGGCGAGCGCGGGGTACGTGCGCGGTGCGCGACGTTTGGAACGGGCAGTCTCTCGGCTGCCTCAGCCATGGCCTATTGCATTCACGCGCTCGCTCAAGGTTACCGGCGAGCGAGCTCACACGTGCAAGGAGTGTCACCGCTGTGCCATTGGGTTATGAGAGTGAGGGAATAGAGAGTGCACTTGTGTTTGCGCACTCATTTGTGCACTATAATATGTCCCACGCAGATGGTAAGTTTCCGTTTAGATTGGCCGCCGTGCCCGAAATTCAGCCGGGAGGACATTGTAAAAACTATCCCTATCGATTTTTCTATAGTGATTCTGAACAAGCTGCTCTCAGGTTTGGTTTGGTTTGGGTTACTAAAAATAATCTTGTACCTATATTTGCTACGAAACGGACAACTTTGCAAACGCAACTAAATTTCAACCTAATGCTCTGCTCATGCTTCATTCGTCACTGTCACTTTGCGAATTGAAGTGATAGAACGACTTTTGAGAACGTTTTAAACTTATGTGTCGTTTTAGACATGGGTGTCATGGGGGTTAGAGTGATAATTTTTTTATTTGAAGTATGATCAAATTCACATCAAAACATTTCATGCAGACATAGGTATGTAAATATTATTACCGGGCCCCTGAGAACGCGATTTTTTAAAAATCTGATCCATACATTTTGTCGAGCGACCTCGATGACTTAATTATACAGCAGTTTTTTTGCGATTTCTGGGTTGTCCCCATAATAAAGCTTGTTCTATGCTATACCCTGAATGAGCTCTTAAAATATAACCACGCATTTGTGATACAAATCGTATAAAAGAAATGGGAGATGCTTATTGCTGATAAAAGCAAGAATATTTCACAAAATTGTGTGAGCAAGTGTTCAGAACAACATTCAGCTGAAATTGCAATATAGATAATGTAACCTTTTCACCAAAAGTACTAAAACTATAAATATAATTTAAAGATTGTGGCCCCAACATTGCATCAAGCTGACGACCCATTTAGTAATACGTCCGATAAAAATTATACATTTTCTACTCTGTAAGTGCCATTTATATATTTGCAGCTGCTGCAAAGTTTTCGACCCTCTACATGTAATGAGAAGGTTTATTTTTGTATGGTATATCTATCACTATTCTACTTATCATGATGACTTCTATATGACAAATGGTTCCAGTAAGTTAGGATATTACAGTTTTCCTTTTATTGCCTTTGTGTCCCGTACATTTGATTTCTTTCCTTCTGATATTTCATCTTTTGTATGTTTTTTTTTTGCTTTCAAATATAGAAACTGAACAAAGTCCTGATTGAATTACAGATTTCTTATTGAAACTTTGATCAAACAGCCGATCTGTTTGATCAAAGTTTCAATAAGACATTATTCAGTTTCTATCTTTGATAACATAACAATTAGAAATTTGTTAATTTTGGATAAATATAAATTATGCTTGTCTTTCAGGCTATTTTCAGAGTTGTACGAACGGTTGGCGTGGGTGACCAAAATCGGTGCATAAACTTCCTTTTGAACCATAAAACATAACTTAAGTTAAAACTTAACTTCCAATATCTACATCTTCATCCACAAACCATCCACAATTTAGATCTAGGAGCACCTAAAGTATTACGTTTTAGTAGTAACATGGTTTATCATAGCAATCAAATGCGGAAGATTATTTGTTTCAAGTACAGTCGACTGCATGACAGTGGTAACACTTGAATTAGAAAATCGTCCTTCATTTCAGCCGAAAGATATCCACTGCTGGACATAGGCCTCCCCCAAGCATATGTATGTTGGGGGGATATGCCATAATCGCCACGCTTGGCAGGCGGGTTGGCAATCGCAGTTGGTTGGTTAAATACTCAGAGAACGCTGCTGCCCATCCTCAGGTGAATCCCTTAGTCGCCTTTTACGACACCCATGAGAAGAGATAAGGGAAAATCGTCCTTACTACTTACGAAATAAAGGCGCTGTCAATGTCAAGCTGTTAACACTGACCTGCAGTCGACCGTGTGTTATGGCATAGCATGGTTATACTGAGAAGAGGCCCGTGCCCAGCAGTGGGACAGTAATGAGCTGATGATGATGACGATAGCATGTCAGTAAGAGCTAAAGACCTACCTGATGTTAAGCCATGATGTTGACCTTTGTCCATTACAACAGCAGTACCACTTAGGTTGTTCATCATCATCATCATTTCAGCCGAAAAACGTCCATTGCCACTGCTGGACATAGGCCTCCCCCAAAGAGAGGGGACTTACTTAGGTTGTTGCCTAAATGATATTGCAAATCGCGTTCGCCAAACTGAGACATAGGTTTAGGTTTAAAGAAATTTATTCTCAATAAAAACACAAAGTCACTTACTTGAGAACAATATTAACTTAAGCTATGATGGTTTACATGACATAAAGATGGAAAATCTGATATGATTGTAATTTACTGGCACCCTTTTTTATTATAGGATGACGAAAAGAGCTAAAAGCACACCTGATATTAAGCGGTACCCATAACAACTTCAATACCACCTAGGCTGTTGTCTAAATGGTACTGCAAGTTGGTTCGCCAAACTGAGACATGAAGATGGAAAGTCTCACCCTCAGCATAATGCAAGCATCACTGTTTGGTGGCAGAAATAGGTACGGTGTTTACTTCTGTAGGGTTTTAGTATTATTACACCTTTCTTCGGAACCGATGGCCGTTGGGATAGATGGGTTCTTGTGTGGAGACCGCGAATAGGTAAACGTAGGGTAGGACGCCTTCAGGCTCGGTGGAGCGATGATATTGGCAAGGTGGCTGGTAGCTACTGGATGCGTGTGGCTGTTAGGATCGATGTCAGTGGCGTGCCATTGGGGTGGCCTATGTCCAGCAGTGGACTAATATAGGCTGATGGTGATGATGATGATGACACGGTTCTTACCATCATAATAGATCCCATGTGGACACTTAGGGCAGCTAGCAAGCAAATGCGGTCTCTGCAACGGGTGGTCGCTGGACGTCCGATACGACGAGCGCTGCCATTCGCTTACTGCACTTCCTCTTGAATTTCTGAGTTCCTCGGTACCTGTAGAGACGAATACTTCAAGGGGATTATTTTAGAAGTTGCAGCTTCCAATTATTGGTTTGCAACATTGCTGTCAGTATTGGTCTGTGCAATTATAAGTGCATAAGTTAAATGATAAAGATTCGTGTTTGTATATAAAAGCATTGACGAAATGACGACACAGGAGAATTCCTGGTTTGGAGCAAGGCATAAAAAAGCGATTTTTATTTGAAATTCTATTCTTATTTAAGCTTTTTTCTAGTGTTATCCAGTCCTTTCCACTTCACTAGGATTTATATAGGCAATACTAACAACATAAAGCATCTGACTGCTTTCTCGAACCCTCATCAAGGGCGTGGGAGAACCAACTAAGTTGTGTTTATTACGTGAAACTTTGTTTTGATGATCAGACTTGCTGAAAAGTCTCATATAATCTCGTGTCTGCATCTCGAAATTTTCAAGGTCAAAGGGCCACAACATCAGGTTTTATCAAATACCACATTTTCTGAGTATCATACGACATTTAAGTTTAAAGAGCATTTCTAGATCATGAAATCCTCTACAAATTCGTTATTGTTAACTTTTTAATTAGAACATAAATAAATAAATAAATAAATAAATATCTTTGGGACATTTTTACACAGCACCATCTAGTCACAAACTAAGCAGAGCTTGTGGTATGGGTACTAGACAATGGATATAATACTTATATACTTTTTTTTTTTTGTAAATACATACTTATAATACATAAGCATAAAAAAAAGGTTCATGCAAATAATCAGTCATCTACCTTTCATTCCAATGTTTACCCATTGCTCCATGGCTCATTGGACTAATATTACGTCTTTATTAATATTAAGTATAATTATTATTTAGTACAGTTTCATTTATACAGCAGTTTTTTTACCGCAGTGTCTCACGACGAAAGTCTTTGACCAGTGTGTGTTGCCAGTAATTACTTAGGGCACTCAAACGTGTTCGCTCATAATGGGCCTGATAAGAAGGCTCAAAGTCACTCACAGGAGCAATGGAGAGGGCTATGTTCGGAGTATCCCTGCGTGATCGAATCAGAAATGATGAGATTCGCAGGAGAACGAAGGTAACCGACATAGCCCGAAGAATTGTCAAACTTAAGTGGCAGTGGGTGTGACAAATTGCTCGTAGAATGGATGGCCGATCGGGACGTAAAGTTCTGGAGTGTTGACCACGTTCTGGAAGGCGCACCGTGGGTAGGCCCCTCACAAGGTAGACCGACAACCTGGTGAAGGTCTCGGGAATCCGCTGGATGCAGGGAGCGCAGGACCGGTCGTTGTGAGACCGTAACACGTGAGACTTTCCATTTTCATGTCTCGGTTTGGCGAACCAACTCGCAATAACATTAGACAACAGCTTATGTATTGCAATTGTTATGGGCAATGGTAACCGCTGAACAGTAGGTGGGCCTTTAGCTGGTTTTGCCATCCTATACAATATAAAATAAAATAGAACTGTGAACAAACACATGATATAGACTACATATCTAGTAGACGTAAGGCACCATTAATTATTCTTATATTTCTAGAAAATATTTTATGATCATGAACAGCTGTGTCGATTGATAAATAGTGGTGATTAATTGTTAAATAAATAGAAAGCTGGGTGGGGTGGGGTGCTAGGCATACGAGTATATAGTACCAAACATTGTTAGATTTTTGAAATGACGAGCAATTAAATCTGTTGTTAAGTTTGATTCTAAAAAGTTTATTACGTTACTCTGGACTTAGGCCAGTGTCCATCAACGTCAATTCTTAGATTAAATGGCCGATTACTCGAAAAAATTAATGAAATTGTGAGGAAACGGTCGTTTAAACAGAGAATTATCGTTGGTTAAATCAAGTCTAAAAGACAGTAGATAACATTTTTATTATTTTATTATTTAGATTTTATGGGCTGAACGGATTTGGATGAAATTTGGTATAAAAATAGAACATAACCCGGATTAACATATAGACGATGGGTATAGTATAAAACTCTCAAGACGAAAGCCTTGGCCAGTGTGTGTTGCCAGTAATTACTTACGGCATTGAAACGTGGTTAATCACAATGGGCCTGATAAAAAAGGCTCAGAGTCACTCAAAGGGCAATGGAGAGGGCTATGCTCCGAGTGTCCCTGCGTGATCGAATCAGAAATGAGGAGATTCGCAGGAGAACGAAAGTAACCGATATAGCCCGAAGAATTGCCAAACTTATGTGGCAGTGGGCGGGGCACATTGCTCGCAGAACGGATGGCCGATAGCGCTGTAAAGTTCTGGAGTGGCGACCGCGTACTGGAAGGCACATACATTTTACACATCATCATCTAGTCTCAAACTAAGCAGAGCTTGTGCTATGGGTATAATACTTATATACTTTGACGACCTCTGTGATCTAGTGGTTCGAGTGTCGGACTGCTGATTACGAGGTCGTGGGTTCGATTCCCACAGGACACAAATATTTGTGTGATGAGCATAAGTGTTTGTGTTGGTCTGGGTGTTGCTTATGTATTATAAGTATGTATTTACAAAAAAAAAAGTATTATATCCATTGTCTAGTACCCATAGCACAAGCTCTGCTTAGTTTGGGACTAGATGGTGCTTTGTAAAAATATCCTAAAGATATTATTATTATTTTATTTTTTTAATTATTCTTTTTCTTTGTAAATACATACTTATAATACATAAGAAATACCCAGACCAATACAAATACTTATGTTCATCACACAAATATTTGTGTCCTATGGGAATCGAACCCACGACCTCGTGATCAGCAGTCCGACACTCAAAGCACTACACTACAGACGTCGTCAATCACAGACAGTCATCGTTATATTTATACTACTTGCAAGAGAACATATGATATTTTTTATTGACCTTTGAAAGTGTCTAACTCTGAAAAAATGCTCCAACAAAGTTTGGAACCCATAACTTTGGTGGTATAATTATATCGAATATTAAGATACTTCAGTGTGGAAAAAGTAATTTCGATGATTTTATGTGGTACGGTATAAAACATTTGATAGGTGGAGAGTTATAGTAAAAGTACTTATGATGAGTTATTTATGCCTCTTCTCGACGAATATAATACAATATTCTACAAGTCTAAGACATGTCATGACACGCAATGGTAGAAAATCAGTAGCTCAGGTAATAACAGTCTAACAAAGCAATTGGTATACAGGGTAGAGAGATATAAATGAAGTTTTTTCAGAAGATTATGGATGTTTTCGAGTGAAATATTATTTTAATAACGGACAAAGTTGAACTGTATTTATACAAAACCCTAATCAATGCATTCTATAATAACTTCCTGAGAAATCTTCATCTATAAAATATCTGGTGACCCTGTATACTAATTGCTTTGTGAGACTGTACTAATTACAGAAATACAATTATAGGATATGAAATAAAATGGTATGAAATGGTCTTGATTTTATTTTTGAAGTCAGAATGAACAATTTCCTTTAGTTGAAGGCAATAATTTTCTCTAAATTACTGGAAAGGGCACATAAATATTCAATCAAGTCATTCCACATATCTTTACTAAATCACCTATCTTTGTAAAAGTATTTGAAATAGCTGTTTAAATTCCTTTTTAATCTTCTTCTTCTTCAAAAATACGAAGAAAAACCAGGTTTGGCTTGGTGCATAT